>JBCEWE010000393.1:1392500-2057500 GCA_039877035.1 Silurus lanzhouensis | reverse complement strand
TTTCTTTTCTGTCAGTGCCAGTGTTTGTTTTTTATTGAAGAAACCTGGGTAATACTGATACTGACAACACATAAAACCTCCCAGTGTGGATAATTGCTTTTTCTCTGGTGATGCAGAGTGCAGAAGAAGGCTTCCTGGATAAATGTTTTCTCCTTTTTATTGTGTCTCTCAGCATTTGATATTAATGAGAAAACAGAAACGGAAACTCACCAAGACATGTCACATAACCAAACAAATCTCATAAATGGCCCTGGTCAAATTGCCTTTTGTGAAACTGCTTTCTACATTTTCCGTAAAAAAAAAAAAGAAATGTGTGGAAAAGGTTCGCCAATGATTAGTCCATGGGGTTAAAATGGAGAGAATATTTATATTCATTTTAAATTATACTATAGTCAAACATTATGCATTTATTTGAAAGGAAAAATGGAGGGCGTTTTTTCCCAAGGATTTGAAACATTCCTAATTTCAGAGGATCAGTAATTTGTTGCTGCTGAACTGAAATTAAAGCATGATGAGAGACTCTACAGTTGTAGCTCTTGAAAGTAAATAAAATGATTAGAGGTGCAGGCCACACATACAGGCAAATACAGGAAGGCAAATGCAGCACGGAAACACGCTCACGGCTCTGCCTGTCTTCTCAAACTAACTACAAAAAGAAAGTAAGAATGAGAAAGTGTCAGGGAGGGAAGGTTTTGCTGAATTTAACTTCGATATTCTGATGACTGAGGCATATTACTGCCATCTAGAGAATCACAGGAGACCCCACAGTGAATGAGCAATACCTCTACATGCTGTTTATTAAAGTTTCAAGAATGTGCACAAATGTGACAAATATATTCACTTATGGTATTGTATTTAGGTTTTTTCTGTTTGTTATCAATTTAATTTAATATGCATGATTATGAGTATTTGGATACACAAGTTAAACATAAACATATGACTGACAAATGCATAATTTTAAATACATAGTTTAGCAGTATGAATAATGTACAGTTTTTGTAAAAAGGCATCATTTTATTCCAAGTAATATCTTTAAATAGCCGAGTAAGAAAATTAGTTAAGGCTAAAAAAAAATATATTGTATTTATAAAGTGCAAAAATCCATGTTATTTCAATTCTCGATCTCCACCCGCATAAAAAACTCATCCCAAACCTGTGCTTAACACCATGCAGCAGTTAGTGCAAGCTCCTTGGCATTCTCTTAAAAGACATTGAACACTGCCTATTGCTCCAAGAGAGGATCGCATGAATACTGCTTTATATTTCAAGTTTATCTATACGGGGCAGAGGCGGTTCTTTCTCTTTCTCACTCTCTCCAGCTTTGAGCTTCATTATCCTCCTCCTCATTTTTATCCCCGCTCAGATTTACATATCAAAAAGTGAGCTGTTGTTTGCTAACCTCATATGCTACTTTCCTAAAACATCCATGCTGGGCTAATATCCGTAAACCATAAATTACAATTTCAAAGAACAAACACAAAGCACTGAAGTGCAAGTATTGACATCGAATTCAATGAAGAGAGAAATGAAAAGACTGCTTGAAAAAAGAGGGAAAAAACATGGCAGGAATGATGTTACGGGCCACGCCGGTACAGTTGATATCTGTTTGAAGAGAACATGAAAGCCACATTATGACCCTTACACCTTAAACGGGTGTGTTGTGTATTGTATCTGTGCGTGTGTGTGTGTGTGTGTGTGTGTGTGTGTGTGTGTGTGTGTGTGTGTGTGTATGTAACCATGTGAGAGAGAAAAAGAGAGCGAGAGAGAGAGAGAGAGAGAGAGAGAGAGAGAGAGAAAGAGAAAGGGGGGGGGGGGATTTAGCTACCATCTCCACAATAACTGAAGGAATTATAGCAAGCAGTTGTTTCTTAAGCCAAGTGGAATTCCAGTACATTTACTAGATCCTTTTTTATTTTATTTTATTTTTTCCAGCTGGTGTTTCATTTCCCCCAAATATCTGTTAAAAAAAGGAGTTAATTTTTGTACCATTGTTAAGAACCGAGAGAGGCAGGTTGTGTTGTATCTGCGGGCGTTGTTTGTATTTAAGTTACCTTTTTACACGGTGTGAGAGTTTGCTTATAAGATGAAAACACTTCTCGTTTTATACATAAGTAACTGTCAGAAATGTTTTGAACGTTTTGTTTTTGTATTGGAAAAATGTGTTGGGTGTATGAGGATCACAAGTCTAAAAATAGTGTGTTTATGGGTGTTTGTGTGTCAGTGGGTTGCTTGGGCATTTAAGTGTGGCTGTGTGAAACAGAGCTGACGCCTGTCCCCTCTTCACATGTTTGTTCTTTAATTAATCAACGTGCATGTGCATCCGCTGCATTGTTAGCCTGCCAACTAAATATTTCCCCCCCTTTTCTCGTTTTGGGGAAACCTGCTTTAATCAAACTCAGACTCACATAACAATTATATCTAATTAGCCCAATTATCAAGACTCTAATTACACTGAAATATACCCCCTAAATCTCATATCAATTATATCTGTGACTTTTCCTGTTATAAAAAGGAGAAAGGGAATGATAAGATGTGATGGAGAGGCCTTGTTGCCTCCAGAGAACTGGTGATGTTGCCACGATTCTCCACATTTATTCTCCTCCTTTCACTCTGCTAAAGGAAAAAACTCTGACATATTAAGACACATGCTCCACTTATTGCTCTTTTAAAGAGGCTACGCTAATTCACCCCCTATATGAAAATTTCACATTGTTTTCCCAGATCTATTTTTACATAAAATTGCCTTTTACCTTTTAGAATAATTTACTTCATGAAATATGGTTTCTTTTTAATACATGTTTGAAATTCAAATGGGCTAGTTTTTTATTGCATTGTTCTTTTATTGCAGTCGCTTTGATTAGACTCTACAATCTACTACGGGTTCTCCAATAGACTCTAAGAGTGCATGTTCTTCTGTTTAACATTTTTGCATTTGAATGTCAGGAATAAATCGACATGTCTAGAGTTTTTCTTTTCTTTTTTGAGTGATTGTTGAGAACTGTTTTTGAGTTTTGCTAAAAAAAAAATTCTTCACTACAAAAATGGGAATGATTTTATGCCCAGAGACCCGTTTATGTTATTAAACAAAATAGATTTTCCAGTCAATCATTCTCACCTGTGAGATCATATGTGTGGAAGAGGCCATATGACATTTCCCTCCAAGTGTGTTATGTTGCAGTGTGAGTAGCATAAACAGCAGTTTAAAAAGATGTGGTTGGTTCTTATTCTTACCAAATATGCTGTATATTTTCCTGAATTAGTTTTTTTTTTTAATCTGGAAACACATTAAGCTTACAGTATATTAACTCCTATCCATTCTATGAAAGATACATCATTAATAAATACCTCCTTATTGGGTAAATAGATGCCACATTTTAGATGGTCAGAAAGTAATCAGTATTGACGTCATGCATGGGGTTGTTGTGACTAAGTGGCTGAAAGCACCTCAAGGCCCTTTCCTGTGCCGAGAAAAAGACAGAGAACCACAGTCAAGTGCTTCAAGGCAGCGACACATGTGCACGTATATATACACACAAACACATGCAAATCTGTTGGTTTTCCCCTTGTCAGTGTTGGTACCCTCTGACATTTCCAAAATCAGAATTGTCAGATCTAATAAGTTTTTGGTCACAGTGCAACATAAAAGCCCTCATGGGCGTGTGCTGTGCTGTGCTGTGCTGTGCTGTGCTGTGCTGTGGTATTCTGTGTGTGTGTGTGTGTGTGTGTGTGTGTGTGTGTGTGTTGTGTGTGTGTGTGTGTGTGTGTGTGTGTGTGTGTGTGTGTGTGTGTGTGTGTGTGTGTGTGTGTGAGAGAGAGAGACACACACATGAATGTGACAGTTGTCTCACAGCCTCTCTGTTAAAGTGCTTTGAGACACTCAGGTGCTCAATGCAGTGCAGTAGAAGGTCATGGTCATGCACCAAAAAGGAAATAAAATACTTTTTTTTCTCCACTTGAGGAGACATGAGCTGCTTTAATATGACACATTAATCTCAGCAGACCTCAATAGTGATAAACTGTTAAAAGTGAAAGGGTTTAAACACAATTTCCCCATATATAAACAGACATAATTTTAGATGTTTTCATTGCTTTCTTGGGGGAAGAAAATTAAGATTTAATTGTACAATGTAGAAATGCATATTTGAGTCATGTAAATAAATAAAATATATGTTAAATATATGTACTTATCATATAAATATAGTATATGACTATGATTAAGGTGACAGGTGACTAGGCCTCATGTAAAAAAAAAACTATATAATAGATCATGACATAATTATAATATAGCTATGATAGAGATTTACACACACATAAATTAGTTTCACAGAACAATGACACCAACAAAAATATTAAATTAATGTTTGATGTACTAGTTTGTGGAAACATTAAAAAATAATATAAACACTGTTTGGTTTTACGGTTTATCAGAAACAGTGAAAAGCCTTATTTCAGAACACTCATCACAGACTGTTAAACCTCTTATAAACTGTGATTTCGGTGAGTCTGGAATACATTTTTTTGCTCTCTCATTAGCTTGATCAAAAACAGATATTGTGGAGACTTGTAAATGTCAGTAATTTAGATGGCAAAAAAGTTAAGAATATTTTTAAATATAAACCCTGATGCACTATTTGCCCAAAAGTATGTAGACACCCGATTCACACAACTGCAGTTATTCTCCAAACTGTTCCAGGAACATTAAAGGCACATAATTGTTTAGAATGGTTTTCTATGTTGAAGCAGTAATATTGCCCTACACTGGAACTATCCCTGGATTCCCATGGACTAAAGCCCACTGAACATGAACTGGAATGCTTACTGTGCTCCAGATCTCTTTGCACAACGTCAGTGTCTCGCTTCACTAACATCCTTATGGCTGAATGAGCAAATCCACACTATATCTAGTGGAAAGCTTTCCCAGAAAAGAGAAGGTTATTATAACAGGGGGACTACATTTGAATAGCATGTTCAACAAGCACTTATGAGTCTGAAGGTCAGGCGTACCTACCAATAAGTATTTAACCCCAAGTTTCTTAGGCGGTATGGATTATAAAAATTTTCATTTTGGATTGCAACAAAAAACATTTGTGAAAGTGGGAAAACTACTGTTTTCTGGCGATAATGTAGTCTATTACAAGAAAATCAATATATTTTTATTAAAATGACATGGAAGTTTATATTTTAACTTTGCCTTCACTGTTTGCTTAAAATGTCTAAAGCTTAAAAGTGAAATGGACATGAGCTTAATCAATTCAGTTTATTAGATACCAACTGTCAAAATATATTTAATGATCTTGCACCGTCACTAAATTACACACGCTGTACACAGGATTGGGGACAAAGTTTTAAAATGTTCAAATGACCTAATAAAATATTAAGAAGAAGTCAGCAAAACAGAACAGTCTGAATTGAATCAGCATTTTTTCCACCAGAGCGGGCAGTCGATGATGCTGTGTTTAAATGCCGCAAGTGTTTTTTACATCAGGTGTTGTATCAGACTCATGTGAATGATGCTGATAATAAGTGATGATGTATTTCTCATTTTGAATTCTTTAAAATTTTGGGAAAAATAGTTTTTTCCATGATTGCATTTACAATTATGCAATTAAAATTTCAGTTTACAACATGCTTGTTATTTATATTTGTATTCAATTATTTATTTTGTTCTACATGCTTGGTTATTTATTATATTATTTAGCAAATGTTTTTTTTGCCAGAGTCCATTTCAGTGTTGTTGACAGAGGTTCCCTGGTGGTCTAGTGGTTAGGATGCGGTGCTCTCACCGCTGTGGCCTGGGTTTGATCCCCGGTCAGGGAACCAAGGCTGGATAAATGGGGAGGGTTGTGTTAGGAAGGGCATCCAGCATAAAAACATGTGCCAAATCGAACATGTGTATCATGAATACGAATGATCTGCTGTGGTGACCCCGAATGGGAGAAGCCAAAAGAAAGTTCTTTTTTTTATTTTTTTTATTTCAGTGTTGTTGACTAATTAATAAATATGCTTAACAAAGTACATTTCAGTGCTGCTCCTTCCCAGTGTTACAACACTTTCCCCTTTTTTCTCTCTTTTTGTTTATTTGTATATTGTCTGCAGTGTATAAGTAAAATAAATAATTTCATTCTGATCTGGATTGCTGTTGTCTCTCCACACTATTGTCAGTATATATGTGTTTGTAGTACTATGTTATTACTCTGCTACATTATCTGACATGCATGGCAAGAGGCAAATAATCTTTTTTTAATTATATTTTATGTCAAATCAACAAGCCATGCTGTATACTACATGCTGTATACATACTGTCTGGAAAACTTTGCATGACAATTTTGATTTAAGGAAAAACAAAACATTTTCATGGACTTTTTCATATTTTATATTGCATGGTATCTGTGTGTTGTGCTGGTGTGTTTTGCTCCATAGACCATACAAGCCTGTATTAGATGATGACTTGTTTCCTTTAGCTAATAAAGACACTGATAAAACCCAGTGCTCCCATGCTGGGAGCCATCCACCATCAGCCTGTTAAAGGTCACAGTGAGGATTTATTTAGTGGTTCTGGAGAGCAACCTGCTTGTAACCCAGTCCTTTACGTCTCAGCATGGACCCCAGGTGTATGAAGATGCCGATGTTTCCACTGGGTTTACGAAGCTTGGCGGATCCGGCCGTTTCAACATTATAGTCTCTGCAGAGACACACAGACAGCACATAAACGACCACATGTTGTACTGTGCTTTAATCAACTACCATCATACTCATTCACTCACTGCTGGCCTGTAAAGTGTGTGTGTGTGTGTGTGTGTGTGTGTGTGTGTGTGTGTGTGTGTGTGTGTGTGTGTGTGTGTGTGTGTGTGAACTAAGAAGCCAAAAACACTCTAAGGAAAAAAACTGTGTGCTCACGGTAGGGTGCTACACACATTTTGCTGCCTATCCAAACCCATGTTGGCATTAAAGTGTTTTGATAGAGACCCCAGCACTTGTCTAATAAGTTTACCTCAGAAGTACTTATCTCATAATGCTCAACTGAGAATTAAGTCTCATATTGAAGATTAGGTCAGAGTGCCTTATTTGCCATCTTTTCTTCTGTTTCAGCTGCAAATAATTCTGATAATTGGCCAGTGGCCGAAGTCCTGTTCTAATTATCGGATGTAGTCCAGTCCTGCAGCTGCGTCAGAGAGCAATAACTCGCTTTTACTGCTCCCCAAATCCCACCTCTCTCTTTTTCTCAATGAAATAAATTTACATGCATCTTTACAATGCCAGTGCTATGGAAAATGCCTGTAAAGGGGCCTGATATTGAAGGCTTTAAAAACACAAAACAAAAATTTAAATCAATGAACGCCTGAGAAAAAAAGTCCACATTTTGGCAGAACAAATAATGTCCAAATAATCTGACTCACTCCCTTCCTCAATGTTGCTTTCTTAGGGTGCATTTTATATTAGATATATACCAGATTATTCTATGATTAGTTTTTAATATATGCCTAAGTGTGACAGGGGGAATTATTTAAAATTTGATGTTGAAATATTAAAAGTTATCACATCTTTTTTCCATCTCTCTCTAAATGCACATCTTATTACTAATTATTTTCAATTGGTTTATGATTTTTATAGTGCTTGAAAGGAAACTGTTATATTGATTAGTTTCACATGTCCTGCTTGTGCCTATCGGGGTTCTCTGGTTTCCTTCCAAACCTAGAACTCACACCCACTATTCCCGAAAGGCTCTGACACCAACTATGACCAGGAAAATGAGCTTTCTGGAGATGAACATATGATGTAATATTAACTAAAAAAAAACCCATTAGATTACTATTCCATTTTTTTATTATTTAGCATAGTAAATACAATAGATTGTTTTGTTGCATCCTATAGAGTAATGTAAAAATCTGTCATGCAAATGATCTTTTTGCCATGCAAAATAATAGTGTGTATGTATGTATGTGTGTCTTTTTTTAATTTTGGTCTTGTGTGTGGTTCAATAAAATTATGATGCTGTGGGATACTCCAAGCTTTAAAACATTTATTTTTTTCTGATGACATTATATTAAGTTTCAGTGTAATCATAGTGTGTGTGTGTGTGTGTGTGTGTGTGTGTGTGTGTGTGTGTGTGTGTGTGTGTGTGTGTGGGTGTGTGGGTGGGTGTGTATGTCTGTGTGTTTTTGGCATGAATGTAATTACATTCTACTCAGTATGTGAGCTTATGTACAATTTGTAAAAGTGGAAATGAACAGTGACATTGTTTTCAGTGATCAGTCTCAATGTGGTGCTTGTTTTTCACTTCAAAGAAGCTGCATGCATGTTACAGCCACTCTAAAGTTTTTTACACAGTATTAGTTCTTTGCTCTTATTAACATTTACTCATATTGCAGTTATTGCGCATCTATAATGCATCTCTCGCTTCTTTCAAAGACGTGGCCTTGGAGGAACTTGTTGCTTTAAAGATTTACCCTTGAGCTTAATGTTCAGGTACTCATGATTTAAGCTAAAAGTGTACTTATTTTTTTCATACATTAATATGCCACAGACAATATGTTTGTCTTACAATACACAATTTCATTTTGGAGACATATTGGAAACACGTCTACTTCGTCTGGGACACCAGTTTATTGCAGAGCACACTCATCCAAACACCTATTTATAATAGTTTAGAGTAACAACTGCACTACTAGAGAACCTGGAGAAACCATTCACCCAGAGACAGGCAAACACTGCTAAGTCATTTAATCTGATTCATATAGAGAAAAGAAAATAACATGCAAACTTCATTCAGGGATTTACAGCGACTAATAAGAGAAATTTCTATGATATGGATTCTACTCTTTTGTGTATACTTTTATCTGCATTGACCTGTACTAATCTGTACTGATTTGGTGATGTCATGCGAATAGGATCATAATCATAATTTCCTCTCATTCTTATCCCTATCAGTTTTTTCTTTCTTCCAGTTCATTTTACCATCATCTGCAATTATATAAAACACATTCTCTGATAAAGAGTTTAAAAAGTGTGTTTGGCTCATTCACAAATACAAAATTGCCTATGGCCTAAAAGAAGAAGGAGGGGAAAGTGCTAGAAAATAGCTTAATCCACCAAATAAAGGATAAGTCCAGTGTTTAAGTGGGCCCAGGTTTAGAACTTCAACCAAAGGCAGAGACAGTTCCCAGAATTCTAGCCCACAGGCTTGAACATGTAAATCAGTTTTCAAAGCTGGCAGAACTAGTCACTACTCTCTGTTCTAATTCTAGATTTAAAGAGCTCTTATGCTCATGTTATAGAGAAAAACACTGCCATCTTGCTTTTCCAGGACAGTAGCAGGAATGGTTGCCAAATGCTCTGTATATGATGGTTAGATTATATCCTCCATGGAACTTATGAATTTAAATTGTAAAACAAATTAAACATAAGTCAAATAAAAATATGTAATACATTTCACATAAAATATAATATACATCATATTTGAAAATTACATTTAAAATTAATGTTTTTTTATTTTTTATTATGATTGATATTAAACAAAAACTTAATTAATGCACGTTTACTCCTGAAAGTCCTGCCTTGTTAAATGTAGCGAAAGATTTCGTATTCTATAACAAATACTCGGTTGAAGTGACCTTTATTCACAGACAGCTACAAATATTTCAGTTCATGCATCATCAATATCTTCATTATTGCGTGATGGAAGTGATCTTTTATTTGCTGTTCTGGCATGATGCCCGTTGACAGACAGCCATCTTACGCTTGTCTCTGACACAGAGGCTTTTTTGTCTTTCTTTAGAGGCTCAGAAAGCTATTTAAACAACACTGATCATGATGTTGCCCGTTGCCTTGTTGATGTTTTCAAGATAAAATCATTCTCACAGGTTATACATATATACACTTCAGAAGAGAAAGATGATGGCAGAGATTACCACAGTGGTGCTGGCAGAAATGCTGAGACAAGCATTTAGGGAGGTAATTTACAATGAGATAAGGTCCAGTCATCCTTGAGGTGGCTTGGTCACCATATTAGTCACCATACTGTAAAACATTTCTGAGATGTATTGTAAAAAGTCAGCATCCAGATAAATGATTAAAAAAGAAAATCAGCGTCCAGCAGAATGTTCAAATATTGTCATCACTTCATTTAGCGCAAATTTTAATATAATGATTAAGACATCATTTTAGCCCATTCTCTTCAAGACTTATGGAGCTGACTGTAAGTGTATTGTGGTATGTGTATGCAAGTGATTAAATGCTGACTTGTGAAGAAATTTGAATATGGGTCTAGATTTTAGTGTATTGTACAGTCAAGTGAAGAAGCTTTTATTGTCATTTTAACCATATTTAGCTGATGCAGTGCACAGAGAAATGAGACATTTTTCCAGAACCTGGGTGCTACATAAAAATAGCATAGAGCTACATCACACAACACAGGGCTACATAACAGGACAGAGCTAAAGTAAGTGTGTGTCTTTCAACATGATCCTTAGTTACATATAAGCCATGTATCAACACTAGTTGATAGACAGCACATAATTCTGAAGCTATTGTGTAAATTTTATCCTGTGTTTGCACTGTGTTTGTGTATATAGTGTCTGTATACATACAGTATATTTCATATGAAGTATGTGTTTGTGTGTATGTGTGTATATGTTTTCCTCAGATCTCAGCAAGCTGCTCCGCTCTACAGTGTTGTTCACTGTGGTCCACTAGAGCGGTTGCACATGGTATGGCGTATGCTTCCTGCAGAGCTGGGATTATCTGGGAACCCTCGGCCTAGTTTCAGGCAGCTCACACTTTTCAGCACCCTCATCTTCCTCACTTGGTTTCCCCGCCTTTACCTGCATTACTGCAGCCAGTGGCTCTACCTCCATGCTCGAAATATACCTGTTAACAGGTGAGATGGATGTATAACGAACACGTGAGCAGCAGGATTCATGACACTATGGCAAAAGTGTGCAATGAAATACAAAGAAATAAAAAGAATCTGAAAGCCTGCATTTCTAGCATTTGTAAAGATTTAAAACTGCAGAGTCTGGAATGCACAATGCTATGTTTTATGCATACATAATATGCTGAATGAATGAATATTAATTATTTAATAATTCTTTGCAGACTTTCAGAATATTTTGTGGCAAATGAAACTTTTTTCAAATTTCACTCTGAGCTTTTAATGGGTCCACATGGGAGAAGTTCAACAATTTTAGATTCATTCATGACGTCCCTTTAGAATGCACTATGTGGAAAGAATTCATAATGCATTATTGTTTCAACAGACATTTTTCATAAAAATATTGAAGTCAGATGCTCTGTTTGCACAGTGCATGTGGTGTTGATTTAATTTATTATCTTGGAAAGGTGTGGTGTATCTGCTTACACCCAATTCCTATTACAACCAAATCAACACAAGCATTAAATCTTAGGCTGAAAGAACATGGAAAATTCATTTTCACACACACACACACACACACACACACACACACACACACACACACACACACACACACACACACACACACACACACACACACTCAAACACCCTTATTGGTTATTGGCAAACACTGTATTCACCCTCTTTTACAACTGTTATATAATTTATATATGAAGCAGCAACATTTTTAATGCTATATAAACAACGATTTTCAGTTAATTCTGACTTAATTTGAATTAACTTTTAGGAGTCTGGCCTTTTTTGATCATTATTTTTTACACCTATGGTATTATCTGTGAGTCTGTGTTTGTCATGTTTGTAACCATACTTCCACTTAGACTGTACCCATAATCCTATCCACTTAGACATCCCTCACCATACTCTCTTTTTATCGCTGTTGAAGTAAATGAGATGAAAAAATGCATTTTTGTCTGATTGTTACCTAGCGATAATCTCTTACAAAAGGTTTGCAGAAAAAATCACATCAATGTTTTTTTTTAAGAATTATTTTTATAAAGCATTTGAAATTCAAGTATCTGTGTTAATAGAAATGCAAAAAAATTCTGTCAGAGTTGTTCTGTTTAAGAAAATGAATTAACATTTGTTACTGAGCAATCAACAGGATTGTGGTATAAATTAGAATAAAATACATATAGGACTAAATAATTTCTCAGAAATCAATAAATTGTTTGATAGGGACAAAAATGATGTAAATCAAAACATGACTTGCACAGATTTGAACAATTTATGTTATACAGCAATACCATCATAATTTGGTAATAAAATTTGGAAGAACTTTAATCCAGTGCAATTCAAGAGACTGGAATCTGTGCCAAAGCACATTGAAGCTATTTTGGTGGATTTTTGAGGCCAAGAACCTTATTAAGACTTTTTTTTTATTTTGTCACCTGTCTGTATATTCAATAAATCTCCCAGTGAGACTTGATTATGCTTCGATACACCTGTTTGGTTAGTGAGAGGAACTCAAATGGGCCGATGCAGGTGTAATGATGGGTGGTGCTGTCTCGCTCACACATGCTAAAGGGACTCAATGAACAGACACAAAAACGACCAGCCTCCAAATTCTAATTTAGGAGAGCTATGAGGCCTCCTACTAAGTGAAACAGTGCAGTCCACTTGTGATAATAGATGGACATTGTACTGATTTTTATTCCCCACCATTAGGTTTTCATATGTTTTTTTTTTTTTTACCATTCTAATATACCGCTAAGCTGAAATCTTAGTGTAAATATATACGCAATACACCAATAACTGTAATGGCCATCATGTAAAAGTTTATATATGTTTAACAAAGATCACTTTGAGTGGCAGTCATTATCTATTTATTTTCTACTATTTATCTATTTTCTATCTAGTGTAGCAGTGTCCACTTATTTTTCCTTTTCTCCCCCTGTCTGATTCTAAATCCCCCTGTCTAGGTTTCACTTCCATGCCCACACAGTGGATTTGGTATATCAGAGCTCTCTCCTGCGGACCCTGGAGGAGCTGCTGCTGGTGTTGTTGGGGCCCTTGACCTTGAATGCAGCTATGTTTCTGCTGCTTCTGATCAGATGGCTTTGTCAGCTAGTGTTTGGCTCAACTCCTTCCTTCCTGTCAAAGCTGATCATGGCTCTGGGAGTGTGGACAGTGCTTGACCCTCTGGCAGTCTTCACTGTGGATGCTGTCCTTGGGGTAAGTCACATAAAATCATATGAGCTTTTCGACACTGTAAATAGAAGTTTCCAAATTATTGCAGCAAAGTGACTTTAGAAATACTAAATATTTTGATGGTTAATTTCTGTGTCTGCCACAGAGGGAGAGAAAAATTGCTTGATTAGAAATATTAGTTAAATTTTTCAGTAAGTTCTAAGCTTCTGTGAAGCTGTGAATATACAGGAATATAACAGTGTTTTTTTGCAATTATATCCTTCATTTGCTGTACAGCAAAATTGTTGCAGGCATATTTTCATAATTTCTCATATTTTCATTGTGGCTTCCATAATTAACCCCTGCTACTGTGTCTGTATGTGCAAACACACAGAAGCTGCTGTGTTAATTCGAAATTCATGTATTATTGTCAGCATGAAAAGAACTAAAAAAAACCTGCATCTTTATTAATTACCTTATACCATTTCCAGTTGTTAATAACAAATTTTAATTCATTTAATATTTTAAAATGTATTACCCTGAATAAAACAGGTTCCCAAGATGCAATTCTAAAATAAATCAAAGCTTATGGTATACACCCAAACATTCCTACATCTACTTAATTAATTCTTAACCAGTTTTCTTAATCAAAGTAGCAACTTATCACTCTTACAACATTTTTCTTATAAACATATAATTAAAAAATGATTGCTTGTATAATATATTTCTAAAGTTGTCACTAAAAATTCCACTAATTCTCCCTCCCTAAACAAACTAAGCAGAGCAATTCATTTTATTTCATCTGAGTGATTTTGCCTGGTGAGGAGAGAGTTAACACATATTTTACCCTGAGCACAGTAAAAAAAACAGACTGCACCTTATTGACATCAACAACATGTAATCAGAAATACACCCAGCATCATCAGATAGAGAAGTGATATATTTGACTATAGTTAGAAATGACTTGTCATTCATTAATGACATACATTAATAAATAGCAATTAATGACAATTCATTAATATAATTATTTCATTGGTATCATTCCAGTTTTATCTATTTTTGCTGTGGTGGATTTACAAAAAGCAAGAGTAAAAATGTTGATGATTCATGGTTGTACCTACTGTAGCAATATCTTTTACTGCTTGAAAGAGTTGAACAGAACAGTAATTAGAAAAGGAGTTGGATTAATAGACACAATTTCACAGCAGTTACCATAGACATACACATCTATAAAACACAGGCCTCCGGTTAATTATTCTGTCTACAACACAGTGCCATCAGTGTGAAAGTAGTGAAATGTAAGGTGCTAAACGCACTACCGTTGCACTGTTACTACTACGGTGCGCTGCTTACCTCATTAATGTTACTTTTTAAATTAGTTGAAAGCGGTGTGCAGCAGTTGAACACACACACACACACACACACACACACACACACACACACACACACCACACACACACACACACACACACACACACACACGTGTGTGTATATATATATATATATATATATATATATATATATATATATATATATATATATATATATATATATATATATATGGGCTGTTAATTGATTTAAATATTTTGTTGTGTTTAATCGCATGATGTGTAACTTGTGATTAATTGCAACTTAATCATAAATTAATATGATTAATAATCTGTTTTAAATGTACCATATATTAATACTTTTCAAATGTTTAATACTTGGATGTATGTATGTTTATTATTAGTTAAACCAAACTCAACATAGAGCATGAAAACTAGAAGTTTTTCAAAGGCCATAGATGTTTTTGAAAGAACTTGTTTATGTCTATTAGACTCATGAAAAAAGGACACTGAGCAATTTGCGCGAACAAGCCTGTTTATTTTTTAGATGCTAGGGCAGCTCGTAAAATACTCTTGTAAATGTTTAAAATTATAGTGTTTTAAATTACATAAATCTTCAGGACACCACACTGAACTTTTGCTGTTTCCACACGGATGGTTTAAATTGTCCGGTTGTATGTATCATAGCGGATTTTGGTGATTGATCTGAGACTTGGTGCATATTTAAAACAAATGTTTAGTGATTAAAAATAATCTTTTGATGGAGTTTTTTATTATTTTTATATCTGAAAAAAAGGGCATTGTGAATAAAAAAGGTTTACATTTTTGCCTCTTTTATATTTATGTATTTATTATTGTCAAAATGAATGTGTAAATAAATAATGCTATTTATATTTTCATATAAATAAATAAATACAAGTGGCTGAATTAAAACCTTCAATGCACCACACATTTTTTCACAACGTCCTTTCTTTACTCAGATATAAAAAAAAAATTATAATAAACTCCACCTAAAAATTTTTTTTAACACTAAACATTTATTTTACTGCTTGTCTCAAATCAAGCACCAAAATCTGCCATGATGCACACATCCGGTGGAAACAGTAGTAAAAGTTCAGTGGTGTCCTGGTGATTTCCACTGGTACTTAAATACTTAAATACTAAAAACTTATTTTAAAAACATTTACAAGAATATTTTGCCCTTTATGTTTTATGTTGAGTATAGTTTTACTAAACATTAACAGAAATTTGCATAAAGCATCCATATTTGTGACTAGAGTATTAAAAACTTAAAAAGTATTATTTTAAAGTAAATTTATAACAGATAAAAATGTGTGATTAACTACGACTTAAATCACGATTCAGTATTTTAATAGATTGAAAGCCCTAATATATATATATATATTAGGGCTTTCAATCTATTAAAATACTGAATCGTGATTTAAGTCGTAGTAAATATATATATATATATATATATATATATATATATATATATAATATATATATATATATAATATATATATATATATTATATATATATATATATATATATATAATACATGTAATTTGATCTTTACCAGTGTGTGTGTGTAATTTTTTTCCAGCATCTGTCCTACAGTGCAGACAAGCCAGTGGCCGATGCTGCTAAGCTTTACTGGCATTTCCATCGTTTGGAACAGTCAGGCACAGCAGGAATTCTCATCACTGTTTTTCTGTATACTGTCCACTTTATTCTGTCCTCCACCATGTTCTACATATACTTACTCAGGTGAGCCAGAATCATATATTCACAGTCCTACATGGTTCGTGTTTTCTTTGAAATTACAGGTTCTTTTGTTTGTGATGTCAAATATATAAATAAATATGTGATAGCCTGTTCACACTGTATGTGTAAATATAATATACAGAAAATACAGCTAAGTAAAACAGTATAAACTTTATGCATATATGGGCCAGCTTCTTCTGAATGGGAGAAAATGTGATCTCAGTGATATTGACTGTTGCATCATTGCCAGACAGGCTGATTTGAGCATTCTTCAGTCTTCACTCTCCGAGTTGACTTACAACAGTGCAATAAAAAAAAACATTCAGTAAGTGACAGTTTGGTAGACAGAAATGCCTTGTTGATAAGAAAGGTTAACAGAGGATGGTCAGAATGTTTTTAGCTGACAGAAAGGCTATAGTAACACTGATAGATACTCTATACTATTATTTTGCATCACAAAATGCATGACATATCAAATTCAGATGGATGGGTAACAGCATAAGACCACATGGAGTTCCTCACCCAAAACTAGTCTAATAAATGTCTGTTTTTACTGGTGAGTACATATAGTAGTTTGGCACCAACAGCATAAACCCATGGACCAAACCTACATTGTGCCAACAATGCAGTTTGGTGTTTTCTTGGCACAGTTAACACCAATCATTGCTTGAATTTGACAGTCTATTGTTGCTGACCATGTGCATAGCTTTATAGTTACAGTTCACCCATTTTCTGATATTCTATCATGTAATGGCTACTTCCAGCATGATAATGCACCATGTCGCAAAGTCAAAAGTCACCAATCTGGTTTCATAAACATGACAATGAGTTCAATGTTATGCAGTGGTCTTAGTAGTCACCGGATTGGAATTCATTAGAACGCTTTTGGTACATTCGGCTCATGAAAGTCTCAGTGGAATGTCACCAACATCTTGTGGAATTTGTGCATTGAAGAATTGAGTTAAGAGCCGGGGGGGTGGGGGCTATCCAGTATTAGTATAGTATTCATAGTAAGTGTGTGTATGTGTATGCTGTATATCTGGGCTTCCCAAGGAAAATACTTAATAAATTTAAAAAGTAAAATCAGACACTACAGAAACAGCAGAAATATAAAAACATACAAACTTTACTCAGTTCCAAAGTTCATATTTCCTAGTTCCTGCAGAACTCAAGCGGCTGATCCTGAGTGCTTCCAGCAAATAGTCACTGTACAATCATGCGGCTAAACAGACAAGGCAAAACAATCAACTTTTAAATGTCTTTTGCTACAAGCATGTGATTCTGATCAGTGATATTGAGACAGAGAAGAACTTATTAAGGTCATGGAGACATATGATCATAGTCCAGCTTCAAAGGAGCAGGAAAGTTGAGAAGAGGAGCTGTGATGAATTTCTGGAAAAAAAAATATAGTTAAAACTATGATAGATTAAACATATATGAAACAAAGTAATACAGTAATGTTCTTGGGTTTTGTTGTGTTCATATACATGTTGCCTATTTTATTTATTTTATTTTATTTTACAGGTTGGCTGGATGCAAAAATGTTAATATAACGTTAAATTTACTTGTATTTTTTCTGTGTAGCAATATTAATGAACATATTAAACTCTCAATTGTCTGGTAAACTGCATTGTTCCTGGACATGGGAACTGACCAGCCAATGTACAAAAAAGTTGGGACACTGTACAAATTGTGAATAAAAAAGCAATGCAATAATTTAAAAATCTCATAAACTTATATTTTATTCACAATAGAATATAGATATATCAAATGTTGAAAGTGAGACATTTTAAAATGTAATGCCATGCTCATTTTGGATTTTATGAGAGCTACACATTCCAAAAAAGTTGGAACAGGTAGCAATAAGAGGCCGGAAAAGTTAAATGTACATAAGGAACAGCTGGAAGACCAATTTGCAACTTATTAGGTCAATTGGCAACATTATTGTGTATAAAAAGAGCCTCTCAGAGTGGCAGTGTCTTTTTAAGAAGTCATGATGAGCAGAGGATCACCAGTTATCCCAATGCTGCAGCGAAAAATTGTGGAAAAATATCAGAAAGGAGTTTCTCAGAGAAAAATTGCAAAAAGTTTAAAGTTATCATCATCTACAGTGCATAATATCATCCAAGGATTCAGAGAATCTGGAACTAACTCTGTGCATAAGGGTCAAGTCCAGAAAACCATACTGGATGCCCGTGATCTTCGGGCCCTTAGACAGCACTGCATCACATACAGGAATGCTACTGTAATGGAAATCACAACATGGGCTCAGGAATACTTCCAGAATACTTTGTCGGTGAACACAATCCACCGTGCCATTTGCCGTTGCCAGCTAAATCTCTATAGGTCAAAAAAGAAGCCATATCTAAACATGATCCCGAAGCGCAGGCGTTTTCTCTGGGCCAAGGCTCATTTCAAATGGACTACGGCAAAGTGGAAAACTGTTCTGTGGTCAGACGAATCAAAATTTGAAGTTCTTTTTGGAAAACTGGGACACCATGTCATCTGGACTAAAGAGGATAAGGACAACCTAAGTTGTTATCAGCGCTCAGTTCAGAAGCCTGCATCTCTGATGGTATGGGGTTGCATGAGTTCGTGTGGCATGGGCAGCTTACACATCTGGAAAAGCACTATCAATGCTGAAAGGTATATCAAAGTTCTAGAACAACATATGCTCCCATCTAGACGTCATCTCTTTTTCAGGGAAGACCTTGCATTTTCCAACATGACAATGCCAGACCACATTCTGCATCAACATCATGGCTGTGTAGAATAAGGATCCGGGTACTGAAATGGCCAGCCTGCAGTCCAGATCTTTCACCCATAGAAAACATTTGGCGCATCATAAAGAGGAAGATGCCTAAAAAAAAAAGAGGAAGACCTAAGACAGTTGAGCAACTAGAAGCCTGTTTTAGACATTATTCCTAAACTTGAGCAACTTGTCTCCTCAGTCCCCAGAAGTGTGCAGACTGTTATAAAAAGAGGAGTGGATGCCACACAGTGGTAAACATGGCCTTGTCGGGACAAACTTTGATGATGTGTTGATGTCATGAAATTTAAAATCAACTTATTTTTCCCTTGAAATTATATATTTTTTTCAGTTTTAACATTTGATATGTCATCTTTGTTGTCTGCTTTTCTTTGGCAAGATGAGACTTTGTATGTAATTGGGTGGGATTTTTAGAAAGTAGGCATAATTGTTTAGGCTTTTTTGAAAAGTGTTTTAAAAAGTCCCCTGAAATTCCTACATGTCAACTTGGAATATTCTTATGAATTACTCTCCAAAGCATCAGAAGTAAACAAAGTCACATTTTTAACTTTAAATGAGGTGCTGTATATTTATGTATCGATTGCGACAAGTAAAAAAAATACTTCACACCTGCATATGGCCAAAAGTTGAGAGCAGCATAGCTATTTGAGTGGGCAGGATAAGTCAGACTTTCTGCAGGAGAAGATGGGATTCATCAGACATTCTGCCAGCAGGTTTGGTCAGACATTTACTAGGATCAGAAGGAATTGGTCAGCTTTTCTGTTAGTGGGATTGGTCAGACTTTTGCAGAAGTGGAATGGAGTGGTTGGACTTTGTGGGAGTGGGATCACAGTCTAGATGCCCCTCTAGGCACACATGTGCTTCTTCGGACAGTATCTCCTTTATTTGTCTGACCTTCCTGGTAGATGGTACCAGGCCAGTGTCGAGACTTCCACAATCTGAGATTTAAGTTATTTTTGGAGATTGGACCCTTCAGGGTTATTGTTCTCATAAAATGAAACAGTGGCATCTTGTCCACAAAATGATAAGCATCACAAATAGGCTTTACTGGTGCCTTCATCTGACAACTCACTGTTGATATAAAGTTCATTGATTTGAAAAATAATTACTAATGAGCAATGGCCAACATAAAAAATAAATAATAATAATAATGGAGTCGGCAAAATGGTGTGAGGGTTCTTTAGGGATAGTGTAGTTGGTTTGCTAGTCAAACAGTTTTGTTTTGTTGTTGTTTATGGTTTTTAATAAATATTTATGTACATTTTGTGTTAGAAAGAAGATGCTTTAGGAATTGGATTCATTTTCCAGTCATAAGGCATAAAACTTCATGAATTCTCTCTTGGTGTTAATGGAACACTAGAGAGTCCGTGCTTTGTCAATGCACTTCAGTGTTTAAATTAGTTTCATGTCTGTCATGTTTGTCCTAGGGCTGGGATAAAATCGTAGGATCTAAGTGCTGGCCTGCTCAAGACCCATCATGCTTTGTGATATAAAACGTTCCTATGGTCTGCCTTAAGAGAGACAATGACACACCAGCCGACCTATTTCTGTAATACCTCCCAAGGCAGCATGTATAGATAGAATAGCTTTTTATAATTACATTTATACATACCCTGCATCACTCTATGCAAAAAAGGGAAAAACAGAACTTTCATTATTAAATTCAGTGTGATACTGATGTCAACTTACTTCTGTACATTAACATGGTTTCAATGTATATATTAAAAAGCTTTCATTTGTGTTGGAGTGGATTGGAGTGGCGTGGGTTGGCCTCCCCTATAATTAATTAACATATTTATTTTACTATATGATTCTGGCCACATGGTATTTTCTAGGCTCTATAAGCTAGATGTTAAATATGTACAAAAAGACAAAAAATTGACAAACTATATATAGAACTAGAGAACATAATAATTGAAAAATAACAAATAATTAAAACTATAATGTTTTGAATTTTCCTCTGGAACAATAAAGTTATCTTTCCATCTATGTAATGTGGCAAAACAGCAGGGTTGGCAAATGTTGGGTAAATGTACATTTATAAAACAGCATCTATCTCTGAACACTGTGTGTAAAGAAATCAGGATATCCCATATGTTAAAATTATGAAATAAAATTAAAACAATAAGTTAAATAAGGCCTCATGTCAAGTCAAGTCAAGTCAAGTTTATTTGTATAGCGCTTTTCACAACAGACATTGTCTCAAAGCAGCTTTACACAAATCAACAGTGAAGGTGAATGGTGTGAATTTGTCCCTGATGAGCAAGCTGTGGCGACTGTGGCAAGGAAAAACTCCCTTAGATGTTATGAGGAAGAAACCTTGAGAGGAACCAGACTCAAAAGGGAAACCCATCCTCATTTTGGGTGACATCAAGAGTTTGATCATAAATCTTTCAACAATACAGAACACTGGAGAGTGAGAACTAACATGAGCACTGGAGTATAAGATTATAAGTGATGTTCTTTCTGCAGTCTTATACAGTCTATATGGTTAGTAGCTCCGAGTTTTATGAGCTCAGCATTTGTGATCACCACAGATCCAGCATCAGCTTCTCCATGCCAGAGCCTTTAACACTCCAGGAGGTCCAATGCCAAACTCCACACATGTAGCGGGATCCAAATGGCACTGGTACGTCTCTAGATGGTTCGGGATGTTTGTGAGTTCGGCATCTACTTCTTCAAAGGTCCGTAATCATCACGAGGTGGGAGGTGACTGGAGCTGGCCAAACCTCAGGGTGTCTCGGGATGGGGAGAGAAAGAGAAGCAGTGGAGAGCAATTAGCGTAGCTGCTGTTCATGATATTAACAGCACAAGTTGATAATGTGCATGTGATCAGATGTTCTGGAGCACAAGGTTATGATGTGATGTGTGTTATGTGTAGGCTTTGCTAAAAAGATATGTTTTTAATCTACACTTAAACTGGGTGAGTGTGTCTGAGCCCCGAACACCGTCAGGAAGACTATTCCAGAGTTTAGGAGCTAAATGTGAAAAAGCTCTACCACCTTTAGTGGACTTTGCTATTCTAGGAACTACTAGAAGCCCAGAGTTTTGAGATCTCAGGGAGCGTGGCGGATTGTAGCGAGTTAAAAGACTGGATAGATATATGGGAGCCAAACCATTTAGTGCTTTATAAGTGAGAAGTAATAGTTTGTAGTCTATTCGAAACTTAACAGGAAGCCAATGTAGGGACGATAAGATCGGGGTTATGTGATCATATTTTCTTGCCCTTGTAAGAACTCTGGCTGCTGCATTCTGGACTAACTGAAGCTTGTTTATTAATGACGCAGGACATCCACCTAGTAATGCATTACAGTAGTCTATTCTGGAGGTCATGAACGCATGGACGAGCTTTTCTGCATCGGATAAAGACAACATATTTCTTAGCTTAGAAATATTTCTAAGGTGAAAGAAGGCTGTTTTAGTAACTTGATTGATATGATTTTTGAAAGACAAGTCGCTGTCTAAAATAACACCCAGGTCTTTTACTGTTGAATTAGTGGTTACAGAACATCCGTCTAAATGCAGGTTGAGATGCTGGAGCTTCTGTATACTAGTTTTTGGTCCGATGAGCAAAATCTCAGTCTTATCGGAATTTAAAAGTAGAAAGTTATGGGTCATCCAATCTCTTATTTCCTTAACACACTCAGTTATCCGACTTAATTGAGCTATATCGCCTGGTTTAGATGAAATATATAGCTGAGTATCATCAGCATAACAATGGAAGCTAATTCCATGCCTTCTAATAATATTTCCTAACGGAAGCATGTATATTGTGAACAGCAGGGGTCCTAGAACTGAACCTTGCGGCACGCCATAATTTACTTGCATTAGCCTGGATAGCTCTCCATTTAAATCTACGAAATGGTAACGATCGGACAGGTAGGATTTAAACCAGCTTAATGCCTGTCCCTGAATGCCGATGTAATTTTGTAATCGATCTAGGAGGAGATCATGGTCTATAGTGTCGAAAGCAGCACTAAGATCAAGTAAAACCAACAGCGAAATGAAGCCTTGGTCTGAAGCTAAAAACAGGTCATTAGTTATTTTAACTAGAGCAGTTTCTGTGCTATGATGGGGCCTAAAACCTGACTGAAATTCTTCAAAGATATTGTTCTCTTGCAGGTAGGAACATAACTGGGCAGCGACAATCTTTTCTAAAATCTTAGACATAAATGGGAGATTTGAAATGGGTCTGTAATTTGATAACGTGTTTGGATCCAGATTAGGTTTTTTAATGAGGGGCTTAATAACTGCTAACTTGAGGGATTTAGGGACGTGACCTAAAGATAGTGAGGAGTTAATAATATTCAGAAGAGGTTCACCAGTTGTATATAACACTTCCTTCAGTAATTTAGTAGGAAGTTAAATATGTCTAATCTAGTTTGAGCCAATATAATTGTTCAGTTCATATCAGCTCATTTATTTTGATATGATAATGACATTAATTGTTGCTTTTTCTTTGAATAATTGCTAAAGATATCAGTCTAAAACATCTGAAAGAGTCTGATATTCACTCCATGATATAAAAGCTTTGGTCATGTCAATGAACTGAATCCATCTTTGTTTCAGTGCATGTGAGTTATTCAGATGTGTTGAGGTCATATTTTACATATGATAGCCAACAGACATCACACTCTTCTTTCTCCCACTGAGACAGTGAGCTCTTCTCTTGCATGAGCTAGTCTTTTTTGTCATGTGAGGTTTATTTGAGTCCCGATTACCCTTTAACTGAACCAAATCCCTTTGTTGGGGTTGAAGATCAGAGAGTTTTGAACAGACGCCAAGTTGTTAGAAGAGAAGATGTCTGATGCACTGCCACCTTAAGACTCCAATCAATAGCCTTTCCATTCTTTCCATTTTACTCAAGAGTTCCTCGTCAGACAAAGCATCCATCCTTTTCCTGCAAACAGATCTTTGAGGCTGAGCTAGGATTTACTGTATGAAAGAGTGAAGATATAAGATGCACCTTAACAGACAAGTTATTTCATCGGTTTATCCAGAGAGACAGCACAGCTCAATGTGTTTCAGAAAGTGTCAGAACTTGTGCCAAGGATCGTTCCATAAGACTAGGTGTGTAAAGTGCAATTTGAGATCATTTTGAGTTGTATTTTTTAAGTCACTTTATTTTAGAATTTAACTTCATTACCTGTCATTACATATCCATTAGCTCATTAATTCAGCACTTCTAGTTAACTATTGAGCCACATCATACATCAGAAAATCTTGTTTTTGTTCAGCTTGCACTTTAATGAATGTAACAAAGTGATTTTGTTTTTCCAATTATTATTATTATAATTTTTTTTTATAATTGTATTTTTTTTTTTTTACAAAAAAGTTAGCTGTGTACTGGCCAACACTAAGCACTCAATTTGACTGACCCATCAATTATAGGAGTAAAACGTTTTTTTGGAAAAACATTTAGAACATTTAAAATGAGGAAAGGCTCCCATCTAGCCACCCTGCATTGAAGCCCAGATCGGTAGAGGGCTGCAGAAATGGTTATGCTTCTGGAACAGATCCTTTGGCCACATGGCTTTGTTTTTGCTCTGATATGCATTGTCAGCCGTGAGGCCTTCTGTCCAATCAGTAAACTTGTCCACTGGTGTTGATTTCTGTAAAGCTGCTTTGAGACAATGTCTGTTGTGAAAAGCGCTATAGAAATAAACTTGAATCAAGGTGTAGAAACATCTGAGCAATGCTCAAGAGAAATAGAAGGCACCTGAGGTAATTTTTAAGATTACCTGAGGTAATTTTTATGTGTTAAGTTGCAAAGGGTCTGAATATGTATGTATGTTTTAACATGTGATTTTTTTTTTTTTATATAAAAAACAATGCAGAAATGTTTAGAATTCTGTCTTTCTTTGTCATTATGGGGAACTGTGTGTAGATGAGAAAAAAGAAAAATCTATTTGAAAGATTGTAGTGACAGGCTGCAACATAAAAGTGAAAATGTTCAGAATACTTTTGCATTATATATATACACTATCTTTCTAATTACATTTGATGAACACATCTTTCTTCTTTTTCAGGTTCCATAACGATGGCAGAATGTTGGATGTGTACCTTCGTCTTCACAGTCCAGAGAAAGCATTTTTTATGCCAGACGATTTTGAAGTGTCAAATCAGGAGCTTAGTAACATTGTAAAACAGGCGGAGCAGTGGAGAGGTTTCAGTGGAGAGAGACGAAAGGTTTGTGCAGATATTTTGTTTTAATTTATTTGCTTTGTTGTTTTAACCACCATTCTAACCATAAAAAGACTGCCAAATGTCTCAGAGCATTTATCTAGCCCTAATGCTTAGCTGGATTAATGTATGATAAAAAAGACTTAATATTAATCCATTAGATTGCTTCTGCTAAATTGCCCAACTGCTGCCTGATAACTCATGTCATGCTTGCTAGACTATGTGAAAAAGTAAAGCCATTTGTGAAAATGTACTTTTACTTGTAGAGGATTTTCAACACAGTTCGGATTTCTGGGTATTTAAGGAGTCTATCAAAGCTAAATGGCATTTTAACATGCTGGTTCTGCAGCTACATTCCTGCAAGGTCAAAAAAGTCTTCTCATGAATGATCATCTAATGATCATTGAAAAAAATTAATTTGGGAATTGGGGGTGATCGATTATCCATGCATTGTGTTCAAAGATACAGTAGTCTAAATCATTATAGTTCTTTAGTTACATTTCAAAAAGCAACAAATTCATCTCAAAGGTCTTTAGTTTCATGTTAATTACTGGTAGATAATTACCAAAAAGAATCGCAGCTAGCAGTTGTTAGATTAGACCATGGAAACCAGTTTTCCATATTTTAGTAAGTATGTATAGACAAAAAAAGAATCATTTAACAAAAGCAAACACAAACACACACACACACACACATACACACACACACACACACACACACACACACACACACACACACACACACACACACACACACACACACACACACAAACACACACACACATAAAGAGAACAAGTATATAACTACATGTGCTTATACTACAGTACTTTAATAGCTTGTAAAGTATAAAACAAAACAGTCCAGTACATATAATCAATTGACTGATGCTTTAAAAACACAGAGAAAGAGAAATGACGCAGGAGTTAAAAGGTTAAGGTGAAGGTTCCATCCATGAGTAAATTACTATAAAATTCACAACCATTTTTCTTAACAGTGTACATAATAGTAGACACATTTGGCTGTCAGTTCAACATCTTTGTTTTGCTTTTGCTTTCTTGATCTTTTTCAATTTTTTCAATCTTTTGACTCTCTGACCTTCATGGCTGGTAAGTGGTATGCGGGGTTAAGACCTCAGTAGTTTTCTGTATCTGGAGAACATTGCAATGCATTTGCAAACATTCTCATTTAGGCAATGACTTTTCACCATTTCCTCTCCCCATCTCAACCTTCAGTTGCTGTACAGTTCTGTTTCAGAATCACAGCAATCACAGCTTTCCTAATATTGCCCTTAATTCCCCCTTATTGAAATGATAAAATGATAACACATTAGACTCCTTTGCCAGCATGATGAAAATTTAGGGTTATTGCATTTCACCATTTTTAACATTATCCAGCAAGGCAATTTTTCATTTAAATAAGACGGCCTGGGCCATTATTTCATAATTATTATAGCAAGTACTCCCTGCAAAAAAGGGTGACTTTCCCAACTCTCCAAATACATATTCTTATTAAACTAATTTGCCTACATGCAAATTTTTGTCATTTATATCTCATTAACTATTTATCATCACCATATCAAAGAAACATATGCAGAGAGGGAAGGGAACATTGAGACAAATGTGAAACTAATATTTTGCAACTCTAATGATTTTTGCATCTTTAATTAGATAGGAGAAGGTTGATATGATTAGGTCAAGATGCAGTGGTTTTCATTAAAAATATATTTCCAAAACTGTATTCCAAATGTGCCGTAGCAATTAAATAGTGAATCCTGCATGTTCCTTATTATGAATCCAATTAATATAGGAGAGGCACAATTGTAATAACAAGAAGCCATAAGGCTTTCATTAGCAAAGACAAGAAAAAGGAAAATATGTACAAGGAAAATACAGTTAAACAGAGCTATAGGATGCTTCAGATGTTCACTGCACTTTAAAGTTGATTATTTTCAGAAGGCTTCTGAAGAATGTTGTGTTTATTATGATTGCTATTTCAGTTCATAACAATGGCCATAAACGAAATTGAATTGTGATTATTAGATCAGGAAAATTTATATAAGAAAAAATATTTAAATCATATAACAAGTTACAACACATTCGACTAAATGTATATATTTACAAAAAAAAAAAATCTGTTCTAAATATTATTCTACATAATCTTGTTTTAACAACATCAGAACACAGTGAATTGTGATTATCATGATTATGAAGAATAAGGTTAGATTGTATTAAGATAATTAAGAAAATAAGAATAACAATTAAATAGTTAAAATATCTTGTCTGATTCAAATACCAGTCAAGTGAGACAAACAGACATATACTGTATGAACAAACAGAATGTTTAGACAGGAACAAGCTGTTGGAAGGGTTTGGGGTTTTGCTGGGATAATTTCACAACATGCACCAGAAAGAATGCATTTTGAGTCATAAGAGCTACACCTTAAATTGTAACCAAAATGTAACAAAAAATATCTTACTGAGGTTCAAAAGCTTAAAACAGAAAACATTTATTCAAATAAATAGGTGTTTTATGAAGTCTGTGTGAGTCTCTACAAATAGTGTGCTCTATTAAACAAAATTTAGAATTTAATAAAACATTTGCTTTAAAAAGTGTTTAAAAATTATAAAATGGTATCTTTAAAATAAACAATTGAATATTTAGTTTTATGTTAAGAATTACTAGCCATGTTAAACAATGCAGGTGTACTTACCCGTTAATAATAACTTGTTAATAAAATGAAGTAAGGTAGTCAGATTGCATTCCTGCAGGACTTTTCCTGCACTACATCATTTCAGTTTTTCACACCTAACACAGCTCAATTAACACAGTTGGTGCTGATTAGCTCGGAGTAATTTTTTTTATTTACACAAAAATTAAAAAAATTAAAATTGTAAGTAGCACTACAAAATATTAAGGAGTAAATGTATTTCTACTATTTGTACACTCTATTCAGAGAATGTTTCAGGTCTTTCCAATTAATAAATAAATAGCAGTGTTGTTAAAGTATTAATTTCCCCCCCCCCAAAAAAAAGATTTTCTTTTTTTTTATTTAAGCCATCCTTTTAATGTTATTATATATTACTTAAACTGAGGCCTAGCTTGTTCTACTTAGAATCGAAGCTGTTGCCGTTCATGGCTGAAGATTCACTACATGACACATGCATACAGCTGAGTACTTTTGCAGTAGGCATAATTAAACCATAAATCAGTGTAATTACATTGCTACATTTACATATATGGAGAAAACTGATGCAGCCATTTTTTAGTAAAATGGTATTTCTGCTTGTCATTTAGGGAAGGATGATAAAAATAGATCTTATTTGATCTCTGTCTGTAGCATTTCATGGTTTCAGTGTGGTGTAGAGGTTTTAGTTTTATTTCATATTATAACCACAAAAACTACTATACTGTAATAACAAAACCACACATTGTATCTGGTGTTTTTTTCTTCTGCAATGAAGAGGAAGTTGAAGTTGAAGTTATGCTCTTTACCCACCTTACTACACACACTGCAATTTTATTTCAGTATTTATTTTGTTCAGAACACAAGATGCTAGATCTAATAGTAGCAAAGTCTTAATGCTAGTTGTTTCCCAAGAGCATTAAAACAATAAAACAAGACGCACATTCAATAACATATCCACAAATGGCCTAGCGTTATTATCATCAAACCTGTAATTTTCAGCAGCTGATCATAAAACATAATCAGATTTTTTTACTCTTTAATTAACTTTATATTATGGTTGATATTCTTTCAGGCCATGTGATGATTATTATTGCTTCTGTTTAAGATATTACACTCTGCTATTAACATTTGAATACTGAATATTATAACATAAATGGCACTAGGTTTAGCAGTTTTGCAAATTATTTTTGTGGTTATTTAATATTCAGTACAAATGACAACAATTTCCAATACAAAACTATGCAGAAGGGCTTTTGGTGATGGAGGTTATCTGTCCATGTAGGCAACTCACCCTTTATTTAATCTCTTTTCGGCTTTTGTATGCTGCATTGTAAGGCAACTGCGTGGAGCTGAGAGAGATAGAAAATGAAGTGGTGCCTAAAATCATAGCGTGTGTGTAATGAGGGCATTAATTATGTATAGCCATTGGTGCAGATGGACCTCATTAATTGTCTGCTGTCGCCTTCTTGATTACTGTACCTGGGAGGGAGGTACTAATGCCTGCCGCGTTTTAGCAGGTAATGCAAACTGTTTTGTCACTGAGTGTCTGACAGTGACAGAGCAGCCATGAGCCAGAACTCTAATCTTGCCATAATTCTCCAGAAACTTCATGGTGACATTGATTTTGCTAATGGCCGCTGATAGCCCCCGAGATGTTTTCGCAACTAAAATTGCATCAAGATTCTAACAAAGCCACAGCGTTTGTCTTCCCATCTCTCCTTAATGTGTTTCCACAGGCAGAATTTAGGAAACACCGAAGGTGCTTTGCAAAACAACTGATCGGTGGATGTGTTGGGGGCTGTCACGAGAGGCACACAGCAGAATAGAGGCCTAATGATGAACAGACTTTGTTGTTTTTTCTTTAACTCATTCTCTCTCTCTCTCTCTCTCTCTCTCTCTCTCTCTCTCTCTCTCTCTCTCTCTCTTTCTCTCTCTCTCTCTCTCTCCGTCTCTCATTTTCTTTGCTTCTCACTCACTCACTCACTCACACACTCACTCACTCACACACTTACTCTTTTTTCTCATATACTGTACTATTAAGTGAGTGACAGGCAAGACCTCTATGGTGAACTGTGGCCTCAAAATTGTACTTGCTGCACAGTTAATAACAACATGAACCAATGTATTTACAACTTGTTACATCGCATCTCAATGTATTAGCCTACAGACATTGTTATGAAATTATGAGTCTGACCGATGTGTTTGCAGCCAAAACACTCGACATCACTCTATTCTACTGACGCCCACATGCACTACATATCAGCAACAAATACAGTAACATGAGAAAGAAGTCTATTAAGCTCATAAGTATTTTAGTCATAGAATTTGTTTGCTAATTTTTACCTGCTGACTAGCAGCCCATGACCAGTAGCTATGGCTCCACAGTGGGCCAACTGAGGAAGCTGGGCTCCCTGAAAGCAAACCTAAAACAGGAACACAAACATAACAATATGACACAAGGGAGGGGTTGACCTGATACTGCTAGGGTCACAAAGAGGCACCTGCACCCCTCTGAAAGCACACCAATGTCCTTTTACAAAGCTGTTTGCTTGCATTATGTCTGAGAGCTGCTTCTTCAATTACAGGATGCTATTAGTGGACAGTGCTGTGCATGGGTTGGCAGGCCCGAGGCTACAGAGCCCTCACACACACATCACAATATGAGATGTGACTAAGGAAGGGGTGGGCCTGCCATGGAAAAAGGTCAACAGCTTTTGCTGGGCAGCAATGTGTGAAAGTTGTGCAGCAGCACAATGGTAAAAGAAGTAGGGAGAGAAATAATTTCCCTTTATATTTGTACTTATATTGGCTGTTTTTTTTTATTAAACACAAAAGTTTTTATTGTGTACAGTGGTCCCCCGGAACTCGCAGGGTTACATTCTTAGACCCCCCACGAGTTCTGAAAATCTGTGAATATTGAACGCAGTGTCGGAACTCAGAACCCATCTCTGAGCAGACACATCACGGGTGGATTCTTTCAGCAGCAGCCCCTATGGTACCTTAGTGAATTCATCTAAACATTATGTAACTTTAATACAAAAATGTGTTTTAAAAAAAATTATGAAATTTGTTAGTGAAAACATAGGTTCAAATGTTATTCATACTGTTCCTAAACATTCGGTCCTGCTGCGAATTCCTTAGAATTTTAAGATGATCCGCAACTTGCTGTTAGTTAGGTTCCAAATAAGAACCCGCAAATTTTCCGAGCCCGAATTCCAAACAGGAATTATCGGGGGTTGACTGTATACATAATGGCGGGGAAAAAACAAACATTCTTTTAAATTTTTATAGTTTATATAGGATGGTGCAAAAAATAAAAAATAAAATAGTTTTTCCCTCTAAACATCTAGTTGATTGGAGGGGTCAGCGGACAATACCCAGACTGATTTTAGTTAAAATGAAGGCTCTGGTAACAAATATTAACTCTTCACCATCACATTGAACAGAGAAATAACTCACAGCACATACAGAACACACAACACAGCCAAACTTAAGACATCTGGGTTATACTAGCAGAAGTCTACATTCAGTTCCACTATTGTCAGCCAAGAACAAAAAATGTAGGTCACAGTGAACACAGAATCACCTAAATGGTTTAAGATTGTAAAAAAGTTTGGGCAATGTTTGAGCAATATATATTATTTGTATGTGCACATTTATTTAACTGAATTTTATAAATGTAGTGTAATTCAGTATTAATTGCGGATGTAATAAAAAAGAACAAGGACACTGTATACATTCATTAGTCAGCCACGCAAGCAAAATCTGCTAAATATACATTTGAAATTATGGTACAATTTACTTTAAATGATGTAATGGTTAATGTTATCATATTGTTTCTATCTTATCTTATCTTATCTTATCTTATCTTATCTTATCTTATCTTATCTTATCTTGTTTCATGATATTCTGTTTGATGGGAGTTCACTATATCTTGTTGCCATACACTTACATCATTTCACACACTGTTTTAAATATTATACAAAGAAAAACATAGGATTAGGAATTCTTGTGGATTTTATAAATCAGTCTATACATATAGGTTGGCAGGGACTTAATATGGGAGCAAAAACATTTAAAACAATTGTGAAATTCCCTGTCTTTCTTAAAAAAAATTATCAACATCTTTTTAACAGGCTATGCTTTATTCTCATGATGATGTGGAACCAAGTAATACTGGGTTTGCTTTTGGTTCAGTGGCTATTTGTTTTAGATATATCTAAACTAATTTTAGAATTGTAGCTTTTTTACTTGATTGTGATACATATTTCACTGCTGCTGATTTATTTTGAATGTCAACAGTCTGATCTTTCATCTAGCTAAACATCTAGGCTGACTGTTTCCACAAAAATAGGGGATTCATTCAGCAAACACATCAGAGATAGGCTTTTCATTTCATTTCATCCTAATATGTTGCTCACCAAGTCAGCTGTCAAAACAAATGCAGCTGCACACTGCAGAATTAGGTCCACATGTTCAGACTCTCATAGATCACCCCTCCTCCTCTCATAACGTAGAACAGAGGGAACTATTTGAACTGTCAACAGATGAGGGAACATTCTCTAGAGATGTTCTGGATGAATGGAATTTTTAAAAGAATATCTTTGTTTTAAGTTGAGTTTTTATTTGTAACACCTTTCATAATATTAGTCCAGTCTAATAGTGATACGGTTTACCTTTATGAATGTTCATTTGTTTAATTGTTAGTGGGTTTTTCTCTCCACTTTTATGTCACTCTGGATTTAATGTCTTTGTGTCACACTGGATTAGGTTAGTTTTCTATATAGATGTGTATGTATATATATATATATATATATATGAAATGCAGTATTTGTTACTCTTATGGACTTTATGAACATATATAATGGAATAAAATATAACCTTAAAATATTCATTGCTACAGTAATAATTTACCCTTTCATTTTTAAAATGCATTAAATAGACATTTTAAACAATATATCATAAAATAAATAGTATGCAGGTCAATATCAAAGGGTGACTTAAAATGCCTTTGAATCAGTGATTAAAACTGTGGCTTTACCTTTTGCTTTAAAATTAAATAGTGTTGGAGAAACAAATCATATTGCCAGTATTTGACAGAAACCCACACAACTGTTCACATTTACCAAAAATCAATAAAATATCTAAGGAAATATCTACACAAGGACTCCATAATTCTATGTATAAGGAAACACACTTTCCAAACATATATAATACCATGCATTCATTGTGAAAATTATACAAAAAAAATTACTTTTTTTTTTTGAGAGGGTGAGATAAACTATTAATTGTAAAATATATTTACCATGCCAAGAAGTATAGGCTTTAAAGAAACAATAATTTAAGTACAATTACCATTTATGTATTTTTGTATTATTTTGTATTATTTATGTATTAATACATTTTGCAGATATAGAATAAAAATCTAACAAAACTTTAAATATGCAGATTATTTGAGTGTGAACTGCACATGGATTGGAAAATGCTACACCACTGAAACCCAACAAAACTTAGAAAGTTTCTTTCCCAGGTATCCTTGGTCTGTTCTACTAAGTAAAAGATTACCTTTAGGAATTGTTTATAGATTAAACAGGAACTTTAAAGCGTTTGTAAAAAGCCGATTAGTAACAGGGAATTATGCAGATTCATTAAAAAGATAATCCTCTGATGAGATGCTATCACTCTCAGTGTCTCTCTTTGTATTTCTTTCCATTACCTTTTCAGCTTTTTTATTTCTAAATTGACAGTTATCTTCTTCACAGTATTTTTATTTGTTTAAATATTTATAAATTTTTATTACAAGGTGTCGTTCTGTTAGTCACAGTGAAACACAGCTTGGAAACTTTAGTTCAGAGTGTGCACTACTATATAAATGAGAGATACTTGGTCTCACTTTATTGAAACATGCTGCTTTTCAGTTGCCTGTCATGTATAAGCTTTTACCAGCTTACAGTTGGACCTCTCCAGATACAAATGGCAGATAAACAGCATTAAATGCGTAAACTGGCTGCTCCTTCCTCCACAAGTCTACAGTAATAGCCTATTTCAATTCTATTCTAATGGCTGGCAATGTGTGGGTTATCCATGCGTGGGGCCGAGCTCTGATTAGCTGAGCCTTCTGCATCTGCTGGTTTAGAATATGAATTAGAATTACAATGCATCTGCATGGCTGCTTTACAACATGTACTCTCAGTCATAATGCCTTGCATTTACAGAAATGACATAGAAATTGTATTGCTATTATGTAAACATTATAGCTAAAATGTAGGCATTACTCATATGAGATGTTTGCACTTTGAATCAGAACTGGAAAGAACACATGCATTACTGGCCAAAAACTTTGGCGTATCAGTAAGTGAATGTATTACAGTTCATTAATAAATGACACATACAATATGTTTTTCAATTTACAGAAAATACATAACAATTTACAGGATACATTTACTGCTCTGCACATGGTTTGATCCTGGCTTTGGCCCATGTGTATTTCTTCTGGGTTTTACCACCCCCTTGAAACATGCTGTTAATTCAGCTTTAAAAATAAACCCAGAGGTGTGATTGAGTGTGTGTGCATTGTGCACTGTGACGTACTGGTGTCCCACCCAAGCTGTGTTTCTGACTCTTGCCCAGTGATTTAGGGTCTACTAGACTCTGGTTAGGCAAAAAATGTTTCTAAGGATGAGTGCATTTATATTTGTGGTAATTTTTCTTTGAAATAATAAAACACACTTGTCGTGCCTCTATTTTAAGTGTGATAATATCTGCATGTGACTCAGCTGTGTTCAGCAGAGTGAACAACTGTCTACACAATGCTCAACTATTGGAGAGTTGATTAGGTCATGTCTGCATGCCTGGGGCCTGTGTGCATGTGTGAAAAAAAAACAAATCAAAAAACCAGAAAAACTATATTTCTGTAATTGAGAGACTGTAAAAAAGATTAACTGTGTATTCCCATACAGGAATGTGTTTAGGGCTGTGTTTATATATTTATCTGTTAGTTTCTTTATGCATAGTTTTATTTAAATGCTGATCTGTATTGGCTTCTTTCAGTTCTGCCTGTCTGTCCATCATTCTGTATAGAGCAACCATCCCTGTGTGCGCTCTGTGGTCTATCATATCAAACTGTACCAGACTTGCCATGTGTTACTACCACATAAATAACCCAGGCTGTCCGCCACACACACTCACACACAGACTCATTCAAATGCACCTGTCACTGTGATAAAGCACTCGCCTGCAGGGAAGCATTGTTTACATTTTCACTCCACTCTTCGTAAAAGTGAGATTCTAATTATTTCTCCCCACTGTAAATTAAAGCCAAGCGGGACAGAACCAGGAGCCCAAAGGATCCAGGAGGTGCAACACTACACTCTCTTTAGCACTTTCTCAATCTTTACTGTATTATTTATCTATCTATCTATCTATCTATCTATCTATCTATCTATCTATCTATCTATCTATCTATCTATCTATCTATCTATCTATCTATCTATCTATCTATCTATTAACGCAGTTTAGTATTAACATTTGTGATCATCAGCATTTAAAGAGTTTACATTTTCAAAACAACTTTAAATAAAATGCCTGCTTGGATAAATACTATATAAAATAATATTTGATTATATTTTATAAAAATAAAATAGAATAAAATAAATCAGATTAATGCTACACTTTTTTAAGATATTGATTGAATTGCATAATTCATTAAATTGGCACAAATTAAATTAATAAAATAAATGAAAAAAAAAGTTATAGTTTAGATTTGTTAGACCCCTTTTTGGAAATACAGATGTGTGTGTGTTTGTTTTACATTTATTATTTATTTTTCTAAATATATGATATACTTAACTGTTCTACTTATTTCAGAATACTTTAACAAATGTCTTAATTTCTTTCATCCTTAATTCCCTTGATATGTGGAAATGTCAGGCTTTAGATTTTTAGAAATTCTTAAAGCTGGACATAAAACAATAAAGGATCCAAAACGTTAGCCACTAGCAACCTGAATATTGCTTTCCGGTACAGAGTGAGTAGCCACAGTGACACTGTGCTAACTCTCTTTTTTTATACCCCTCGTATTGGTGCGTATGTTTTCAAGTTTAATAATAATAATAAAAACATGCACTCAAAGATGTGCGTGGATGTATGTGTGTGTACTGTATGTCTGTATTTGGGTGTACATATATATATATATATATATATATATATACACACACACACATACAATATAGATTTATATATATATATATATATATATATATATATATATATATATATATATATGTATGTATAGACACACACACACACACACACACACACACACACACACACACACACACACACACACACAAACACACATATACAATATAGATTCAAGTGCTGAGGTGGATTGTGTGATCATAAAGGCCACCGGCTAATTGGTGAGTGAGAATGTGAGGAAGGCATGAAGTGAGAAACTTCACTTACCCACATATACACAGACACACATGCTTACACAAACAGTTGACTTTGTTGTTCATTACATGCAAGTGTAGAGATATTCAGCCGAGTGGAATACATTATTCCTCACATTTCATACATAATAATGTGCCAAAATTGCATTGCATTATTTGTCATCACGAAGACTATAGAGACAGAGATGGCGAGAAAGAGAGAGAGAGAGAGAGAGAGAGAGAGAGAGAGAGAGAGAGAGAGAGAGAGAGAGAGAGGGGAAAGATTTAATTAGCTCAACGAGTATGCAGATGGAAGGTAAAATTAGGCTAAAAAGAGATCGCTGCAGATGAGTAGACTCTGTAATGATGCCACTATCTTATTTGGATCACAGAGAGTCAGATGATACAAAGCTTTGTTTAGGCCCCTTTTCTTCCTTGTTCTACTCATTTGGAAGATCAAGGTTTTCACAATTATATTATATGTGATGTTATTGAAAGATTAATTTAAAACAAACTATTCTGCAGAAGCAAGACACCAGTGTTTTGCTACCTGTATTCAGCATTTTCTTGGTTTTTGATCACTGACTGCACCTTCATAGTTTTATTATTTAATGTGTCTTTAAAATTGTGTTTATTTTTAAATTTCTGGTGTCTCCATATTGTCACCTTTCCTCTTGGTTCTACAAGCATATTGTATAAGTCACAACGTTCTCACCCCACCCTCTATCAGCATGACTACAACTGTATTATGAAGCAGCTTTTCCTTATAAGACACTCTTTAGCTTGTGCATTAAGAATGTATTGAATACAGGAGACACTTACACTTGAGTGCGACGCTTATCAAATTTCGTATATCCATTTTTACAAATCTGGAAACATGTAATCTCATTTGGCTGGGAGCAGGCGCAGGCTCATTTTGAGGAGAGTTGAGCATCGGCTGCCGTTTTTATTTCCACTTCCTGGATCCTGTCTGTACATTTGCTGTAACATCTGTAAAATGCAGAATTTATGTCAGGGTTTGGAGACATGGTTTGATGTTTATAGTCCTCAAAAAAGCAGTTGCCGTCTCTGTTGATGCAAATAAAGGGACTGATATGGGACTCTATCAGATCTCCATGTACAGACGTCCACTATAAATCCAGGCTAGATTGGTTAGAATTAGGTTACCTCACTTGAATGCTATCTGCTTAATCCACAGATGGGCTCTCTGAGAACACCCAGGCTTTGAGTTTAAATCAGTCACTTAGTGCCAGCAGTTGGACAATGGCACAGAAACCCCTCTATCCATACAAACACACACATACACACACACACACACACCAAAATAGCCACCACTGGTTCTCATTATATTTTACTAAAATATTTAATAGATGAATTATGATAGGAAATATATTTGATCAAACAAGACCATATATAAATATTTAAAATATAATTGAAAATATCAATGTATGTATATCAAGTTTTTATTGAAAAAACGACTTAATAGGCTACCAGATTTCCTCATGATTACAGAGGCATTAGCAGGTATTGCATATTGCACAATAAAGGGCATTACAGACTACACATGTTGAAGATGCTGAGATTTTCATTGGGAGTGACGAGGATGGACAGGATTAGAAATAAGTTTATTAGAGGGACAGGACGTTTTGGAGACAAAGTGAGAGAGGCCCGATTGGGATGGTTTGGACATGTGAAGAGAAGGGAAATGGTATCAATAGGAGAATGCTGTGGATGGAGAAAAAGAGGCCAAGAAGAAGGTTTATAAATGTGGTGAGGGAAGACATGTAGGTAGTTGGTTTAAAAGAGACAGATGTAGAGAACAGAGTAGTGTGGAGACAGAGGATCTGCTGTAGAGAAGAAATCTGTATAGGCAACACCTTTAAGTAACCGAACTTCTGACTTGAAATTAAGGTTCTCTCGTAGCATGACCCGGTCCTCATTACTCCAACAATTTTCTGCTGCTGTTTTTATTGTTGTTGTTGAACAGAGTTATAATTACTGGTCCAAATGAAGGGTCACCTTGAGTCTTGTTGAAACTGCCAAAAAAAGGCCTTAATTGAGCTTTCAGAAAATAGTATGAATGGGTGAATGATAGATAGAATGGAACAAGGAGGGAGAAGGAAAAAAAAACAGACACAATATTCATGCAGTTATTCAGTCCTGTCCTAGCATGTTGGCTTCTTTCTCTAACACAGAGACACAGGCCCTTAAATCTATTCCCCTGATCAGTGGAGTTCCAGTTTTCCTCCCAATTTCTGCTCATTTCTCAGAGCAACAGACTTTAAGCTTGGAGCAATGTGCTTGGACTGTATTTCTAAATAACTTGCATGTGTATTGTTTTATGTAAAAAAATATGTGGTTATGGTTAGTATGGGTGTGTGAAACCTGACATTAAGTTTCATGTAAGAAACTTTAGCTGGATGAGAAAGAGCTTAATCTTGTCCCACCAATGCCAAAACCTATACACTTGGCCTGCTGTGTGGCACTTAAACAACAAACAAGGTATTTTCACAGCCAAATAAGAGGTGTGCAACCTGATACCTGCTCAAATGATAAAGGAATAGCTCAGTCGAAAATATGCATGATAGTGGTAACAAGCATGAGGCCAGTAGCTAACATGACCATACTGTATAAAAACATGTTAGACTCTCTGGCTGGACTTTATCAGATATTGATTTCACCATATCTGATACTATGCAAATCTACAAATTTATGATCATTTTATCTGGACCTCAGTGTACATGTACATGATTAGAGATCAGGACTAATACATGCATATAGCATATTATGTATTTTTTTTATCCTATTAAGAATTTGGATTAAAATAACATTTCTTGAGACGGTGGGTGTGCTTTGTGCCGTGCCAGGGTCAAAATTGGTTGAATAATCAGGTAACTTGATCCTCTACATTCCTGTCCCAGCGAGCTCGGATCATCAGTAAAGCTGATGAAGAGTGTTTAAATTAAAGAGGATTACTGTCAACTGGTTTGGGATTTGATTCATCTCTAAAATCCTGAGTTGTTCTCAAAAGGTATGAGCAGGTAATTGCGTCAAAGTGAGCATTTGTGCAGGTATGTGGCACTAAAACCCTTTTTACCTTCACCCTATGCTTGATTGTGTTAATACCTACTTGAATGTATATGCTAGAGAGGCATATTCTCACTTCTTAGGTATTCATTTTCAGCTGGGCCAGATTTCCTATGTCGCTCTGCTCTGCATTTTCAACTTTCAATCTTGTGCTGCTTGATCATTCCAGTTATTAAATCATTTCTAATGAGTTGGGGGATGGGCGATTGTCTCACTAGGTGGCAGTGTATGATTACATCTGGACCCAGGAAGAGTCTGCAGGGTGCAAGTCCCCTGGGGCTGTACCCACTGTATTAGGAGAGACGAGCAGCCATGTGTCCATCTACACGCTGTACCTGAGTGGCCTGCGTCACCTCTACAGACACTTCCTTAGGCAGCCTAGTGGAGCCATCATAGAGGTGGGCCATGTTTCTCTCTCAGGCACTCTCTCTGAAACTCATATATAACAACAATAAATTAATCTACCAGGCAGGTCTTCCCTACTCTATTAGTCTATTGATAGTTTTGGGAAACAAAAATATTCTATAAAAGAAAGTTCTTGTTTTGGAAATACCTATTTTAGTAGCTATGTATTTACATTCCTTTTACTCCTGTGTAATATAAAGACAAATAATTAACAAATGGCCATTGTTGAGAATGGGCAGATTTACCTTTCTTTACCTTGTGTAAACTTTGATAGAAGAAATGGAAGACAGATATGTACACATATTCTAGGACTATTTGGCCTGGGACAGTGGCTTCACTTCAGATCAAAGAGGGCTAAAAGTAGTGTTAAGCATTATTGTATTCTTCACCTGCTGACCTAGCTCTAACTCTTAGCTAGGAACTAAGGGGAAAGCAGTGATGCGTTCCCCACTGCCTGTATTTTTGGTATGTTTTTGCACAACGCTACACATTACTGCACCCACTCGAGCAGCACTGAGCAGACTGCTGGCCAGATTGCTGTCTAATTAAATGTTCCGCAGATTCCACTTGGTAACAACTGCAAGCATATGAATTAACTTGCATCCCCCCAAGAACAACCTGGATCAGCCCAACAAAATTAATATTTTAAAACTTTCGTGTCAAAAGCAGTAGATTTATGCTTCGTGTGTGTCAACAGCTTGCTCCCAGGGACTGCACTCAGCTAATGGCGGATCACAAGTCTGCTTTTGACAGATGAGAACGATGCCAACATGCGGCATATCTATCAGTCTCAGTGATGTTCCACAAATGCATAGAATACAAAGGAGTGTGAAGTGATCCTTAAAGAATAACACAGGTTTGATGCTATAGGGAAATCCTACAGGGCTTTACTTAAAAAATGCACATCTGAACTGGTCAATCGTTCCTAAAGACAACTCAGAGATTCACCCTGGCAGGTGTGGAAGGCATGCCACACCCGCCTTGACCTCCTTCAACCATCTTCTAACTACAAAAAGAGAATATTGTTAAAAAGACCTAATATGCTACAATATATATAAAAAAAAATCAAAAAACATTTTAACATTTAAAGTTATGTTTTGGTGGTTTTATGTCTTATGGGTAATTTATTTATCTCTGATGATTGTGTTATTTACTGTGGACATTATGATGATGCAGTGTTGCAATTGTTCAACCTTCTATCGTGAGACATTAGTGTCTGATGGATAAATCTAATTTTACTTATCATAATATTTAAAAGGCTGGTTTTAAACAAAGTGCGGTAGCAAATAAATTTTCTCACCATATGGACAGATTTGATGTAAACAGTCATTTAATGATTGCAGCCTACCTTTATTACACCACTGTGATGTTAAACTCAAAGTTAGAAATTGCTTATGAAACCAAACCATTATTTAAACAGATGTTTACCAACTTTTGAATGGCTCCAAACTGCACATTATAACAGCTCAAACCTGAGTGCAACCATAACTACTCAGCTCCTGATTGAGCTTAGTGTGGCTTCATCTGTAGAAACAAGTTGCCGCTGGACATAAAAGTGTGTGAATTCATTATGGGTTGCAGTAGAACGACAGTGGCTTTATGTGCGTCTGCGCATGTCTTTTCTCTCAGGCTACTGTTTAAGTGTCTGTGGCCTAAGAAAACGTTGCCATGGCCCACTGTGTTGTGTCGTCTCTCCTGCCCATATGTCTAGTGGAGCATATGTGAAGCCTGGCATCACTTCTGTAAAATTTCCATTAAAAATGCACAACTAAAACTCCAACAGCTTGAATATTACCTCCAAACAGATTATTAATGCCTTTGTGAGAAAAGAAAATGAAAAACAAAACCACACTGAACATTCAGCATGCACTAAGCACTGACACTTTTTCTTTCATGTTTTGTTGGAACATTTAAGAGTTTATCTGTTATTTGTTTGGCTGCCTGCCACCAGTGAACATAACTGCTGCTGAATTACAGGCACTAATGGACATCAGTGCTATAGGCCAGATTTAAAGAATTAGGATTTCGAAAAAAAGAAAAAAGTTTGAGAATGCTAAAGAGCAAGATTTCTATTCAATAGCTCAATGTATAGTGTATGCCAGACCATAGCTATGCCGCTTTATTTGACCAAATTCTGCTTCGATATACGAATATGTAAAATCTGCATTGTGCAAAGTCTAAAGAGGCCATGCACGCAAATTGTTTGGTTCACATTGACATATTAACCTATTAAATTTCCCATTAATCGCTTTTATCTGTGCCACATGCTCATGACTAACCTTGTATGCAGTCATGTGAAACACTTCTTACCCTCAGACTGACTCAGATCAGTTCTCAGAATATGAAAAAGTTAACCTTTAAGAAAGAACCTTGCAGCTACATTAATTGACAAGCTGCATCAATCCTTTCTCTTCCCTGGCCTGCTCTGATAATTACTTCTGCACGTGTTTGATTGCTGCTGTCGAGGGGCGGACTATGCTTCATTTGCTATGCGGTTGACGCATCACTTAAAAAATACAGAGGTGATTTATTAAGCACACACCTTTTGTTAAGTTATTTGTATTTTATTATTTTTTTGTTTCTGTAACATGATGTCCTTCTCTGTTAGCGAGTGTGTGCCTTTGTGTGTTCCTTTGCAAGCTGGAAGGCATATCTCTTGTGTTAGGAGACCTTGGGTTTCTGAATGGTGCAATTATCTTGCAGGTTTGTGCTGGTCAAATTATTTTAGTATATCACAAAAAATATTTGCAGAAATAATACAGGCTTTTCAATATGTGCAGTGTGGAAGAGCCAATTTGTGATTCACTACTGATATACAGTCACCGCCGGAATAATTATCACTCTTAATAAAGAGAGGTAAAATAGATCTCTTTAGGGAAAGGAGGGGAGAAGGTTGTATTTGAGCAACCTCTGCTTTGCAACATAAAACCAGTGTGTTCTTCTGTAATGCGTGGTGAGATGACTGCACAATAACAATCTCTCTATGTTCCAAATCTGACTTAAAAACAATTTATTTTGTGGTTATTTAACCACATTTGTAGGGTCTCTGGTGGAAGAAAAGCTGCATATCACAGATCCTCCACTATATGTAACATAATGAAGTTATTTTTTCTCATCAAGTTCCAGTAGTGTATAGTGTCTAAATGCAAGTGCTAAATTTAGCTGAAAGAAAATGCTGTGAATTTTGGCACACCTTGTTAATAATTTATATGCATGGAGATGTGTGAAATTGATTTGTAGACTTTGTTACTACAATGTGCTTCATTTATATATCTTTATAACCATTGCTTCACTTATGAAGGTCCATATGCATGTGCATTTCAGTGATGTATTCTCAGTTTTTCTTCAAGTTGATGAATAAATAAAATTATTTTTGTGCCACCGCACATTTATACAACTTACTCTCAAATAAGGTAAATGTAGTTTTTGCAAATTCTCAAACTCATTTGTTTTTCAGATTTGGCATAATATGCACAGGTGTCTATTTTGCCTATGACTGCCATAAGTGTTTATTACAGTGTTAATTTGATAAGAATGTCATATATATGAAATAAATGTGTGTCTGATTTAAATCTTTGTTTTCTAATCTTGTTTATGATACTTAGCTCATCGAAGATTTGGACAGTGTTTCTGTTAATCTGAACATCCAGTGTCAGAAGACAGGGCAGAAGGAAGTCAACAGTAGGATGAAGGGCTCAAAACATGCTCTTAGAGAAAGGAAGAGAAAGAATCGTAAGTGTTTGTTCTGATTCAAACTGAACTGAGTTTTTTTTTTTTTTTTTAAGCCATGTGTTTATCATTGCTTTGTGTTTGTGTGTCATGAATGTGTGTACAGGCTGTAACAGGGTGGGACCTCTCAGTGGGAGTGGCTATGAGACCAACTGAACAGTGAAGATTAAAGTTGCTTTACAGAGCTACAACCACATGAAAATCTAAGTGAAAAGTCCTAAAATAAATAGAGCATATAACTAGATAGGTCAGTGCTGCCTCCACATTGTGAGAAATGAGGATCCTAAAAGTCACTTATCAGCAGCCAGTGATAAAATATCAATATTGGGAATCCATTAGGCAGGATAATATTCCTGGTGCCTTGATTTGTATTGAGTATGTGTCTGCTGGCCACGGCTTTGATGAAATGAACTGGCCCACAAATCAGGACTTAATGGGAGCCTACTTATACATACAGCTTAATTAAAGGTTGTGGGCTTATTAACATGTGTCTGAGAGATGGAGACCTGCTCCTGCACTCAGCCAGGTTGTAAAGGTTTTATAGATACCCTATCATTATTAAAGCCCATCGCTTAATATTGGATCTTAATAACCTGTCATTTTGATGATGATTCTGATGATGATTCTCTTTATGGCAAGTCATTATGGCTCGAAGTTGCACTTCGATTGGATTGTGTGTGTGTGTGTGTGTGTGTGTGTGTGTGTGTGTGTGTGTGTGTGTGTGTGTGTGTGTGTGTGTGTGTGTATGTGTGTGTGTGTGTTTGTGGGACAGGTATATAGTGATCAGGAACTGTGGTTTCCTCTGCAGTCATTACATTCTTACGGTCATTGCAGCCTTTAGATCATGTGCTTCTATATAGAGAATTAGAGGAGATTCCTGAGGAGTTTAAAACATTGTTTTTTAGGCTAATGCTCCAAATAAATTTCACCCTAAAGACTTATTGACCTTTGCATTATAAATACTACAAAGTTTTTTACATTAATATTTTGCTGATCCCGTCACTATGTACATGACATGGCCTAACTATAGATGATGATGATGATGATGATGATGATGGTGATAATGAATCTATGAAAAAAGAATCTTTAAAGAAGCATTTTACACCATACTCCAATACTCCACATTTACTTTCTGTTCTATCTGCTAAGAAAATCACATCATTATAAGACTAAAAAAGGTAGAATCTATCTATCTATCTTTCTGTCTGTCTGTCTGTCTGTCTGTCCGTCCGTCCGTCCGTCCGTCCGTCCTTCCATCCATCCATCCATCCATCCATCCATCCATCTATCTATCTATCTATCTATCTATCTATCTATCTATCTATCTATCTATCTATCTATCTATCTATACTGTCAAAAGAAATGTGGTTAAAAAAGTTAGGGTAGGGTTTGATGCATAGTTAGTGTTTGTATCAATTCTTTTGCTATAAACTTTCTTTCGGCTTCTCCCGTTAGGGGTCGCCACAGCGGCTCATCCGCATGTTTCATTTGGCACATGTTTTACGCTGGATGCCCTTCCTAACGCAACCCTCCCCATTTATCCGGGCTTGGGGCCCGGCACTAAGTGTGGCTGGGGTTGGTTCCCTGACCGTGGATCGAACCTGGGCCGCAGCGGTGCTATAATTTATTTAAAACCAATACATTCTACTGTTTCTTATGTAATTTGTTTATTACTCTACTATTACTCAATTTAAACTATTTTAATTTTCAGGAACTTTTACAAAAAAATTTTTTCTTTGTTATACTGTTTTTCTTTCTTTCTTAATATTTTAACAGTTTTGACAAAATATTCCTGTGTTATGATTGATTTTCTGTCCTTTGTAAATCATTTTTTAGATACAATGGCCACACACATACACATACACAATGAAAACTGTTAGAGGCATCTTACCTTTTACCTACAGTTATTAATATGTTACGTATGTATGTTACTCATATCTAAAGACCATCTGTTGCTATGCAACCACTGCTGACCATATACTATTTGTGTTGTATTTTTTTAAAGACACAGTAATGTTTATGTTGCTCATATGGGTGTATAAGGCACAATAACACCTCTTTCTCTTAATGGAATGAATTAATGCTATAGTCTTTATCTATGTCTAATAAAGTGGCCAGTTTAAATATGTGTAAAGATCTCAGCATTTCTGCAGCACCTAATATTTACCCATATCAGCATCATACTGACTGCTATGACATTGTCACTGCTATGCAGACAATGTTACACCACTCAAGTAAAACTAAAATAAAAATTTACTTTCTTCTTCTCATATCTTGTCTTATTGTTTCTTCTCCAGGTCTGTCTGTTTCTTTGCTGTTGGCAATGAAAGCTCTGCTTCTTTTCTTTACCTTTGTGAAAGCTATTGCTTAAAGTGCAGTTGTTCTACCAAAGGACTGGGGTGTTTCACTGGTTCAAATATTTGATTTCTAATGACAAACACCATTTCACAGTGATTTAAATTTCAAATTGATTCCTGCAAGCGGCACCCTTGGGCACTCATGTTCCACAGTTGCTGATTTCAGAAAAGTCTTTCTTCTAAGCATAATATACAAACTATGATTTTTTCTTTTTTTAAGTATACACTGGAATGTACATAGTCCAAAACCAAGAACTTTGCTAGTTAGAGGGCAAAAGAGCAAAGAAAAAATGCATCTAATTTCATGTTTGTGCCGTCTCTGCTTATTTAGTGAGAACACTTTTGTGTGTTAAGAATATATGTTCTGTTCCTCGTTGAGCTAGATGTTATTAAAAAAAACACAAATGTCTATTTAAATGTTGTAGAAATCAGAGGAGTGAATCTTATATGAAAATGATGTTGTATCAGGTATAACCTTTTAAGAATCACTATGAGATTGAAATGTTTCTATTATTTAAATCCTTGTAAATATTATAATTCTGTATTTCTTAAGCAGAAAGGGACTTCACATGGTCCCTGGTCAATAGAAATTAGATTTTTTGATTAAATAATTAGCATTTTAATTGGTACATTTTTAGTTAAAAATGTGCCAAATTTGATATTCATCAAACAAATACTCAAATTTTGCTCAATAGAAATATGCAATCCTTCATAGAATGTTCAGAAAATAAACTTATATTTTTTATTAGTGCTACGATTTTATACAGGGTAAAGTTAGGGAGTTAATTCTTTTGTGCATTAAAAACAACTGTACAAAACACTGATTTTATGTTTCTTTATCCATGTCTGTTTTATAACACCTGTAACATTATTATATTACATTATTTAAAATATAATTATAACAATTGCAATTGCTATATTGTTAGACATTCACAGGAATTTTCAATTTGAACACAATGCATCTGTAACTTCTTTGTCTGTAGAGGTTGTCTAGCGTGTGTCCATTTAAAAATACTCAGCTCTTTATTCTTCTAACTTCATTTGCTGGCAACCTCTCTAATCATTACTGCCTAACTCTAATCATTAGGTAAAGCTATCTTCTCTTCAAATAATCCTGTGTTTGAATGCTAAAAATGTAATGAACTTCACGCTTCATTGCTTCTGACATTACTTAATTAATGGGTGCAGTTAAAGTACATAGGGCCTGGTAATTGATTTATATGCAGAATTTGCACATACAGCTGTTAGTTCCTGTAGGAAAGTAATCACTCAAAGTGGGCTCGTTTTTACTGATGAGGTGCCTGTAGGTCAAATCACTGTTAGCTGAATACTGTCACTTTCCTGGATTTTTAGATGTTTCTGTGTTGTGATTATTTTAAATGACCCCATCATAGCTATTGGTTTCTCACTTTTTCTCACAATTTTCATACTCATTCATATAATACTCATCAATATATATATAGTAATATTTACATATCGAGAACGAACAAATTAAAAGTTTTAATGTATTATAAAAAAAGGGAATGTGATGACATATTGTAAGGCAAATTACGGTAAAATAAAATACAAAAAATAATAATACAAAACAGTGGCATTTGAAAATTCCTGATGCTTGAAAAAACTACTTACAAAAGTATTATGAGATACATACATCACAATATAAATATTTTATAAGCACATTGTCTACTACACCGTGATTATTTAATTGATTATCTAATGAATAACTCTTAAGGGTTGAAAATAAAAGCTATTTGTAGCTGTTTGGAAGAAAACTCATATGCTTGCCACACATTCTATAATTCTATAATTCTATAATAATAGTTGGTCTTTCCACTTCAGGACTTGTCAACTGTATTGATTTAAATGCAGTGTCACTATTTAGCAATAGTTTCTTTCCACTCAAAGTTGCTTTTTCTTCTAAATATTTACCAGATATCTGTAATGCTGCTTTGCAATAAAAAATAAAAAAGGAAATAAATAAATAAATAAATAAATCTATTACTATTGTAATGCCCTTATGCTATGCGGTTAATAGCTATGAATAGGTGTATAAGGGCAGTTTTCACTATAATTAGTAAATTTATATTTAAAAAAAAAATACAAAATAGACAATTCTGTGAAACTGATCATAGCGATGTGTATGTGTTTATTATTATTATTATTATTATTAGTAGTAGTAGTAGTAGTAGTAGTAGTAGTAGTAGTAGTAGTAGTAGTTGTAGTAGTATTAATGGTGATGTGAAAATAAATAATGGCTGGTATCTACATATACATGTTTTTTTAACACAGATGTAAGAGGAAAAATATTCTAATGTATACTATGAGCATTCACACAAGTAAATAAAAAAAATTAGCAATTTGTATTTCTGTTTCAGTCATGTGGTTTATTCAGTGTGAATCAAGGCTGGTCTGCTTTAATGCTGCCATGTCTTAAAACACTTCACCATGTTCACTACACAGTCTATTTAAAGCATTGTTCACTCATGTAGTTCTATAATTATTGGAGGAATGGTGTGTATGTTTTCTGCTGAGACTTGGAGGTCGCTGGCCTCTAACCATTATTTGGGGTTTAGAGAGAGGCCTCACTGGAGCGCAGATCAATCTTTCACCTGGGGAACCACTGCAGCATAGTTCTATCACTGGCCTATTGATTTTTTCATGTGTAAAGCCCTTATGTGCAAGAGGTGTTTTCATGTGGACACCACAGAGGGAAAGCAGCCCTGCAGCACACACACGCACCCTCATTTATTTACGCCTGCAGATACCTGCAGATATAAGAAAATGCACGCATAAGCATATTTAGTGCTTTTTAGATCTCAAACACGCAGACATGCACACACTCCCACATGCATACGCATTTGTAGGTGACACCACATGCCTTACATCTTTTATTCCTTTACAGGTTTTCTTACATAAATTATTTTTTTTTATTCTTGCGCTTACACACACACTCCCAGCACAACAATGGAGCCGCCAGCCTTTTTTGTGTGCTCTCAGCCAGTGAAGCATGTCCATATTTGTTTGGGGTGTATCTATCTTTCCCTCTGCCTCTAATCAATAGGAATGAGGTGATCTAAGTGTGAGCAAGGACTCTGTTATTGCCATTCATACAACCACTGCCTGGACTCGCATTTATATGAGTTGGTTGATAGTTTAATGGAGAGCAATGTGATTAGATCTGCTAAGAATAGACTAGACATGTAAGATAAATCAAAAACGAATGAAAATGAAGCTTACAGTAACAGCACTATACACACAACTACAGTGAAACTAACGTGAAAAAGAAAACACAAAGGAATCCATCAAAAGCCAATAATCTCTCTCTCTTTCTCTCCCTCTCTCAGCAACTAGCAGTACATCAGGGCAGTAATCAATACTGCATTACTTTGAGTAGCAGTATACACAATACTCGTCAAATTGATTATTTTCATGCTAAACTGGCAGTTTCTTTTGCTGTGTAACAAAAAAGGCAGCGTGATAACTGCTGTTCAATTAGCTGACCCAGACGACAGGGTCTTGAATAAGACAAATGGCTATTTATTTGCAAACTAACACATTGCTTCAACAAGACATGAGAAATGAAATGTCAGTGTTGGGGACCCTGCTTAAAAGATGGCTTGTTTTCATTTGGACATTGAGATTTAATGAATATATTTTCCAAAGGCTGCAAAAAAATATATTGTTATGCAGCTCGATAATGTCACATTAGGGATTACTCACTTTTTTTAGTGTATAGTGTGTGTCAAGGTTGTTCCTGACACATTCTTCTCATATTGGAGTGGGTGCTGGGTGTATTTCTTATTTTCATTTCTAAGACTGTCAGAGTTGGGCATCTTAAAGACGTCTCCACTAACTGGATGCAAGCATTTACACCGTGCCAAGAGAGTCAAACCATTTGAACAATTAAAAAGTCATTTTCTTAACTGTCCTCCCAGGACCTGTTTTTCCTCATTTTTTTTCTGAGGAAACATTAAATTGCTTCAATCAAGCATAACCGTCTCTTGCTTGTGGTGTAATTTGTAGCTCTGTATGCATGGTGTATAGTTATTTGTCATTGTTTTTTTCCTGTAGCACATTTCCCAAATGCTCTGATCAGCGCTTAATACTCCAAATTACCCCTATGTTTCTTACGCTATATGAGGCAGATGTGGATTTGTGCAAGCTACATTATTGTGTGTTTGAAAGGCTAAATTAATTACTAAAAAACAGGACAGAAGCAAACATATGTTGCATAGCACAGTGCAGTGACTAAAATTAATTAGGTATATTTGAGCTGTGACACACCGACAAACAGCATACCGGCACTCTCCTGGCATTGCCTGTAAATCATGAATGTGTAAAGACCTTATATTGAAGCTACAGTATTTTCCATTCCCCTCACTTACCCCTTATTCCTTTCTCCCACCAAATGACCTTTTATGCTCTGAAGTGCATGGCAGCAGGGTCATAGCTGTGATATGATCAATATTCTATTATGATAGTGTGTTAAGCGTGTGGAGGTTTACAACTCCACTATAATAGTGTTTCTGTATCATCTAGTGGCAGTCTGGACTGTGCTGTTGTTCTGGGACAAGGCCTATAGATCCAATTCTTAGCCATTAACTGAAGAAAACACTTCCACTATTCCACTGGCTCATAAGGCAGAGGGCACAAGTGAAGAACTAGGCTACACAAAAGGACTATTTTTCACAGGTCTAAGATCATTTAAAGATTTTCTGCTGTTGTAAAAAAAAAAAGTCTGAAACCATTCCTGAGGATATGCAAGTTGTAACTGCAGTAACACTATCCTTAAACAACTTTAAATAGATCTCTGTAACCTTGAACCTGACCTCCATCTTTAAACCTAACCCTAACCTGGATTATGACTGGGTCTGAACTGAACATAAATGAACATGCCAAAACCAAAATCTATTTTTTCCCCCAGACTCTCTTGGCTGCACAGAGAAACATGCTGTGTATTTTAGTGGCTCTAGCTAAGCAGCGACGTGAAGGGAAATGTAAAACCCTGACAGAGTCATCAAAGATTCATATCATTACTTTTACCCACTTGTTCCAATAATTAAATGCTAGGCGTATTTTATCTTGTGTGCACCCACTGACATCCCATTGTTTAAATGTCAAGCCCTCATTTATGTAAAAATAAATAAATAAATATAATAAAATAAAACACAAAAACTTTATACTATGCTATACTTTATATGCTACACAAAGAAGTAATGCAAAGTAATATAATAAAATAAAACAACAATTAGATACATTTAACACACAACTTTTACATTACTGATGTACAATGTGCATTAAAAATATAACTATTAACCATTTCAGCATTTCATCATTGTTTATAACATTTGTAAATAAAAATTTAAATTTAAATGATATGGACTATTACTGTAATGTTTTTTAAAGAGTTTAATTGGTACATTAATAAAATATTTCTATAAACAAATTCTGTCTGTAATTGCAGTATAGTCAGTGCTGTTTCTAGTCTATATGGCTTATATCTGCATAGTGTATATATCTGCTGCCTACTGATTCTGTAGCCAGTAGTATATATTGTTTAATGTTCATGCACTCTTCTTATTTTATATTTTTAGTGTCTGCAGAGTCTGTGGCCTGTGGTACATTTAATCTTTAGATGTATATTGTTCAGTTTTTGTAATCTTTATTGACTGTAGTCTGCTGTCTCAAGCATCTGTATTCGAGTGTGTTAAGAGTGGGCATATCCTCCTGCACGGCACATATCCGTCATCATGTAACCGTGAGCAACTAGCATCCTAATCCCCCTCCTCTGGCATTTCTCCAGCTCACCCTATAAATGAGGTAATTGTCCTTGACTATAAAATTTGCATTTTCAAGACTTAATTGCTATCATTACATTTTTTCGTAATTCTATTAATTTAACAGAATGGGGTATTGGGTTTTATGGTTATCATTTGCATTAAAACAATGCACTCCTAAGTAGAGAAATCCCTTATAGAGGGAGAATAGAGGAGAAGAAATGGAGGCAATACAGGGACATCCGGCGCTTACTCATGATTAAGCTGAAGCATATTAGAGCACAATAGCCATGCAGGACATATATTCAAAAGCTAGTTTTCATAGAGTTTTCCATTTTTAAGCTTTTGAAGGCATTTGTAGAAAATAGGCCAATCCTTATCTCATTGTGTGAAAGAAGTAAAGCTTGTGTGTTAATGGCAGAGAGAATAGGACCATGGAGCTCTTGTTGTGCCAGCCACATTTCTTTGTGCATACATGTGCACAATGTCAGCTTCACTTTGTGTTGCTGCTTCTAAAGAGCGATGCAGAGAATATAAGAGATGGTGCTGAACAAGGGAGGCCGTTTGTCTTTGTACCCTCAACATGACCTTCGCTTTCATATCGCAGAGCTTTCGAGAGATAGAGAGAGAATGAAAATGGAGGGGGCATCTTTAATGCATTTGCTGACCTCTTAAGAGCCTCAGTGCTTCTCTTTTAGTGAAAAAACAGTTCTTCTGTAATGCCATCATTTAAGCCTGATATGACACAAGGCCTTTACTGGTATTTTTGTTTCTTTAACTGGATATCTGGGTTAGAATGTCTTTATTTTAAAAGAAATTTAAAAGAGTCTGCTTCTTTATAGGTCATACCTCTGATCCCATTTTGTTATTCTGTTTTTATACGCTTACACTCTTTTGTCTATACACTATAGCCAACTGTACTATCTCCAACACAAGCCTTTACTCCTACACATGCTTATGGTAACATGACAACTACTGACATGCAGCAGGTTGCTTGGTCATAGCCTGTCCATGCAGGGGCCTAGATTTTTGTGTAGGTGTGCATGTTATGCATATGTGTAGACAATATAATAGGTCATGTCATGAAGATGTGCAGATCAGATCAGCTTTATGGTTTGTGTACATGAATGTGTCTCTACACACATGGTTTTGCAGTCTCCACATCTATGTTAATTTTGAGATAGCATAGTCGTAAAGTGACCTGTCATCCTGCAGATACAGCAGCTTCCTAGAGAACATTGATAAGGTTCAAGTCAAGTCAAGGTGATTTCTATTGTGCTTTTCACAACAGACATTGTCTTAAAGCAGCTTTACAGAATTTAACAGTTAAGGTGAACATATTTATCCCTGATGCAATGGTCATGGCGACTGTGGCAAGAAAAAACTCCCTTAGATGTTATGAGGAAGAAACCTTGAGAGGAACCAGACTCAAAAGCGGAACCCATCCTCACTTGGGTGATATCAAGAGTGTGATTATAGTCTAAACAATACAGAACACTGGAGAGTAAGAACTAACATGAGCACCGGAATGTAAGATTATGAGTAATGTACTTTCTACAGTCTATTGAGATTATGGAACCAGGAGCTACTGAGCAACTCATAAAATAGATTAACATTTGCGATCATCACAGATCCAACACCAGCTTCTCCATGCCAGAACCTTTTACATTCAAAGAGGTCCAATGTCCAAACTCCACATGAAGTGGGTTCCAAATGGCGCTGGTACGTCTCTAGATGTTTGCTGGGTCGTCATCTACTTCTTTAAAGGTCCATAATCTTTATGAAGTGGGACGTGACTGGAGCTGGCCCAACCTCAGGATGCCTTGGAATGGGTGAAGAGAGAGAAGCAGTAGAGGGGAATTAAACGTAGCTGCTGTTTATAATATTAACAAGCACATGTTGATAATGTACATGTGATCAGATGTACTGGAGCACAAGGTTATGATATGTGCTGTGTGTTATGTGTAGGACTCGCTAAAAAGATACGTTTTAAATCTGCACTTAAACTGGGAGAGTGTGTCTGAGCCCTGAACACTGTCAGGAAGACTATTCCAAAGTACAAGAGCTAAATGTAAGAATTCTCTACCACTTTTAGTGGACTTTGCTATTCTAGGAACTACTAGAAGTTTGGAGTTTTGAGATCTCAATGAGCGTGACAGATTGTAGCATGCTAGAAGACTGGAAAGATACCACCTAGTAATGCATTACAATAGTCCAGTCTGGAGGTCATGGAGTTTCTCTGCATCAGATATAGACAACATGTTTCTTAGCTTAGCAAAATTTCTAGGGTGGAAGAAAGCTGTTTTTGTAATATGGTTGATATGATTTTTTAAAAGACAGGTTGCTAAAATAACCCAGGTCTTTTACTGTTGAACTAGTAGTTACAGAACATCCTTCTAAATGCAGGTTGAAATGCTGGAGCTTCTGTGTTCTGTGTGCAAAATCTCTGTCTTATCAGAAATGAATAATAGAAAGTTTTGAGTCATCCAATCTTTTAATTCTTTGACTCAATCAGTTATCCGAGCCAATTGAGCTGTACTGTCTGTACTGTACTGGTTTTGATGAGATATATAGTTGGGTATCATCAGCATAACAGTAGAAGCTAATCCCATGCCTTCTAATAATACTTACCAAGGGAAACATGTATATTGTGAAAATCAGGGGTACTAGAACTGAACCTTGTGCACCCCATAATTTACTTGCATTAACCTGGATAGCTTTCCATTTAAATCTACAAAATTGTAACGATCAGACAGGTAGGATTTAAACCAGCTTAATGCTTTTCCCTGAATGCCGATTTAATTTTGTAAGCGATCTAGGAGAAGATTATGATCTATAGTGTCAAATGCAGCACATAAATTCTAGCAAAACTAACAGAGATGTAGCCTTGGTTTGAAGCTAAAAACAGGTCATTAGTGATTTTAACTAGAAGTGTGTGTTGTGACTGAGGTTAAATAGTTGTGTGGGTAAAATATTATGATCACATTTGAACTACTGTTATGCCAATAGAGTATTGAAAATATAATTACACTAAATGATGTCACGTGAACACAATTGATGTTCAAGCCATTGTATGTGTAAAACTGACCTCTATTCACCATGTGTAGAACAAGCAATTGTATTTTTAATAATATATAATGAGTATTTATTTCCTGTATTTATACTTTTCAATATTGTAATTCATTTGAAAGTATTTTAGTTCTCTTTATTTAGTTTTTCATGTTTGGCTTGATTTTTCCATTAAGATTTTAATATGAGAACATTTGAGAAATTTAGAAGATTTTAGTTTTTTTAATAACTTTTACTTTAATACAATTTATTCATCAGATTATTGATTTAATGCAAGTCCAAATATGTACATGGTTGTAATTGCAGTTTAATGTGCTCTAAAATTTAATACAATTCATCCTGGCTCATGACTATTTCAAATCTTTGTCAAGCAAAAGTAGACATTTATTTTAATTATGTTATTATCGAATTAAATTGAATTTAATACAATTTAATTTAGCTTAATTTAATGTTATTTTATATTTTTTATTCTATTTTGTATATTTTTCTTTATTTTATTTTAAATGAACCAGATGCATTTGATCAGTAGTGTAGATGCACATATTGAACACGAGATATTAAAAAAGTATATGTCTCATACACAGAATTCATGATATGGCTAAGTGTGAATGGGGTCAAATGCTGCCTTTATGTATTAGTTTCATAGCAATTTATATTTCATTGTGTTGTGTTATTTCTCTTAATATAGCAGCTGGCAAAGCAGTGTGTCTTGTGTAAATCATCTGGCAAGAATCATGCATCATGTATAACAAAACCAACATGCAAAAAAAAAAAAAAAACCCTATATCATAACTGGTGAACTGAATTCCCAAACATCATTCTAAAAAGGAATTATGTCTTGCAAAGCATCCAGCTTAGTTTCCTGCCAGTATTTGTCATGAAAGTGGACATGTATTGGGATGTGTGTGTGTGTGTGTGTGTGTGTGTGTGTGTGTGTGTGTGTGTGTGTGTGTGTGTGTGTGTGTGTGTGCGGAGCAATTCGTAACCATAACTGGCACACTCAGAGTATTGGCTGCATTTTGGGCCCGTCAGCGGACTAATGTGCCATCTGTTGCTCGAGCCTTGGCCACAGAAGTGTGTATGCATGTGTGTTTGTGTGAGGTGTATTACAACAAGGGAGTAAGTCCCCAGGCAGCCATGCTACTGTGAGAGAAGGAAGTGTATGTGAAGCATGCAAAGTCAGTGGTTCAGTCACCTGACTCCACTTCCCTCTGCCTGTTCTTGTGCGTGCAAAAGATCATAGTTAAGGACAGTGTGTGTGTGTGTGTGTGTGTGTGTGTGTGTGTGTGTGTGTGTGTGTGTGTGTGTGTGTCTGTATATGTGTGTTTGTGTGTGTGTGTGTGTGTGTGTGTGTGTGTGTGTGTGTGTGTGTGTGTGTGTGTGTGTGTGTGTGAGAGAGAGAGAGAGAGAGAGAGAGAGAGAGAGAAGAGAGGGCTATTGAGCTGAGGCAGGTGCAGGTCACCTGCTCTCCCTCAGTAATGACAGAGGTGATCTGGAATCTAATGCCCTGTTTCTCACCTGGAGCTTCAGAGGCATTTATGGAAGGCTGCAGCACAGATAAGCTTGTTCTTGCCAGTCATAAAGTGTGTTTTGGTTGGAAGTTGTGATGGTAGTCATGGTGGCACTGGCAGTCTGCATTAATCGGTTGTTGTGACTGACTCTAATGCAGGCTGAAGGTTTTGCGCTGCCTCATGCTCATGTCAGAGAGGATTAGCAGAACCTCCTATGAGCTTCCAGAGAGCGTGTGCTTCATTAACGCTAAGAGAGCATAACAAAATTGACAGCAGCTTCAAACTTTAGGCCTTACATTCACAATTCCTGCAGTCCTGGAGGTTAACACTTCAGTGCTCATAAACATTCGTTGGATAAATGTTGAAGAAGAGCATAAAATACCTAGCATGAGACTGTGCATTTTTTTTGCTGTTATTCTGAGCTGATCAAAGTGGGTTGGAAATGATCCCATTTCCTGAGAGAATTAGCATACATGCTCACAGGAGCAGCAGTGGTGTGAAATAAAGTGGATTGTAGGCTTAGATGTTTGTGATTGCTTTTGCTCTGTATGTAAAGGTTCACAAATCCTTACACATAGACTTAGCTCCCACAGGTACTGTAAGCACGTGTGAATGTATGCGTGTGCAAATACTATCGTGTAACTGAACCTATCACTAGGTATTACAAAACAATTTTCTTCTTGCCGGTAGTTTTTCAAGCTGTTTATGGAAACAACAAACACACAAACACTTGTAATAACACATTTTACGAAACAAGTTATTTACCAAATAGAGTTGTTGCAGAATTCAAGTAAAAGCAGAGATGCATTCTTTTTATATCAAATATAAGATACATGTATACATGCAAATATTGTAATATACATTGTGCAGCTCCACAACTGTGATTGTGTATGCTATAATCAGAGAGCTAATCATTTAATGAAACCCTGACATTTAAAGCCACAACTAAAGCCATAAATACAACAGCATTTTGTAATACATAGAAAATATGTGTGTATGGAATTTGAAGAAATAATGATATGATGTAAAAAAAAAATAGAGTATGATAGTTTTTGGGGTATTTTGAAGTAAAGTCAAGTTTATTTCTATAGAAATAAATTTCTTATTCTATATTCATTTCATACCAGACATTGTCTCAAAGCTATTACCGTATTTTTCGGACTATAAGCCGCTACTTTTTTCCCAGGTTTTGAACCCCGCGGCTTAAACTACGAAGTGGCTTATTTATAAATTTTCCTGGGTTTTTCCCGGTTTCACAAACTTAACTGAACCCTATAACATTAGACCAATGAAATTACCGAACGGAAACGAAAAAATGCACCTCACCTGTGTTCTGAGCTGCACGGCATCGGGAGAAAAAATGTTTTTCTTAAACGCACGACGATGCCAAAAGATAAACTCCCGAGACAAATAGTTGTGAAAGGAAGGAGGAAGACAGTGAACAATGACTTTCTTGGTAGGCTACTGTTTAGATACAAGCCGTTGTAACGCGTTGAGTCTGGGTGAAGGGAGAGCTCGCTAACTCCAGTTGCAACAGAAATCATATAAGCACAGACAGGTTTCCAAAACTCATGCTTTTTTATTTTTCTTGGCAACAGCATTACGGGTTAGTCAAAGAAACTTAGAAATAAGCTTTAGAAAATAAAAAGGACATATTCCTTGGTCTCCACACATGCAGTAATAGCGGAAAAATGCAGTGCCAGTCTATTCCCAAAATACCGCTATGCTCCTAAAGGAAGCGCAACATATTTCACCCGTTACACCGTGTAACAGACACTGTCTTTCGTTAAAGCCTGTGTAAAGTTCATTAGTTTCAGTGTAGACACCTGCGGCTTATTTATGTTCAAAATAAATATATTTGTAAAATTCCGTGGGTGCGGCTTATATATGGGTGCGCTTTATAGGCCGGAAATTACGGTCATTCTCCAGAGAATCAGTTTAATCCAACACATTCCATTTCAGCCCTGTGTTCTCTCAGATCAGCTGATACACACACACACACACACACAAAATATAAAAAATTCAATAATGAAACCTATATTGTTATATAGCATCTGGATATATATTTTTGTCCTCATTTGTTGAAACAGAAGCAACATATATGTTATTATTTTCATTATTTATAGTTACACCCAATTTTGCATCAATAAAGACCATGATTTCTGCATTAATGCACTTCTGAATGACTTATGGCAGGCATGAGATGAGAAACACATGCATCACAAAAACAAATCAGTGAGGTAGATCATAAAGACCAAGTTGCAGATCTCATTATTTTTCATAATGCACAAGTTCACTGTGAAGCTTGTCCTTGTCATGAAAGACATTTATAATACACTGTGGATATGCAGTGTACAGTCTACATTAAGGCTCAAATATTATTTGAAACTACTGTATAAAACCATGTGTTGTTCAGGCATAGGAAGGAAAAACACAGACCCATGCACATACACACTTAGTAATCTCAGGTATTCAACACATTGGGCAAAAAATTGGGATTACAGCATTGACTTGCTGTGTGTGTGTGTGTGTGTGTGTGTGTGTGTGTGTGTGTGTGTGTGTGTGTGTGTGTGTGTGTGTGTGGGGCAACAGTACCACACACAGGCCCCACATTGCCCTCAGCAACTCAGTAAGGACTCTTGATAAGGAGAATTAGTCAAAACTTGGGAGCTGCCAGTCTGTGCCAATTAAACTTTAATCTGGGGCTGAAACAGGCACAAATAAATTAAAGCCTTATGAGAGGCAATGTGTGCTGCCCTGATAATGCTGGATTGAAGCTTCTCCCGGGTGTTCAGAGTCGTCAGCTGCACTGAGGGCAGAAGAAATCAAGGCACACAAGGAATAAGCTACTTGAAAAGTTAGCTATATCCAGAACACAGTGAAACACGTGCATGTTTACAAGTGCATTTGTGCATGCATGTGGTTAAGATGGGAGCTGCCTAGCTTGGCAGTAGCTGCGTTAGACATGACTCTGTAAAAGATATTCTCTGGTAAAGAAAAAGGGCATTGCAGCAAGCTAGGTAATTGTAGTAGCTTCCATCAACAGGCTAGTGGTCAGATAGATAGATAGATAGATAGATAGATAGATAGATAGATAGATAGATAGATAGATAGATAGATAGATAGATAGATAGATAGATAGATAGATAGATAGATAGATAGATAGATAGATAAAGTACACACAATTCACTTATATAAAACTCTTTTGTTCTATTATTCTTATGTTCTGTAAAGCTGCTTTGAGACAATGTCTATTGTGAAGAGCCCTATAAAAATTATCTTGAACTTGAACACATACATACATACATACATATATTAATACTGAATACAGTAAAACAGCATAACTGGTACATGTATTATTTTCAGAAAAAGTTAATAGTTGTGCACAGTTTTGATTTGCACTATATATGCAATACAGGGAGCAGGGCAAACCTGCTCACAAAACTTTAATTCAATCTAGATTTTTATTCTTTAAAAAAAAGAATGCAGTACAAGTAAAATCCTACAATTATTGTAAATGTTTTTGTTGCTATAAAATAATTATGACTAATTAGTAATTGATTAAACAATTTATAATAATAATTAATAATTATTACTAATTATTGTTATTATGGGTTTTTTTATCATATTAATTACATTGAATGCATGAAGATTGCCAACAAATACCTTACCTTTTGACTAGATACTAGATGTATCATGCATGTGTGTGTAATAAAATTAATTCTGTGTCTGTGGCTTTTTGCCTTGGGCAGTAAGAGCAAATTCAGTTTTGTATTTATAATAGATCAGAAAGCTGTTCATGAATAATACACATTCTGGGAGTCAGAGTTCTTATTGCTGATGTTGGTTGGTCTTTGGCCACTATCAGAGTGAACAAGCAGTATTGTGATAATCCATTGCTGATGAATTCAAGGCTAACTCGCCTTAGCTAAGTTCAGCTAATTTTCAGACATGGGTTGCCTCCATAATTGAGTTTCCAATAACATTATGATTATTCTTACCCTCATGGTAATTGAATTCATGTTTGAATTTTTTTTCTCTTTTCTGTATCACTGCAATATCCTAGATGGAAGTTTTTTTTCAGCAAGGCACCAAATCTTCATGCAAATGTATTGTAATCACACATCCCAGCTCACTTAACTTGATTTTGTCTATTATTGCACACATTTCCCCTATAATAAATGACTCAGAGTTTGATGCTTATGAGAATGAAGTAAATTATTATAACTGATTGTTTTTTTTTTAGGGAGATTCAGGAATGTTTTTTCACATGAGCACATCCAGCCTGTGCCCTATGTGCCTTGAAGGTATGATGTAAAATGATGGAAAGTGAGAGGGAATGGAAAGATGCATATAAAAATTGTTACTTCTCTCTGTATATGTATATATCTATATGTCTGATGTCTATATTATTTGCATAATGCAACACGTGCATCGGGGTGAGCATGTGCAATATATATATATATATATATATATATATATATAATATATATATATATATATATATATATATATATATATATATATATCCCAATGCACATGTGTTGCATAATGCAAAAAATATAGACATCAGCACTGAACAGCAATATAAATGAGAGAGAGAGAGAGAGAGAGAGGAGAGAGAGAGAGAGAGAGAGAGAGAGAGAGAGAGAGAGACAGACTAATTTTTCAGCATTCTGGGGCATCATGGCCTAGGTGCTGTTGTGTTGCTGCCAGTTTCAACCCCCATGGTATTCAGCTGTGAATTTTTCAAACCATCAAAGAACAGAGGTGGTGCAGGCCCAAAACAGAGAGCATTCTTTAGCATTAGAAACAGATGCAGGCTGAATGTGAAGTAATTTTTTTTTTGTCTACGTATTGGTGCGAGCTGAGCGAGAGAAGAATGGGGAATAGATGAGTGGGCAGTTAGTGGCAGCATGATGATAGGCAGATGTTCACAGTTGTCTGAACTGTCATGTTGCCAGTGTTTGGCTGACTGGTACGCTCTTTAAAGCTGAGACACAGAGTCTCCACTCACAACACTACAGAGCTACAAACAGCATGCACAGAAAATCACTGTATCCCTCTGAAAAAGTGGGATTTAGTATTTTTTGTGTGTGTGTGTGCGTGCGTGCGTGCGTGCGTGCGTGTGTGTGTGTGTGTGTGATTGTCATGCAGCCTCGGTCATCTCTGCTGAGGACAGAGTTACGTTAAATTAAGCTGGCTTTATTGATTTATTGATTAATTGCCTTTGGAATGATTGAATATAATAGGTCTTTTATTTCTTCGAGTGAATAATCGTACTCAGAGAAGAACAGAGGGGGATGGAAAGCAGGAGAGAAATTGGGAAAACTTCTCAGCAAAACATGACAAGCGAATGAGAACCCTATCTCATTTGCATATGCTGACATTTTCCGGAAAATATTTCAATGTTGGCGGAGACATAATGAAATCCTGCCAGCAGCCCGTTATGGAATAATATTACCATAAAGGTAACCTATCCATATCCCCCTCTTTCCCTTCGTCCTCTCCTGCCACATTCACTCTGTACGCAGGATTATTTTTCTTCTGTTTCCTTAGATTTGTCAGGCCCCGTGCTGATGCAGTGAACAGCTCCTTTCTCTTTCCCAGGCTAATTGCGCATTGCAGAGAAGAATTTGTTAGTGGTGACACCTGGCAACCCATTGGGAATTCATCTCATTATCGGCCAATGTCCAAGAACATCAGACATTATTAGCTGTCATTAATCTGCAATAGGTATGGTGGGAGAAGAAGGGAAAGCATGAGGGAAAACAGGATGAAAGAGTGATGGAAGAAAAGCAATAGAGTATTTGGGAAGAGGCAAGGCACTGGGGGGTCAAAGTTCATCATTGATGTTAAAGGGTATTCAAGGAATTAGAATCTTATTGACCATAATGGCTTAATTTCTTAGTATTGGATTTCCGTATTTCAATAATAAAATAAACAATATTAGAAATAAAAAAAAGATTTTATGTATAAAAAGGGGGTCGCTATGACATTTAAAATGAGTAGGCATGCATTCCTTTGCTGTGTTCCATGGATTTTTAGCACCCAGGTTCCCTAAAATGTTTGAAGGAGGCTTTGTGTAAAATTTTTGTGCCATTGATTCCTCTTTATGCCAGTAATCCATTTGAAATAAACCATCTCTGACAGGCTTAAAGTAGATTTTCTAAATGTATAGAGGAGGCATGCATTCCTCTCTTGCTGCGCTCTACTGTTTTTAAGTACTTGATGAACACTGTGTTTAATTTGATTCAACATCGTTTGGCTGTTTTTCCACCGCAGCCACGCCTGAAGATGGCTATATGCAAAACATGATAGGATTACAGTGCCTAAGTCTGTTTTCATGGATGAAGGGTTAAAATGTGGCCCACTTGCCATGGTGAGTGTAAGACAGTCTTACGCATGCAGAAGCTCTACTTCTCTTCTCTCTTTCTTTCATTAGGAGAGTTTAGGCAAAAGTAGTTTAGGCAATGTCCTGCAGACATTGCCCACTCTTTGAGCTTAGCCTGTGCTCTTGCCCTAATGATTAAACGTCCCCTTATAAAAGGTCTATGGCGCAGCCTCCTGCAAATTGTGTTTCCTCTCTGAGCCAATTGAGTGTGGTTTATGTGAACTGTTGGAAGTGCCTTTGAACTCTGCTTCCAAAGCTGCCAGTGCAGGGTCACAGGAAAAAGACTGTCGCAGACATAAAAAATCACTCCACATTGAAGGGAAATCGCTCCACAGAGAAAAGAAAGTAAGCCTAGGAGCATGAAGCATATGTACTTTCCTTTATTGATAAAAAGTGAGTTTGTAAATGTTTTTTTATTACACTACAATATGTTTTGATACGGTTCTTTTACATTTTTCCCATTGGTTTTTTAGAAGAACTATATATTTTATGGAGCACAGTTCAGATTTCATTGTCACTTTACTGGGCCCTAAAACATTGTTTGTCTGTAAAACTGCATGTTAAACCAAAATTGTGCATAGACTATATGTTTGCTTAGTGCTATTCTGAATAAATAGCTAATGAAAATGATTTAATATCACTTTTTATAAGCATTAAAAGAACAATACATCATTTGATATTTATGATGAATGAGTCTGAAGAAGTTGGGGTAGCAGAATAAAAAACTAAATAACAAAAAAAGAAAAATAAACAGTGTCAGTCAGTATCTAATATCGGTATCTAAAATGTTTTGTTTCCTCATCTGTAAGTTCAAACATAAAACAAATATAGTTTATTTTAAATAAATATGGCTCTTGGTTTTTTTTTTTGAGAGGTTTGGTGTCTTCTTTGCTCTTTTGTTTCTTTGGCCCTTTAAGGGAAAATTCAATGCCAAGAAAATATGTTTGATCACGGGAGCTGGCGAAGGCTTACTGTGGCTGCTCTCGAATGGCATTGGCCCCTGTCCTTAAACCCAATAGGATTGCTTTTGAGAGTCACAGGCGTGAAAACACAGCTCCTTCTCCAGCTAAAGCTTTGAAAGGTCTCAGTATAAATCCTCACTCTCCTGCCTGACCCCCCTTCTCACACACACACACACACACACATGGACATGTTCATACACTCGCACACCTAATTATGCACACACAATGCCATAAATCTAATGCTCCTTCATGAACTGCAAGAGCAGAGTACATAAAAAATGTGATGCGGATTTGCATACAAACATACTTATTCTAAATCCCTCTCAGAAGTTGTAAATGATTGTCTCATCCTGAAATACATTTTACCAAATTGTATTTAGGCATGTTTATGAATTCTATTATGCCATAGGTTTGATCATATTTCGTGGACAGTGATGGCTTCCCCTTGTAGCCGTTTACAGAGGCAAAAGGTAAGAGAGCGCAGGCGACGGAGAGAATAGGCCTGAAGCGTTAGATTGTGTCATTTGTTTTAGACAGGCTGTGATTTCTGCTAACGCCTTGATGGTGTCCATTCTTCTAAGATGGATTCTCAGTGGTCTCCTTGGTAAAGGTAATTCAATAAAGCCTATCACATGCTATCCTAATACCTATACTGATTTACAGTAGTTGTGAAGAAAAACACACTGAAACACTATCTACTTTATCTGGTTAAAAAACTAAATTGTAAATTCAAGAATCTAGGATATTTTCAAAATAAAATCATACTGTCTGTCAATAGCCTAATGCACTAAGTATAATCCTTTTGTACTGCTAAACAAACAGGATGTTCTGTATGTGCACTTAATTTCCAATTACAATATCCAACAAAGTCCAATAATAAAAATTCTATTAAAATTTAAACAATTTATAAAATGGATTATATGGAAAACTTTAAGCAGAGTATGGTTACGGTTTGAATAAGATCCGGTATAGCAAACAGATTTATTCATTCCTGCTGTTTGTATTTGTTATAAATTCCCTATGAGCTCAAGATGCTACACCGTGACAAATGTTTCTCTGCTGAAACACTGGGGTAAATAGCAGTTGTAAGGCTGATGCTTTCTGCAGGTGTTGATTACAGGGCCACTGTTGTAGTACTCTTTACCTGGCTCTCCTCCAGCTGTGAGCCATGTGGGTTCCCGCCATGTGCCTCTTGTCTGGAGGACAAACTGTCGAGTGCAGAGGTCATAAACATTTCAAGAGTTATAAAACTTTCATTAAGTTCTCACGATATCTTTCCAGCATATGACCTTTCCTGATCCTTGTTCTTTTTTCGTTCTCTCTTACTAAACCGCCTAGAAAAAAAGAGGTTGGGGTTAAAGTGGTGAGGGAACAAGTCCCCTCTTTGTGGCATGCAGGCTTTTTCAAACTGTCTTGGCCTCTTGACTCGTACTAATCCAGTGATCAGAGCTTAGAAAGTGGCAAAACAAAGGGCTGTTTTAATGAGATTGGTACAACAGGGGCAAATGTATTGGGGGATGGGAGTGCCACAAATAACCATACTCTGCCCGCTCCTTTTTTTTTTCTTCAAAAAAAGGCCTTTCACCACTAGCTCTAAGCCAGTCTGTATGAGAGTGAAAAAAAAATCAAAGGACTGTCATCACTCCAAAAGAGTCAGGGGGACAGAAGATATGAAGTAAGAGTTTTTCACACAAAAAGAACTTAAAAAAAATCTAAATTCCTAAAGAAGTACCAAACATAGCTGGCAATCTAGGAAATGCTGTTAATTTACTACTGAAATCTCAGTCTAAAATCTGCAAAATTGGTAGTCGTTTTAGCAATGTCCATACACAATTAAAATAGCTAAGTAAAGACAAATTTTGGCAATTAATTTAAAACCACTAAAGATAAATATAATTATTTTTGGTAGTCATCTTAAACTTATAAAGCCAATGTCTGTGGTAAACCTATGCAACACTCTGTCAGATTGCACTGAAAGCCTGTATAAATAAATAAAATTGACTTGAAAAAAATTAATTGACTTGCAGTTATTTCAATTAAACATGTTGTTAAATGCTTTAATAATATTGATGATAATAATAATAATAATAATAATAATAATAATAATAATAATAATAATAATAATAATTATTATTATTATTATTATTATTTGTGTTATTTTAATAATAAAATGATAGTAATAAAAAATATTACAGAATGATAATAAACATTACCCAATTATTATTTAGTAAGTTTTAATTCTTTGTATTACATTGCATTGTATTTGTTTCTAAATAACTACTGTTTCTGAACTACAGAGAAACAAACAAACAGAAAAAAATATTGAGTGGTACTCAACTACAGAAAAATACAAGGACCATAAAACAAAATGTAAATTTGGTATATTAAATATATTGATGTTCATATATTTTCACAGACACAAGAAGGTTTAAAAGGATGTAAATACGTTAAGGTCCTATATAACATTGTCTATCTATAGCAATGTATAGCAATTTATTACTTATTGTTTAAAAAGCAATGTTTTTAAAGTGTCACCAACTAAAATTTTAATACGATATAAAATGCAACATAAAGGAAATGTAATTATAAAGGCAAAATATAATTCTATTACAGCTATATAACTATTTTTAATAGCTACAAAGTGGTGTAAAATAAAGACAGTTAGTTAAAAACAGTGTGTTTTTTATTCTTTTAACAAAAGGACACTTTTCATCTTTGAGATGCAAAACTATAAGGAACGTGGTCTCATTTGGAGATATCTGCACGTGCTGAGCCTAAAAATTTACTTTAATCATCAGTACAGTGATGATAAATCTGTATTTATTTTTAACTATTTTATGATTTATATTTCTACTGAATTTTGTGAGAAACATTTACAGCTCTGTGTATATCTGTGAAGCTTCTTGCTGCTGCTTGAACCTTAATTTCAATTGCTATTTAAGAAATGGGGGAGAGGAATTAAACTTCTCAGTCATTGTGCTGATAACCATCAGACTCTAACCCCATTATCAGGCCTAGGTCTTCACACCCTGGATCTGTTCCCCTTAGGCTATTGGCCAAACACTCACCCAGGCTCTCTTAGACTGACGAATGACACCCCACAATAGAAGGAGAAACCTTGCTTGACCTTCCCCTGCCCCAATATTGCTCCTAATACAGAATGTGTTAGGACCACACATCCCCCTCCCTCCTCTTATGACCTCGGCCTCGTTCTCTTATCTTTCTCCTATTTTGAGGAAATGGAAGTGACTTAATGATGTTTGTTTTGAAAGACATTAGCATTTTTTTCCATCACACATTTTATGGGAGATATAGCAAATACGGTCACACTGCTAAATTCTGGAGATCACCATTTGTAATTGTCATAACCCAAGGAGACATTTCAAGTTTCTTTGCCTGTTTCTAATGGTCCTCATCATTGTATTGTCCACAGCTGTTTCCTTCAAGTCCTTAAATTTGCTTGCAGCAGAAAATAAAGTGTCTGCATCCTTTACTGCACTGAAATTTCCGGCCAAGTACTTAGAACTTGTAGGTGCTCTGTAGTTAACTGTTGTAATTAACAAGAACCCAAGTAATCAGCCACGCAAAGTATGTCATTAAATGGCATCCCTGTTGATTAATTCAGTCCTTGTAATGGCGAAATAAATGTCTGCATGTCCTTAAAGACCCTGCTTAATCTAATCTTTTAAAGAAGCAGGACCTAAAAAAAGGAAATGTGATGGTGGTTCACATGTATGTAATAATAATGTGTTGTGGAATAAAAAAAAAGCACAGAGTGAACTGATTTAACAGCAGCTGGAACTATTTGAGCTTTTTCTAAGATTGTGAATACAGACTGGTAAAGACTCTATTAACTAAATCCTTTTTCTCACTAATAGGGAGAAAAGAGTGGATAAACGGTTGAGTGGAGGTCAACAGCGTCTCAGTAAGTGGTAGTGGAAAGAGGATTAGTTAGATTGAGGAGCCTCCTGTTGTAAGTCCCCTTGCATAATTCAGCTCACAGGGTGATTAATTATTCAGTGGAGTACATATTTGTCTTGGTAATTTTATATCTGAAACCGTGAAAATGTTTGAATTAATCATGGGAATCAGTCTCTTTGATTCCGGCTGTCTTGCACCACATCCAGCTGCACAAGTCTCCTTAACCCACTGTCTAGGAAGCATATGCTTGTTTTTTTTTTCCAAGAGGAAGGGGCTAAGTCTCTGAGGAGTGCTCTAACAAAAGGGACATAATATCAGGCCCTCAGACGCATGCAATGACTTAAACGTTCCATTGTGTTACTTGTGAATGGCAGTCTATTGGGCGGCCCGGTGCGAGAGGCGAGGCTGTGTTGTCTATTAGCCACATGATTAAGCAGATGACACGGTGGGGCCATGCAAGGTAAATAAAGGCAGCCTTCTGCTACTTCCTGCACTGTGACACATGGAAGAGGCCTCGACTAGAGCTGCCAGACTGCTCTCGCTCTGGTGGATCACAACAGCTGAGCAAGACAGCGAGAAAGACATAGAGAGAAAAACAGAGAGAGAGAGAGAGAGAGAGAGAGAGAGAGAGAGAGAGAGAGAGAGAGAGAGAGGGAGAGAGAGAGAGGAAGGGGTTGATTAAAAAAGGATGAATAACACAGTCATGGTCTATGTCAGGTGTTAAGTATCTCATTGGCCAATTTGCATGTCAAAGAAAAGATTGTGACACTCACTTCATCTGTATGTGTATGTGTGTGTGTGTGTGTGTGTGTGTGTGTGTGTGTGTGTGTGTGTGTGTGTGTGTGTGTGTGTGTGTGTGTGAGAAAGGCTGAGAGGAGGGTATATTCACTTTATATTTGCATTCACATTCACTAGTTTTTAGTATAACATCATTAATAAAAAAGATGTTATTAACATGTACAGTCCAGCAGAAAACAAATTACAGTTTGTGAGACAAATTAATGTAATGAATTGCATGTTTGCATCTTATTGGTCCAGCCGTACTTATCTTTAGAACAATAACAGAAACAGCATAAAGGAGGCAATTCATGACACTTTTTATAGTTTGTTCTGGCAAAACCTAACTTTAATAATAACTTCACCCAACATATAATAATATAAAGCAAATTAATTAACTATGTTAATTGTATTCATTTTTGGGTCTTTGCCACTACTGTTACTATTGAGAGCACTCATTCACCTTGCTTGTCTATCATCCATCTACTTGGCACTGTTTACAAGCTCTCAGAGGCATTCTCCTTGGGCTGGCTTATTTAATAGGGCTGTAAGTATTGTCATTCTAGTTTTAATGATGATGAGAGGCTAACCTTAGCGTGCTCTTGTCTGTTCCTTACACCCTCTTCGTCGTGGGACATTCAGGTAACTAATCTGCCTTTAAATATGTCTCCAAGGGAACGCTGCTAATTAGCACTGAAATTTACTGCCTTCACTTTTATTGACTTGTCCTACTTCTCCGATAATTAACTAATGAGTGAGCTAATGAGCTATGTCATTCACTCATGCTGCTCAATTAAAGTACAGAATCAATTATTGAAAATAGTTTTGCATTTCTGCCACCTCACACTGTGTGGAAAAGTGCCAGTAAGAAGAAGAGTGGATGAGAATGTCTGGGTAAAGTTTAGACAAGGTGCTGTATGTGCTCTCCCTATTCTCTGGAAAAATAAGAATTTTAACTGTGTGTAAATGTTGCTGCTGCATGGTATTCTTATTAATGTAAATTGATGATTACAACATATTGTAGTATTTTGGGGTAATATTCTAAGAAATTACAGGCCAAATTTTGCAAGCATAAAATACATCACATTCATGTATGAGGTGATAGTGGAGAATATTTATCAATGAATCCTTTGTATTTAAGGAACATGTCAGCTGAGTTTTTACTTATTTTTTTTTTATTATTTATGTATCATCCAGTACACTGAGGCATAGAAAATCCTTCTTTGTAAACAGTGCATTAAACAGCTAATCCAAAGCTCTGTAAAAACACAGGCTTCATTAAAGGAAAATAATTAGATGGTCTCACTCCCATGTGCTTTCACAGATAATCAACTCTTTGTCTCCTCGTTCCAGTTCACACTGGCATCATTCACCTAGATTATGTTTATAGCAAAATCAGTGTGCTAATGTGCCATGTGTTAAAATTAAAGTTAGACAGTTGCAGCACAAGCCCTGAACTTAAACACGCTTTCGTTAGTGCTCAGGACATCATGTGAATGATTTTACATGCTCTGTGGTTTTTCAGTACTTTGAAGTGTGTTATGCTGAGCAAAAAAGGACGGGTAATGACAAACGGAATATTGATATACATGACTTTATTGGTAGTTAAAAAAGATCATTATTATATAAATATTTTATGATATATCAGTTATATAATTATATAACAGCACTACTGGGAAAACACTACACCCAATAGTGTCTACAAGTCCAGGCAGTGTACAGGCAGACAGTTGCACAATAACCTAATTTTAAAGGCCATGTCCACAAATATGTTAGATTACTGCCACAGCATACCGCTCACTTGCTAAAAGAAATGTTACTCTATAAGTGTAACCTTCACCATTATATATGCAATACCTTTCAGTCCAGTTGATCCAAAACACTTTAATTCAGGTAAATGTCACCCTGGAAGTATGCATGCATGGAGTTTATAATGTATTCTGCTAGCAGCTGGAATAAAAAGAGAAATATAGAAAAAAAAAAATAAAAAAAAAAAATAAAAAAATATATATATATATATATATATATATATAAATAGAAGAGAGAAGAGAGAGAGAGAGAGAGAGAGAGAGAGAGAGAGAGAGAGAGAGAGAGAGAGAGGGAGAACGGGGATAAAGAGGGGTCAGTCCCACCATACTTCCTTTTGTAGAATTCACATGCATAGCACTATTAAACCCCTTTGGATAATTGAGGCATTAAACATGCCTATATTTTTGCTTAATTAATTATTAATTTAGTGACAGGACGAGGCTGTAAAAATCACTAATTAAAATGCTTGCTATCATCAGAGCAGTGCTACAATTCATTCACTAACCACCATCTTTGGATTTTTTCTTCTATGTGCTCTGTATTAATATTCTAATTCATGCCAGAGGTTGTATTGGTGTGTTTGGTGGCACTAAGATGATTTGATAGCTTTGCAGAAAGACACAAAAAAACAAGGATATAAAATTCATCTTGACAGCAACTTTGGAGCTCTAAATATGGGGAAATAGTCTCACAACACCATTGACACGAACTCAACAACATTGAGATGACATGCTGCCACAATTTCAGAGTGGCTACAGCTAGATTAACACAAGAGCAAATGGGTTGTAGTATTCAGAAACTATGCTGGGGATTGTGGAACTATGAATATAAGAAAATTACTAACCTTTTGAGGTCTTTCTTAGGATTCTGCTTGCATTCCTTGTAGTGGTAAGAATCATGGCGATATAGCAATAATGTGAGTAATTCCAGGAAATTTAGTATAAGGTCAAACCTTTAATCAGTGGCGCAATGAAAAATGGCATCACCTCCATTATAATCTATTAGGGTCGTGCATGTTCTGGTATCCCTGCCCTTCCACTATGCACCATTGATTGCACTCCATCATTTCACCCTTGAATGAAGTGCTAAACTTCAAGTTGTGATGAAACAATGAAAAGGTTTTCTGGCCTGTTTGATGCTGTTCTGTTTGTTTACATGTGTCTGAATTTTCATCAACATAAAGGCAATATATATTCACGCATAAAATCACACAAATAAATAATTGTAATAACATATACAAAGATAAGATAAATGATATGGCATGGATTGTGAACATGACCAGACCAAAGTGACACTTTAATTAATAACTGTTGATCTCCTGGGATTTTTGTAAACATCAGTAAAGGATGTGAAAAACAATTAAACATATTGGTGTTCTTTGACTGTCACAATCACCAAATAGGTGTAGTAGTAAATAGTAACATAAAGTCTTTTAACAAGAATTGGCCTTGAGCCTATAGTGGAAATCTACCCTGCTAACGGCACATTAATCACAGCCTTGCTGATGTTGAAAGATCATTGTTATGAGCACACAGCATACACAGGGTTTAGGAATGACTTTTCATGCTATCCTTGTGTCTTTGTGGAATAATAGGAAGATACCTTTTTATGTAATCACATAGCTCAAAGACAAGGGGAATATGGATATTTAGCCTTACTGTTATAGTCATGAGGATGTGGCCTGTATTTGAGGTGGCAGATAATCTTTGGGGCGAATATTATGCCAAGGATTCCCCACATGTACAAAAAACTAATTCAGCAACAAGTTGGAGGCACAGAAATAAGTGAACATTAATGAAATTTTAGCCTTAGCATATATCTATTAAGACAAATGTCTAGTAAAATCTTTACTGTTACAGCTAAAAGCATTATGCCACTTTTAGCTGTGTTCCGACTTAACTCTTCAAGCCTTTTGTATTATGTCTCCATAACTAATAACCTAGTTATTGATCTGTGATCTATTGTAGTAATGGTAAACATTTGTATGAGAATGTGTAAAGACTTGTATCATGCAGAAAATGTAGAAGATATTTGAGCCTCATACTTGGAACTGGGAACACATGTAAACAAGGCTGGTTGAACTTAGTCACATTGTATTGCCTATTAACTCTGCTGTAGAATGTAAATTGTGGATCGCATCTTAGCATGTGCCCTTTGGGACTGGTAGCTACTTATATGTATCATCTTTATAAATCTAACCAGCCATTTCCAGGCTCCATGCAAATCGTGCCCAAGTATGAACATAACTAGGTAATCAGAGGATGAGGTAATTAATCAGTGTTTACTTGTGTGCTTTTATGTTTCAAACTCTTAGGCTGTTGAACTATATTTACGCTAATCAGTTGAATACTATAACAATTATCAGTGGAATCTAAACACCTATTGCAGTGTCTATCTATCACCTTTCTATGCCGCAATATTCCCCAATTAGAGTATTATCGTACATTACTTCATCAAAAGCTAAAGTAATCAAGATTAATCTTGCGAGCTGACACGCGCCGTTTGCTAAGGCTTACACAGTACAATTGCTCAGGGCAAGCATCATTACGAAATGCAATAAAATTAGGCAAACTGATTATATTTCAAAACTCAGAAGCAAAATAAAACACAATTTGGGGGCACAATTAGAGTGTCGTGCTCATTGAGCACCAGACATTATGCGGTGTAGCAGTAGCTGGGCAAACTACATGAAGAGAAATTAGCTTACAGATCCAGAGTGAGCTTGCAAATTAAATCCTTACTGTTGGTTTTGACACTGACCTTAGCCTGACTATCTTACACAAAGTAATCCAACATTAAATAATGTTTTTTTTTTATTGATATTAGCTAAAAGTCTATATTGTGTGATCAATATATTGTAAAGTCTGAGTTTGTGCCTATCATTTGTGATTTGCTTCCTTTTTCAGATTTTTTTAAATACTCTTCGAGACACTGTTTGAATCTTTGTTTAATATTAGCATTGTGCTTAAGTGTAGTCGTAAGGAGGCAAAGTTGCTTGCCAGTTGCAAGTTTTACATTTAACAATTCACAAACAGCCAACAGCATTATTATTATTATTATTATTATTATTATTATTATTATTATTATTATTATTATTATTATTATTTAAAGCATACACAGGAAATTTTAGAAAAGGTTGTAGCACAGCAGTTATGCTCACACCTACTTATGAATAACATTTTTGAAATGTATCAGTCAGGATTTCGGCCTCATCATAGCACAGAGACGGCGCTAGTTAAGGTGGTAAATGACCTGTTATTGGCCTCTGATCAGGGTTTTGTCTCCTTACTTGTTTTGCTCGACCTTAGTGCAGCTTTTGACACCACTGATCACACTATACTGCTTGCTAGACTTGAGAACGTTGTAGGAATAAAGGGAACAGCTCTCTCTTGGCTCAGGTCTTATTTGACTGATCGCTATCAGTTTGTGGATGTAAATGGTGAGTTCTCCACACTCTATGAGGTAAAGTTTGGTGTTCCTCAAGGATCTGTCTTAGGCCAACTGCTTTTCTCTGTATATATGCTGCCTCTTGGTAAAATCATTCATAAACATGGGATTCGCTTCCATTGCTATGCTGATGACACACAGCTCTATATTTCAGCAAAGCCAGATGAGAGAGATCAGCTAAACAGTGTTGAGAAGTGTGTAAAGGACATTAGACAATGGATGCTTAATAACTTTCTTCTGCTCAACTCCGATAAGACGGAAGTATTTTTACTAGGACCACATGCAGCTAGAAGTAAACTTTCCGATTACGTAGCATCTCTAGATGGTGTTTCTGTTTCAGCATGTACGGCTGTCAAAGACCTTGGTGTGATTATTGACCCGAGTCTTTCCTTTGAGTCTCACGTGAATAATATTACCAGGATCGCCTTCTTTCACCTAAGAAATATTGCTAAAATTAGAAATATGATGTCGTTACAGGATGCAGAAAAACAAGTTCATGCTTTTGTTACTTCTAGATTAGACTACTGTAACTACTGTCTGAGTGTGCGAGTAAATGCATAAATAAGCTTCAGTTAGTCCAGAATGCAGCAGCAAGGGTCCTCACTAGATCTAGGAAATACGACCACATCACCCCTGTTTTAATCAGTCTACACTGGCTCCCAATCAAATCTCGCATTGATTATAAAATATTACTACTGACGTATAAAGCACTTAACAGTCTCCCACCGCAGTATCTGAGTGAACTTCTGTACCAGTATGATCCTCCACGCCTACTTAGATCAAAAGGTGCTGGCTATCTGTTGGTTCCTCAAATAATGAAGACTACAGCAGGGGGCAGATCTTTTTCTTATAAAGCCCCACAGTTATGGAACAGCCTTCCAACCAGTGTTCGGGACTCGGACACAGTCTCAGTGTTCAAGTCGAGGTTGAAAACTTATTTATTTAGTCAAGCCTTTTATCAGTAGATTTTTCTTAGGTAAAGGCTCAGATCTGGAGGGAACATGGATATAGAGTGTTTGGTAAACTGGTATATTTGTATGCTGTCGTCCCCTCACATTCACACGTTCACTGAGGTTTGTTGACGGTGGTGTGGTGGGTCGTCTCTTATCCCAGAGATCCCTCATGTCTGTATTACCTTCTGGTTCTCCCTTTTAGTTATGCTGCCATAGCGAGTCTTGCCGGAGTCCAAACTGCACAGTGACAATAACTTTCATACACCAATAGGGACACTTAATAATCCATATCCTTCTCTCTCTCTCTCTCTCTCTCTCTCTCTCTCTCTCTCTCTCTCTCTCTCTCTCTCTCGGTCGAGTTAAACATGCTCCTGAGGTTCCAGTGACCACTGTTCCTGCCCCTCTCCCCTCCGTGGATCTTCACACTTCTTTACAAACTTACTTACAAAGAACATATTTACGTTTAATCACCACATTATCTGTGTAAAGCTGCTTTGAGACAATGTTCATTGTTAAAAGCGCTATACAAATAAAAATGAATTAAATTGAATTGAATTGAATTCAATTGAAAGGTGACAACAAGGCTTTTTTTTTTTTGTCAAAACCCTGAAATAGTAATATAATATATTAAAACCTGAAAATTGTAAATATTAAATAATCAAATACACTTATTAAATTAGATTCTCTCTCTCATATATATATATATATATATAATATATATATATATATATATATATATATATATATATATATAGGTTAATGCCAAATAAATTTTAACGGCACAAATTTTATTAAGCGTGATTAACGCAGCGTACGTTTATGTTTGACCATTTTTTTATTACAAATATAAATAAATATAAAAGACACATTTATTTATGACGTCCTTTCTTTACTCAGATATTAAAAAAAATGAAACTGAAAAAGACATTTTAATCACTAAGCATTGCATTCCCAGACAATTTCAGCATTGACCTCTCCTCAGCCTCAATTACTGCAAACTGAGGGAAAGCAACTGGAACTGGAACATAATTCTTAAAGGAGCCACAAACCATATTTAACAATTAAAACAACCATATAAAAAATCTACATATAACTATAGAATCATGACATCTTGTGAATAAATGTGTGGTGTGTTGAATGTTTTAATTTAGCCTCTTTTATATTTATTATTCTACAATTTTTTATAAAATTGTCAAACAGCGTTAATCGCATATTAATAAAATTAGTGGCGTTAAAATTATTTTGCCAGCCCTAATATATATATATATATATATATAAAAAATAATATATATATATATAATTCACAATCATTCAGCTGACAACTCAAACATAAACATCACATAAACCTCAGTCAAATTTAACATCGTTATTTACCTCATTCAAATCTCCCCACTTCTGAAGCCAAACTCAAATCTCTTGCCCCAGGAATGTTGAATTTGATCACTAATCAAATCTGCATATCTTCTTGTCATGGTTGTTTTTGAATAATTTTTCGAAAACATATTATTTTAATCATCACCAATTTGTCCGCGGGTAACCCCTTTCTTGTACATATACCTCCAGTGATGGGGTGGCAGTAGGGGAAGAATAGTTAACAAACTCCTGAATGATTGATGGACTAATTTCAAGCCCCGGATAAAGCAGTTTTCTAAGTCTGTTGATTCTCCATTTATTAGCTAATAGAAACATTTATCAAAAAGTCGCATTTTTTGCTTAAGCAATAATTGCATTTTTAAATCCTCATTAGAGCTCCCATGCATACATAATCCAATTGGATGAAAATGCAGAACTGGAGTGAAGCATTAATATGGAACTTTTCATAAGAGAGATAAAAAAAAAAAAAAAGAGGAAGTTTCTGCAAGTTGACATACACTGAATAGTCTTATTTTGTTACTGTATATTTTGGGGATCATTTGCAGGATTCTCATTCAACCATCCCTACTTATTATTGGGTTTAGGCTAGTTTTAAAATTATGATTAAGAAGATAAAGTAGAAAAATATGTAGCTTTGTTTTAATACATATTTTACAGTCTATACAAGATCTTCTCTGAGTGAGTGAAAATATTTGCCCTTTGCTGATATTGTTATATCAAGTAGTAGTCACACCTAGTTATTTGGCCCAAGTGGCCCAAGTCTTGCTCTGGAGCAGAGCTGGTTTTAATCAGGAACCAAATTCACAGGGCAGGAAACAGACAGGCACTCTCTCTAATCTTGTTATCATGACAAGGCAGTTTTCAAACATCACTGCAAATTGAATCATCTTGCAGGCTATGAGTGGGGGGTCTCCATGGTGGCAAAGTGTGTCTGTGCATGTGTGCGTGTTTGTGTGGGTAAGTGAGATGAGTGTATGATGGTCTGAATGGGTTATTAACATTATATAGAGATGTGTGTATTTTATTTTATTTGAGTACATGCAACTCTGGTGTGCAAGTGTGCAAAGGTAATTGGATGTATTTTTATTCAGGTGTAGACATAACATGTTGAACCAATGATTAGTGGAAAAATCATTGCTCTGTGTGTGTGTGTGTGTGTGTGTGTGTGTGTGTGTGTGTGTGTGTGTGTGTGTGTGTGAGTGAGAGAGAGAGAGAGAGAGAGAGAGAGAGAGAGAGAGAGAGAGAGAGAGAGAGAGAGAGAGAGAGAGAGAGGGAGGGAGCGAGAGAGAGTATATTTAAAACTGTAATTTGACCCTTAAAGGAAAAGTCCACTCTGAAATACAGATGTTTATATTTACAGATTAGTGATATGAGTAGTGATTCTGGTGCTGTTTTGTTGATTAGTGAAACACTGACACAGGGACTATGCAGGTGAGAATAGCACATAACTGTAAGTAAAATATTGCAAGCTACTTCTAGCTGATCATGTAAAAATATAGTTTTTTTAGTTTGCAGCAGTCATATGATTAATACGTTTTTTTTGTTTAGAATACCTTTCACAGAAAGCATGAAAGCACATCAACAAAAAAGTGTTCACATATACAGTACATTGCAATTATTAAATTTTTGAAAACCACAAATTCTGACTGAATTTATATATACTATAATGAAACACAACCAATAAATAAAAAATTCAGATCTATCAAACATGTTTTTCTGTTTCAATACATACATCTGAGAATTGAGACATGGCTTGGTTTGCAAAATGTGACTTATGAAGATCTTTTCTTCTATGCATAACAAAATAGTGGAGGAAAACTGATCATGCACCTGGCAGCAAGACAGGCAGATTTTATTCTAGGAATTTAGGCAGCAGTCTATGGCAAAAATAAATCAGAGAAAGACACTTAGAAAAAGAGAGAGAGAGAGAGAGAGAGAGAGAGAGAGAGAGAGAGAGAGAGAGAGAGAGAGAGAGAGAGAGAGAGAGAGAGAGATTAAAACTTGGCCAAGCATTCACTTATATCAGCTTTATTCAGGCAACGTAATTTGCTGTATTTACTCTATAAAGACAACATTCACTGCAACGCAAATGAAATGAATTCAAGTGTAGCTGAGAGAAAATTGCTGAGAAATTTCCTCTACTTTTAGTCATGACATTCTTTTTTTATTGCTCACATGCTTCTCCTTGGTAAAGGTACATCTTGATTCTACCTATAAAATATCAAGAATACTTAAAATTTTCAAAATTGCAATTTATTATTCATTCACTTATTCTAAAGCTTATTCTACAGTAACAAATATTAATAATTTAGTAGCTGTGAGAATACCAATAGTAAAGGTGTGTAGTTACAAGAGTTAAAACTCTAAATGTGAGTTTAAATGCTTAAAATGTCTTTAAATTGATTTATTTATTGAGGTCTGAAGCCCACATGGATCAGTTTCATTAAGTGAAAAAAGGACACAAATGTACATTATTATTTTTTAATTAAAACTATAAAGTAAGGGAAAAAGCCTATGCAATACTTATGTCAGGGTATGTGTAAGGTAATTGGCTAACACAGACACAAGAATAATGACATTAAACGGGAAGAAGGATATGGTCAACACAGACATGACTTTATCACACACACAGTGTCACAGTGTTAAATCACAACATCACACGTAAACACTGATAGCCTACATTAATTAAAGCTAGTAGTCTGATTACAAACAGATGCATATTACCAATAATCAGGTGACTCACTGGTTTTTAGTTGGACACAAAATGTACTTATTGTGTGTTTTTGTTGAATAATAGTTTTGAGGTGTGAACTATGTGCAGTTGATTTAAATTATTTATATGGTGCACCCAAACAATGATTTTATCGAGTGGTTTAAAAAGGTCCTGAATTAAGGGACTTAGACACAGTTTGGACTAATGTTGCTGACTTCAAAATGTATCCTTGAAACATGTATCCTTGATTAATCCCATTCTCAGTGTTGGCAGAGACAGAACATAGACTGAATTTTTCTTTATTTAATTGTTTGACTGGGTGATAAGTACAATTTAGTGACAATTACAGCAGCTCTGTAACTACAGCCCTTTATAACATTACAGAAATGCAGAAATTAGTGCAGGCTCATCCAGTCACCTTTCAACATGCAAAACTCTAGGGTGTATTTTGTGAAACCTATGGAAAACCAATCATATGAACAGTATTTCTCTTGTTCATCCAGACAGCAGTGGTCCTTTACTTCATCGATATCAGACCTGATCTTTTTAATGAGAAGATTAAGACTTGGTTTTCATAATGTGAATTACACTGCAGAATCTATTCTAAAAACAGAAAAACTGGACATTGAAAACCTGTTAACACTATTTATTGTAACCTTCTGGCAGAGTTTTATAGTTTAGCATGATGAAGATTTGCTGTTGTTTGCAAACTTAATCGCTTTGTGCGGAGGGAGAAAGGGGGATTTCAGTAAAACCTGCTGGGTTAGTTAAAAGGGAGTATTATGATTGCAAACACATGAGTGATCAGATGACTTTAAGCAGGTATGGGTGACCTGAGTTCATGTGATCAGGTTGCAGGCTAAAGATCATGGGATCTGTAGTCTGTGGCTTTTGGAGTTTCAGAAATAGGCATGGCAATTAGATATGCTAATGTGTAGAAATTATTCAAAAACCAGAAAGGATAGTACATACTACACTATAGTGTATTAATCTGCACACTAGTGATACTATACTACTAACATTACTACTACTATTGTTGCTACTACTACTACTAATAATAATAAATGTGTTAACTATAATCATATGCAGGACGCCCAGGGCCTGGTTCATTTTTCATTTACCTACTTGGAATGATAAGGTAGATACAGTGAAACTAAGTGCACATAAGAGTGATGAATTTGGACATATTGCCAGGTAGGTCTTTTTTTAATATGGATTAAAATAATTTTTTTCTATGAACTTTTAATGTTCTGTGAAACCCTATTCTGAAGTCTATGGGTTTTATAAGGAAAAATCAACTTCTGCCATTCAGCTGTGACTGATCTTTTGGGTTAATAGTTGGCCCAATCAGAATGGGCTATGCTGAGAGCAGATAAGCAATATGAACCAGGTTTAAACCAGTTTTCATCTTGAATATCAGCAGGACTTTATTAAGTGTGAAAATGAACATGGTGTTGACAAAATTTTACATTAGCTAGATCATAATATTCATTAACCTAGACATTTATTATGGTACTTTGTTTCATTCTACCTATTTCTATTGTTTAAATGACTTACAACCAGATATTAGTCACAAACATCCAAACCTAATATTATCTGTGCACCAATGTTATTAAAGATGGTTAGTCAGGTTTGTGTTAGTCATGCCTATCAGTGAGTAATCCAATCCAGTCTAAAAGCACATGTAATCGTCTGTGCTTTGCCTTTAGAGTCAAGTAAAATAACCCTAGCTCTGGGTTTACTTCTCTTATTCCTGTCTCACTCTCTACACAAACACACACACACACACACACACACACACACACACACACACACACACACACACACACACACACAGCAAGTCAATGGTGGCCATTGGGCAGCCAAACTGAATAAACTGCAGTAGGATTAAATACAGTATGCCTGCCCCCTCCTGGTCACCATTACCTCACGGACCCTCTCTTTCTTTGTCTGTATCTGATTCTTTGATTGTCTCTTTCATGCCCTGCACTTTACCTCACTGATATCTTGTGTACTGTAACACTTTGACACTAAATAATATTACATTTAAATAGAAAACAAATATAAATGCTACAAACAGACAAAACACATTCTATAAATCTTTACATCAATGTCTTTGTTTTGCAAATGATTAAATTCATTTTATTATCTAGTATATATTTCCTGACTCAATACATTTTACTTAATTTGTCTTGTTTCTAAAATGTAATTTGCCACCAAGCTTATTACCTGTTAACCATTCCGTACAACAGTCAGCCAATTATACAAACCTTTCACAGACAATCAGTTATTAATAGCTTTTCAGTTTGGTCTTACTATTAAAATGACTCCTGGATCACCAAATGATAAATAACAAGACTTATTTACTGAACAGGAATGTAGAACTTTGACTGACAGTATTGTTTTGTGCTCATTAGAGGAAGTAAATTGACTGCTAGTAATAAGCCAGAATTCATAATATTTGCATGGGGGAGGTTGTGTGTGGATTCATTTTTTAAATGAATGTCCTGTTTTTGTTAGCCATGCTGGTATGCTTTTGACAAAACAGGCCTCTGAATGACAGCCAGCCAAGTGAGCGATCCCAGGAGGCTTTGGAGATCCCATAATGCCTCTGGAAACATCGAGCAGGTGTATGGCCAAGAGGAAGGAATGTGATTGGAGAACAGAATAAATATGATGAGGATTTTAGGGCGGTGAGTCTAATGTCTAACACAAAAAAGATAGAGAGAAGTTTTTGGGTTGCTGTATGTTTATCCATGGATTGTGTTTATCCATGGAATGTTTGTAGACTTGAGCGACCTTGCTAACAGTTTTCCAGCAAAGAAAAGGAAAATAAATTCAGGCCTTCTGGTAGGTCGGCGTGTTTGTGTATGCATATATGCTTGTCTACTTGCTTTGGGCAATGTGGGTAATCCCAGTCCTCAACACCTCCTCACAGTGTGTGCTTGCTCGTGTGTGTGTGTGTGTGTGTCTTGGGGCATGGCTGAGGGCTGGTCTTGCACAGTGAATTCCAGAGAGACTTTGGTGACTGAGTCTCTTGGGGAAAAATGGCTCCAGGAGACAGACTCTCTCTTTTCTACAAGCCAAAAAGGGCATACATTTCCCTTTCACATTATCCTCACTGGCGTCTTTATTGAATAAAAAAGCATGCGTGGACTCTTGTTTAATCTGTTCTAAGTTTCCTGTGGCATTGGTTTTCATTGGACTGATAGGTTGACAGCCTGTCAACACCTCCTCATCTGCCGCTCAGAGGCCACATGACCCAGGCTGTCACACGTTTCCAGAGGAACTGAGCACCTTCCTTCCAGGAGGACTTAGAAAAAGCTACAATTTGAGGGTTCACCTTGCAGACCTTTTGTTTTTGCCTTGGCCTCTTTGTTTTTTTAATCCCACTTAAATACCTCTGCTGTATCAGGCAGGATGTGCCCTAAAGACTTTTGCCCATCTGTAATGGCTTTAGGCAAACAAATTGGTTGTGCTAAAAGAATGCTTTTCATTTCATTTCAGTATTAAATGCTTTTCATTTCAGTATTAAATGCTCACACAGTTTGTGGGTATGTGTGTGTGTGTGTGTGTGTGTGTGTGTGTGTGTGTGTGTGTGTGTGTGTGTGTGTGTGTGTGTGTGGAGAAGGGTATGTGTGCTGTGCAGAAATTATCTTCCTGCATCCCAGTCCGCACTGTATACACCATGATTGATCATTGAAGAGAAATCTCTCACTGGTGCAATGCAGATTCACTCCAGTGCCTGCAAGCAAATCCAAGAAATTCTCCTGTCAGTTATAAACAAGTGACCTAGACTCATCTTCAAGTTTCATTCTCTCAATTCATTTAGGTGTTTTTGATTTATGAAATAACTGAATCACACCTGATGCCCCAGAAAGCTATACTTAGATATAAACAAACGCATTTTGTCAGCACACAATTCACAGGTGTAGTAGCTTAATATTATAACATTTATATTTGTTAGGCTTTAAAAAGTCATGATTGTTTTACATCATTAATAGTCTTTTTACCACTGTAGATGCTTAAAAACAGAAGCACAGTAACACATTTTTATAAAAAAAAAAATAAAAAATGTGATATACAAAACTATTGGTCAGATGGTTATCATTGAGCAAATGTTTTTTAATTGTAGCAAAATAACCGCTGTAGACAAAAAAGAAAATGAAAGATAACACTTTGGAAAGAAAAAATCCACTCTGGGTGATTTGTGGTAATTTAGTAAATTGGTGCTGGCAGTGAGCTTTTTGAACAGAGTCTTTTGTCAGCGGCTATAGAAGAACAGCCAGGATCAGAAAGTGTTATTGATGCTAATGATATACTTGTGAAAACAGAGAAATAGAGCAGGTTAAACAGAAGGGGTAGAAGCCTGTTTGAAATGTGTTTACTGAGAAATCATGGGAGACTCCAGGGTGAAGGTCATCATAACAAGTATGGATCAGACAAAAATCCCAGGTATTTAGTCACCTAACCTATGAAAAGGACATGCCAAGATCAATTGCTCAATGTGATTAAGACAAGATGAGGTCTTGTGAGCATCAGTGACTGGGACATGCAAGGTCTCGTGACATAAAGTTTCAATCATCATAAAGAGCAATTTGATTCTTGAAAAAAGATTTATAAAAATTTAAAACAGAACTGTAATTAGGTAACTATACAGTTGTCATGGGATTTTAACAAACATTATACCATTACCCATATATTTTACTTAAATCATTTAAAATATATTGGGCTGTAAACGAAACAAAAAATAGTAAATAAGTACTATACTTATTTTCTCACTTTCTTTCAGTTTAACAAGCTGAATGATCATACCACATCGCAGCACAGATTGCAACTGAAAATCAACCTCATCTAATTGTTTCACTTTTAACAGGGACTTTTTTCTACCATTACCCCCCCCCCCTCTCTTTCTCTCTCTCTTTTTTTTTTTTTGTATTTAGTTCCTGACATGCTGAAGATGAGTTAAGGAATTACAGGCATGTCTAAAAGATGGATAACAGGCAAACTGTGATTGCGTTTTGTGTCGACAATGGCTTTAAGTCCAGACTGATGTCACCTGGATTATGTTACGGAGTAGCAGAGACATTTCCCATGAAGCCTGCAGAATAGAGCACTAACAACATTACACCATAAACAGACATATTGTCTTAATTATGCTATCTAATTTATTCATGTGATCATGCATTCCTTCTGTTACATGATCATACGGATCATTCATCAGGCTACACACCAAATGTGAACCAAACAGAGAATATAAATATTAGCCAATACTTCCATGCTCTGCTTTCTCTATTTTAATGAACAGGCATGACCCTTGCTTGATGTCCTCAGTGTTGTGAAGTCATTATCCTACCGTATGTTCCTGCTCTCCTCCATGTCTCTCTCTCTCTCTCTCTCTCTCTCTCTCTCTCTCTCTCTCTCTCTCTCTCTCTCTCTCCCCCTCTCTCTCGCTCTCTCTCTCTCTCTGTTTGTCTACACACCCTCCTTCCCCTCATCCTGTCAGCAAATAAAGTAGGAATGAAGCATTCTGGGTCAGTCAGACGGAAGAGTAGAAAGACAAAAGAAGTGTGTCATGTGTCATCATGAGCGTACGTGTGTGTGTGTGTGTGTGTGTGTGTGTGTGTGTGTGTGTGTGTGTGTGTGTTTGTGCATACATTTTAGGATTAAGCTTAAGATAGATTGACCAAAAAGCTAAACAGTTATAGTGATGGCTCTGACTGGATTTGGCTTTATCTTTCCAGTTTGCGCCCATCAACGTCAAAACCAATGGCATTCAGTACACACACATACACACATACACACATGCACAAAGACAGAGAGAGAGAAAGAGAGAGGGAGAGAGAGAGAGAGAGAGAGAGAGAGAGAGAGAGAGAGAGAGAGAGAGAGAGAGAGAGGAGCAGTGATATGTACGCTTATCACACTATGTGGAAAAAAACTCTACCTCAAAAACAAACAAACAAACAAAAAACACTAAAGCGAGAAAAAGTGCAACCCACATGGGAGTCTGTGTGTTTCGCTTTCATGTTTTAGAAGAAATAGCTGCTTGGGTTTCTCAGACTGACTGTTTGGTGTTATATATCTGTTTATAATGTGGCCAGGTGAGCATTTCTTGTGAAGTGCAGCCTGCGTTTGAACCAAAGCTACCTCTGTGAATCTGTGTGTATTTTGAACAGAACTTTGCCTGCAGACATGTCTCATGCACATTGGGAGTCAAGAAAAAAATCTGACACACATACTGCTGCATTGCTATAAAACTATAAAATACAATTCAACCAATGAACAGTGTACAATGTCTAATATTTAATTTAGATCTTCAATCTTTAAAAAAAAAAAACATTCAACCATTAAAGCATTCATAAGAAGTTTTTGGGTTGCATCTCAAAAAGAAGTCATAAAAAAGTCTTGAAAAACTTCATAACAGAAATTTCTTTGCATTAAATAAAGTATATGAAAGTATATAAAAACTATATATTCCATGGACTTCAATAATAATAATAATAATAATAATAATAATAATAATAATAATTATTATTATTATTATTATTATTATTATTATTATTATTATTATTATTGTTATTATTAATTTAAATTTTATTACAACTGTATTGCTTTTTGGGAAACATATTGGATAAATACTTTGTGTCTTATTCTCATACAAAATTCTCATTTTTATTTTGTCTTATTTTATTTATTAGCCCACTGTTTAAAAAGTTTGCTCCCACATATGGACAGCTTCTGTAATGACTTTTTGGTGTCAGGTGCTGAGGCATCTGGAATTCCTGTTCAAAGAGGGAAAGGGCAGGAGGGGTGAGGTGGGATTAGCGTTAATACATATTGTTAGAAGGCTCACCTTGCCCTCATTGGGGGATATGAGGGGATTAGCATCACAGAGTGTCAAGGCCAGGTTGACTCTTCTGCCCTGGGCTGCAGCACACAAAAAGCGGCATGAGACATGCTCTCTACTGCCCAGTCTTCCAAAAGCCTAGCACTTTTGACCAAAACAAACATCTTTATATTAACTTTAAAAACAAATAAAATATTTTAATGTGTATATGTTTTAGGACATAATTAAATTTGCAATGATAGAATTATCTACACAGAAGAAGCAAACATGCTGCACATGTACAGTTTCCATAAATTAACTTCTCTTTTTCTTATATTTAATAAAGACAGCTTTGGAAACAAGACGGATTTGTGCTTTTGCCATTTTTGTATTTTCTGTGGTTCATATTCTTGCCTTCTCTGTCTCTACTGAGCTAAGGGAACAAGGCCTCTGTTGAAGCCTGAGTGACTGCTGTGTGTGTGTGTGTGTGTGTGTGTGTGTGTGTGTGTGTGTGTGTGTGTGTGTGTGTGTGTGTGTGTGTGAGAGAGAGAGAGAGAGAGAGAGAGAGAGAGAGAGGAGAGAGTGTGTGTGTGTGTGTGTGTGTGTGTGTGTGTGTGTGTGTGTGTGTGTGTGTGTGTGTGTGTGTGTGTTAAAAGTGATGAATATTAAGGGCCCATTGTGATGAAAATGCTGCTGGCCTTTAGACACTCAGGCTTTAAAGTTATAGCCTTAGGGAGCTCCATCTGCTATACCGTCAGACCTCTCCCCTTCAAACACTCACAGAAACACACGATCTACACTCACATGCTCCTAAACACATGCAAGCACAGACATATTCTTCTACCTATCTAGAAATAATGCAAGCTGTATGCACACACCTATAAAATCTCATTTTAAACGCCTAGTGAAATAGAAGTAGTGGGTATATATAACTCCTTTACATTATTTTTTAAAAAGCAGATAAGAAATGTGACCATTTTTTTTTTTATATTTAAAGCCTAGATTAAATCAAATTGTCCATATTCATAGCACGTTAAATATACGCTTGTATAAAGCTTTGTTAGGTTTAAATGTGTGAATATGTATAATTCATTGTGTGCTGGTCAGCAGATTGCAGCTAATCAGAGGTAAGTAGTGACCCGAGGGCTAAGCACGAAAGGAGGCAACCACTCACACACACACACACACACACACACACACACACACACACACACACACACACACACACACACACACACAGAGAGAGAATGTACAAATCATGCCTAAATGGTGATCACCCTATCCCCCTGTAAGTCAAATCCACCCAGGTGTAGCTCTGTTTATGTTCTCAGTCTGCACACCCACACCCACACACACACGCACGCACGCACGCACGCACGCACGCACGCACGCACGCACGCACGCACACACACACACACACACACACACACACACACAATCAAAATAGTTCAAAATTTTACTGCAAATCCTGTTACAAAATAAAGGCTTTGTTTAGGTAGAAATAAAGTGCATATGAAATCAGCAGGGCTACTTGAACCACACATCATCCATCAAAAAGGAATCTCCTCTGCAGATGACCATAGATGAGCAGGAAGCACATTACATACTCATTTGGCCATTCCATCTGGGCTCAGAATGCTTGGAGGCCAGCAGAAGAGAGACAATGTTCCAGCACCAGTCTCTGTGTGTGGATAGGGAATCTTCTTCAGTCTCTTCTTAATGCTTTCACACCGAGGATCACTGGAGTTGGACCTGTGGCCACGGTGCAGTGCATGCTGGGACAGAGGAGATGGAGTATGTCTGTGTGATAATGTGGTGTTAGTAGAGACTCTGAAGCGCTCATGTGTAACGGATGTAGTAGATGGACTGAGCCATAACCTGGACTCACAGTGAGGTGCTGATGAAGGCAGTTCATGTAATGACAGAGAAACAGGACTATACAACCCCCCCAACTACTATGTTAGATATTTCATTTTACCAGGCTGCTGAAGCCTGATCCCAGACTGAAAAGGTGTGAAACCTGCATCTAGATGTCTATACAACCAAAACTGGTCCTAGCTTCATATAATATATTCACAGCCTTTATATGAATTCAAGAAAGGAAGGTTGAAGAGTTATGATCTCAGAATTCCGATAGATGATATTCTACACTTGACACTTTTACACTTAAATAGAGTATGTTATAAAGGAAAAAATAATGAAAAAAAAAAAGAAATATAATAAGTTAGCAAATTTGCAGTTTTGTTTTTAAACATAAAGTGTATAAAAATAAATAAATAAATAAATAAATAAATAAATAAATAAATAAATAACAATAATAATAATTATTATTAATAGTAGTAACAGTAGTAGTAGTCTTTATAAATGTATCCATCATCTTTCCAGTCCTGAACAGCTTTTGGATCCTCTCAGTTCTAATATCCCTAAACCACCTCCTCATGTTTTATGTTTTCATGTTGTATTTGATACATCATTATTATATTTTAAACATATAAAAAAATATATTTTATAGAAATTGACTGCATATTTCTTTTGACAGCCAGATACCATATTATGCCAAATTATATTATTTTAATTCAAGAGTTTGTTAATTTATGATATAATTAACATAGATATTATAATTTAGCACATTATTTCCTACTATTTTTCTTGCAACAAAAGGTGCCTCACTTTAGTAATTTAGAGTTGGTACAAAAAAATATCAAATCAAAATACACAATTATTAGAGCAGCCAAAATTTCAAAGGAAGAGGAGAGCCGATAACATATTAAACATGGAGCTAAGTTAATGAGTGTTTAATTTTCAGGTAGTGGGATATTTCATAATAATTCAATATTTATTTGACAATGGGAGTTTAGAAAGTTTTATTTTTGTATGCATCCATTATTCTGCTTTTTACAGAAAAGTCATACAAGGTTGCTGTCATTAAATGTATAAAAGCCAAGCTGCATCATTGAGTTGTGAAGCCACACCCCTTTCTTTCTTTCTTTCTTTCTTTCTTTCTTTCTTTCTTTCTTTCTTTCTTTCTTTCTTTCTTTCTTTCTCTTTCTTTTGTGTTCCTTCCATTTTTTCTAGATCAGAAGTGTTGAGTTTTGACACCAGCCTGCAGGAGTAGTGACCCAAGAAGTAATTAGAGGAGGAATCCCCCTCTTTTTCTTTTTTCTCCCTCTTTCTTCCCCCGTCTCTCCCCAATGCCGGATGAGATCAAATAAGAGCCAGTTGTGTTTACTTCCTGATCCATCTAATTTCTGTAACGATGGCTACAGCCACCTCATCTCCTTACTTTTTCTTAAGCTGCCTGGTTTCGGAGACCAGCCTGCAGGGTATGCTCCCTCTACTGCTACACCTAACCGGATTAACCCTCCACACACACACACACACACACACACACACACACACACACACACAGGTGAAGGGGTCCATTATCCAGGGTCTGTTAAATGCAACTGCAAACCTAATACATCATCAAAAAAGGGCAAGAGAAAAGCCTGTACCAAGCAAAATTATGCTTCAAGAATATTAAAAGAAGGAAACTATTACTTAAGTATTAAGGTCAAAGCCTTATGCTGCAGTCATTTTTACACGTCATGCGAATAAGTGTTATATTTGGTAAACAGTCTTCTTATCTCTGTTGTTGGTGCAAATATAAAACTGGCAGATACATTTTTTTCTTTTACATTACATTACTTTCTGAAATTTGACACCTTTTTTCATTTAAATGCCTAAATGTCTGAAGGTACGATTTTGCTCAAAAGACATTTGTGGTTTTCATCTAAACATAAAATTATAATACATTCTTCATTGCTGTTGTAAGGATGTATAAAATACAAAATAATATCCCAGATAGTTAAACTGTAACTGGAGTGAGAGTGGCTAGTCTGAGTGGTATAGTTTGTCAATTCCTCAGAAATGTCTCCCTCAGCAACATGAATGTCCACTGCATATTGGTATTAGAGGTTTGGTAGAGCATGATTTCCTCCCCTGCTGACAGTGACAGAATTTCACAGCCCCTAAATTACTCAAATGATCTCACATCCAGGACATAATGGTAGAGCCTGTGTGTGAGACAATGAGACTGAGCCAGGTCCTGCATACTCACACCAGAGCACCCTGATTTAACTAGATGGATCGCCAATTACAACAAATTAACCTTAGAGTGCCGTCTGCCACAGGAAATGTTTAACCAATTTATTTACAGGCTTGACATACGGCAACATGATTAACCAGCGCACATCAATAGCATTTAATGGCTTTATTGGATTATTAACATATTAAAAACGCATCATTTTACTAGCGGCGCAGCTAACTACATGTCGTAGACTACCTGCAGTTTATTTGGACAGCATGGCCCATGTGGCCTCTGGACCTCGCCCACCCTCTTTTGGCCAAGAAGAGACACAGACCAGACAACAGATTACTGTGTTCTCTCTTTCTCTCAGTGTGTGTGTGTGTGTGTGTGTGTGTGTGTGTGTGTGTGTTTCCTTTTTTTGCTAGTTTGCCATGGGCTGTTTTAATATTGTGTGTGCAATCTATCAATAAGTAGACATTTCTAAATAAGATAAAAAAAGTAAAAATAACCTAAAATATTTTCAGCTATTTTCTCTTCCCTCTATATACACAATCCAACATTTTGTGTTCTATTTAATTACTACAGATGAAAAAGTATAATTTTATAATATTAGAATATACAGTAATACCAGTAACAAACACCTAAATTGGGACCTTATACCATATTGCTAAACATTGCACAATCTTTATTAAAGCAATGCAGAAGAAATTTTTGTTGGATTCAAGTGTTTAAACATGTTTATATTGTCTATGGTAATACTGTTTTTAAATAGAGGAAAATACACTAATACACTTAAATTTGATTAGACTGTTGCACACTGCCACATGTATAGGTTTTAAATTATTATCTTGCAATCGATTCGATTATCTTTACAAAAAAGCTTACATATGATGTCCTTTTATTAAAAACAAAGTAACAGCTTATTGAACAATTAGAGACTATTGAAGCAGAGACTATATTGTTGTGTCAATATCTCCTCTTGCTCTCTTAACAAACATAAATGAGTGGCAAGAGAGCAAGAGGAGATATTGACACAACAATATAGTCTCTAAAATACATTTGCATGATGTATTTTTTATTATATTATGATAGCAGTAGAAGTAGTATTATTAGTAGTAGTAGTATTATGGTGTTAATAATAACAACATTAATAATAATAATAATAATAATAATAATAATAATAATTATTATTATTATTATTATTATTATTATTATTATGTTGTTGTTGTTGTTGTTGTTGTTGTCTTTCTATTGCAACAATAAAGTATTATGAAACCCAGGAAATAACATCCATGTTCCTTTTCATTATCTATGATCAACCTTATTTAGCTGACTTGAAGCAGAAGAAGCAGATTGAGAACATGGCATCTGGCACTACAGCTGTCATTAACTTAGCTGAGGAAGATGACCAAGGATTTCAGAAGATCTCACCAAGTGGAAAAATTATAGGTTATATCATGTAATGTCATCTTTTCTTGAAATAACATTAAATGGTTGCGATTAAAAAAATGACCTAAAACAGAAACTTTTATAAATTATATACTTATGTTCTTTTTTTATTGGAAGTTTAAGGTTAAGTCTGACTCTCAGCAATATTTGTAATAAATGTATAATAGTAATGTTTTAATAATGTTTTCATTCATTAATGTGACTTTTTAGTTTTTCAGAATCTTACTCTGCTATCAACACAAAGTTCCCTCTTCAATCATCTGCACCGTGCACTGTTCTATGGAAAGTGGAAGATTACATGTCAAGACCTCTGAAAGGTGTTTAGTTTCCAGAGGCTTCCTTAATGGCTATAGTGTGGTGACATAAGCAGTGATTTATACGGCTACAGGAGAAGACATCGCTGCCAGGATTGCTCGAGGACAGAGTGATCATGGATATGAAGGCATGCTGTGTGTAGGAGTGTAAGTTTGGACTTGAAGTATCTCTCTCTCTCTCTCTCTCTCTCTCTCTCTCTCTCTCTCTCTCTCTCTCTCTCACACACACACACACACACACACACACCACACACACACACACACACACACACACACACACACACACTTACTCATTCTCTTTGCTCTTGATAGTGGAGCACCCTGAGAAACTCTGCCACTTATACTTCTTCTTCCTTTATATTTTCACTTCAAAGGAGCATTTGATTTGCAAATCTATTTAACATGTAAAGTGATATTAAAAAAGAAACACCAGCTCTGAATCTTAGGACTTTAATTATTGTATTACTTTTCCAAGCCTAACCCACTGCTACCCACACCACCTATTAGCCCATTAGAAACAGCTCTTTGTGGCCACTGATAATTACCACTGACACCTCCATTTAATCATTCTGCAAATTGTTAATGAAATGACTGCTGAGATTCTGGTTGGAGAAGGGTAGCGGGTGACAGTGGGGGAGGGGAGAAAGAGAAAGGTGAGCACAGGTATGAGAGCAATGTCATCACAGCCTCCCACCTGTTTGGCCTCAAGGCCTGGCTGCAGTGAGACCAATCAAAAACAAAGGGATGATAAAAGATGATGATGAAAAAAGGAGAGAAAGAAGTTTGGGCCCTATTCTAAAGATGACTGAAAAACATCAAAGTGTTGGTCAGTAATTAAGTTGGAATTAGAATGTGTTTTTGTCCAGCCTTGGCCACATTTTCTGTCAAATGACATGTATTATGAGGCTTAAAGAAAAAAGATAAACAAAACTTGTATACAACATGAATATACATTAAATTTTTAAATGACACAAATATATTTTCATATATTGTAATTATTTATTAATATCCAATTATTTAATTATAATCTTTATCAGTATATTATATATTAATATATATTATATAATTTATCAGCTATAAATATTCTGCCCAAATGCTGAGAATACTTAGAAGTTTTACACCAATAGATTATTATTTTAAGATTTATTTCTCAGTATCTTACAATACCGAATTGATAGGTAAAACTACATAAAATAACAAATACATATCTTCTGTCAGAATCCATGTCATGCATTTAACATTATGTTAAACCTGTGTAGTTTCATTATACCATGGTTTCACCTGAGCATGAGGAACAATTTCTGATTCACTGAGTCTGACCCCTAATTTGACAGAAATACCAAACACATTATGAAGTTTTTTCTCATGATTGTTTTGGTTATTCTTTGCAGAGTGTCATTAACAGGGAAATTCCAATTTGAAAAAGGATCGCTGAAACCACCAAGAAGGTCCAAAGAACCAAAACCCTCCACTATGTCTGAAGAATGTTGTCATGGCACCTGGCTATTGTTGATCTATGAAACAGTATTCTGGTGTAAAAGCGCGGTGGGTGTTAAGTGCCTGAATCAGATCCGAGCATGGCTTTGTAAAAAGGTGGTAAACCCCTGACACTGATAGTGTCTTTCTGCTGTCTTCTAAACCTGCCAGCAAGCCTTAGCACCAGCGCTCATCAGTATCAGGTAGCTCCTGTGGTCTCTGCCTCCTCTCCACACCTATTGTCCCTCGTTTATGGTGTTGTCTTTCCTAACCATTCACTGCACATACGCTGTTGTCAGCTTTTTCATCTCAATGTGTCTCTCAGCTTTCAGAAAATAAAAAGGACATTTGAGGAGACAGAGAAAGGAGGAAAGAGAAGGGGTAAAAGATAGAGACAGAGATATATGAGGCTCATGGAGAAGATGTGCATCCTGATTTTCCACTGTTTAAGAGTGTAATAAAGGTAGTTTAATCCTAAGGTAAGGCATTCCAGGTCTTGCATGCTCCAGAACTGTGTGTGTGTGTGTGTGTGTGTGTGTGTGTGTGTGTGTGTGTGTGTGTGTGTGTGTGTGTGTGTGTGTGTGTGTGTGTGTGTGCATGCATGTATGCATTGGCTAATTTAACAATCTATTTAACACTTCTACATTATTTGAAAAAAATAAAATAATAAATGAATAAATAAATACAGGCCTCCACGTTGTACCTGTCTGAGTGTAAAATGATGAAGATTTGCAACACATGTTCAGACTGCTTCACTAACATCTTTAAACACGGAGACCTTTTATCACCCTTGTTTCCTATTACTCTGTCTCTTTCCCAGGGCCTGAGAAATGAGTGGAGCGATTAGGGAATCCCTTTTCAACTAATCACCCAACACTAGGGCCACTTCCGCTGCACTGATTACCACGGAAACCATTAAGAGGAAGAAAGTGCTGGGATGTTTGATGGTGGCTGGCTGGCTCAGGGGAGGTCAGTAAGGGGTGTGTGTGTGATCGGCCATTCAGTCTTCCTGCTCCTATTACTCTAGCATTTCCTCTATCTAACACACACACACACACACACACACACACACACACACACACACACACACACACACACACAAACACGCAGTACATGTACTCTACCTAATTATTACCATACCAGGTCCCAATGCTTGGTTAATCTCCGCTCTCTTTACACTGGTCACTTTTCTCCTAAATCCTGTCATTGATCAGATTTGCAGATTTGGCCATTACAGAATTAGATCCTGCACAGAATTGCCTTCACTCATAGCTACAAATTTCTTCTTCTGGCCCTACAGTAAAGTCTGTCACAAAGATTTAGAATAATGCAATTTCAATAGCAGATGTAAACAAATTTGTGTAGCATGTTGTCAATGTCAATAAGACGTTTTAGGCGATTACAAATAGCAAATGAATAACTCTTACTGAGCAGGATCCAACAGGCTGAGATCCCAGTGAAAATGTTTTTCTATTAAAAAAGCAAAAGGCATTGTTTTTTTTATTCTAACATTCAAAAAATCATCTTGAAAAATTATTATTTAAGATTCTGCATTAATTATATGTTCCTATTAAATGAAAGCCAATTGGTCAGATATTAAACTTTTTCACTATTAAAAATCTGCACATTGTCATTAAAGCAAAAAAGAGACATACCAAGTACCCAGAAAATGTTTGAATTACTTGCAGCTATGTTGTGTAATGCTTGTCAATATTTAGTGTGCATGTAACATAACAATAATACCTAGATTATTTGTATTTACATAGTGTGTCTGTTCTTTGGTTACATATTCTATAGTCTAAAAGTCTGCCTGAGATTAACTTATAAAGCATTACTAAATGACTTCATTTATTACACCACAGTTGCCATTATTTCATTACTACATTCCATGAGTAGCACAAACTGAGCTTAAATTATTATTACGTTAATAATTGCCATGAAACAGGCTTTTGGTCAACTGGTAACAATTTGGACAGTTCAGTTCTTATTGTATTAAGGCTAAAGTTAAAGCTAATGTACACATCTACCTGATCCATTCTGATGCTCTCATTAACTGAAAATCATTTTCTGCTGCTGAGGATATCCACACAGGCTAATGATTACTACTACACTAGTACTATTAAAGAAACCATAAAGATGGCTTACTTTTGCAACTTATACCAAAAGAACCCTTATTATTTAAAGTGGAATTGCTATGAGCAGGTCTCCATCGATGAACTGTTCATATATTTAACAAAAACAGGCTTCTAGTTTTTAGAAATTATTCTCATGATCATATTCATTATTTTCTGATAAGCTTACAAGTTTCTGGACACATAGCTGCCAATTTTGAATCCATAGTACTTAGCTATAGATGGGTAATCATTTATAATTGCATTATCCAAGAGCCCCAGATGTGGACAGGTCTCTTTTTGTCTGGTTTATACATGTTAGGTTTTTTTCCTATTATCCTGAGGGGGTTCATAAATCCTGAATATATTTTAAATAATGTTAATATTCATTCTAACATCAACATACTGATCCTTAAATATAAGGATTCCCAGCAATGTCATAGTAACACACGATATTCCAACCGGGGGTTTCCACAAACAGGAGCAGGCAACCTGAGCATGCACCATTGTTACTGTGACTAACTTTACAGAATTACAGTCTTTGAAAAATACCAAAAAGGAAAAAAAAGGCAGCACTCATACTAATTTACACACTGAATAGACTTATTCGAAAACAGCATTTTAGAACAGCAACGGAACCACAATCACACTACAATTGTATCCTTTAAAGTATCTGTGCTATCCTGGTTTATATCTTGTATTATTTATTTGTTTACATTTCAGAATATAAAGCTAACTAAATTAATTTTAAATATCTGGTAAAGCAGAAGCAGTGGGAGTATAAGATCATTAGCTTTCATGTAAAAATCACAAAAATTTACAAATAACAAACTATGTAAGTGGATTTGCTCAGAGCTGAACAGAGAATCAAAAGTAAACAATGAAAAAATAGGACTTTTATATTTGTAGTGTTCAGCTCCAGAGATTATCTGCTTTATCCAATGCATTCGTTTCCAGCTGCTAATAGATACCAGACTGTAATATGAGTGTGCCTTAGCACCAGGGTTCTGGAGAAACGTTGTCTCATTTTTACTGTGTACTGTGTACCACTGTGTATAGTAGAAATGACAATAAAAGCCTCTTGACTTGATCAGAATAAAGCCAATGACCTCTACCTATTGTCCAGTCTATTTAGAATGAAGGATAACCCCTCTATTTGTGTTCTCTAGCCAATCCACTAAATCTAATCCTCTATATTTAGCATAATATCATCTTTAAAGACTCAGATGAAGTGATTTTCCCACAAATTATCTATCCCAAGTGACTGTGTTTCTAATTGCTGAGATGATGCCAGGCAAATGTAAAACTCCAACACACCATTTCTTATTAAGCTCTTATAAATGCTCACACAGGAAATGTTATTGTTCAAATGGCACCTCAGTTTGTGATTATTATTAACATTATTATTTTTAGCTATTCTTAGTAATAATATTGTTTGAAGTATAAATGTTTTTTGTCTGTTTTTCACACTACACACAGTCTTTTTTCTCTCTCTTTGTGTGTGTGTGTGTGTGTGTGTGTGTGTGTGTGTGTGTGTGTGTGTGTGTGTGTGTGTGTGTGTGTGTGTGTGTGTGTATTAAATGCCATTGGCTTTGACGTTGATGGGAGCAAACACTGGGAAGATTAAGCCAAACTCACCATCACTATCTATCATTTTGGTCACTCTATCTGAAGCTCAGACCTAAAATGTATGCACAAACACACACACACACTCACACACAAACAGCAACTTTTTTGTTTTGTACACAAAACCACAAACATAAATAGACAATGTAAAAATTTCTGCTTAATTTAATGCCCAAACTAAAATCAGTGTCACATTTTTCTTGGATGCAAGTCACATAGAAACTACATAACAAAAATCCATCAGAAAAACATAACGATTCTCTTAAATTATTCCAAGCTTTGTGATCATCAAACAACACAGATCTGAGACATCAGTTGATGGTCATGCTCAATGAACAGCTGCCTGATCAACAATGTGTGATCTGTTGCCAGTTATTATGCTATAGAGCAGAGAGTAACTTCTCTGTCTTCACAATAGCGACCCTTATTAGATGTGTGATTAGTGAGATTTATGAACACACATTCCTGAGTAGCAAACTCGGCACACACCTGCTTGAACAGGGAGAGCTCAAACAAGCTTCTGTAATAAATTATTTTAACCTGTCAGAAGATTTACATCTTAAAAATGGAGTCTTGATGTACCAGTTTTGGCATGTACATACCAACCTGAATTTATAATGTCATCTGTCTGTCTGCTAGTAGTATGATTCCTTTAGTAAGACATTATAGAAAAAATACATTAATTGAATGAAAGCATTTTCCCCACTACTAAACACTGAAGAGAATGTCTTTACTATCAGTCAATGTTGAGACTTTATACAATTTCAATTCCTGAACTTTTTTTTTTAGCTTTATAGCACTTTTACCAATAGACATTATCCCAAAGCAGCTTTACAGAGATAAAGAGGTTATGACGTTAAAATGCATAAGTTTAGTTCCTTATGTTTAGTTCCTATAAGTTTGTTCCTTATGAGTTTATTTCTAATGAGCAAGCTGCAGGGTAATAAATAATGCATATAATTCTGACTGTTAGACATTTAAAAGCAGTGTGCCAATATTAAACAATTCAATTTCAAGACTAAATTAAAAAAGCAGCAATGAGTGAGACAGTGGAGACAGATAAACATCCCTGGCCCAATTTATTAGCTATCTGTGAAGGAGACAGCTTGATGATGATCTGCGAATTATGTAAGACGTTTGAAAAACAGTTGAAAATCCAATCTAAGAAAAAATGTATAGGTTAGACATTAGAAGAGTTAGCTGAGTGAGTTAGACTATTTGTATGAAATTTAAGCATTGGTAGATAGCTTACTATGTATCTATATATATCTATATATATCTATAAATATATTTATATTATGAAACTAGATTGTATGTAAAAATAAATTTGTGCAAAAGTAAAATGTGAAAGAATAAATGTTTTATGAAAATGCTTTTTTTTTTTTTTTTTTTTAACTGTTGTGGCTGACCTTACCTCTTGAAAATGGCCTTGTGAGTGTAACTGCTACTAAATAAATTTCTTGTCCTCACTCAGCCACTATGGAATGAAGAAACAGCTATTAAATACACACATATATATATTTTACCTTGTGCAGAATTTCTACAGACGCAGTTTGTGAGCTCTGACTAGTGCACTCTCTGACCATTTAAAATACGTGAAAATGCAAACGTTATTGTATGCCTGCTAGCTGGCCCTGGTGACTCTAACTCGCAATCTTAGTGGTTAAAGGAACAGCTTCAGGGAACATGTACTATACCCTACAAGAACCCACAATGCTGATTTTGAAGGCCTCACCACAGATTCCTTTAACCATAGCAACATGCTGAAATCTGATTGAATAGAAAATCCAACATAAACAGACACTCCTGAAAGCCCACTCGAGAGAAAAACTATGACATGAAGAGATTAGACAATTGTGTATATATATAATATATATATATATATATATCATATGTATAGATCATATATATATATATATATACATACACTGGCGATCAAAATTAAAGAACAATATATAAACAATTGAACAATTCTGAAATAATGTCATTTTCACTGCTCAACAGTTGAAGGAGTTTTTGTCCTGTCTATACCATGCTACCAAAACACCATTTCCACAAATTAACTAAGGCATTTAAAAAAAAAAACATTATTTTGCAGAAAACACACTGATCAAAATTAGAGAACACTTTCAGATACCTCCCAGTTATTGGTGTTAATCTGGTACCTGGTGCTAATTTCCTTGATTATCTGTCAACCTCTATTTAACTGGCATCCTAACTTCCAGTTTCACTGACTCTGCAAGATGGTGGGCCGTTCTAAACTGACAGAAAGCCTCCGGCAGCAGGTTGTCCAGATGAAGGCCAAAGGGATGACCTATCAGCCATAGCAAGACAAGTTGGTCTTTCCAAATCTGTGATTTCAAGAATATTGAATCTTTACAACATCACAAACTCATTCAAGTCCGCCAAGAAGGCTTGGTCGTCCACGGAAGACAAATACAAGAGAGGACAGGATACTGCGAAGGATCTCAATGGGCAATCATTTCCACACTGCAGCTGGAATTGTTTACCAGTTTAGCACTGAACAGTGTAAGGATCTGTCTCGTCATACAGTGTCTCGACGTTTAAGAGCATTTGGACTGAAAGCCCACTCTGCAGTGACCAAACCTCTCATTAGCAGAAAGAATCAAAAGGCTAGACTAAGCTTTGCTGAGGAGCATGTTGTGTGGACAGAGGAGAACTGGTCCAAAGTTCACTTCAGTGATGAAAGCAAGTTTAATTTATTTGGGTCTGATGGGAAACATGTTCGGTGACAAGTTGGAGAAAGACTGAACCCAAAGTGTGTAAAGAAGTCAGTAAAAAGAGGAGGAGCAGGAGTTGGGCCTCTTATACAGCTACATGGCAGAGTGAATGCAAATGTTGATCAGAAGCTTCTTCAACAACATATGTTTCCTTCCATGCGTTCATCACCCAATCAGCCCGCAGTGTTCATGCAGGACAACGCTCCATGTCACACAGCAAAACGGGTAAAGCAGTTCCTTGAAACTGAAAACATTGAAATAATGACATGGTCTGCCCAGACCTTGTCTCAACCCAATAGAGAACCGCTGGAAAATCCTTGGTGACAAAGTTATGGCCAAGAAACCCACTACAGTCACCGAACTGTGGAGGAGACTGGAAGAAGAGTGGACCAAAATCACACCAGAGCAGTGTGAGAGACTAGTGCTGTCCTGTGGCCACAGATGTGCTGAAGTCATTCAGAGCAGAGGCCTGTACACTTCCTACTAATTGCTGACTGTTGTAACCTTCAGAAAATTTTGTTGTATTCTTTTTCCATGCTACAGTCATTGTTGTTCTCTAATTTTGATCAGTGTGTTTTCTGCAAAATAATGTTTTGTTTTTTTTAAATGCCTTAGTTAATTCGTGAAAAAGGTGTTCTGGTAGCATGATATAGACAGGACAAAAACTCCTTCAACTGTTGAGCAGTGAAGATGACATTATTTCAGAATTGTTCAATTGTTTATACATTGTTCTCTAATTTTGATCGCCAGTGTATATATATATATATATATATATATATATATATATATATATATATATATATATATATATATACTGTATACATATCAAACTAGTTACCAAACCCATAGCGAGCTAGTGAAACTTAGCTAATGTTATCTTTTTTATCTGTTTATAAAAGAGGTAGTAATCAAAGCAACATAGCTCATTTGTTTAATTCATTTATGTACCAGAGCATAAGATTTTTAAATGTAAATATTCAATTCAGTTCTTCACCGAACTTATTTATTATTGTTTTTATGATTCTCTTGTAAAGCTCTCTCTTCTGAACTTCGGTGGAGTAAGGTGTTTAACTATGTTGTAACTCTACCTGGTGTTGCTGGATACATTTTGATAGTAGTTAAGTTTATATTCAGCATGTTTCTCTGTATACATTTCCTATGGCTGATGTTTGCAGATAGCTTTTCATTTTCACTCCATCCAAGTTAGTCATGTTGGACTCCTTTACAGTACTGTAATAATTTTCTTTTAGTGTATTTTAAGTTATTTTAAAATTAAATTTTTTTTTTGTCTGAATACAATGAAAGGACAAAACAGATCGTGAGACCTGATCTGGATTTACTGTAAGTTACATCATGGACCAGAAGATGACAAGGACAGGTACTGATGCAAAGTATACTTTAAGGCCATCACAGGTCTCCCAGCTTCTATATCATTATCTTGCTTTTCATTTTGTTTTCTCACTCCATGGGTAGAAAAAAAACAAAACACAAAGCTATATGCTTCCTGCATTTCAAATAAAAAAGCAGCAAAAAGGGACATTAAACATTACATTAAGCATTTACTGCAGATACATTACTATACTGATGTCATGACGTGGTCATCCATTCTGTTGTTTTGCATGTTAGTAAATTTAGGATATTCACTTGTTGAACAAGGTTATAACAACAAGGATCAAAACATTCTGATTAGACTTTATGTTATGCTGGTGCAGAGTGTTTATAGAATATTCATTAACAGACAAATTACTGCACTGCATAAGTACACATTTATTATTATATTATAATGTCATTTGAAACCACTTACATGTATGTTGATTAATAAACTGTTTATCATTAGTTACATCGGTACATTTGTCCTTTCATTAAACATAGCAATATCTATGCGATTAGAAATACTTAGACAGCTGGATAAATATAAGCATGCTTCAACTAAGTAACAAACTAAGTAACCTACCCAGTTAGCTGACTGTTTATCTGCTAGTAAATAAGTTTATCTTTGTCATGGTAGACATAAGTCACATTTCTGCAACTCAGGTTTCACTGCATATTTTCAAGAACTTGTGTAACTGTGGCTAAACCCCTTATTATATACTAAAACTTTTTTCACCAGGTACCAGTGTTTAGGTTCAAAGGATCTGTTAAACTGAAAACATTTTATAGAAAATTTTTAACAAATCTTACAGCATTACAACAATGCATGTCATGGAAAATCATCATTCGATTTCTTGTTTTAATTTTCCAGCTATCATTTTGTTATTTTTTTATAGCCAATAGAATTAAAGATGTACATAGGTGCTGTTGCCACTGAACATCTGGAGCTTGTGTGTGTCTGTGTGTGTGTGTGTGTGTGTGTGTGTGTGTGTGTGTGTGTGTGTGTGTGTGTGTGTGTGTGTGTCTATGTGTGTATGTGTGTTTGTGTGTGTGTGTGGGGGGGGGGTGGGGGGGGTGGGGGGGGCGAACTTGTTGCATTGCTGCAAGACAAAATGATGGCTATTTCTCCCGCTGCTCTGATATCTTGTTTCCCCCTGCCTAATCATACCGCACATGTGCTTTCCTCTGTTTCACCTCAGAACACCCACATTTCAGGTCTTCTTTACAGGAAAGAGACTTTCATCAACTTTCCGCATTACAAAAGAACATTACCATACCTTCTCATCATCATAACATGGGGATACAACACCCCCCACCTGTTCACCTAATAACCTAAACACTCTTTGTGGGGCAGCATGACAGCTTTGGAGTGTAGTGTTAGGGGATGTTGGGGCTCTAATGCATCATCCTGCAGTACTGCACTTGCTTTCCAAGCCTTCCAAAAAATTTTGATAAGCAGATCCCAGAGTGAAATCTCGCCAGCCCCGATAGTGTAATCTCTAATTGTTTTATTTACAGACAATACAAGTCTAAACTGGTTGAGGTGACATAAGAAACGGCCCAGGAACAATCAGGACAGTCCTAAGTGCATACCAATTTTCACATTAGGCTAATCACACGGAGGAAGGAAATAAAGACGTCAGGTGGATGAAACGAGTGTAATTGGAGAATAATGTAGTTAGTTTGCTCTAATCTTCTGCATAATATTAAAATGTTCTCCATGCACCCCAGCTGCATGCAATCAATTCTCGGGGGAAGCAGAGAAAGAGCAAAAGAGAGAGAAAAAGTGAGAGCTTTCCCTTCACTTCAAAAGGAGACGCTTGTATGCGGTTAGAGCGTGATAACAAGTTAACTCTGTGTACAGCTTAATCCTGAAGAATAACAAACATGTACACACACATGCTCACACAATTTTTGGCCAAAGTATTAATCAAATTCAAAACAGTATTGACCATCACACTTCATTTAGATTTTTTTTTTACTCTTGCATAAAATATCCCTAACAGATAACATAACCCAGAATTGAGCATTTTCTCTTCCTCTGTCTTTCAGTCTGTCTCTTTTTCTTCTATATTAAACAATCCAGAGAAGTTCAGGAGACAGTGGAGCAGCACAGCCACCAGTAGCCCAGCAAAAGAATTAGAGGCAAGGTTATTTGTTTTCCCTTTGGCTTTTATTTCGTCTATGATTTCGAGGCTTCCCTTCGCTCTGAGGCTGTATTTTATACTGCTGTTATTGTGCAGGAAATTGTCATTAGTCAGTGGAACAAATAACATGGAAACGGCTGCGGTTTTCTCTGCGCTGCATACAAACACAACAATGAATTAATCAAATTAACATTCCTTGTTATGCGATTTTGCTTTAATTTCCACAACCAAGCTCCTATTTAACATTTGACAAAACTAGAATAGGGAAGTCACAGTTAAGGACCCCTCTAACAGTGTTATATTAAGGATGAATTATCAATCCTTTAAGCTAATTTGGATAACTTGCATACTATAAGTGAGCAATGTAAATGCAGTGTTATTTTGGCTTCCCCCTTTTCCACACCTCTTTAACTGTAACACATATTAACTGACTTTGTTCTCTCCTTATTGATCACATGCCATTTAAGTCATTTAATTCCACCAAATTATTATAAATCTACAAAAGCTATTAAAAATAGACTATTTGGCTGGGAAGGCATCAGCTCATAGACTCAGAACTCAATGGCTTTTTACATCCCAGATTTAAAACAAAAAAATTGCTCACATGTGATGACCAGCGAGACCCTGGAAGGCTGTCTGAAGCTGTGTGATCTGCTAACCTCAGTCTTCAGGCCTGTAAGGCGGATGGCAAGAGCCAAGCTAACCCTGATTTCTAGGTCTATTATGTTGTTGAAGTTTTTTCTTCTGAGCCAAAGATGCTGCTCTGAACAAAATCATTAGAAAACCAAAAAATTGTTTCTCACAAAGAAAGGCAATTGATTTAAAGAGAAATATATGTAATCAACCTAAAAACTTATGCTAGTCTAAACAAAAACTTAAGCAGCTTTCTGCTAAAAGTGATGTTCACTGAAACTCCATGATAGATTTTGAGAAAATTATTTGTAGAGATCTATGATTACTGGTCCTTTGTGAATACTAAATTCATAGGCAAAATTACTGTATAAGTATATTTACTTTCCTACATCAGTTTTTGTCCTGCTGTTAAGGTGAATTCTGTAACACTTATGTGCTAGTGTAGTTACCACAGTCATGTATAGTTTGACAGTATGGTCTCATTTTCTTTCTTTTTCTCTGTCAGTGTATTGCTCTCGCTTTCTCTCTTGTTCACTCTCTCTGCATATAACCTCATGGCTGTGGCAAGTGCCATATGCCCTGACAAAGCTGAGCAAAGGCCTCCAGCGCTGGCGGAGAACAGTCATTAGCGTTGCGCGCTACCCAGCCACCACAACACATTTAGCCTCATGCTGGACCTTCATTATGACACACTCCTATCAGATGGCATCTCTGGCTGGGCCGTGGCTCTGGGCGAGAGGGGGAGAGGTTGTGCAGCCCATGCCCGCTTGTGCCCCAGCGGGTGAGGGAGAGCGGGCAAGAGGAGGCAGGCAGAAGCCCCTGTGCTGGCAGATGTAGTGGCACCGGTTTATGGAAGACCACCACAGAGGCAGAAATGGTGGAGGAACGCTGCTTTAAATGCCTCATGCACAATGTGTCCATGTACGCATGCTGTTGTGCCAAAACAACAGCATTTGGCCTAGCACATTTGCATATGCTCACATACATAATTTTTTTATGTCATTTTTCTCTCTTCCTCTTTTATAGACACTCACTTGTAAACTCTTAGGGAAAGTTTAAAACTCTTATGGTTTGTGTCTGAGTGCCAAAACAAAGGCATTTGGTTGCTACATTAATATTTGATTCTCCTTCTCTCATTGTCATTTAATGCATACTTATTGATGCTCATTTAATCTAATAATTATGTTTTTCAGGGCCTTAAAAAAAGGAACAGCTAAGCCTATAATTCAATTTTAATGAAATACATTTTTATTTGAATATCACTTTCACAGATAATGTGGTAATAAAGAATTAATAATATGTTTTTTATGTGTACGTTTGTCCCTGATGAGCAAACCGTTGGTGACTGTGGCAAGGAAAAATTTCCCGAAATGACATAAGGAAAAAAACCTTGAGAGAAACCAGACTCAAGAGGGAACCCATCCTCATCTTGGTTGCATCAAATGTCCATTAATTACAGATAAACGATGTTGAGGTGTGCAGTGATGGTCATCAAATGCAAACTGTTGTCCTGAGTCAACATGTTCCATTAACAAAGTTACAACTAAATATTGTTCACAAAACAAATATATTTATTAAAATAAAGAACAAAATCATATATAAATGTTTTATAAACAAAACAACTGCACCAGGCACTATTTGCTATATGATATGACTAATCTTAAAGCGCATCGAAGTTACACTTTCCAAACATCTCCACATCTATCACTCTCTTACCGTGCTGATACAGTGTGACGTTTTCAAACCAGGGTGAATGAGAGGAACATTCCCAAACCCCAGGAGATCTGCCGCCACAGCCGCATGGATCTGCAGCTGCAATTGGATTTCTGACTTTTAACTGGGTTAACCTACTTTACTGTGAATACAAATTCAATTGCCACCACAGCTGTTTTATTTGGCGTGCGCCCTCTCCCGCACTCATTCTCATTCGCTCTCTTGCTTTCTTTCTCTGTTGACAAGCTGTGTAACCACATAGAAAACAATTTCCCTCTGCGGAGCACTGGCAAACCATAAAATTAAAATGAAGTGCCATTACATGTTCCCAAAGCAAAAGGGGGCCTTCCTCTCACTCCTTCCTCTTGCTCTCTTGCACTCTCTCTCTCTCTCTCTCTTTTATTCTTTTCTTCCCCCATCTCTCTCAATCAGTATCAATATAATCCACATCCTATTTTCACTGTCTGTTGATGAGCGTCTATCTCAGGCCTTTTTGTTAGCTGCCTAATGCCACCATTATTATAGTGCATTTATATGTATGTGTGTATGTGTACTGTGTGCATGCACGTAGATAGATAGATAGATAGATAGATAGATAGATAGATAGATAGATAGATAGATAGATAGATAGATAGATAGATAGATAGATAGATAGATAGATAGATAGATAGATAGATAGATAGATAGATAGATAGATACTTTATTCATCCCAATGGAAAATTTACAATAAATATCTCTATTTATATGTCAGTATATGTCTCTATGTGTGATGCATGCATGCTTGTGTGTGTGTGTGTGTGTGTGTGTGTGTGTGTGTGTGTGTGTGTGTGTGTGTGTGTGTGTGTGCACATGTGTATATGTCTGTATGTGTGGTATGTGCGTGTGCGTGTGTGTGTATGTGTGTGTGTTTTCTGTAATGGTTCTCCTCACTACAACCCTAAACAAAGCCATATGAGCAAGTCAGGAAGTCTTTCAGGACTTTATTAGATGGGTGGGAGAGGAGAGGTTAAGCGCTCCAGCAAGCTGGTACTGTTTAGCTGCTTCATGTCAACAGGAACACAACAACACAGCTGCACACTCCTGCCCCAAACAACCAGCCCCCACTCATCTCCCACATCCCTCTATCCCCTCTGTCTGTCGCTCTAGCCATCCTGGCTTTTAGTGCCTGCCAGCTAGGCTTGGCATCACAGGTCCCACAAGGTCGCCAGTGTGCCTGAGAGCAGAATAGCTGTTGCTAAAGGTGCTGAATTGTTTGTATAGTTAAATACATGTCTTGGTAAAATTAACAAATGCTGGACCACTAAGCATTCACAGTCATGGATAAGAACTCCCTTGTGTGCACTGATGTTAGCTTGAGGCTAATTATAAAAACACTGCCTGTTACTGTATATTTTCTCTGTATTTTTCATGAAAGTTTAGTCTTGTGCTAATTGGAACATTTCTATTTGTATCATCTTTTACCTTTATGGTTTATTGGAAATGATTTAGTTGACGAATTTTGATTTACTTTATAACAGTGCAAGATTAATCACTAAGGTAAAATGTTTGTTTAGAAGCACTGGGGTGTGGTGTTACTGGTAATTGTTTAGGTGAAGGATATGCAGGGTGGTATAGTCATTATACTGGCAATATACCGTGTCATAGGAAAAAAAAAATCACTGTACCAATGTGCCACCTAGTGGTAACTTTAATTTCAGCACTTTGTAGAGATCAGACTCGGAAACAGAAGTATGACGCACACACACACACACACACACACACACACACACACACACACACACACACACAAACATACACACACACACACACACACACACACACACACACACACACACACACACACACACACAAACACACACACACACACACACACACACACACACCGAAGTATTTATTACAGACTATCTATGTCTTTGCCCTCCATACATTTTTTAAAGAAATATTACAGAGATATTGCACATGTACCTATATCAATTGAAAAAAAACAACAATTAAATTCATACATCAATAACACGTTCCTTTTCAGACTATGGTAACATTTTCCTGTCATTTAAGAATGCTATTCATAATCAGTGTAAAGCCTAATTATGCTCAACACAATCACAGACATTTAACCCATCATGCCTCAGTCATCTAGACCTGCCCTCACAAGTCTCCTCCAACAATTAAGAGGGGGAAAAGTTTAAGAATGAGCTTCATTGTGCCCTTGAATACAATCCTTGTCAACACAGATCCATCTGTAGCATTGGCTTGCAGTTACAGTCATTTCCATCAAAGCCTGGTTTTCAGACGACTGACAGTGATGAGCTCCTGTCACTACACATAAGTGTAATGCTCTGTGAGCCCTCTGCCATATGCACACACACACACACACACACACACACACACACACACACACACACACACACACACACACACACACACACATACACACAGCCTCAAGTCCAGTCTATTTATTTTTAGCACTACAATGAAAATTTGCACAATGTTCTCTCTCTCTCTCTCTCTCTCTCTCTCTCTCTCTCTCTCTGTCTGTTTCTCTGTGCAAGGACAGCACAGCAGATAAGTTTGATGGTGTCATTTTTCTTAAATGAAATTATTTAATGGTTTGAAGATTGGAATAATTAGAGTACATTATATATATATATATATATATTATATAATATATATATATATTATATATATATATATATATATAATATATATATATTACACTTATATATTACACTTATTACACTTATGTGTAATAAACAAATAAAAAAAAACCTGACACCTAAAAATTTGCAGTGATAGGACTTACAGTTTAGAATTTGTTAAATAAATGTTTTTCTTTTCTTTTTGCATAGGCAATCCACATAACCACAGTTATTATCACCACATATTTAGGTAGGAAACTCATGTGAAGAACAAGAGAAACCCAGAAAGCTCATGATTATGCCAGGGTTCGAGGAGCTGGGAGGCAGCAACACTAACCACTGTGCCACTGCGCTGCCCTAGATAAAACATATGTAGTAATTACAGCTAACTTCTGGCACATTCCTGTACTTAGTGACTTACTTGAAAACTACTAAGTATGTAGAGCACTTCTTGGTACTATAGTGCAGTAACTGCCCTATACATATGATGCTCCAAGTAAAATTTAGTACAAAGGCAAATGAAAAAAGTAAATAGTAATAGAGTAAATGGTATAAATCTAATTATGATTTATTTTCAAGAGGACTCTTGAATAGGTTAAATATTTCAGGTTAAAGGCTTTATTAGACATTAGTCATAGTGCACATATTTTTTGAGGCAGAATAATAACTCTATAATACAATTACTGTATGTTTGTATAAAGACATAAGGATTGTTTTTGTATACTTTTGTTTATAGTATTGTTTGTGTAATTTGAGGGCTTGATGGCATTTGAGGGCTTGTTGTTTTATTGTGCAATTATAAATTAACTAATTTTAAATTTTTACATTATGCAGTCAATATTTTGCTACAAATCTGCATTTCAATAAGTATTCTTAATTTTTAAAGTCTATACTAATTCTATTGACACTCAGGACTAGATGAGATCTCCAGATGAGATCAGTGTTAATGAAACCAAAACTCTTTCTTTCTTTCTTTCTTTCTTTCTTTCTTTCTTTCTTTCTTTCTTTCTTTCTTTCTTTCTTTCTTTCTTTCTTACTGAGTGACTGACTGACACTTTTGTCTGCCTATTTTATTCTTTTATTTTCAAGCATCTAATGCCAGCACCAGTAATACTTACATCTGTCTTCTGTCTATGCAATGCTGTAAAAAAACAGTGATATAATAAGTTTCATGTGTGTTAATTTGCTCTTTTTTCAATGATAATTAATTCTAATATACTGGTGTAGCAGAAGTAGTCATGGGAAAGCACAATAAATATGAGCTACGAAGTCCACTCTATTGGACACTTGCTGTACTATATATATATATATATATATATATATATATATATATATATATATATATATATATATATATATATATATATATATATATATAGAGAGAGAGAGAGAGAGAGAGAGAGAGAGAGAGAGAGAGAGAGAGAGAGAGAGAGAAAGAGAGAGCATATGCACTCATTTTGGAAGACACTTCCAGAAGAGTAGATTCTGATCGCAGCCTGTTGTGAAACAGTACTGAAAACATGGTTGAGCAGAGTGAAAACAGATGTATAACTCTCTCTCTCTCACACACACACACACACACACACACACACACACACACACACAAACACACACAATTAATTACAATAGCACAGGAAAAGCTAAATTTATTGCTTTTGTTACTCACACAGACAATATTTCTTTTTTTTTCTCAACAGTAAGACACCATTTTTAAATCCAGTGTAATCTTAAATTTCAACCTCGCAAAAATAAACACTAGACACTCCATAACATCTGATAAATATGTCCAAGTTGATCCACGTTGCACTCTAACAATAGACATTGGTAGCAGCTCTATGATGCAATGGCACATTTCCAGGTGTGGGAAACATGGAATGAAAACCAGGGAGCATGATCACTACAAGTCCTAGAAAGAACCATGTAGCTTTCTTCAATGGACTATTTCCAACTATTTCTAAAGTAAACTATGAGAATAAATGGAATCAAAATGATTAAAATAAGGAAAATTGCAGAGAAGCAACCAAAGTTTCTATTAAAGACATGTTTTTTCCACAAAGCCTGCCTTTTGCCATACATTGGTTCTCCAATAATATCACTAATATTACACTATTTTAGTGTTTATATGTTTCTCTCTGCTCTCAGTTTTCTTCTCTCTTAGACTCTTCTTTCTCATGCAGAGTCGTTTACATTATTTGTGGTAAAAAAAAAAAGTCATCTTGATGAAATTACATCCATGTGCAGCTCCAGGCTGTGTACCTCTGACAGGGAGCTCAGCCTGCAACAATGGCACAACAACTAAAATAATACTGACAACAAACAGTTACAGCCGCTTCCTTTGCAATTATTAATAATCACTCCACCTTATTTTTCTTTCTCTTTATACGTCAATAATGTGTCCTAGTTTGAAATTCATTTCTTGCAGAAGCAGGCATAAACACATATCAGAAAACAGATAATGGCTGTTGGTAAAGTAACAGGTAGGATCAAATTTTCAAAATGTTGAAAGCTTTCCTTTCCTTCCATTCTTCTCTGTGATGGCATATGTAGCCTACAGACACAGTGGCTAAATTTTCACATCTCTACAAAACAGTGGATTAAAAGCTAAAATGTTACATCATAAGTCAATATTTTCTTTTGCACTTACTTCATTCATCATGGTTGTAATTATCTAACATCTGACCCCTGACTTTGGCCTAACCTGATCAGAGAAAATACATACAAAATACAAAAATACAAAAGCTCTACTCTTTTATTTTTTATCCCTTTCTTTCTCTTACTCTATTTGGAGCAATAGTGATGCCTGAGTTTAATATCATGATGTAGTATTGCTTTATAAAATCACTATCTATTCATATAATATCAAATGTTCTATATTCTATTTTTATAGATTCAGAGGGGGAAGGGAAGGCGATCATAGTCAGTGATGTTCTTCCATTTAAATTTAGTTATTCTTTTCAAACCCCTTTTCCGATTTTATTACTTGAAATGTCATCCATATGTTATTTACATGTAAAGTTTGAAAGCTGACAAAATATTTAAATACATTTTGTATATTTCAATACTACTACTGCTACTACTACTACTACTACTGCTACTACTGCTACTACTACTACTGCTACTACTGCTACTACTACTACTACTACTGCTACTACTACTACTACTACTACTACTACTACTACTACTACTACTACTACTACTGCTACTACTACTACTACTACTGCTACTACTACTACTACTACTACTGCTACTACTACTACTACTACTACTACTACTACTACTACTACTACTAATAATAATAATAATAATAATAATAATACAATTATTACAATAAAGGTTTTATATAAATAAGAGCCAGAATTTGCAGGTTTTTATGTTCTATTGAAATTCCTTTTTACACATAACTAGTCAGACTCTTACCTATATAGTAATGCTGAGTATAAAGTATTCATCTGTATTGAGGATAATATTTGTTTTATAGCAAACCTGTATCCTAAAATGTCAAATGGTTTAATTTATTCTATATATATTTAATGTGAAATACATTCACATTCAAAATATTTTTTACTTTCCAAGCTCCATGTTAAAACACAACCACAGGAGAGACTTTTTTCAGCATGTTATAGTTTCAGCTTTAGTAATGGCAAGTGCAATACAACCACAACAAAGTCTGTAGTCTGTATTTTTACTAGTATGTAAAAAAAAAAAAAAGGTTTGTTATCAGTAATTAAATGGTTGTAATGTTGGCTGACTGTCTTAATATTTGCTTATGCAATGTTGCACTTAGGGTATTAGGCTTTTGCAGTGGTAGGCTATAACACTAACTGATTTATGTAGGTTTTTCCTTTGCAAGTAGTTCTTTAAACCTGTTTAAAAATGTTTGAACTTTGTTCCGACCTTGTTGTATAACTACACTTACAACACATATCTCACTCAGTAATATCCTAAACATATTTTTGTTGGACTGCAGGTCAATTGAAGTTTTAAGTGTTGGAATCTTGGCTGGATGCCTATGGCATTGCAGGTCATGTGACCTCAGTGGTCTCTAGCAGTCATGTGACTGTACAGCTCTGTCTCAGGGCCCTGACCAGCTGCCTTGTCTCCAGAGCTGGGTAAAAGGGTGAGGGCTACAACTCTTCCTGGAGGTGGCTTTTGTCTCCGGGCAGCTGCTCTCGCTTCGCTCTGGAGCTCCTGACCCACTTCCACCTTTTTCTCCTTTGCTTAAACAGAGAGAGCTGCCTCCCTGCATCTCCTCCCTCTTTCCTTTGGTCTGTAAGATTGATGGCGTAAGCTTGGACCTTCTGGGCAGGCTAGTCTGAGAGGCTGGCTAAAAGCAAATGGACACTGCGCCACAGAAGCAAGTCTCGGTGGCTCAGGAGAGAGACTGCTTAGTTCCAAAGTGTTTGTGTGATGCTCGTGTCAGCTCTCTCATAACTCAACTTCTCTTAGCCTGGTTCCTGATCTCTCACTGCCCTAAGGGGCCTCTAAGGAGACTTCAGGTCCAAAAGTATGCAGGACTAAGGGTTTGATATGGGTTCACAATGTAAGAGAGAGGAGCCATGTTTAGACATGAACAAAGGGTGCTGTTGTGTTTATCAGCAAAAGCTGTCAGGAGCATTTGAAGTTTTATTTTAGAAACTGCCTCAGGCCAGTGTTTGTAAGGTTCCACGTAGACTTGGTGCAAAAATGTTTTTATATGTGATTGTCCTATTTGGAGGTTGACAATTAGTAGTTTCTTTAAAAATCCACATGATTTAGACTGAGTAAGCCTCTTTCCTAAAAATCTTTTAATAATTAGTATTTTTTGCTTGCAAGCTAACATGGACCCAACATGTTCAGCATAAAGGGAGATTTATTTTTTTTATAATAAAAATGATTGAAAAAATTAATAGCTTAAATAAAAGCTTCTGGTAGGATTAGGATTATTTGATTGGTATTTCAATGAAAAAAAAACATATTTAGTAAAATAATACTCGTTTGTTTCTTTTAAATGTTTTTTGTTAACAATTGTTTAATGTTGAACAGCATTGTATATGTGTGATACTGAGATTGGCAGGTGATTAAGTGAGTGAGTAAAGAAACATGCATAATGTCACAATAAAACCCTGCTCTTCTGATAATTAAAATAAGGCGATTTTGCCCACAGAGTATTACATTCAAATGTTCTGAAACCTGTTATACAGATGTCCCTTACACCCCACCTTTACATGCGCATTTTTACATATGCTTCATAATTAAAACCGGGCTGAATATATATATATATTTGTATTTATATTTATATATATATATATATATATATATATATATATATATATATATATATATATATATATATATATATACGTGTATATATATATATATATATATATATATATATATATATATATATATATATATATATATATATATATATATATATATATATGTATGCATTTTTTTTACTATCATGGTTACCATTGTATGCTAACTGTAATTATATTGGTTCCCTGAGGATATTTGAGGGCCAAAATAGTTAACACTACATGTGTTAGAGCATTGCATGTTGTAATATAAACTAACAACCCAAAGTTACTGTAGAAAGTATTTCAGTGTTAAAAAAGTTGCTTAAAAATGACTAAATAGTGAATCAGTACTGTTTAGACAGATGCCCTTATCCAGAGAAATTTACACAACTATTTTAAATTCTCTAACAATAAATGCATTCTTATACTGGTTCAATCTTTCAGTCAGTGACTATGAGTACTACCAAGTTAAAAAAGCTGGTGGATGTAGTATAGCATGACAACCAATGTAACAAAGTGATAATTAAAGTATTTTTTGAAGAGGTAGCTCTCAGTTGTTTGGACACCCAGGGTATGTTGATTCCATCACCTACAGTATCTCACAAAAGTGAATACACCCCTCACATTTCAGCAACCTACACCCAATAATGGGTGTCAAAACTGCAACAAAATGCAACAAATTGTGAGTACACTCTAAGTGAACAAGTCAAAACTGTTTCCAAAGTGTCAATATTTTGTGTACGCACCATTGTTATGCAGCACTGCCTTAATCCTCCTGAGCATGAAATTCACCAGAACTGCACAGGTTGTTGCTGGGATCCTCTTTCAGTCCTCCATAATGACATAACGGAGCTGCTGGATGTTAGACACATGGCGCTTCTCCCCATTCTGCTTGACAGCTGCTCAATAGGGTTCAGGTCTGGAGACATACTTGGCCACTCCATCACCTTCCTCAGCAAGGCAGTTGTCATCTTGGCGGTGTGTTTTAAGATCGTTTTCATTTTGGAAAACTGCCATTCGGCCCAGTTTCTGATAGGAGGGCATCATGTTCTGCTTCAGATTGTCACAGTACATTTTGAAATTCATGTTTCCCTCAATGAACCACAGCTCCCCAGTACCAGCATTATTATTATTATTATTATTATTATTATTATTATTATTATTATTAGTGTTTGTTAAATTAATCTGCTAGTAGTATTACAATCACCTGCAGACAAAGCTGTGTAGTGAGTAATAGGGCCACAGTCTGCTGTTAATGAGACTGTTCATTGGTATAAATCAACAACAACTTTGGAACAAGTAATTCAGTGAAATCAATAAATCTTACAGGCATACACTCATTTGAAAGTTTTCCATTTTTGTAACATTTTTAAATGTTATATATGTTACCGTTATTAACCTGTATTGAATTGAACACTGGTTTATATAAACTCTAGTTTTATTCTCATTAAATTTAATTTAGTTTTGACCCCACATCTCACCCACTGATTAGTTTCAGCTTTGAAATGCTTCTCTTTGCTTCAGCTACAGTCACTGAAAGAATAAGACATTCTCAGAGCAGTCCACAATACATTTCTGAGAGCTCCCTTCCATGTATAAATATTACCCTAAATGCATTTATTGCACATTTAAATACAAAAATACACATCAAACTCTCAGAACCAAGAACCATACAACTCTTTGGCTAATTGCAGCCATAAGATACATGCAACATCTATATCCTTATAATATTCCCCCTAACTGAACTTAGTTTAGGACCTTTTCATTACAATAACAGAAAACCTTTTTGACATCTCCTAATTTAAAGGTAACCAAACCAATAAGTGCTGCTTAACTACAATTCAACTAGACTAGTTAGTTTGCAATTGTTTTGTTGCTACATACATTATGATAAACAACATGAATTATATGTTATGCAAGATAAAATAAATATTGTTGCTCTATGCATAAAAGCATAGCAGGTGATATACAGTTATTAGCCTATTTAATTAATTGAATTAGCCTTTATTATCCTCATAACGAGATGATAGAAATGCATACACACCTTTATCTTTTGCACGTTTTCCACCGGCTTCTTTCCTCTTTTTTTCTGAATTGGGCTCCTGAGGGTGTAGATCTTTTTTGTCATCCATAATTTAAATTTAGATTCAGCTTTCCTAAAAGTCGCCTAAATCCGCCACTGCCAAGTGACAATCAAAACAAGTTTAAAACAGAGCGGGTGCTCTACCCTGATTGGTGGCTTGCCAAATGTAATCAGAAAAGTAAGTAAGATATTTCACTTTGTAATGTAGTGAAGTTAAAGAAAAACTTCCTATGTACAGTAACAAGTAACATTTACTTTGTTATTGTCCACCACTGGTGAGTTAGCTAATGCTTCTTAATGATTTAAAAGGTTTGTGTGTGTGCAGCAGGGCTGAACTAAACTAAACACAAGCTAGTAGCTTTATTACTCTAGTGATCTGATGCTGAACTAAACGTCCCCTCTTTCTCTCCTCCAATCTGCACTTTTGTCTCCCGGTACTCCACATGCATTCCGTCCTCCTTCACTTGAGCAGCTGTGCTTTTTTGGCTTTAGCTGCAAGATGGTGTGTGTTTGAGTGAGTGAGAATTAAAGAGACCGAAACAACTAAAGTCAAGCTAAAGTTCTGTGCATCTGCTTGCGTTTGAATGTCTGCATACTTTACTGGGATTCTTTTCATTCAATTGTTTGTGTGAGTGTGTGTGCACACACGGGTATGTGTGTGTGTGTGTGTGTGTGTGTGTGTGTGTGTGTGTGTGTGTGTGTGTGTGTGTGTGGGTGTGTGTGTGTGTGTTGGGACCCCCTTCCACCTCGGCCCGGCTGAGGAGCTGTAACAGTGCCCAGCAATTACTGAGCTGGCACAGACCTGTCTGTTGACTCACACACATATTCCTACTGGACTTTATTAAAACACCATCTGCTGTCAGCTACCACACATGCACCCGCCAAACACACTACACACAGGCTCACATTCCACACACACACACACACACACACACACACACACACACACACACACACACACACACACACACACACACACACACACCAAATATAGTAATGTGAAAGAAAACAAGAGACTAGCAGACAGACAGTGAAATAGACACATGTTTTTTTCCTCAATTGTATCACTTTAAAAGTTGCTTGAGGAGGTAAAGAATCTGGGCTTTCATAATTCCTAACTGAACTACCCTATCACAAACATTCCAGCTTCACCATCCCACAAAGCAACTGCTCCCTTGCCATGGGCATACATACAGAGGTGAGTGAGTGAATCACACGCACACATAATCTACCTTATTTTGAACTGTGGGAGAGAGTAATAGGTCAGACTTCTTTTTTTCTGAACAAGACTTTTGTTGAATGTTTAAAATGCATTTATTCTGCAGGTTTTTAGGTTAGGTATATAGCTTTGTAAAACTAAAGCTAGTTTTACAAAGTGTCTTTTTTATGTCTTCCAAAGTCAGTAGCACATATTGTACCAGAGAAGGGGTAGTGGATGTAGTGATAGTAGACTGCAGAGGCATGCTGAGTAGCTAACAAGTCTACAAGTCTACATGTACATTTTGTGCTTGCGTGAGAGAACATAAATCTCTCATACCAGCAGGTGGCAGTAATCTGTATTCGGCATTCAAACAGGGAAACCAAAAGAGATAGAACTAAAGCAAGCAGAGTTTCCACCTGCGCAAATCATTACTAATAGAGTCATGTAGGTTTTTTCAATCATGTCTGCTAAGTTGCAAAGACAAAAGCAAGAATGACAACAAGCGTGTTACATTATTTTCTCTTGTGCTAATCCGCTAAATTAAATAGCTAATCGTTCTCTTTCTCATCGACGAGCTCCTCTGCTGCTTGACATGCAGAAACACTTGACATTCCCTGATGGCCAAAAGTCAGCTTGGTGTGTCCTCGGGCTTTAAGTTCTTATCATTCGTTGCTTTTGGAGAGAGAATGAGAACAACATTTGAAGAGAGAATGTGAATAACATTTGGAGAGAAAATGAGAGTAAGTTTTTGGAATTGTATTGTTATTTAGTCTTCAACCAGCTGTGGTTTAGGCTACAGGTTGGCATGGGGACCAAAACCTGGTAACAAGTGCATTGATTTGAGAGGCTTGTGTTGTTCAGTAAATGGTAATTTAAGTAATTTTCTGCATCATGTCTTAATGATTAACTATTAGATTTTATGAGATGAAGGGGAGAAAAAAGAAAATCGGCTAAACAAATCGGCCAAATAAGTCTGCATCATATATCGGCTGCCCTGATTTCTAAATATCGCCATAGGCCAAATAAGAAACCCCTAATGGTCGACCTCTACCCAAAATCACCCAAAGCTTTGCATGAAAGGTGGAGCTGTGAATAGAAAAAAAAAAAAAATTTAAATTCCTTTTTTATCTGTATAGCACTTTTGCACTTTTAACAAAGGAATTTGTCTTAAAGCAGCTTTACAGATTGTTCCTTGAGATTGTTTGTTTGTCCTGTACCAGTGGCAACTGTGGCAAGGAGAAACTCCCTGAGATAGTATAAGGAAGAAGCCTTGAGAAAAATCAGACTCAAAATGAAACCCATCCTCTTCTGGGTGGCAATAAATCTCCATTCATTACTGTTGCATCATTGTTAAGGTGCACATTGATAGGCGATGAATTGCAGTTTGTGCTCCTGAGCCATTGCAGCAGACTGTTTTACATTATGTGTATTAGTAGACATTAAAATTAAGAAATTTAAGATTTTACTCCCTCAAGTAAGTTGCCTTTACTCCTGAAATGATGGAATATGTTATTCACTGTTATGTTGTTATGGAGTCACTTTAACTCCAGGTCCTCTCACTGTTTTTGTTTTACAGTATGTCATCTAAAAATGAAAATTTGCTCATTAGAGCTGTTACTCTAAATGTAAAGTTGCTTTGTGACAGAATCTACATTCACTTACATACATTAGAATTGAAAGGAAATATGAGCCAATATTCAGTATCAAAAAGCATCAGTGAAAATGAAAATAACAATTACAGTCATTCAGAGACATAAATTGACTGACAGTGACTAACACAGGTTACACTGCCATAGACTTTGAGTTGCTCATAGTTCATCATGGTTTGGCACCAGAATACACTATCTGCTTTTTATTGTTATTACTATTAATGTTGGCATCCAGTATAGCACAATATTTATGAAAATGTGTTTGTGTGTTTAAATGTGCTTAAAATGTGTATTTTAAGAATCTTTGTGATTACTGGTTTGTGGTTCAATACAGCATTTAAAATGTATGTCATAATGTACACTAAAACAGCCTGAAATGTACACTATAAAGGTATATACAAGTTAGACATTTTTGTACAGTTCTAAACCTGCATTTATAAAAGCATTTTATTTGTTATCTTTTTTGTGCTTTGCTAAGTGCTGGGTAGCTTAGTTTGCGTCTCTTGCATGTGTCTCTTGCATGTGTGCATGTCATTCAGACTCGCCTTTACTCATACACTCATACACACAAACACATGTGCACAACCAGCATGCCACACAATCCATGGCTATTATTGTGGCTTCTCTATTGCACGAACAGTTAGTGTAGAATCATGCAGCGTGGCCCAGGTGCTGGTTGAGGCGAGCCCAGTTCCTTTAATGACCGTCTGATGGTAATTTCATTAGGTGTAATTTGCTGAGGGACATGTCATTTAGAATAAGCCGCTCCATTTTTTTTGGATAGAGCTGAACTGGGCTCAGAGTGGGTACATTATACTTCGATTTAGATGCAGAGCTGATGTGTGTATGTGTGTGTGTGTGTGTGTGTGTGTGTGTGTGTGTGTGGCGCGGGGGTGTTATACATTGTAGATAAACAGGATCAGCTTCCCTAGCTTCTCCCATCCATATTACCTAATATAGCATTTAGATATGTGTGTATATAGTGTTACATACAGTCTGCTTACAAACAGATTACAATTATATATTTAGGTCACATTTACTGCACACTGTGCAAAACAGATTCATTTTAATTTTTTCTGTCTAAAATGTTGAAAGAGCATTGAGAAAACCAGCACAGTAGGCCTAGGCTATCCATTTGCATTAACCCAAATTATTTAGCTTCAGTCTCATGATGCATGAAGTAGTGAAACAAGCTTTGTTTTGCTTGCATTATTTTCATGCAAGGTATTCTCTGTGTGCAGTCCAAATGAATGCATAAGTTATTGTGTGTTCTAATTTCTCTTATGCACATGTGTAATCATCTCAGCAATATTACCATAATCACATGCTGATTTGTTAACAGCCTCTCCTTGCGCAACCGTCTGTCCAAGGAAAGCAAATTGGCTTGCAGAGGGGTTTGTGTATGTGGTTGGTGTGTGTGTGTGTTGGTGTGTGTGTGTGTGTGTGTGTGTGTGTGTGTGTGTGTGTGTGTGTGTGTGTTTCTTTTCTTTTGCTGTGCACATTCTGGTGTAGGGGGGAACCACTGGAGCAGAAGGCTTAAACAGGGACCCTGCTTCCACTGACCATGTGTGTGTGTGAATTCGTCTGGACTAGAGTCTCCTCTGGACTAATTGGACTTGTATGTTTGAGACATTTTTTGTAGTTGGCATACTTTCTGAAATAGAAATATTTTTACACATCTGAATCAGACAGACAAGAATGAAGACTATAGAATAAAGGATAGAGCAAAATAGTGTAATAGTGTTAATGATCACTGTTATGGTTAATGCCAAGCCTTAGCAGGCAAATACATAATTAAGTATGTGTGTCATTTGCAGAAAGGAGAAGCACTGAATAAAAAAGGATATTAATTTTGAACATTTATACTTAATGTGCATATGGCCATTATAAAGAGGTCTAAAAGCCCTTTACAGGTCAAACATAGATTAAGCACTAACTCCTGCTGCCCACAATTTCATGTTAGGGCGAATGCAACAAAGAATGCATGGTTAATATTTTATTATAAAATGTAAGCTTTATTTATGAAGTCAGTAGTTGTGCATATGAGAATATAATATGCATTAATATCTTTGAAGAATTTGGCACTGAGATTCCAGTCCTGATGTAACAAACTTGATTTAGCTTATTAGCTTTCATGTCCATCTTCTACTTAGCTAGTCTTGTACAAATGGCCAAATTTACAGCACATAATGAAACATAAAGCATCTTTCCAGATGCACAGTAACAAAACTATCTTTATCTGGCATGCCTCATGTTTATTTTGCTGAATAATACATTTGTCTGGGAGCAAAGTAAACCTTTTATTGACATCTTAATAAACACCTCCAGCTGGGGAGTGTATGTTTCCTTTAATGAGAGCTTATCCACAGGCCTTAATTAACACACACACACTGTTTTATAAGCTTACAATGTAGCATGTTTAAAGCAAGCAATATAGTCACTGCAGGATGTGCATCTTTCAGCTTCCTGTTTTTGGTTTCTAGGCTTCCTTAGTTCATTTGTTAGAATGCAAAGCTGTAGAATTGGTGATTTAAAAGAAAAGATAAATTACAACACAATAACTTGTAGCTATTAGAGGACAGATACAGCACTGAATTATTAAAATAAAAAATATGAATATGAATAGTTTCACTGTACCAACAATCAAACATCAAGTTAACACTTAGAGTCCTACTTATTTCATTATCCTTCTGGTACAAGAGTGAGGGAGAGGGAGATTAGGGCACATGTCTTTCTCTTTGCTGGGACTGTACCTCCTGTCAGCACGTCTCTATCGACCCTTTGACAGAGTGGGCAGCTGAGGACGATGTTTTATGGTGTGTGACATGTTCCAGTGCCAGGCCGGCCCCTCCCTCAGACTCACCCCCTACAGGCAGCTTTTGTCTGGCCTAAATGGGGTTGGATGCACCCCTTTAACTTTGATTTCCATTCGCCATTGTCCTGCATTGATGGGGAGGCTAACTCCATCTGGGCCTGCCTCGCATGGTGCCTTGCTTTCAAAAGGCATATGCTCTCTGTGTGGAGAAGCTCCACACCCGTTGAAGAATGGGCTACTGAAATAATGATATACACAAGAAGAAGGGTGTGTGTGTGTGTGTGTGTGTGTGTGTGTGTGTGTGTGTGTGTGTGTGTGTGTGTGTAAGAGAGAGAGAGAGAGAGAGAGAGAGAGAGAGAGAGAGAGAGAGAGAGAGAGAGAGAGAGAGAGATGGGGGTGACATTACTTCATTCATGGCTTCATTGTGTGGGTCTTACTTACATGTAATGGGTTGTTTTATGTATGGGCAGGAGTGCAGAAGTGCTGAAACAGAGGCCCCCACTGCCATGATAGTGCTTTAAATTGCACTCAGTCTGTTCGCCTCCTGAACTGTGTAAACTTACACATGTATTTTCTATTGAAGGTGCACAACTTGTATCCCCCTCCTCACAGTAAGATTCAACAAAATCTGTTTTGCACAGCAGGCCATGCCTACCAAATGTAAATGTTTCATATGATAAATGTACAATTTCTTGAATGTTTGCCATGTTTTTTTTTTTTTTTTTTTAGATCACTGCACAAGAACAGTTTTTATCCACAATAGATTTTGTTTAATCCAGTCAAAATCCATGCATCTAACTATCTGTTCAGAAATATAATTTTTAACTACCATTATTTTAAACTTGTCCCATTAAAAACTCTCATAGATGGGTTTGCCACCTTGTTTTGAGTCTTGAGTGTGAGCTAATGATCTCTTCTGTCTTTAGATCAATTTCTACTCCCCCTTTTAACACCAGAGACCTTTTCTCTTGTTTCTCATCTTGCGGTCGATCCGTTTCAAAGCATCCGAGCAGTCTGATCTAATGAAAGGTCAGTGATAATAGCCCCGAGGGCTTATGGTTTTCCCCCCAACTGGGCCGGACCAAGTCCTGCCTCACTTGAGAGGTGGTGGTGGGGAGTTTAGAGCTGGCTGCACAGGGCAGGTTGAGTTGCGAGGGTATTTAGACACTCTGAAAGGAGGGGCATTGGATCAAATAGGAGCAAACAGAAGGAGGTCTCCGGGGAGGAGCAGAAGCCCTGCTCCATTTTATAGACTCCCCTGAAAGAAAGTGATTACACATCATTATCCAATTGAAGCTGATTGATGGAGAAGGGTCAGAGCAATATAGCTCATAGCTGTGTGGGGAAGGGGCGGAGGGCGAGGCGAGTGGGTAGAGGATGGGACAATGGCTGGATTGTCACACTGGGAGAAAGGGTGGAGGGACATGGAGGTGTGGCAGCACTCGAGTCAGGACAAATGAAAGATGTGGGGTTTTCCTCTCAGCAGAGGTTCAAGTGATACAACAAGTGCTGATAAAGGGTGAGATGAGGGCCCCCACTGCTGAACTGTTGAACATGGCCTGAAATTAGCCCTAATAAGAGTAACTGTGTGTATCTCTCTCTCTCTCTCTCTCTCTCTCTCTCTCTCTCTCTCTCTCTCTCTCTCTCTCTCTCTTACTCTCTCCCTTTCTGTGTGTCTGTATATTTGTGTATTTGTGTAACAAGTGAAAAAGATGTGCATGCTTGTGAAAAAAACTAATGTAATTTGCTGAATGTTTGAGTTACAGTAAGGATGTACATTGCAGGCAGATAAGGTCAAGTTGGATAAATATTTTAATCAAAATTGTTTTTATGCTAAGCATGATAACAATAATAATTACATTCAATTCAGTTTTAATTGTATCGTGTTTTTAACAATGTACATTCTCCCAAAGCAGCTTTACAGAGATTCTCTATCCAAGAGAGGTTATGAACTTCAGATGTATAAGTTTAGTGCCTATAGGTTTTGTTTCTTATAAGTTTATCCCTTATTAGTAAACCAGTGTGTAGCAAAGAAAAAACTTAATGATATGATATGAGGAAGAAACTTCGAGAGGAACTAGACTTAAAAGGGAACCATCCACATCATTGTTGGGGTGTGCTGTATAGTAATGGGTGTTTTAATACTGTTGGTCCTGAACCATTGTAGCAGACTGGTAATATTAATATATTATAAATATTATTACAGTCCAAGTCTATTGTTATAGTTCTTAAGGTGCCCAGTAACTTTATGAATCTATAAGCTGTTCATGTGGAACTATCCCCAGCTGCACAGAGTGGTCTTCAATTAAATAGATTGTATTCTTCAACTCAACCAACTTAATCTAACCTTTACTGGACTGTAACTGTAGGTTTTTAATATAAAATGTTATACATATATTTTAGATCTAGATCTATACTATAGACTAGTTGTATGTATGTAAATTCACATATATAAATTCAGTTAATCACCCCACTGGGACACAATAATGTACATCACTCATTTTGATCAACCTTAGCAAAAGAAACAGAATGAAAAAAAAGGAAGAGAGAAAAAAGATGAGACAGAAATATGTGTCATGCTTTACAGATACTTAATTGTGACTAGGATCATTTGTGAGCAAAAGCCTGACAATCACATGAGAAGCCCAGGGCCATGCACAGAGTCAGGGGAAAGCAGCCAGTGTACAAGTCAGAAAAAACACATGTGATAGACTAGGAAGGGAAAGGCAGAGCAGGTCAGTGAGCCAGGAAAGAGAGAGAGAGAGAGAGAGAGAGAGAGAGATAGAGAGAGAGATAGATAGATAGATAGATAGATAGATAGATAGATAGATAGATAGATAGATAGATAGATAGATAGATAGATAGATAGATAGATAGATAGATAGATAGATAGATAGAGAGAGACTGAGAGAAAAAGAGAGTGAAGGGGGTATGATGGGACAACAGAAGACAGAGTTAGAGTAGTGAAATAAAAAATATAGGACAAGATATCTTTTTATGCAACAGGTTTAAATCCTTCTCTTGTTATTTTGTTCTCATACAAACCTTTCTCTTAATCTGAAAACCCATCTAACCCCCCATTATTATAAGACTTAATGAAAATACGTACTAGTGTACTCCTACTTACCATTAGTTAACAATGCTTTATTACTTAAATCTCGTTACTTTTAATAATTAAGCAAAATAAAAAACACAATATAACAAACCAACTGTGTGCAGCTGATCACTGGGAAGTGTACATTTATATAGTATGTAAATATAGATGTAATGATTCTGAAACATTTACATTAGATTTATGGAACTGATGGTCAGACACCCTTATCCAAAAAGACTTAGAAATGTTTTACAATGCTGCTTTATTAGGACACAGACTAAAACTCTGTTAGGAGAGATAATAGTTAGATAGTTTTTTGGTTTAAGTGTTAGTTTAAGAAGTAATAGATCTGTATTGTGATTTGTTTGTAAAACTTGTATAGTTACAGATCTGGGAAAGAGAAGATTGATTTTGTAATGCTGGAAAACATAATAATATGATTATGTTAATATTTAAACATTGTTTACTAACTAATATAAATTGAAATTCTAATACAGTTTTGTACAGTTATAGATACAGTGGAAATAGCAAATGCAAATCAGCGTGAGCATTTTGAGTTCTTTGTGGATGTGTCATTAGATTTAAGGTCTGGAGAAACTGACTCCTGGCCTTTAGACTGATCTGAAAGGAAATAAGGCTTTGTATGCTGAAATGAGAGCAATCACATGAGTCTAGACTCCTTGCTAAGTACTCTGTACACACACACATACACATACATACACACATACACACACACACACACACACACACACACACACACACACACACACACACACACACACACACACCCCACAACTCTGCCTGTGTCATCCTAAAGGAATCTCTTTAATGAATGCCTATTAAAAACAAAGCAGATCCCAGAGCTTCCATCACACTTCCTGTCTCCCCTGGACTGACGCTGAGCAGACGACCCAGTGTCTAAGTTTTCTGTCTGGGACAAAAAGTCCCAACATGGGAAAGTTTTCACCTTTCCCAGATAAACAAAATATGAAAAAAAGAAATATATATATAATAAATCTTTGCAGCACCATTATCTACTCACTGTAACATTTGCACTGTAGATTTGCATATACGCCTGCTGTAAAATGTTATGTGAGGATTTTGTATGTGTTTACCAGCTGTATTTTGGTGTATATTTCATTCTAATTGCAGCATCTTAAGCTTAATTATTTATTAAAATGTTTTAATAGTGTCCATATTGATCAAATGTGATAGCAATAGAATAAGTACAACTGAAAAGCATGAGGAAAAAGAATAAAACCACAAGCACTTGTGTTGCTTAAACAAGACAAGGTCTTTAAAGCAGTTTGTGGCAAGCTTTCCTGATTTCCTCCTCGTCACAGTTAGTGTGATAATTGGAAATAGAGGGGTATTAACTCCGATGGGATTAGTGGCAGGAATTAAATATGTTAATCCTCCAAAAAGGTAAATAGCCTTTGCAATACAATAACCAATTTTCAGAATCTCCCTCAAGGACATACTTGTCTTTGAAGCTACATGGTCTCGAGTGTTCCAGAAAGTTCCCAAGGTCATCCCCATGGTGCAGGCAGCCACGCTGCCCCTCGGCTGACTTCTAACCTGTTCTTCAAATGCCTGCATTCTTCACATCATTACTCTCTCCCCTCCAGAGAACACTTAGTGCCATGTGTTCATCTGCCACCTAATTATATCACCCAGCTGAATGTCATGGAAATACAACTTTGGAATACAATGCGTCAGGCATGCAAGTTCCTCTCTCTCTCTCTCTCTCTCTCTCTCTCTCTCTCTCTCTCTCTCTCTCTCTCTCTCTCTCTCTCTCCCTCCCTCTCTCTCTCTCTCTCTCTCTCTTTTCTCTCTCTCTCTCTCTCTCACTCCCTGCATATGTGTGTAAAGGGGGGCTTGTGGTTTAATAAAATGGCTAAAAATTATTCCATGATGTCAAGGTAATGGTATAAATAATGTAATGTAAGTGTTTTTGCCACTTTGAAGTTTTGGCATGACATGCTGAATAAAAATTGTCAGGTATTTGCAAGATTGCTGTCTCTTGTTTAGCTCTTATTTAGATGAAAATGTATTTTATATGCACTAAACTGTGTATAAGTCACTGTCTGAGCACTGTCCAGAGAAGGAAAACATTAAATGAAAAGTTAATTAAAAAAATGTTGATCATTAAAATGACAGTCAAATTCAATAATGGCATTATTGTATATTTATAATCTGCAGTGGCTGCTTTCTTCTTTCTCAAATGTCATGTGTTTTTCTTCTATCTACTTATCAATCTTTTTTAATAAAACTTTCATTTTTTACTAATTAAGTAAAGTAAAATCTGCTTCTGTTTGCAAAAAACACTGCATCTGCAAATTTGTGCACTTGATCACTGGGAAAGCTACATTTATATAGGAAGTAAATATAGATGTCATGATTTTGAAACATTTACATTAGATTTATGGCATTTGTCAACGCTCTTATACAGTTTTCATCAATAAATACATTCCAATGCTGGTTCATTAGGACACAGACTAAAACCCTGTTAGGAGAGAAAATAGTCAGAAAAAAAGTTGTTTTAATTTAAGTGTTTAAGTTTTAAAAAAAATAGATCGTCTTGTGATCTGTTTGCAAACCTTGTATAGTTAGAGGTGAGGAAAATAAATGAATGACTTGGTTATGCAAAGAATGACTTCCTAAATATATGACTATTTACTCTTTTTGTTGCTTTTATAAATTTAAGGCTTTAAAATCTTCTTTTGCTATTTGCAGATAATTTTGCTTCATACTAGAAATAAATATCTAAAATGTATACAAAAATTCATTTGTCAATAGAGCAAGGCTACTTCAATCTTAAGATCTGTAGAAAATGTCTAGAAATAGTTTTAATAATCAGACAGTTGGTTTATTTTTTTATTGTTTTATTTATATGCAGCCAAACAGATTTATATCAATCTCCAGCTTTTATTAGTGTTCTGCGGCAATGTGTGTGTTCTGTAGATGTGGCAGACAATGACGATTGGCAGGAAATGAGGATGGGGTATATGTAGGTGAGCACCACTGCATGCAGATCCGACAGGAAGCAAAGTTTAGTGGACTGACGCAGCAGGAGGAAATCATTACAAGATACTCTAATGGGCTTTACTTGACTTGGTTACGTATCTCACATAAATTATGCCTGCCCAAAACAAACCACACACCAGCTAACCTACACTGTCCAAAAATGCTCCAATACATAAGTATGTCACACCCACAGCACTATAAAACCATACTCAAATACCTGATATTGTGAAACTGTCCACAACAGAAGGGAGTTAATTATACCAACTTATTGTCCTATATATATACAGACACATGCACGCAAGCACACATACTGTACACTTACAGACACACACACAAAGATCTTAATTAAAACCAGCACTTCAGCTCTCACATACTGTCAAAATAACGAGAGGTGCATAGTTGCTATAGTCTGCTTCAGATAAAGCTGAGTTTGAGGGGGAAATGCTTGAGGGAAAAAACATACAAAAGAATAGAGACACGCACTAATATTATTCATTTGCCTTTACAGCTGCATAAGCACTGTGGGATAACTGATTTCACAACCCCAAAACAGTTACCGCAGCTAAATTTGCAACAAGCACTTGTGAAAGTGGTGGGGAAAGGTGATATCATTTATCACCTGCTTTGTTATCCTCCTGTGTGAAAATTGGTTCCTACTTATAATTTTAACTTATAGTCATTTTCTGTGTGAGGCAGATAAGATATATCCGTATCCTGTGAACACACTTGATCAGTGGAGGGGTGGAGGAAAAAAAAAAAGGCTAAATCCAGTTATTTTACTCCATGCATTTATTTATATTAATCCCTACAAAGCAATTTTCTTGGAAAATTAGATTTTCAGATTTGAAATCCTGCTGTCTATGCCTTTTAATGTTATAGCAGAAAATGAATAGCACGGTTGACTTTAAAACCAGTCAGTAAACTATTAATTTTAAAGCTATATTGAAAATGTAATATTATTAGGTATTGAAAACAACTTTTACAAAACACACTTTCCTCATTTTTTAGGTCTGGTATGTACAGTATGCACAGGTGTGTTAATGCATAAGATACCAAGGTCATGTGATAAAACTAAATAATAATTTCCTTTTTTCCTTACAATGTAATTATCAGGTTCGAATTATCTGAATATAATCTCCATATAAGTGGCAATCGGAAATTATTTTTCAGTTGTGTATTCCTTTCCATATACTGCAGTATATTCTGACTCTGCACTTTAAACCTGATGGGTCTCATGTTCTAAAAGACGGTCTTTTTACAAATAATACATATAGAAAGTGCTGTTTACCTACACATATAGAAAAAAATCAATACAGACAGTTGAGAAAACTAAACTGTCTAACAATGAGTCCTGAAATTACAGCTTCTCTCTAAGAAGAGCGTGATAGAAAGAATACAAGAGTGAGAAAGGTGGTGTGAAAGGAGAGGAAATGAGTTTGTGTGTGTGTGTGTGTGTGTGTGTGTGTGTGTGTTTGGTGTTCTCATCTTGTTAAATCTGTACTGTAAAACTCCAATCCAGGCAGAGAGCCTTGCTAGAAAAGAGAGAAAGAGAGAGAGAGAGAGAGAGAGAGAGAGAGAGAGAGAGAGAGAGAGAGAGAGAGAGAGGAATGAATGGTATGAGGCAGAGCAGTAACCAATCATGCATGCAACCATCTAGGCATTCATTTCTATTCTTCTCTCTCTCTCTCTCTCTCTCTCTCTCTCTCTCTCTCTCTCTCTCTCTCTCTCTCTCTCTCTCAGTCACTCTCGCTGTTTCTCTCTGATCCTCACGTGTGCAGCATGAGGACACTTAGTCAGGCCACTGGAGCCTAAAGGAAGCTCAGCATGAAATCAGAGAGAAGAACAGCTGAACCAGAAAGACAGCGAACTGAGTATTACAGAACACACTGCTGACTTATCCCCTTTAAACACATATAAACAAGCACAGGCACACACACTCTCTGTAGTGTGGTTTATATGCTGCTGACCGGAATACCATTTGAAGGCACTGATCACCAAACAGTAAAGATGGAAAAAAAAACACACACTTATTTAGATTACATGTAAAACATGCCTGCAGCTAGAAGCACTTTTCCAAGCCTGCAGTCAGTGTGAAACCTGTCATTTATGTTGGTTTTAGACTAGTGCTATATTTTTTAGACTCATTACTCTCTCTCTCTTTCTGTGTGTGTGTGTGTGTGTGTGTGTGTGTGTGTGTGTGTGTGTGTGTGTGTGTGTGTGTGTGTGTGTGTGTTTGTACAATAAACACACAGAGAGAAAAAGAGACGGTGATCCTGAGAACCTGGAAAGAACAATGCATTCAGTCAGTACAGTTTGCAGTCAGGTGGCTCTATTTCTGTTTATAACTGTATAAGAGGTTGGTGTCTGTGGGCATTGTTGTATTTAATGTGGCTTTTTGATCCATCAACAGCGTCTGACTAAATTATTCTATTAAACTTCATTCTATTCAATTATAGTGACTGTAAATGTAAATATACCAGTATTTATTATTTGACTTGCTGAAAGCATTTGGCAGCCCTATTCAAATGTGCTACTCTTTACTTTATTTCTTTATCTGCTTAGAGTTATTAAATAGATTGTTTTAGATTGGATATTTTAAAAAATTAGTTTCCTATCACTGTGCCCATAACCATAAGTCAACCATATTTCAATCATGAGTCTAATAGTTACAATTTGTTTATAGGACAAATAGTGAGGTTAATGGCCATGCATCAACTTACTAATATTTTTAATTATCTAATTTATTTACTTTTACAAAATACATTGTGTTGTGACACACTAATGCCATACAAGATCATACAGGTTAGTTAAGTTCCTTTTGACATGGATTTAAGAAAAAACTTCCCTTTAAAAATTAATACATAGAATTACACAAATAAAGGGAGAATAAAAAACACATGTACAGCAAACATACAAAATAGTAAGATTAAACAATTTATATAGTGGAATATTAAAAGACTCGCAGAAAAGCCCTTTAACCAACCGCCTGAACTCTAATTAAACTCATATAAAATATACAATTACAAACATGGTATCCGGTCCTTTGTAGCTGAACTAACCACTTCTACTATTGTTTAGAGGTTCTTATCCCACTTTGATTAAAATAAACAGACGACTAAGCCTGTTTGATGTATGTTAAAGCCTCCTGCTGCTGTTTCCTCTTCAGACTGTCATTCACTGTGAAATACTGCCATCTATTGGGGTATTTGTGTGTGTGTGTGTGTGTCAAAACACACACACACACACACACACACACACACACACACACACACACACACACACACACACATACAAATATATATACACACATTTGTCTAAAATTATCAATTCTAATAAAAATTTTAATTGACATAATTTTAATGCAGCTAATGAATTTTGTTCCTATATATATTTTATTTGTTTATTTGTTTGTTTGCTTGTTTGTTTGTTTGTTTGTTATTAGCCAAATGACCCTACAAGGACAAAGCTGTCAGATGTTACTATCCTTATGAGGGTATTTGGTTCTAAACAATACAAAAAATAAAATAAATAAAAATAATGCATATCTATGTGAACAGATTAACATTTTAAGCCATGTGCCACGATACAAAATAAAATGTTTAATGCCAAACAATAGTCCTTGACACAATGCTATATTGAAGTCAATATATTAAAGAAAATTATTTAAGTGAGCTGTGCTCAGTAATATGTGTGTTGCAGAGTGTTGTTGGACTACTGTTTGTATTTAAACCTTAATTTGGCCAATCCCCAGTAGATTCATTCATTTCACAGGGGGCAAATTGCTCTCCCTTCCAAAAAAAGGTCTTTTGCAATTAAACAAATTGTTCCTGTTTATGTTCCGTATCCCTAGGAAGAGGGTTACTCACAGGGGTCACAATTTTAATTAGCCAGTACTTAAGACCAATAACAAACTGATTATTTGCTAAATGGTCCTCACAAGCTGAGAGAATCTGGGAATCAAGAAAACAGTGTATTAAGCATTCATTTACCCCTTATAGCCAGTTAACTTGACCCCTAAATGTGCCACAGCTTAGCAGAAAAGAACAACTTCTGGAGACCAGTGATGTCAAAGCAAAATTTGAAAAACTGTGATTTCTTACATTGGCTACAAAAGCTGGTGGATATATAATTTTTTTGCTGTTTCTTTCGTTCTCTTTCAATCGATAAACACATATCTATGCGTCATTTTCTTTTAATTGCAGATCATATATATATATATATATATATATATATATATATATATATATATACATATAATAATAATATGTAAATAATAAATAATATATTGCTGTAGAACTTTTGATCTGTAGTACAATATATGGTTTATTGATCTCTGTTGTCATAGTATTGTATTGTAATACTGATATTTCAAAAGGATATTCAAAAGAGCATTGTATAAAAATGTGAGATGATTTAGGTGCAGTGAAAACTGTTGTCGTTAGAGTTGTTTCTGATTGGGTTTTCTTTGGGTGCTCCAGTTTCCTCAAATGAACTAGTAGTGTGTGTAAATGTGTGTGCATGGAGCACTGTGGTGTACTGGGTGAATTTAAGGATAGACTCCATGATAAACCAGTTACAGAAGATGGACAAATTGCTGCACTTTTATTTTTAAATACAATTTCTAAACCTTTTTCAGCATTGTAGCTACTACATAATATTAATAAACAAAAAATAATAATTTTAGCAAGCAAGTTAAAATTTAATTAGTCCATGTACAATTATTTAGCAGACACCTTGTGTAATTGCAAAGTGTTTTATAGGATTGCATCCACAACTCTAAGTATCTTTTTTTTATCGAATGTGTTTCTCATTGCACCTGTGTGACCCAGTATAGCATCAGTCTGATGTGTAGCATGTGGGGATGGAGGATGGAGGGATAGAGGCTGATAGAATACAGACATATCTTTCTGCTACTTGTCTCTCTGCTGTCTCTTCAGAGCATTCACACGAAGTGAGAGTGCAAGGAGGATGGAAGGGTGTGGGAGCTTCTTCCTGTCTTGCTTGTTTTTCTCTACATTGGATGAAGTCCTGTGCCATCTGAGGCCAGCACTGTGTTTTATTTCGTAACCAGGTCCAATCGTGTTCACCACAGGACTCACTGTATCCCTTTCTGCTAACTTTGACTTTTTGCATCCTATCTCTGCCAGTTTAAATTTTTACTTTCTCTAGGTGCCTCTGATCATTTATCTTAAATAAACCATGTGCTATATACTGAGTGTTTAACCACATACCATATTCTAAATGTATTATGAGCATAGCTGCTTAGACATACAATGTGATCAGACATCCTCATAATGCCATAGAATCAGTTTATAATAAATCTGTCATATGTGTGCAATGTGCATATTTTAGACACGTTACTGACTCTCAGTGGAACAAAAATCTGTTGTTATGATTGAGATAAAGGCAGTTTGGTCTTTGATTGGGCTTTGTTTGAACAAGTTTCCAAATGAACATGGGGCAAGCTGAACTAGACCTTTATCCATTACTCGCTCTCCTTCTGCTGTTCCCTGTAGGACTTAGAAAAACATGGGCACTGCAAAAACAAATCTGGCTGCCAGAAAAGGTTACACTTCTAAATAAGGTTTTTCCACTCAGTCCTTAATTTCAAGTCAACCGTCTCCTCAGAGTGATTGGTATAAATCTTTTTTTTTTTTTTTTAAAGGTTGTGTTAGAGGGTCAATGGTTTACCAGTGTGGGATTTGTTTTGTTCATTTAAAAGGCCATTGAGTATATACTTTGGCCAAGTATGTCAGAGACACAGCTATAGTGTTAAAAAAAATAGGGCAATGTGGAAATAAATGCTTAGAACAAACTGAACAAAAAAAAAAAAACGTGTTACACTCTCATGGCCTGTGAATCTGGTGCAGATTCTACCTCAACATTTGTACCTGTAATCAGTGATTGGGCTTCAATTACATGTATAATGTATGTTTCAACACGTCTCAATCTGAGATCATATCTCTAACTAAGGTCAGGCCAACAGAAACTGGGGTTGGACTTGGCAGCTCGATCTGTCTGTAAGGCAATTAAGAAGTGTGTGAGCAGTAAGGCCACAGTCACCGAAGCAAAATAAATGGGAGGGAGAGGAAATGGTCAACATTAGCAGGGGGCCCCAATAAGAAGATGAAATGTAAAATGTTGGTATGTAATTGATGTGTTCCTCCTCAAAAACCCTTTTTGCTGTTAACATGTGCAAGGGGGGCTAATTGTTGCCAGATATTCCTAGATAGCTTGACAGATGCTATTTACTGTAAGTCTGTACAGTAAATATTTAGAACTAATCATGTTAGCAAAACACTCATAATATAGAAAACATACAAATAACTAATACATTTCTTTTAAATTGTTGTGTGTTTTGTGTGTTTCCTAAATCTTGTAACTACCATTTCTTTAAGGTTTCCCTATGTGAGGAATTATGTGGGTGATTTTGAAATAAAACTTTTGAATCATCAAATGCATTAAAAGAGGTTGAAATATTAAAAGCTGTTATGTGATGTCCATTTTTTCTTTTAGATTATTTTTTTGATTATTTTGTTACACTTTATGGCAAAACTATGTGGACACCTAACCAGTCATATCCTTATGTATTTGTTGAGCATGTTATTCCAGGCTTAGTTCCCTTTTGCTTGTTGTAATAACCTTTATTTTCCTGGGCAGGCGTTCCATCAAATTTCTAAGCTGGTTCTATTGATTTGTGTTTATTTTCCCATAAAAGGAATTATGATTTCATGAACTGATGTTTGATGAAGTGGCCTTGTGTACCATTTGATGTTGAGGGTTTTCACAGCACAAAACTCAGCTTTTACTTCAAACTTAGGACACCAGGTCTGCATGAATCTTGCTTTGTGCATAGTGATATTTTTAAGCTAAAATGTGTTTAGGCAATCATGTTACAGCATACAAATATATTCTCTACAACTGTGTGCATTTAAATCTGTGGTAATAGTTTGGAATAGACTCACATATACATGTGATGGTTATCTATCTGTTTATAAAGTGTATATAATAAATCTATTGGAGTGCTAAATGAACTGTATCATTACATAACTCTGACACTAATCACACTGTTACCCTGTTGCCTCATGGCTTGGTTAATTAAGGTTTGGTAATGGATCTCTGTAAACATTGGCCGGTAATGTCTGTTCTATGCAAAGTTATACAAATAAGTTTAAATTAGATTTTATTAATTAACTGCTGAACTTTAACAAACTCCACAACTCACAACCTGTAAGACATTACATTGCAAATTATTATTTTGTATCACACAACAAGGTTTATGACACAGAGTTTACAAATCTAATTTTAATATACTGATATTAGTTTTTTGGGCCAGTTTGCTGCAAGTAATTTTGACCTAATATTTATGAAAATCTTCACAGACCTTTTTTAAGCCTAGTTTATGTTGTATTAGAGAAATTGCTTTCTTTTATTTTTGTTTTATTTGAGTGGCATAAATCAACTATTATTCAGACATAATTTGCCATCATATGCAATATGAAATTGTGGTCATAAAAGTCATGTGTGTCCTAGAGCTTATTCCTGTCACAAAATTGTGATCTACTCTTAGGGGTAAAAGGTAGGAACCATTGGAGGTTTGGGGATCATTATTTTTCTGATTGACTAGATAATGAATGTGTAGTTTATAATGTGTGGCCTAATCTATAATATTTATGCTTTTATTCAGTATCTTGTGACCTTTTATTATAAAAAAATAATTGTATAATATAACATATAATTAATGATATATTAAGGATTTTTAGGGATTTAATGTATTGAATTTGGAATGAATGCACAAAATCCTACCTCAACCTGTCTGCGGTTCAGGTAACTAATTGCATTTTTTTTTTGAGCTGCAGGTCCAGAATTGGCTTATTGTACTAAGAATCCTAATGAGTGTTTTTAGGGTTTTTTTTAATTAGGATTTGTAAGCCTCTTCTGATGGAAAAAAATGGACATGATTGCTCATCTGTTACCTTATAACATCAGTCTTGTGTCTAGTGAGAGTTGATTTGTATGTAAGTATACTAATATTATTAAAAGGTTAGTATTTAAACCATTAGTATAGGCATTATCCTTCATAATGAGAATCAGCATTTTAGTTTTAAAGTGTGTTAAAGGCATTATCACCATTTGTGTAAAAGAATAGTGGGTGGTAAACTGATTAATTTGATTTAATAATATTCATACAAGCAGAATAATATACTGGTTACATTTATTGCTTTTTTTTCTAATAAATATAAAAATGTCCTTTTTTGGTAAAGACCTTTAAAAAATCTCCCCTAATCCCTTGTAATGCATACACATTAGCTTAATGTGCTAAACAGTACCATCAGCATAGCACTGCTTGCTTCCACATAAATGAAATAAAAGGTCTGAGCAACATAAAAACAATTAAATAGCAAATAAACAAGTGAAATTGTGATGTAAGGAGATATTTGTCATATTTACTTTGTAATTGTAATAATATTGTATGTACATTTCCCAGAGCTGTACACATGCTACAGTTTACAGTGATCAGACATGAAATATAAAAAGTTCAATGTAGGTTTCTCTTAGGCCACAAACACCCATTAATGCTGGGACTCCACAAGACCGCTAAGGGCATGGTGTGGTGTCTACAGCACCATTACAGTATTATAGCCACAGATTCTTAAATTCTGTAGTTGGGAATATGAATCTGACTTGCTTTCAGACTGAGATCTGGGGAATTTGAAGGCCAAGTCAACATCTTGAACTGTTTATCATGTTCCTCCAACCATTCCCGAAAGATTTTCATTGTGTGGTAGGAAGCATTATCATGTTTAAAGAGTCTATTGCCATTATGAGATGCTCTGGTATACTTGGTCTGTAACAATGTTAAGGTTGGTGGTACAGTACATGTCAGAGTAACATCCATATAAATACCAGGACTCACAGTTCATCAGGTGAAGATTGCCTAGAGCATCACACTGGCCCTACCAGCTTACACAAATTGGGCATTGGTTACACATCAACTTACAGAACAACACAAAACTGACTGCTAACTTGACGGCCTGTCAAAATGACAGGTGCCACTAAAACAAGATAACTATTCTTTTTAAGCACCTGCCAGTGATTTTAATATTATGACTGATCAGTGTATATCAACTACATATTTAGCACTAAGCAAAGCTACATCTGCTGATTGTCCAGGGTATTCAAAGTGGTGACTCTTTATTTGTTTGTAAATTGTAAATATTTACTTGAAGTGTAGTACTTTATTAAACCATCTGACACAGACAAAAAATATAAAGAATACTGAAAAATGACCAAATTGTTATTTGTCCCAATGGCCTAGTTTCTTCATCAGGGATATATTTGGATTTGCAATTCATGCATTAAACATTGATATTAAGTAAACAAATATTTTAATCTGACCTTTTAAAACGTCATATCATTCATTTCAAAATATTTGTTAATGTAGTTTTTATGATTACGATCTTAAACAATTTATTATGAGCAAGCATGAGCAAATACTCAAAATTAGTTGTAATCAGTTGTCATACAATTCAGTTGTAGCAATTTTCCTTGACTGGTTATCAAAAAACAAATATTTTTATATAGACTTTTTTTTATTTATGTAACAGCTTAAAGCTCATTTTAATTTATTGAACCTTTAATGGCCTGCTGTTCATTCCATTCTCTTATTCCCCAATGTGGGTTCACAGACAGCTCCAGATTCTCAGAGTGATTGAAGGAAGCCAGATATTGGCAGCATTGTGGTCTTAAATGTAAAGTTTATGAGTACTGTGAGTAAACTGAATAAACAAATGAAATGAGTCCCTCTGAGGGAATCATAGTGCTATCTTAGATTTGACATTTGTCAGTCAGTAATGATATTATTAGACTTTGACTTTTTAAATTAGGTTTACATTTGGTTAAAAGAGATTGTGAGCAATGATCTATCTATAAATGCCATAGCTCAATAAATAAGAAACAAAACATGACAGTGATTGTCATGTGAAATGGACCAACACAAATTAGAACAGAGCAATTTTCCAATGATTGTTAAACATGAAATAAAACAAATCACAAATTTGTATTGTTACATTTATTGTTAGATGTGATGTTGCTGAAAGTCAGTGAGACCAATAAGCTGATGGGACTTAAGATATTGCAGCTATTAACAGCTATAAATGTTTTTGTTTTGTAATGTTATCAAAATAATCAATTTCTGTAAATGCTAAATAAACATCTCATTTCACTCAGTGAATGATTTTCTGTTTTGTTTGTTTATTTGGTTATTATTAATCTTCAGTATTTGTTAATAAGCCTTTTTTTTTTTTAATAAATCACTGTATTAGTTGAATAAATAATTAACCTGCTTTAGAAAAGATTGACTGTAGCCAAAGCCATGATGTAGAAATTTTATAAACAATGCAGATGTAAATAACTTAAAGAATCATCTCATACTGGTTACTATTTCATACTGGTTCCAGAGTACTTAAAAGCACATTTAGACTTCTGTAGTGAACAAGCCGAAGCTTTTGTCAGAATTTTAAAATAAAACATAACTTAATTTAATTAAATTAGATTTCTAGACATTAAAAATAGCATAATAGCAAAATAACACTAGCATTATAAAAAGGGCCAGTTTCATACTAAACTAAATCTGCTGATTTTGGCCTTGAAGTTTGCTAATCTTTGTAACTGAGAAATTCTTTATTCTCAGTTATTTATATTGTCCTACCCTTCCAGGATAGAGATTTTTTTTTCTGAACATGAGTAACTGTATATATCTGTTATTATTGTCATATTTTCTCATCCATCAGCGGCATTGCAGGGGAGATTTTAAGATGCTACTGTGTTGTGTCGTTTCGTCGTGTCATTGTGTTTGCATATTTGGGGGACAACACTGCCTAATTCATAACTGAGAAAAATTTCTGTGGTTGTCTAATATATTCTTTAAATCTGGAGCACTAATTCCCATGGTTCTACCCATGCATTGCAGAGACATGATGCACATTAGTCAATTAATAGTCTGTTAAATGACAACAGTTCCAGTCTATTGATTTACTCTGGGGATTTATGTGTTTTCATCACACAGTTTTAAAATAGGCAGAAGGCATTGGGTCATGAGAAAGCTTAAAAAAAGACAAAAAGAACTGTGAACATGTCTATAGTTGCTATTTCTCTAAGCTAAGGTGGTTTGTTAAATATCTCACAGTCCACATGTCTGTTCACCTGGTTTATATAAATTAAAATCCACCAATTAGAAGAATATTTATATGATAAATATGATGATTATATAATGATTTATATGATATATATATATATATATATATTTTTTTTTTTATTTATGTATATATATATATATATATATATATAATAACTAGACTATTAGATACATGTTTTATATTAGGAAAATTTGGCCTAAGTAACTAGGTGAAATAAAATGTGAAAAAAACTGTTCTTTGGAAATTTGCAATCTTGTTATGTGACATCCAACAGGTCTTAAACTGTTTAAAATAAGGGTTTTAAATATTCTTTATGGTGTATATATATATATATATATATATATATATATATATATATATATATATATATATACATACATACATACATACATACATACACATAAGCTAGAGGTTGCATAAACAAGCAGTGAAATAAAAGAGGGATATAGATGAATGGTGCACGCTTATGTCCCACTGCTGAAATGAATAGCGGGCAGCTGACGTCTTGAGTCGATAGGCCACATATCAAGCACTGCACTTTGGAGTGAAGCATTCCCACTGGACGAGAACACAGAGGGTCTCCATTATATGGCGCTCTCTCATGGCTCTGCCTCCTGACAGGAGTATTAAAATGAAATAAATCAGCCATTAAGAACAACCCATAGAAACTGAAATGCTATTAATACCCAAACTGTCACAAAATGAAAATGTCTGATGTGTTAACCATAGATAGGGGCGCTCTAATTGTGTGAGGTGTATTTTTATTTTAGCATCTCTCTACCTGGTGAAAGGTGGAAGAAAAACCTTTTATTCTTTTGATTCATTAATTCAGCAAATGTGCCAGGTCAGGCAGCCATTTGAATCGAATAACCACAGCAATTCAGTGTGCACAGGTGTGTAAGCTGGCCAACCATTACTGTAGGTGACCAAAATCATTACCAGCTATTAAGCCACCATTAGACTGATATTTGCTACTTCAACTTAGGACAATTTAGGTGATGTACGACCATCATTTCTGACCATCAGGAGGCGATATAGTATATTACAAAATTCCCAACAGCGACAGTCTTAACAACAAAATATGACAGATAGAATATAGTAAATCTCATAAATTGTATAATGTTAACAAAAATCTAATGTTCTCTTTAAATTTATTACAATTAAAAAATTATTTTTTATAATTTCCAATTATTTTCAATAAATTGGCACAGCTGGTTTGTAAAAAGTACAATAAAAACATGATTTTATTTTAATGTATTGCATATTAAAAACATGAACAAATTTTTACTTGCTTTTGGCAGTGCAAGCAAAACTCACCCGGCAGACACCACCTAAAACAAATTTAACCATCTTGTGAAAAGTTTGTGCTTATTTAGAAATGTTTGAAGGTACTTTTTCAGCTGTCAGCTGTTATTGATATATTCATTAAAGGAACCTACTCTTATCAATTTGTTTTTTGACACTGGAGTGTTGTCACCCTCAGTAGACAATGAATCAATTTACAATTATGATTGTTGATGGCCCATGACATGGCCTGTGAGAGAAAGTCATTAGATGAACATTAAAATGAAACACAGAGCAGTGGATCTGTAGGGCCTGTTATTCGCTCACTGACTTCCCCTAAGCTTTGCACTGGCTGTGCTCTATGGGGCCTAAACTTACAGCACCAAAAATACATACATCATAAAAATGCTATTTCTGTGGGTGACATGGATATATTTATACATCTTACATTTTTTGAAACACTCCTTATTAATTTAGTCTTCAAATATATTTCTAATGTGTTGTAAAGCATACATAATACAAATAATGCCCTTCAAAAGTTTGAATGCATAGTCATAAATAAGTTTAAGATATAAATATGTTACATTTCAACACTTTGTACATAAAAGTAGGTTATCTATTATATATATATATATATATATATATATATATATATATATATATATATATATATATATATATATATATATACTTCTTAGAACATTATAGAAATTGATGCACTATAAAAGCTATTAATGCACTATAAAATTACAACATTATGCAATAATCTTGAACTTATGGAGCATAATTATCTTGTGCATTACTGCCTTGAGTAAAAAGCAATATAAAGTACAGCACCACTTCTGTTTGAAGCTACAGTAAATGGTGTGCATAATTAAATAACTACATTAGAAATTTACTCTATTAGTTATATAGTTCATTCATATAGCCTTATATTTGGTTTTTCAATTTATTTTGTATTGTTTTTTCTTTTTCTTTTACATCACTACATTTGACAGCAAATAAAAAGAAAAAAGGCTATTTTCTTCTTTGAAGTGCATTTTCTGTTCCTGACTTTTGAGGTTTTTGAGCAAAGCAAGTGCTTGTGTTAAATAACAGTGGTCTAGGTGTTATAGAGAATCCCAGTCTCCAGTTTTCCTGGCAAGCTCAGAGACAAGAACTACACATAACGGATTTGCATAATGTGAATGGGGTATGCTACCTAACTCATTTCTTAAATATGCATGTTTTCCTGCATAAATATTTAAATTCAATTCCTGACATTAAATATGGCCCTAACCTGCATTAGAAAGTGACTTTATAAAATCTTATGGATGTAACAATAGCCACTGATGACGTGGTATGTATTATGTAACACACATTAGAAATACTGGATCTGTAGCTTGTGTACATTCACCATGGGTTTAATGTTTGATGTGATCCTTGGCTTCATTGTGTGTGTGTGTGTGTGTGTGTGTGTGTGTGTGTGTGTGTGTGTGTGTGTGTGTGTGTGTGTGTGTGTGTGTGTGTGTGTGTGTGTGCACGCGTGTGTGCATGTGTCTGTCTGTCTGTCTGTGTCTGTGTGTGTGTGGGGGAGAGAGAGAGAGTGAGAGAGAGAGAGAGAGAGAGAGAGAGAGAGAGAGAGAGAGAGAGAGAGAGAGAGAGATGAGAGAGAGAGAGAGAGAGAGAGAGAGAGAGAGAGAAATGGCTATTTTACTCTCCTTGGTCTTGAGATAGTCCTCTCTGCCTCACTGGCCTTGTTGCCATGGTAGACTAACATGAGACCGTTGGAGATTTGATTGCCTGCTTGGGCTAAACTAAAAGCGAGAAGACAGACTAAATGAAACTGCATCCATCTTAATGAAACACAATTATTTTCCACTTATTAATCATTGAGAAATCAATATGTCTCTTTTCAAGCAAGCATTGCCCAAATCATCCAGCACTGACTGCCAATGCATCATCCACACTCTAAGACAGTCATAGTTTTAGTCACCTGCGTCCTTTCCCTGAGTGAGTGGCTGAGACTGAGGGGATGAGTGATGTCCATCCAGACTGTGTGTGTGTGTGTGTGTGTGTGTGTGTGTGTGTGTGTGTGTGTGTGTGTGTGTGTGTGTGTGTGTTGGGGGGGGGGGGGGCTATGTGCATGTGTGTGAGGAAGATAGACAGAAAGAGGAGGGGGAAGGGGAGATGGTCTATGATTTAACAAAAACATTGGGGTTAGGCAGAATTAAGATAGATGGAACCTCATTAAGACTGACTCCTGATGAACATTTCTCCACAAATCAATTCACTGAACATATTGTATAATAGGACATTATTAAAGTCTGAGTTAGGTTTGAGGTTATTGACTTAGCGGAAAAAAAACAGAAAATGGATGAGCAGCTTTTTATTGCATCTCTATGACCTTAATCTGATGTTTTAGCCACTTTGCAGCATAATGAGGAAATTAGAGGCAAAAGCAAATGCATGTTTAAGCAAATCATTTATAGATTGTTGAATAACTCGCACACAATTAAAGAAGTTATCCGAGAGCAGGTTGAATTTTTTTAATAACTCTTAAGTGAGTTTGGATGGGCTGTTATTTATTCCTCTTATTGGCATTCTCTTGCAGTTCTAAAAGACCTAGCATGCAAAGCTTTTGGTGTCTTATTTTGGTGGTGGCGGTGGTGGAGTTTGAAAAATTGCTGCTGCAGTAATAACTTCAGTGGCTCAAGCCTTTGTTTTCTCTTTCGATAAAGAGAGCGATGCGGGTGCAGGAGTGATCTATGGTTGTTTGGAGCAGCTAAGAAGCACACAGTGAATAAGCAAGGCCATGTTTCACAGCTAAAAGCTCCATCTTTATGGCAGCACAACCCTCTGATGAGAATACAATGTCTAAACTTTTTAACACTTCAGAATTGTGGATGACTTAGATCAATTTGGCATAGAGGTTCTATATCTGTGTTGGAGCTTTTTCATCAGGACGAGTAGTCATTTCATAAGTTGAAAATAAAAAGTGAAACATGAAAGTTTGTGTTTTGCTGGCTTCTCTATTGTGCACTATAAGGACAAAAGTGTTGAATAACCTGGCTTTTCGTGGTTTACATGAAATGGAGTGGAAGATTTTAAGTGGCTTGCTATGGAGCTCTGACCTCAACCCTATAAATCACTTTTGGAATACTGATGCTGACACTGATGCTGATAAAAACATTAACTGCACCCTAGGCAGTTAGTGCCTTCTTACCCAATCCCCATACTTGACAAAATCTAGTGGAACATCTTCCCAGAAGAGTAGAGGTTATTTTACAGCAAATGGGGACTGTTGGATATGGTGTAAAAAAAAAAATCACATTATAAAGGGGAGTGTAGATTGGAGACAGGTGTGGGTGATTAGTAGGAGGGAGAGGCTGAGCGAGTGTGCTGAGTGCAGGAAAGAGGTGTGGCTGGTGGTTCTCTGACAATTGGATAAAGGTGAGGACTTTTACTTGACCGTTCCAAAAAGATTTTTTCTGGTAGAATGGCTTGTGTGCTTGGGCTCATGACCCATTTTCATTTTAGAGACAGTTTACTAACAGATATCCTGAAATGTAATATAATTCTCAATTTATTGATCCAATTATTTATGACAAGCCATCCTTAATCAGATGCAACAAAACAGGGACAAAGCATGATGCTACTACCCCTATGTTTCAAAGATGAGATAAGATTCTTACACTAAAATGCTCTGCTTTCTTTTCTTCAAACATAATGCTTCACATTTAAACCAAAAGTCCTATTTTGTCTCATCCATCCACAGGTGCTTAATAAGTTTTAGGTCTGGAGATATACTTGGCTACTCCATCACCTTTACCTTCAGTTTACTTAGCAAGGCAGTTGTGTGTTTGAAATCATTATTATGTTGGAAAACTGTCGTTCGGCCCAATTTCTGAAGAGAGTACATCATGTTCTGCTTTTAAATTTCACAGGACATGTTGAAATTCATGTTTACCTCAATTAACTTCAGCTTCCCAGAGCCAGCAGCACTCATGCAGCACCAAATCATGATGCTACCACCGCCACCATGCTCTACTGTAGGCAAAATAAAATGTTCTTGGTACTCCTCACCTGGGTGTCGCCACACCTGTTAGACTTGTGGACATCTGACAGCAAGTTTATATTAGTCTCATCAGACCACAGGACATGGTTTCAGTAATTTATGCTCTGTACAGGTTGTCTTCAGAAAACCCTCTGCAGGCTTTCTTGAGAGCCAGCTTTAGATAAGGCTGGGACAACGGCCATGCAAACCAACTTGTGTGGCATATGGTCTGAGCACTGACAAGTGGACCTTCCGCTTCTGCAACCTCTACAGCAATGCTGGCAGTACTTGTGTCTGTTTTTTGGAGCCAGTTTCTGCATCTGATGCACAGCACAAAGACTCAACTTCACAGATCTTCTTATAGACTAGGCCATCTTTGTGATTCTTAAATCACCATGTTGAAAATCCAGTAGTCAATATAAGAAAATTGTACTCAAAGCACCACATTTTATCTGCTCTAATACGAGATACACAAATTTGTATGGTCCTGTCAAGCAGACAAAAACATGAACATGATGAAAAGGATATGTGGCTTTGCCTGGTTGCATGACGTACAGCTGTTTTAACTTAGGGTGTACTCACTTTTGTTAGCAGCTATTTTTGACAATAATGTCTGTATGTTGAGTAATTTTCAGAGGAAAGTAAATCTATACTGCTCAAATTGTGAAACTTGTGTATTAAATAAATTCAATGCACACTGAAATAGTTTAAGTCTTTGTTTAATTTAATTGTGATGATTTTGGCACACATTTAACACTTAGTAAAAAAAAATTAATATGGTGACATGCCAATCAGCTAATCTACTCAAAACACCTGCAAAGGTTTCCTGAGCCTTCAAAATGATCTCTCAGTTTGGTTCATTAGGCTACACAATAATGGGGAAGACTGCTGACCTGACAGTTGTCCAGAAGATAATCATTGACAAGCCACAAACATTCATTGCCAAAGAAGCTGGCTGTTCACAGAGTGCTGTATCCAAGCATGTTAACAGAAAGTTGAGTGGAAGGAAAAAGTGTGGAAAAAAAAAAAAGCACAACCAACCGCAGCCTTGAGAGGCTAGTCAAGCAAAATCGATTATAGACATGTTAAGGAATTTGGCAACAGTTGTCGTATTTCTCTTGTTAAGCCTCTGAACCACAGACAATGTCAGATGCATCTTACCTGGGCTTATGATAAGTGAACTGTTGCCCAGTGGTCCAAAGACCTCTTTTCAGATGAGAGCAAGTTTTGTATTTAATTTGTATTTAATAGGGTTGCAATGTCATCTTCTGGTGTTGGTTCACAATGTTTTTTAAAAACCACAGTCACTGCACCTGTTTACCAACATTTTTTAAAGCACTTCATGCTACCTTTTGCTTGAATTTTGCACCTGTCCACACTGCCAAAAGCACCAAAGGTTGGTTAAACTCATAAGACCTGAACACCATAGAGAATCTATGAGGTATTTGTCAAGAGACCAAAAAATGCAGATGAGATGGAGGCCACTGTAAAAAAAATAAATTTGGTTTCATACCACCTCAGCAGTGCCGCAGACTGATCAACTTCATGCCACGTCTTATACAGTAAATGCACATACTTTCCAGAAATTTGCAGAATTAAACGAACCAAAGACTTAAACTACTTCAGTTTGTGTGCATTGATTTTATTTAATAGAGCTAAGAGTTTTACAATTTGAGTTGAATTAATTATATAAATTTGAAATGACATTTGAAATGACATTCCATGACATTCTATATATATATACAGTGAGAAAAATAAGTATTTGAACACCCTGCTATTTTGCAAGTTTTCCCACTTAGATATCATGGAGGGGTCTGAAATTGTCATTGTAGGTGCATGTCCACTGTGAGAGACATAATCTAAAAAGAAAAAAAAAGAAATCAGAATGTATGATTTTGTAACTATTTATTTGTATGATACAGCTGCAAATAAGTATTTGAACACCTGAGAAAGTCAATGTTAATATTTGGTACAGTAGCCTTTGTTTGCAATTACAGAGGTCAAACGTTTCCTGTAGTTTTTCACCAGGTTTGCACACACTGCAGGAGGGATTTTGGCCCACTCCTCCACACAGATCTTCTCTAGATCAGTCAGGTTTCTGGCCTGTCGCTGAGAAACACGGAGTTTGAGCTCCCTCAAAAGATTCTCTATTGGGTTTGGGTCTGGAGACTGGCTAGGCCACGCCAGAACCTTGATATGCTTCTTACAGAGCCACTCCTTGGTTATCCTGGCTGTGTGCTTCGGGTCATTGTCATGTTGGAAGACCCAGCCTCGACCCATCTTCAATGCTCTAACTGAGGGAAGAAGGTTGTTCCCCAAAATCTCGCAATACATGGCCCCGGTCATCCTCTCCTTAATACAGTGCAGTCGCCCTGTCCCATGTGCAGAAAAACACCCCCAAAGCATGATGCTACCACCCCCATGCTTCACAGTAGGGATGGTGTTCTTGGGATGGTACTCATCATTCTTCTTCCTCCAAACACGTTTAGTGGAATTATGACCCAAAAGTTCTATTTTGGTCTCATCTGAACACATGACTTTCTTCCATGACACCTCTGGATCATCCAAATGGTCATTGGCAAACTTAAGACGTGCCTGGACATGTGCTGGTTTAAGCAGGGGAACCTTCCGTGCCATGCATGATTTCAAACCATGACGTCTTAGTGTATTACCAACAGTAACCTTGAAAACGGTGGTCCCAGCTCTTTTCAGGTCATTGACCAGCTCCTCCCGTGTAGTTCTGGGCTGATTTCTCACTTTCCTTAGGATCATTGAGACCCCACGAGGTGAGATCTTGCATGGAGCCCCAGTCCGAGGGCGATTGACAGTCATGTTTAGCTTCTTCCATTTTCCAATGATTGCTCCAACAGTGGACCTTTTTTCACCAAGCTGCTTGGCAATTTCCCCGTAGCCCTTTCCCTCATTGTGGAGGTGTACAATTTTGTCTCTAGTGTCTTTGTACAGCTCTTTGGTCTTGGCCATGTTAGTAGTTGGATTCTTACTGATTGTATGGGGTAGACAGGTGTCTTTATGCAGCTAACGACCTCAAACAAATGCATCTAATTTAGGATAATAAATGTAGTGGAGGTGGATTTTAAAGGCAGACTAACAGGTCTTTGAGGGTCAGAATTCTAGCTGATAGACAGGTGTTCAAATACTTATTTGCAGCTGTATCATACAAATGAATAGTTTAAAAATCATTTATTGTGATTTCTGGATTTTTTTTTTTTTAGATTATGTCTCTCACAGTGGACATGCACCTACGATGACAATTTCAGACCCCTCCATGATTTCTAAGTGGGAAAACTTGCAAAATAGCAGGGTGTTCAAATACTTATTTTCCTCACTGTATATATATATATATATATATATATATATATATATATATATATATATATATATATATATATATATATATATATATATACAAGGTTGGGCAAAGATCAAAATGTATTTTAAAATAGAATATCAAAATACAGCAACCACATCATGTATCAAATTTTTTTTTGTATTTTAAAAATACAAAAAATAAACTTTTACTAGGGAGTATAACATTTCTTCACAAACCTTCCATTAATTGGCCTATTTGATCTATCCTTTACCATTACACTAACTCAGTTGATTAAGTAAACTGTTAGATAGCATCATATCAAATATATAATACATACATAATCCTGAGCTACCAGATGAAGATTAGTTTCAAAGTAATCACAGTTTAACAGTTTGTAAGTGAGTCATAATTGTATGTTAATTTATTTACTTTGTGTTCGGTAACGAATGGCCTACTGTGCATCAGCAACACTAGGTGCGATTACATGGAGCATTGTAATTGGTAAATGGAAAATGCTCTATAATTGTAATTGGTTTAAGAGGGGTGGGATAAACTTTTCTATAAACCGAACAAAATAAAAATTCTGCTATGTAAACGCATTAAACCGATTATTGCCATTGATAAGACCTCTTCACCTGGCATCCATATCAGATCTCGTATCTGCCTATTCATCATTCCCTTGCAGAAGATTTATACAAATTTTTTTACTGTGCTCTTGTGAACACCGAATTGATTTGGAAAAAGTGTGGAAGAAAAAGATGCACAACCAACTGAGAGAACCACAGCCTTGAGAGGCTAGTCAAGCAAAATCGATTATAGACATGTTAAGGAATTTGGCAACAGTTGTCGTATTTCTCTTGTTAAACGTGTGGATGACCGGCAATTAATGCGAAAGTATTTTAAAACTACAAAAATACAAAAGACTAAAGTATTTTGATTCGAAACATGAAGCCATTTTCATCAACTCTATCAAATACAAATTGCTAAATAAAAATAATAAAATAAAATAAAAACTTATTTTTAAATATAAATATAAAACCTATGTTATATTTTAAATCCTTATATGAAATACATGTATCATAATATCATAAATACTGCTCATCATAATCCCCATTATATTTAAATTAGTGGGTGTAACGTATTTGTTCATAAAAAGTATATATATATATATATATATATATAATATGGTACGAGATCTGAACTGTGTGAATTGTGATGCTTTCCCCCTATTTCATCTTTTTCAGCTGTCTTCATCTTCTTTTCCAAGTAGTACAGAGGATTGAAGAATATCCATTCCAGTATCAAAGTGTTGATGTACACTGCAGAAAGAGTAAGGAACAATAAACTAAACACTCTCACAGCAATGTTTGCCATGCCAAATGTCTTTGAGAATTAAGATAAGATAAGATAAACCTTTATTCGTCCCACAGTAGGGAAATTTCTAAATTACAATAATCTGCACTAAACTGTGTCTCTAAGTCATCTGTGGTAAAGCTAAATTAATGGGTAAGGAAACAATTAATTAGTGTGGCAAGCCATAACAAGTTTATGGTCTGTAACTGTGGCAATGCAAGCATCTTTAAAGCCCCATAAGTGGGCAGTTTTTATCAGGCCAGTAATCAGCTAAAGGTCCGCAGACCCCAGGTACACGCCATGCTGAGCAAGATGAAAGGCTTCTAAAACACGTTTACGGCTTGTGAAAGTGGCAGGGAAGCCAGCCGAAGCCAGCCACAGACAGAAAATGAGGCCGTAAAGTTTACAGTTTAAAAAATAAAAAACATAGGGAAGCACAAGCCAGAGGATGATCATCTCCAGACTGTACAGAGAGAGCATGAGGAGGGAAAAAAATAAACAAAACCGGATGGTAGAGAAGGCGCTCTGATAGACAGTCCACTGCTGTGAGTCAGTGGGATGCTAAACTATGTGGCAGCTTAGCACAGATACTGGTGTGCAAATGCCAAAAAAAGATCAACATGGTAAGCCTGGTGCAGTAAGAAAGCGAGAAAAAAAGAAAGCTAATACTGTGTCATGCGGTGCGTCAAATAAGTCTTTCTGGAGCCCTGACCTTGCAGGCCAGATGGCCATGTCGGAGGGTTGAACTGTCCTGTGACCTGTTTGATCCTGAATAGAGAGTACTCTATGTCGCAGCAGACTGGAGGAAGAGCCATCTGGTGCCCTACTTGCATTTGCCTGATTACACAAATGCAGCCATCGAAACACACTTTCTCTGGTGTTATGAACCAAATAGATATTGGTTAATGCAAATAGGCAAATAAGCACTTTATCAGTTTATTTCTTTCATCAACTGTGTGTGTGTGTGTGTGTGTGTGTGTGTGTGTGTGTGTGTGTGTGTGTGTGTGTGTGAGAGAGAGAGAGAGAGAGAGAGAGAGAGAGAGAGAGAGAGAGAGAGAGAGAGAGAGAGAAAAGCCAAATACCTATTTTGTTTTAGGCAGCCTAATCAGATTTCTTAACTGTATTTTTGAAGCACAATGAACAACTGCATCTTATTAATTAGTTATTTTGTAATACAAAAGGAATTTACATAAACGTGCTTTTTTAAATATAATAGTAATATGTTGCCCCTGAATAGCAAAATTGAAGCTGTATATGTAGTCAGCCTATTTTGTAATATATTTAATATGTGTACCATTATTTGGGGATCAGACAGGGAATTAAAATAAAGTCACATCATCACCACTTGCTCTTTTTAAGGTTCAGAGTTAAATGGATGTGAGTGGGAAGGCTGGAAAGCAGTGATGACCTAATCTCAGTTGAACTAACCTGCGTTTATTGGGTTAGGAGCAGCAGCAATGTGTCTTGTCACTTTGCTGGGACAAGGCCAATGCAATCTGCTGAATGGAATTAGATTGTCATTGATGTGCCATGGTGAGTAGCAACAACAGATCGATGGGAAATTACCCAGCATGTTGTGTTGTGCCGTGTGTGTCTTAAAAGTGGTGTGAACTTGCAGTAAAGTGAGTGTGTATGAGGAAAGTTGTGCTTTCACTGTCGCTATCACTTGGAGCTATCACTATAGTAACCGAGTGAGAACGGGTGGGGGATAAGAAAACACCAATTCCAATAGAACACTAATGGGCCACATCATGCCAATAAAATAAAAAATGGCTCTTTTAGTTCAGTCAATAGAGAGTAAATGAAAATGTAACCTTTCATTAAATGCAGTGCTATGATGTCTCTTATACTCGTTTGCTATTCTGTTTCAGTCCACTCCTTTTCTCAATTTAACGGTGAATATGTATGTTAATGTCTCCAAGCAGGTCTTGTGATTAGGTTAATGATATAGCTGGTTGAACTTCTCTTCTCTTTTACAGTTTCCTATAGCTACACATGACAGCTCAAATATATCAAATAAACTTTACTACTATAAATGGAAACGCATATAAGAAATTCATTATGTGCAGAAACCCATAGAAATTTTCATGTGTAGAAGAAGATTGAATTCTTTGTGACATCCTAACAACAACAACAATAATAATAATAATAATAATAATAATAATAATAATAATAATAATAATAGTTAGGATGAATAATAAATGATAAATTTCTAATAATCAGATAAGCCTGGTTTTAGTTGTATTGTGTTACAAATAGGATAGATCAGCTCTGTCAGGAGTATAATCCCGCTCAATGTATTTTTAACAACCATATGAAAGTAATATCTATGGCCCAGTTGGACTAATACATTCATATCTGCATGTCCTCTCTTCTGTGCACATAGAATATGGAGCTGCCAGCTTGTATTAGAGAAAGACAGAAAGAGATGTGATAAATGTGAAGATATCCGAAAGCTAAAAGAGAAAAGGCTCAGGGCCCAGTTTCCATTGTGGCCAAGTTGCCCTTTTAATTAATTAGCCCTAGCAGGAAGTGCCCACTGGGAAGCAGGTATAGCCCCTATGTGTGCTGCCAAGGTGATAATGTCCTGAAGGTGGAAGAATGAGTGAGGCTGGCCTCAACAAACCATTATGCAATACGTCCACTTTCTCTGTGCATTGCTAGAGATCGTCCTTCAGCAGCTGCAGGCTCAAAACAGAGCTCCCTGTCCCTAACTTCACCCTCAAGCAGGACACAGCATATGGCACATCAGAATAACAGTCATTCAAGCAGAGTACAATATTAATAGACAATATATGGATGAATAGAATATAGTAGAAAGTCAAACTGACCTTACCTGTTTAGCTGGTCAACCAAACCACAGTCTTTTTTAAAATGCCTTCAGGCCTTTACACATACACACATCTACTCTACAGAATTAAATAACTGATGGATACAATTTGCATTCAAAGTGCAGTGGGAATATTGGATGTGCAGGTGACATGTGAGCCTAATTTTGCCTATGTTCATGTAAGTCGTTATTGTAGTTCAGAGGGATAGAGTGAGTGAAAGAGAGAAAGAAAGAGAAAAAACTTCTTTATTTTTCTTTTTTTTGTTCCAAGTAATGAGTGAGTGCACCTTTTCTGCCCCAGGCCTTCATACACAATTTAGCCAGAAAGCCAGTGCAGATCATGATTTAGCTTTTGACACAGCTGGCCCCTGGGCTATGGCAGACTAATACAGATATCTGACTCTCAGCCCACTGTGGAGCCAGAGGAGAGACAGCACCAGAGCCCTTTTATTGACTAAATGATAAAGAGCTTTGTAATGATAAATAACAGTCATTTTATTGTGGAATTCCCAGAAAAGACACATACTACATACCACACATATATATATATATATATATATATATATATATATATATATATATATATATATATATATATATATATATAAGCCTGCTTGCTAATCTGCACATTTTCCTGCTAAATGAAGATTCTGTGACCATGAAATGTGTTGTGTCCTTCATCCTTGTGGAAGGTATCTAATGCTGTAATTACATAGGTTTACATACTGTAGGTAGAACAAATTAACAGCAAACTAACCAGCATTCTGTTCACATAAATAAACAATAATAAAGCAGCAGTAAAAAAACTATTTAGTTACATTAGATTTAGTTACAGTAATAACTGGATTAATAACAGTTGTAGTGTTACAAGTAGTAGCAGCCATTACATAGCCTTAGCATCAAGCTATTTTGCGCAGTCTCTCATTTTTTTCAGTAATTCCTTTATAGTCTATCTTCTTTAAAGATCAACTGATCTGAATCTTAATGGCAAAAGATAAAGGCCTATATATATCTTAAACTATAATGAAAGTCATACACCTGGAATCGCACCAGTTCCAGAGCTCACAATTTTTAAAACTGCAAGATCACACTTGTCTAGAACTGAACTGTGTAATTATATTATAGTGATACATTTCAAACAAGTTTAAAAAATGAGAACTGAAGACAGGAATGATTAAATATATTAAGCATATCAGCTTAATTATAAAAAAAACTATTGAAACTTAAATTCTAACAAATTATTTTTTATATAGAGTGTAGTGTGTGTATGTGTGTGTGTGTGTGTGTGTGTGTGTGTGTGTGTGTGTGTGTGTGTGTGTGTGTGTGTGTGTGTGTGCACGCATGTGTGTGTGCGTGCATGTGTGTGTGCACGCATGTGTGTATGTGTGTATTTTAGTATGGTTTACAAATGGTTGAATGAAGCAGAACGTTTTTATAGATCCACATTAATTATTGATTTTTCCAATTAAATAAGGATATATGTACCTGCAAAATCACTGCTAAGTAAGCGTTTCAATATACTTTTTAATAAGGAGAGTCACTATCTTTATACTCTCTAAAACAAATTTCCACATAATTGTATTGGAGCCTTTCTGACCCTTTCTACATATTAAATTTACTTTTCAAGGTGCCTTTTGAAGGTAGTATTAGTGAATAATGAGTCTGAAAATAAGCTGGTTAATTGACTCTTGGTAAATGTAGATTTTCCTGGATGATACATACATTTGCTTGCTTTTTAAAAGTGAAACATTTTGGTTAATAAAGTTATTAATCTTAGCCATATAGTAATTATCTCTGTAATTTTGGTGTGATTTCACATTCATCATGGACTCATATATATAGTTGCCCAGCACGATTAGCTAGAGTGCAGTATCGGGATTTACATATTGTCTCTCAGTTATACAGCTGCTCTGCGATTCTCCAGTCCCCACACCAAATGCCTGTAAACTCACTAACAGGATAATGCTGGTTTAATTACCCTTGGTCAGCCCACTTACGAAGCCATCAGTGCTGCAGTCAATATCCCAGTAGATCCATTCATTCTTACGCAGATGGTTAGCATGGGAGCTATTGCTGCATGGTTTAGCCTAATTGATATCTGTATTTAGGAGACAACCATGGGGAGATGAATGGAGTTCAATGAAGCAGATTACAGTATGAAAAGCTATTCCTTAGGTTACAGCTCTCTTATATTCAGTATCATTTAGGTGCAGAACTGGTCTTGAAGACTCAATTTTTTATTATTTTATGATTTACATAGCCAAATAAATCCAATAAAATCATAATAAACCTCTCTTTAATATATCCACTGTCTGGTCATTTTCTTGCTCTAACACATCTCCTGCTAAGTAACTGATGTACTGAATTTGCTGAATGATGAAGAACCAACCAAAATCAACAATTACCTGTAATTGAACTGAATTACACTTTATGATTTAATTATGTATTTTAAAGCTTGTTATTCTGAAATAAATATAAACTTAGAAACTACAGTGAAAAAAACAGACAATGTAAATAGGCATCAAAGTGATGAATGAAAGATTTTGACCCTAAGACAAATTATGTTTTTGACAGGTTAAACATTTCTATATAATCGCTATGTTTGTATTTGGTGACTTCCATTTAAATATGCATTAATATCTAGCTAAAGGCATATATTTCTTGACTATAAATTATAAATATTTTTCTTTAAAAAAAATGTTTTGTTTTGTTTTGTAATGCCTTGACCACCACCTTTAAGAATTGTGGGATATAATAAAATGTAATAAAAACCCAATACTCAAGGGAAACAAATAAAAAACATGATATATGAATAAGTATTTAATAAGCATTAATAAATAAGCATTTATGACGTAAATATATCAGTAGTCTGTCAGTAGTGTACATATCACTGCAAATTGAATTTACTTTTTCAATTATTGCGAATATAATATTTTCATCATCTTATTTATTCATCATCTAATTAATAAACTGTTGTTATTGTATGTGTTCTTTAAGAACTGTTTTGGAAGAAACAAATTCCATTTAAAAAATAAAGGTAATTTATATATGACTGTCAGAATGGCAGTTGCATGCCTCAGTTTTTGGCAAACTTCTCCCCATGAACACTATTCCAACGCTATTATGAGGTCTGAATACTGATATGTATTACATTCTCACTATGAGAGTTCAACCCTGAATATGGCCTATTCAAATTAAAGCCATGCTCAAATAATAACATGTTAAGATTTTATCTTTATACCCTAAGTAATCTTAAAAAAATATTCATAAAATTTGAGATCTTAGTATCAGCATTATAATACTTATCATGTTACATATTTGAATTTTGACCTTTGAAGGTAAACATTTTTGAAGAAAATATTTTCCATGTATAACTAGATCTTCTGAAGACAGACTAGAAAAGAAGAGTAGGAACATTTGTTACGCAGCTTCGAACTATCTATAAAAAGCAGCAGTGAAAAATTAAATGGAAAAGTAGTATTGCTCACTTAAAGTAGGTTTTTAGGTCTCTTTATACTTTATCTAGTTATCTCATTTTCTGTCAAAATTAATGAACATGGACTACAGTATGCATCAGGTCTGCTAGGCAACTCTAAGTATACTAAATTAGTTTCTCATGCTTCCACATATTTAGGACTGATTTTTTTGTGACATGATGAAGTTTGTATTTTAACTTTACTTTGAGTAAACCACTGGAGAAAAAAATATCTAATGTGATCTAATGAGACGTGGTGACACTGTAACTCTATGATGTATAATGCTGTAACACTATAAAACACACTGAATGTAAACATGTAAATGTAAACTAATTTGCAGTAATATAACAAACAAAAGTGCACATTTATCTGTATATTTCAGATTTCCTATGGGTCATATTATACATTATACACCTCCAGGCTTGCCTATTTGTCACATGTTTGAGGTCCAAACAGCCACAAATGGCTTCCAATTTCCACAGAGTGAAGGCAGGCCATTTGTTTTACTGTCAGGATGAAGAAGAGCCCAAAATCACAGTCAATAGTCATGTGAAATGTGTGATATGACCATTTCAAGACTGATTAACAGTTAGACAGGAAGCTGAAAGCCTGTGTGGTCACAGGGTTTTACAATTTCTTTATTTGTAATTTTGTACTGTACCTTTTAAAGGTAGTTAGTAAACTGAATCCAAAGTTCCGTGTAAAAAGATTTTTTTCTCTCTCATTGTTAATTATAATTATAAAATATATAAATTATTAATGCAATTACTAATTCTATAGTCAAAGTTTAATTCATTCACTTTTTTCTAACTCTTAGCCTTTACAATCATAATTATTTTCAAAAAAGCATCTATGATGCTGCTGCATATAATAATATAATAAATCTTTAAAATGCACATTGTCTATTTACCAGATATCACTAAAAAATATGTTTCATGTATTTTACTGCAAAATATTAAGCTCCTTTTAGTTCTTTTTCTGAAATAAAACACAAACTTAATAATATATGACAAAAAAATAAGAGCAGCTTAAAAAAAATATATTTCATATGCCTACATTTTGCTGAATCCATATCACACAAATGTGATCAAACATAGCTGTAATACTTAAGCTTAATATAGCTAAACAATATAATGTTTTAAACGAAGCTTATTTCTTATCTTAAGGCATTTGTATTGCATATTGTTGTTTATTACTATTTTCTTATATTACATGAATGTCAAGGATTACAACAATGTTTATATATTTTAGCAAACATCAGTCATGATTTCAATGTAATAGTTAGTTGCATACAATCATTATATAGTTACTGGTAATTATTGTGTGAATCTATACACACACACACACACACACACACACACACACACACACACACAAATTGACTATGTTCAATGTAACAAATGCATTAAATAATTTTGCATACAAAAAAGTTGCATGCAGATGTTTAGTTAATGAAAATTATCTATAGCTTATGTTAACAAAAACATAACATATAATCTGAATCTTATTTTTATTTGGCTTTGCAATTACTCACTGCATTTGTGCAATTGTAAACCACTAAGAAGATGGGGAAAGCTTGGGTTTTGTTTTTAATTTCTTTCCTCCCTTAAGGCTGATTGAAAACAGCAAGGACAAGTGGAGCTAAACTGATGCAGGCCATGGGGAAAAGAGGGGTTTAGATGCTGATCTTTTTAATGCCCCTCGGTGAGCTAGACAGTCAGTATGTTTTAGCTGGCTGCCATCAGTTGGCTTTCTTAAGTTGTGTTTTGTTAAATTATAGTTTCATTTTAACTTATGCAAGGGCATGGCTAATTTGTCTTGCCACTCAACTTGAAACTGTCAAAAGAAGTACTTATTCAATTTTCTTTATTTCTCAGTGGCAGATTCATCAATTAAAAAATGCCTAAAAGCAGATAACTTTGGCTAGAAAGCCTGCTATTAGAAATGCTTAACACAGATTATATTAACATTGCATTTTCACAGAATATAATTACTAGCATATATAACACATAACACAGTAAAATGTGTCTGTTTGAAATCACATTAGTCTACTGTAAATCAGATTAATACAGCTGCTATCAGAAGGCAGTGCATGCAAGAGAACTGTATTTGGCCATATGTCTCATATCACAAAAGCTGAATTTTACGTCTTTAAATTGAAAGCAACAAATAAATATTGAACTTACATGCATCTCAGATATTGAAACAGTAGAGATGAAAGTGTGCAGACTGGTGGATCCCCTAAGCTCTGTGAACTGTCTGATAGCACTGATTAGTGTTCTTACCCCGCCATCTGCTGGTGCTACAGGTCTTTTTATTACCCTCCTTCCCTTGTCCCATTCTCCTGTTTTTTACTCTTTCTCATTTTTCTCTTAGATGCTACCATCTCACTCTCTCTACATTAACCTGTGTCATCTCAACAAACTGCACTGGGAAGAGAGTAAAAAGAAAGAAATGGAGGAAGATGGAGTCGTCAAAAAAATAAGTGTGGTTTTTGAAAAGTATTTTAATTGAGGCATTCGTTATGTTTGAAAAGGTGAGTCCCTCAGGGCCGGCAGCAGGAAACATGACCCATTTCATAGCCTTAGACATTAATAAAGAATGGCATCTTTTGACTTTAGCTTTCAGACCACAACCTTAAAAGGGCTAAATATAGGAACAGAAATTGTAATTCCCCCCCACCTTGGGGGATGAGACTTAGGACAGCAGAGTATGGAAAAGTGAAGGCCTGCAATTCTACAATTGACAGTACAGGAAACACACACACACAAAACCACAGAACAAGTAATCAGCAACAAACACACATACATTACCACCTCTTCCAAAACACTTTCTTGTTCAGTACACTCACTGCACTTCTCATGAACTCCAGGTAGTTAATGAATCACATCCAGTAAAAAATATCCCCATCACCAAATCCTGCCCTTTTGTTCAGTGAAATTCATGACTTGTTATAATGGTCACTGAAGTACAGGGATGGAGGTGCCTTGCTTTAGATCTCCTCTGATTTAAAAGGGAAACAAATACAAAAACAAACAAAAAAATGATTAGATTAAATATTAGATTATTTTAGATTATTTATGAATTTTAGAAGGTTTTTTTTCCACAAAAAATCTGACTGATTACAGGATTGCTAGTTGAGGTGACATTTAGACTGAAAAACTAAACATTCTAAACATCGATGTTGCATTCTTTACAAGATAAAGATGCTTCTCCTTTAAAAGCTGCTCTTAACCCTTAAAATAGTCTGCTATCGGGAGCTAATTGGTGCAGAGTGCTATTAATGTGAGTGTCAAAAAATATTAGCGCAGGGTACAATGTTCTAGGGTTATTATTACGAAGAATTATACTATTTGGTTAATAGTATTTAAACACATGACCATCACACCCATGTTTGAGTCTTCTCTAAATTGTTTTCACAAAAACCTACACACCTGCACTTCAACTAAGAGCCTTAAACCAGTTCTAGCATTATAATGGACCTGTGCAGAAAGCAAGGTCCATGAGACAGAATATGGAACATCAGAACATATGTTTGAACTCCAGCAGAATTAACAGAGCCTAAATTCAACCTTAAATATCCTGAACAATAACACCAGCCTCACTAAAGCTATTGTGGTTCAGTAAAGTTCGAATTTCTATGTACATATCTATATAGGATCCAAGCACAGGAGGTTTGAAAAATGTCCCCATGGAAATCTGTATTAATTTCTAAGCACTTTCTTTACAGTGTAGCTTTCGAAACAGTTCTATTAGCTCAAATTTAATGGTGTACTCCAGCACAGTGTGTACTTTATATACAATATGGGTATGTGTGTTTGTGTGTTTGCATGTCTAAAAGATTAAATGCATGTGCCTCTGTTTATGTATGTGTGTGTGTGTGTGTGTGTGTGTGTGTGTGTGTGTGTGTGTGTGTGTGTGTGTGTGTGTGTGTGTGTGTGTGTGTGTGTGTGTATGCATGTGTGTAAGTGATCAGTGAGGTGTGATCTGTTATTTGGACAGATTTGCTGTAGAGATTTATTCTAAGGTTCAGTCATTACTCTCTGTTTCACATTTAAATTCTTATAGGGCTAAAATGTTCAAATCATTGAATATACATAACATAAAGAAAGCACCACTTTCAGTTGGGAGAACCCACTAATCTAAAAACAACATATTTTACCATTCAATTAAAATATGTTACAACAAAAAATATATATATTTTAATATACATGACTATATGAAATATTATGATAATAATAATCATAATATTATTATGACAGCCATCAATTTCCATTAACCCAAATACAAAGTAAATATTCACATTATAAACTTAGAGAGTGAGAGAGAGAGAGAGAGAGAGAGAGAGAGAGAGAGAGAGAGAGAGAGAGAGAGAGAGAGAACAAAACATCACTAAACATTTCCGTCTGTTTCTTATCTAATCAGGATCCATCATCCATGTTTGAGTGACATTCGGTGAGCTGCTGCCTCCTGGGGAGCTTAGAGAGCTGAATAAAACAGTAGGACAGCTCTTCATATCGGAATTTTCATATTCAAGCTTCCTGCGGTGCAGGGTCAGCACCTCTTGTGCCTTCTTCTTGTACTCACTTTCTAGGAGTCTTTCAACTCTAATACACCTAGTATAAATATATTATAATCACATCGCCGATCCATTTATAAGGTGTCAACCACGGACATTATTTCCAGAAAATGCAGCTTCTCCTTATGCAGCCGCATGAAGTCGCAACATTATTATAAAAGCAAAATGTATTCACAATAGCAGAAGCCTGAGCGCCTTCTGGGCTTTGTAATATAATACCAACTGCTTTATCAAATTTAACAGTTTATTGGAAACAGCTTGTACACATGATTTAAGAATGACGAAGAGAGGCAGGACCTGAGGACCCCTCTCTTTCTCTCTCTCTCTCTCTCTCTCTCTCTCTCTCTCTCTCTCTCTCTCTCTTTCTCTGTCTCCCTCTCTCTCTCTCTCTTTCCCTCTCTTTCCATCTGCTGTTACTTCCGACGTTTTCCCCTCTAAGCCTTGTTTTCCTTCACTTTTTCTTTCCTATATTGTTTTAGAAAGATTATTTTTAACAGGACAGCGGTGTGTGGATTGACAGATGCATGGCCTGCAATAAAGTTATGCACAAGTTCTTCAGTGTGGTATACATACTGTACTGTACTCCCCAAGTCTTCTTTTAGGGTCATAATTTTTTATTACAACTCTCAATACCATTACTGTAGGTGGTTTAGCTGTTCTAAATTGCTCATAGCATTGAGTGAGTGTGTGTTTAGTTTTCTAGAATAGGTGAACCATTCAGGGTATATTCCTGCCTTTTACCAGTTGTTTCTAGGAAAGGCTTTTGGTGGATGGTTCTAAGCTAAGATTCTAAGATTCATTCTATCTGTACAATTGATTTGGATATGACTGGATGGCAGCTGTAGTGGATAGCTTCAGGGTCTATGATCTGAACTGAGCTTAGGTTACTGTCTGAGTGGAGTTTCACATGCTTTCCCTGTGCATGTGTGGGTCTGCTCCCAGTTCTCCAGTTTCTTCAAACTTCTTAAAAACAAGCCTATGGATTGGAATCACTAAATTGCCCCAGGTGTGAATGCATTTGTGAATGTATTTATGCAGGATGACTCATTTCACCAGTCAGGGTGGATTCTCTCCTCACACCCAGTAATCTCATCAAAGGCTTAGAATCCATCTGAATAGATTATTGATTATCTGTTAGGAAACATAATCACATATTCATAACCATTAAAAAAATAATCAGGAAATAATATGAAACACAGTCCAGTAGCAAATCTGATTAAGAGTATGGACAAGAATAACTATTGCAGATTATTGGGATCATTGGTGATTTACAGTGTGTCATTCTTAAAATAAAACATACTTCTAAACAACAATTGTGCTATCACTAACATTAAATAAATTCTCTTATATGTTATGGTCAGCTCTGTCAGTGTTTTTTACTGCATTGTTTTCACACATGCAAAATATACAAATCCCACAAAAAAACATAACTATCTTCAACCTGGAGTCACATCCTTGTTACAGACAAGCCAGCATGGTGCTCCATTCAGAAACTCATAGCTGTGTTCATGTAAATCTGATACAACGATTACAGTAAGGGGTTGGGTTGTGTGTACTTTTTTATTACAACATAATTTGAATAAAATAAAACTAATTCCAACCATTTGTTTATAATTGCACAAGTTTCTCAAGAGATAAGGTTGCACAAAAGATATTAATGACTTACATTTATGTTATTGTCAAGGGTTTACTCTACAATGTCAGATACTGTGAAAGCAGTACTTATGCACATGTTCTTCACTGATCATTCATAACTGACAAATTCCTCTGAGAGTGCTAAACATAGCCTTAGCATCAGCACTTCTACACACCTAGACACACACACACACACACACACACACACACACACACACACACACACACACACACACACACACACACACACACATTTGCAGCAATCTCTTCATCCGGTGGTTGGGGGCCATTGGCCATATCGAAAACATTATCCATGACCCCGGAATACAGTCCATCAGAAGACATCTATCTACTTATTAATTGTATATTTGTTTCAAAGAACATGTTATAAATACACAAAGTATCTTATAATGTTCACCTGAATCTGTGAGGCAGCAAGTCTACCTGCTGTGCTACTATCAATAGGCGGATTTTAGTTTTTGGATAACTCCTTTAGTTTATGAAAAACTAGAGGTAACTTCACATGAGAGATTAATCAAAAGACAGATAAAGGTGCCTTAGCATTAAGTATAAGTGAGTAGCACTCCTGGATAAATGAAAGTTTCTGTTCATGGCTGATTGTAGCTGCCATCTTGAGATGGTGAGAAGAGATAGGTGACTGAGTTTGCATTGCAATAAGAATGAGAAAACTAGAGAGAGAGAGAGAGAGAGAGAGAGAGAGAGAGAGAGAGAGAGAGAGAGAGAGAGAGATACCCTGGCAGTGTGATAAAGAGTAGGCTAAACTGCTGTAAGGCATAGCGTTTATCATGCAGGTTTAGCATGCACATGTGAAAATGAATGACTCTGTTATCTGCATAGGCTGGCTGAGCTTAGTTTTGTGTAAAGTCATTTATTGTGCATAAATGGCAGGCTGACAGGAGCTGCAATTCAGTGATATATCGACTCCTGTCTTTCACCTGAACAGCTATGGGCCAATAAAACTCTCCACAGCACTTCTGTGTTTTCTTATACTTTTCAGTGTCTTTGTGTCTATGTTTGTGAATTTATGTGCTTGAATTTATTTCAGGCATGAATCTGCAAGTTGTTTTTAGTGCTGTGTAGAAATTTAATGACCACCCAATGAAAATGCAAAAAAAGAGATGTGACTTTTTCATGAAATGTTATTGTACCACTGACCTGCTTAAGTCTATCATGGCAGATATGGTTAAAGTCGAGGTATGTTGCGGAATTTTATTTACTGAGCTGACGTGTTTTTTAATTAGCTTGTTTGTTGTTTTGCAAACAGAAAGGGAAAGAATAGAGAAACAAATTAAACTGTTAATCTCTGCTTATTTTAAAATTACATATGTTATAGCAGCCATGCACACACACACACACACACACACACACACACACACACACACACACACGTACACACACACATTAATGAACCATGCCTCGTGTTGCACATTTCATTGGTAAACTGGAAACCTTCTATTTATGCTTTAAGTTCACATTTTTTTTTACTTCTTATCCTCACTTAGATGTGACTGTGATGTCTGTAGACAATGGCTTTAAATGTTACAAAGCATCCTGAGGCATTCATTAACTCAGTGGTTTAATTTACCAGGTCCAATACACAGCATAATGTGGTTTAGGCTTATAAGAAACATCAGTTCTGGTAAAAGAAAGGCTTAGGATGGAATAATTGGAAATTGCCTTTCATCGATGTAAAATAATCAGATCTTTACTTTTTTATATGTCATGCAGTGACATTAGCATGTAAGTGAGCAAAATTTGTCTTTGATAATTAATTATTTAATGAAAAACTCCCAAACAGACAATCTTTCTCTCTCTCTCTCTCTCTCTCTCTCTCTCTCTCTCTCTCTCTCTCTCTCTGTCTCTTTCTGTCTCTCAAGTTCATATTAACATAGAACATAATTGATGACTTTTTCTGTGAAATGACGCATGTAACCAAAATATTAAATGTAACTTTATTTAATTCCTGATGTCCTATAATGTTTTAGCAATACACAGCAAATAAAGATTAGCTAAAAGAATTACAATACAGTGTGTGTGTGTGTGTGTGTGTGTGTGTGTGTGTGTGTGTGTGTGTGTGTGTGTGTGTGTGTGTGTGTGTGTGTGTGCAACAGTCACAAAACCGTCAAACATACCACACTAAACAAAATTGAATAAGACAATTGGGTGTCATTAATAATTCATTTAATAATTGTTTAGCTTGGCAAAAGTTCAACAGTTACACTGAGCTGAGGTACTTTGGTTTCAGAGCAACACCATATTTAGACACCTACACAAAATTAACCAGTAGCACGACAGACATCTTATCCCCACATGTAATTAGTCTATGTATTAATTTATTGCTTTCTAAACAGGCTTAATTATATGCTTACATTTAATTATATTTGGATTGTTTCAGACTCACAGATAAAAAAAACATTTATTTTGGGATCTAAGAGTCCACAGGGGAACAGTTTCCGCAGGGCCCAGAGTTGTCTGGTAGGAATTTGCTGCATTAGCATGCTCACTAAATGTGAGATGAACCCTGTTGTCAATCAGCCTTAGGGCAGCGAGAGAGAGGTGAAGCTGTCAATCATCATGGAGCTGATTTCACTACTTCAGTTTACATCCTCACTAAATTGTACTTCTTCTCCTGACTTCCATGCCATCTTACAGCAGGCATGCCACATGACTAGAAAAGCTGTGGAACCTTCACATACTTTAAAGGCTTTCTTTGTATATACAATCTATATAATTTATTATTTTATTCATTTTTTTATTTTTTATACCTAGTTTCATGTCACATTCACCCTGTGACAATTATTGAAACAATTTTTATATTGCTTATTAAGAATATGTACATTGTAATACAAATTAAAACAATTAACTTATTTATAATTAAGTAGCACATGTTTAAATGCAGGAGTAATGAAACATTTACCATATATATATATATATAATATTCCACTGCATGATAACATTCACATATAAGCCCAAAAGATCAATAAATGTTTGCAGTCTTATAAAAACATGCCCAAGGAGTGAATAATTGTATTGCAATGCATTTCACTCACAACTTATTCAAATCCAAAATGTGTTTAGCTGCAAATCCACAGTAATTTGCCAATGTGGCGAAGGGGAAAAAACTGGACAAATGAGAGCACAGCAGCTGATTTTTCATTTGAGTTTTCTCATTCCTTTATGGTTTTATATATTCTAAGCAGAAGCTCTGGGTGGGATCAGGTGTACACAGTCATTGGTTTTTCTGGATACTGGTGACACATCTTGCCCTCCAGTGTAGTCTGTTTAGCTCCACTTCTGATCAGCATCTTTATAGCTTATCAGCCCTGGGCTGCAATTTTGGCTGGATGCTTTTACAAATGAACACAATCTGTAGTGAGCCGCCACTCTCTGATTGCAGGAGGAAACGGAGCTGAGAAACTTCACTGGATTATCATGCCACTTGAGAACACAAGACACATGTTTACACAGACACACACACACACACACACACACACACACACACACACACACACACACACACACACACACACACAAACACACACATTCATACACTCGAGAGCTGGCCCATGGTGTAGCCCTGTCTTGCTATTGGCACTCTGTGCTTGTACTCCATCTTATTTCAGTAGAATAATATAATTGTCCCTCATTTTATTGCTTGTAAAGACATCTCCTTTCTGCAGGCAGTGTAGGTGATCAATGTACCATCTAACTGAATTAATTCTTCCAGGAATACTGTTTGTTTGGAAAATGATCCTAAACAGGACAGAGGATGATTCTGCTCTGCTTGTATTAGTTTAGTGAGTTGGGTCCTCGTGTTTGCAGCTGGTGACTCCATTTTTCACCTTATGAGTGTTTTATACAACAGCCTCTCTGTGGAATACAGTATATGAGGCATTACTTAACTGGAATAAATAGTCATGTCTGTTAGTCTTGAGACAGTTTGAAAGCAACTTTCACTTGTTTGCAAAGAGTAGCAACAGCAGGGAGTGAGTAAATGCTTGCATATAAATATCCTCATCTCATATTTCATATTATGTACATATGGTTAGGAAAACTTTGGGACACTTTTTTAAATCTGTTAAGCCCCTTGGATCAGTCTAGTAAGAAACATATCACGTTCATATTTTGGACTTTTGTCATTTAGGCTACCATTTCACTGATTAGTTAAATCCTGCATGCAACCATACAAAGTATTTGCTTACAATTCAGTATTGCATTATTTTATGTTTTTAAAACATTAGCTTTTAACTGCTATGCTAAATGTAAATGTAAATAAATGCTTTTAGAGTACCAATCGTTAATTAGACTGTAGAACATATGGCAACAACAACTGTTTAAAAAATAATAATAATAAATGACTGTCACAGTTACTACCACTATATAAAAGTATAACAATCAATTAATTACTAAAATCTGATATACACATTGTACCTAGATGGAGTATATTTTTGCAAGGGTCTGTAGGGTTTCACTCTGTTTAGATTTCCTATGCAAAATCTGAAGAATCAGTAATATTTAAAATCTTCTGATATTAGGTCATCCTGTAAAAGCTATTAAAGATCTTTACCACCAATCATACTGTGTCTTGTAATTTCCTTTAATTTAGTGCGCATGCAAGTTCGCTTGTCCAGAAAATGTTTGTATCTTAGTTGTCCTCTCTGACCCTCTCTCTCTCTCTCTCTCTCTCTCTCTCTCTCTCTCTCTCTCTCTCTCTCTCTCTCTGTGTCCACTTGCTCTTTAAGTAAGGAGGAAGTGAAACTGTAATGCCGAGTTCAGTTGTAATTGGTTACGGTCACGCTAACCAAACAGGAAGGAATCTGCAACTGATTAGAATTCTTCCTCCCGTAATAATAATAGTCCCCAAATTAATTATATTTAGGGTCTATTTCCACCATTGCTTTTTTTTTCCTTTTTGAAGCTGTTTTATGGAGAACAAATCCCCAGACAACAAAAGCTAGTCTTCAATTACAAGGGGAGCCAAACAAGGCCCCTGAGCCAGCAGACACACATCTATCACCTGTATAAACTCACTCACAGTCAGCAGCCCCTTCCCCAAAAGAATCATAGCAATGAGATTAGACAGAGAAAGAGAAAGTGGCAGAAAGAGAGAGAGAGAGAGAGAGAGAGAGAGAGAGAGAGAGAGTGTGTGTGTGTGTGTGTGTGTGTGTGTGTGTGTGTGTGTGTGTGTGTGTGTGTGTGTGTGTGTGTGTGTGTGTGTGCTTTTACAGGTTATAAAGATCTTTGTGCTGTAATACTTGTGTAAAAAGCATGTCATATCAACATACTATTAACAAAAAAAACTAACAACAAAAAAAACTGTCTGCTTCTCAGCTGATTGACATTCTGTAGTGACATTAGTTATTTTGTATTTTGTGTTTTTTGTTTGATTAAAATAATGAATAATAATATTAATTATAATAATGAAATTAATGAGGATGCAAAAGACCAACATTAAAAACAGTGTAAAAATGACTTGTTCGACATTATATTAATGTATATTTATGTATAACATAAAGCATATTTTTGTTTTCTTTATTTAAAAAAAAGTGTAGTATTTTTAATATTTGTATCTCATGTTTTCTGCAATTAAATATTGCTTTTTGTGATTAAAGTATTTAAACTGCAAGGCCAATTCTTTTGATAGACAAGAATTTCACCTTTCATTTCCCAATAAAGATTTGAAACATGGCACCTTTAGTTTTAACCAATTTTACAGGTTATCAACAAAATAAAAAAAAAACATTTTTGGAACAGGTTTCTTGTTGCCTATGTGTAATATTAATTGTTTGTCTATGCTAAAAAACAAAACATATTTGAAAAAGAGGGAAAATTAATCAGCAAATAAAACTGGGTGGTCTCCAAAGTTTCCATGTGCTAAGCCAAAAACAAAGCCATAGATATCCAGAAAGGAAATCTGTAATTCTGATAATCTTTTGTTCTCAAATTCAAATATCTTAAATTTATAGCAAAAACAAAAGAATGTATTTTAATATGTGTAGAGGAGACAAATCATCTGGACAGAGGAAACTGCAATAACTTATTATTATTATTATTATACCCTTTGCATTGATGGAGACTGTCCAGATCTAATGGCTAATGGCTGCCCATTCCATAGGCACAAATGCACCCCATACCATTAGACATTCAGGCTTATAAATTGAATGCTGATAACAAGTGGGCGGTCCCTCTCCTCTTTTTTCTGGAGGACACAGTGTCCATGATTTCCAAAAAACACATTTCAAATTTCACTTTATCTGACCTAAGAACAGTTTTTCATTTTAAATAAACTTTGGCCCAGAAAAGATGCCAGTGTTTCTGGATCATGTTTACATATAGCTCCTTCTGTGCATAATAGAGATTTATTCTGCAATTATATGTGGAACGGGAAACGGTGTTTACAGCCAATCATTTCTGGATCTGTTACTGTGCCCATGCAGTAATTTTCATTACAGAATAGTACCGGTTTTTAATAAATAATAAATATAATAAATATTTAATAAATATTTGGATGATATTACATACTCTATCTATCTATCTACAGTGCCCTCCACAATTATTGGCACCCCTGTTTAAGATGTGGTCGTGGACTTCTAAAAATTCTCCTTTTTTTTAAAACAACATAGAACCCAAATGCAAAAACAGAGAAAAATCCAACCTTTCATTTAAGTACATAACTTTGGTGGTAAAAAAAATCATACATTTAGAAAAAAAAAAAAACTTGAAATCATGTGTCCCACAATTATTGGCACCCCTAACAATTCCTCTGAAAAATTTAATTGTTTTTTTTTTTATATATATTTTTCTGTAGTTGCTAAGGTTGCTCAGGGTATCTAGGGACTTTTAATTAGTAATTCATGATTTCCTGTTTCCCTGGGGTATAAATATGACGTGACACAGAGGCCTAATTCTCTTACCCATTTGTCAACATGGCAAAGACAAGAGAACACACCATTCAAGTAAAGCAGATGTGTGTCGACCTTCATAAGTCAGGCAATGGCTACAAGAAAATAGCCACTCGCCTTAACTTGCCGGTATCTACAGTCAGAGGAAACATTAAGAAGTTTAAAACAACTGGAACAGTGACAAACAAGGCTGGAAGAGGTCCCAAGTTTATCTTGCCACAACGCACAGTGAGGAGGATGGTAAGAGAAGTAAGAAAATTTCCCAAGCTCACCGTCACAGAATTGCATCAAAGAGTGGCGTCTTGGGGTCACAGAGTCTCCAAAACAACCATCAGACGCTCTCTACATGCCAACAAGCTGTTTGGGAGGCATGCAAGGAAAAAGCCTTTTCTCACTAACACTCACAAATGTAAACGTCTGGAGTTTGCTAAGCGGTACTGGGACTTCAACTGGGATCGTGTGCTTTGGTCAGATGAGACTAAGATTGAGCTTTTTGGCAACAAACACTCTAAGTGGGTCTGGCGTAAAACAAAAATGAGTATGCCGAAAAGCACCTCATGCCCACCGTGAAGTATGGTGGAGGATCTGTGATGCTGTGGGCCTGTTTCTCTTCCAAAGGCCCTGGGAACCTTGTTAGGGTGCATGGCATTATGAACGCTTTGAAGTACCAGGATATTTTAAATAAAAACCTGATGGCCTCTGCCAGAAAGCTGAAGATGGGTCGTCATTGGGTCTTTCAGCAGGATAATGATCCAAAACATGTGGCAAAATCTACACAAAAGTGGTTCAGCAGTCACAAACTCAAGGTCCTCCCATGGCCATCTCAGTCCCCAGACCTCAACCCAATCGAAAACCTGTGGGGCGAGCTAAAGAGAAGAGTGCATAAGAGAGGACCCAGGACACTGGATGATCTAGAAAGATTGTGCAAAGAAGAATGGTCAAAAATCCCTCTCTCTGTGTTCCCCAATCTTGTGAAATGTTATAGGAGGAGATTAAGTGCTGTCTTGTTGGCAAAAGGAGGTTGTACAAAGTATTAACATCAGGGGTGCCAATAATTGTGGCACACATGATTTCAAGTTTTTTTTTTTTTTCTAAATGTGTGATTTTTTTACCACCAAAGTAATGTACTTAAATGAAAGGTTGGATTTTTCTCTTTTTTTGCATTTGGGTTCTATGTTGTTTTTAAAAAAAGGAGAATTTTTAGAAGTCCACGACCACATCTTAAACAGGGGTGCCAATAATTGTGGAGGGCACTGTATCTATCTATCTATCTATCTATCTATCTATCTATCTGTCTGTCTGTCTGTCTGTCTGTCTGTCTGTCTGTCTGTCTGTCTGTCTGTCTGTCTGTCTGTCCAGTCAAAGTGTTGGTTAAAAGGGTTTTTTTCTTTATGCATTGAACAAGCTTATTAACAGGCAAAATAGGAACAACACGTTTGGCACATATTAGATATAAAAAAAATTATGGTCCTGTTTATTACATTTGATAGTAAAACAGATTCCCTTTGCAACAACTAAAGTAGTTGCTTATCGATTGTCCTGAGTTAAACCTTTAATCAAGACCAAATCCTTTTTCAAATGCAAAACCATAAACAAAAAGCCAATCAGGATGTGACCTTATTATTTTCCAATTGCTTATTTCCAGCAACATTTATAAACTTCATGGCTTATGCTAGAAGCATTTGGGGCTTTCTGAAATGTCCTCAAATTACTGTTAGACAAACAGATTTTCTTAAATAGCATAAGCCCTAATTTTTTACCTTTTACGAGGCAATATGTTGTGTTGCACAAGGATAAAAAATAAGAACAAAAAAGGACATACACAAATACATACCTGCATCTACTTTTATATCTTAATAAGTTTACAGACCAAACATTTGTATTACATCACACATGCTAATAATACATTCAAACACTGATTCAAACACTTCAAATAGAATGTTTGTCTTAAATATTGCTTATGAAAATACAGCTTATACAGCTTAAATATAATTTATATTATGCTGAAAACACTAACATAAAGACTATTATATACCATAATTTTAAAAATGTCCCCCAAGCTCTGCTGTTCAAAAGCATGTGCAAATGGCTATATAAGACACAAAACAAAACAGATATAACCATTTCCCGCTCACACACAGCTATTTCCCATGAAGCGCATGCCTATTTTCCTAAACATGACTGCAAACCAGTACTAACAGATATGTTAGTGTGTACAACTGTGTACAACAAATGCATGGCATCTCTCATAAGGCTAAAGAAAAGGCTGGAAATTGGAAACAGCTCATAAGCTAGCTTGGAGTAAAGGAAATCAGCCATAAATGAGATCATGCATGCCAAGAAGTGTTTCACCATGGGGCAAAAAGGAAGCGGCAGATAAGAGTAAGCAGAAACCACTTAATGCTGCCTTACACAAATCTGTAAAAGTGTGCATGTTTGTGTGTGTGTGTGTGTGTGTGTGTGTGTGTGTGTGTGTGTGTGTGTGTGTGTGTGTGTGTGTGTGTGTGTGTGTGCATGCGTGCGTGCGTGCGGTCATGATATTCAGTGATTTGATAGTTAATAAACATGACTATATGACAAAAGTCAGTTTAGTTCCATATGTGTTCCTGTCAAGATAAATGGTGAGTGTTTGCATGGTTAAGTTTAATGTACTATTAATGTACAATAATCAGTATTCTTAATTGTGTTTTCCATTTGATTTGTTAAAAGCAGCTTAAAAAAGGACAAAATTACCAATCACCTTTTGATTTGCATTTAGTGTCTGATTCATGTAAGGCTCGTTTTCAGACTTAATTTTTTTAATAGATTGCTCCTTTTTTTTCTGTGTGTGTGTGTGTGTGTGTGTGTGTGTGTGTGTGTGAGAGAGAGAGAGAGAGAGAGAGAGAGAGAGAGAGCATAAGTGAGAGAATATGTGTGCATGGGTGTGTATAAAGGACCATTAGCGATATTCAATAGCTCATCTATCATACGGGCCATAGAAGTGGTACACCACAAACTATTAATCATGGCAGTCTCAGAGTATTGGATTCCAATGAAGAAACTCAACAACCTGAACTTAGCTTCAAAGAGCTGCTTCACCTGAGCCTGTCAAAGTAGCCACTCCTCTTACTGACACACTTTAATTACACATTCCTACCACAAGATGTTCATTTGAGACTAAAGAGTTCAGCCCTATTAGAAAAAAACTAAGCCATGTGTTTGTAAAATTCTGTTCATTAGAAAACAACAATAAGATGAGTTTTGGGTTTTTTGTTTTTTGTTTTTTTTTTTTTTTTTTGGGGGGGGGGGGGGGGTTTAGGATTATTTGCCCTCATTTGGACTAAATTGACCAAATAATTTATATATATATATAAATTTTTTTAATTTTTTTTTTCTTTCTTTTTGCTATTTTTCTGTAATGAAATCAAAAAGGATGTTTAAGGAAAGAAGACGCAAAAGCCATTCCTGCTTGGTGACCTCTCTAAAAGCAGAACAAATAAGCGTTATTTGGATTACATTCAAATATAAAAAAAAAAAAAGCAGTGTTATTTAACAGTAGTATAAATATGAATTTGAAACAGACTAAGGAAATTACAGCTTACATGTTCAATGTTGAGAAGTACCAGGTCTCTCTGCAGTTTACACTCACAGGAAAACACTGTTATTTAATAAAGGAAAATATATTCTGATCAAGAGAATGCAGTCCTGTCAGACAAGAGGAAAGTTTACATTATATCCAAAATACATATCTTCTCTCTCTCTCTTTCTCTCTCTCTCTCTCTCTCTCTCTCTCTCTCTCTCTCTTTTTCATACACACACACACACACACACACACTCATACAAATACCAGTACACTGTGTTACAAGTCCACATTGCCTTTCGTCCCGAGATAGGATATTGATATTGAATCTATCCATAGAACAAAAAAAAAAAAAGGTTTCTTATAATAACATGCAATATTATCTTCAAGTGATATGATATTTCTTGTAGCGAAGACACTATTGGGATAATTAAATGGATTAAATTCTGAACTTAAGTATATATAAATAATATAAAAATAATAACCACACAAAATATGTTATGTATGTGAATTATGTTATTAAGCATCAACTACAAAAATATATGTTAGTGAACTTCTCAGATAAAATAAATAAATGTTGAAATAAATGTTGAAATGAATGTATGGTCTGTTACTTTGCAAAAAAAAAAGATTCACAATAATTTTGTTGAGGCTGATTTCATTGTATTATCACAGAAAAAGTTACAGTAAAATACTGTTTGGTCAAAATTAGTAAGAGCACTTCTTTCTGACTGGTATTTATAAATGGTTATCTGGTTTTCAGTATAAAATCCTTTCCTGATGATAAGAGAAATTGTTGCGGCAATTGTTAAAGTGCACTTTGAAAATCATAAAATACCATGAATTTCTAAATTAAATGTCTATAAAACCTGTAGCAGCTCAATGACAGCTAGAAAAATACTGAGAGTTTTAAGTAGTGGTAGAGATCTTTTTTTTCCCGCTGTTTAAAACTGCAAACTATTGCGAGCTCAGACATAGCTGCATAGCTGCAGAGAGCAGAGCTCTTTTATTAAATTACATTTTCACACAAATGGTTAGGACATGTATTTACAGGCTGTAATATTTTTAATATATCCTGTTCTAATGTTTGTGTGTGAGTCAGGGGAGTAGCTTCCTACACTGATGTTTCACCATGCAGAAGAGTATAAGACACTGTCTGTGTAAAATGTAAAATTTATGAATTTCCCCTTACACCCTGCTTGATTTATGTGAAATAATAATACACTATTTAATGCTTAAACATGGCTGGGAGCAATTCGTGGCTATCAAGATGTACAATGGAGTAATGGCTAGGGAAGACAAATCACCTCACGGACTGAGGATGCTTGTTTAAGGTTGCTTGGCATATATATTAAACTATATGTAATTGTATACTCCATGCCATGATGGAGAGACAGCATGACAGAGAGACATATATTAGAGAATATAAATTTAGATACCTTAGACTTTTTTTTAAAGCATTACCACTTCTTCCTTCAGTTAAATATTCTCTGAAAATTTAATAGTTATTCTGAGACAATTTCAATAAAAAAAAAACCCCTGATTTTCAAGTTCTTTAGAATCTGGTTCATCTCTGGCATGAATGGCAAAACCATTAAGGAAGGTTAAGGCCTTCCAAATTTTACCAATTTCCTTTAGGCAGCCTTCTCTGGTACTTTAGCAGCTAAGATCATTTCAGTCAAATGTGTATTCCCAACCAACTAAGCAAAGCATTTTTTTTTTAAGATTTATTTTGCTTTAATTGTTAATATGGAGAGTTAAACTGGAATTTGTTCCACTAAAATAAATCTTAAGCCAAGTTAAAAACTTATGTAGGCTTTTCATGCATATGTTAAACTATGCATCTCTGACAGCCACATTTAATTAAAACATAAGTTTAAAAATCTAAAAGAGAAGCAATAAATTTCTTCATTTAAGTGTATGTGTCAGGGATACCTGCCACGCCCCCTTTGGTGGCTCTCTATGCCTCCACTCTCCATAGAGCTCCAGGTTTAACCACGCACACCTGGAGCTCATCATCACTCATGCCTCCACTCTCTCTGAAGCTCCAGGTTTAACGAGGCACACCTGAAGCTCATCACTCCACTCCTACATAAACCCCTCACTCACATTCACTCCCTGTTCGTTATTGTTTATGTTTGACTTTCCGTACTACATGTTTTGGCGTTCCGGTTTTCATGCAGGACTTCTCTTATCCGTCTCATCCGGACTCCAGAATCCCGTACCGGCTGCACTTCCCCTCCCTGTGCATCTCGGGTCAGCTACGCTTCTCCCAATGCGCTACTCGGACTATCTCTCTCAACTGTAGGACTGCCGTGTGCTTGTGCTTGTGTGTGTGTGTGCGCGCGTATGCGCGTCTGTGTGTGTGTGTGTGTGTGTGTGCTCGTGTCTCTCTCTCTCCCTCACACGTGCATTAAAGCCCAAGTTGCATTAAAAAAATCAAGGTAAACTTGCATAGTAATAACCCAAATAAATCTGCTATTTAGTCACCTGCTTTGCTAATAATTGGTTAGGCCCAGGCATTCATGAATCCCACCTAAGTCATCTCTCATTTCCTTTTCTTTTTTTGCACTTCTTGTCTCTACCAACCTTTGCCAAGAGAAATGCCTCTTCTAAATCTGGTGATTCATATGCAATAACAGCTCTGGTGAAGCACAAGTGTTGAATTCTTTTTGGCACACCATAAAACATTATATGCATGATTTGTGCAGCTACTGCGTTCCGTAATTTCATTTTCTTTCTTTCATTTCGCCTTCCTGACCACATGATCCGTTTCAGTCCTATTATGAGTAGAGAGGACCTTGGAGAGGATCAGAGGTGTGCCATTGGCCCCCTCGGAGATCCTCTCCACCCTAGCAAACAGACTGTGGAGATTACTTCTACCCCAATGTGCTCCCACCACCACCTCACCCCCACCCAATGCCAATCCAGTATCTATGATTCAAGCACACATTAAATATTTCTGACATCATGCAGCTGTGCTTTCTCCCTCTTACCCCAGGGCATAAAAAATAAACTTTTTGTCGGGCAATTCAGAATGTGTCATTTTGTAGGGTCATGCCTGCAACCTGCTTCACACAAAAATATAAGGGTTTAATTAAAAGAATGCATGTAAATGGTTGAAGCTCTTTCTTTGTTTTACACACAAGTAAGGAAGTAAAGAAAACTGATATTTTTATTTATATATACATTTAAAAGAATTTACAAATAATATGATATAATAAACTATATAATGAAACATTCAATGACAATTTCCTTCAGTCGTGTACCTGATATTTAAAACATTGTAACAAACTGAATAATTTATCTGTCTTTTCCTGCATTTGTCCACCTACACTCAAGCTGACTAGTTAATTCCTTCCAGCTTAGTTTTTAATATACACTGTACAATGTAAAACTTTTCTTTTCAATCATTCATCTCTTTACTGTAATCACTCTTGTAAATGACCTAATAAAGAAGCGAACAATTAATCATAGTCCGGACATTCAATTGTTAAGCCTGTTCCCTACACCACTAAATACACTCACATAGGGGTATGCTTCCCTCTCCTGGCTGATCTGGAAAAATAATAAAAAAATAATAATAATAATTTTAAAAAAGTCTGGAAAGCTGCTAAAGCTTAGGTCTACATACTGTATTTTTTCTCATGTAGAACTGATTTCGTAAAAACCGTAGTACAAGTTAGTGTGTATCATAAATGTTGAAAGGAGGAAAACAGGAAAAGGAAAAAGTAGCAGTGTTTATGAAGGATGAATTGCAATAGGAAAGGACAAGCATTAAAATAAGTAAAACAATATGCAACACAGAGTAGAAAGATATATAGTGTTTACCTTTCAAACAACTTAGAGCTCATGTCAACATTATTGTTAGCAACAGATGTACTGTTTGTTTCATTTCATTTTAAATTCATAACAATTGAATGAAAATATTCACCCAGCATAACTTTGAAGATAGGTTTGTCTGGGGTGAGACATGCGTATCAAGACAGATATTGTAATCATTTACATCTCTGACACTAGTCAGTAATAAAATATGCTATATAAAATCCATACAGCATATTTAGGATTTTTAACAAAATTAATATTTTGTTATGGATTTTATGCTGCATATTTTATTACTGACTAGTGTCAGTAATGTTAAAAAGGCATTTTTCATGTTTCATTCAATAATAAAACAAGAACATCATTTTAGTATTTGTTTAATATCATATTATCCACCTTTAAAAATTGAAAAAAAGGTAAAAAATGTGACCCAAATTCTGACCCAAATAAAATTTTGAGGCAATAATCCAGTGCAATAAGTCTCTGTGTTATTAATGTGCTGCAAAATTGCAGCTACAACTAGCTCAAAGCAATCTATATGAACCATATGGTTTCAGAAATGTCAGTTGTGAAGACAGAGACAAAGATGAAGTGTTGTGTGGGATGTGATGTCATCTTTTCTTTTAATCAAAAAGATATAAAATATACATTAGGTCATGAAAGTCCATCTCAAAGAAACCTGTTCTATAAACAAGGCCAAGCTTTGCTGTTCAAGTCAGCTCAGTCCTCCAATAGCAGAGAGAGAGAGAGAGAGAGAGAGAGAGAGAGAGAGAGAGAGAGAGAGAGAGAATGAAAGGGAAAGCAAGGGAAGGAAGGGAAGGAAGGAAGGGGAGGGGAAGAGAAAGTGAAGGGAAGGGGAGAAAAAGTGAGAGCAGTCTCACAGATCAAAGAAAACAACATGAGGGAGGATATGAGCTCTTAAAGAAGTAATATAGCAGAGATTCCATCTGTTTTCCTGCAGCTGGAAAAGAATGACAAAGCAGCATTTTAGCCTTGGATATCAGTGCCCACAAATTCCTTTATTAAGGAAACCCCCACTTTAATATCAGATTGATAAACATTAAAGACCTCTGAAGAAAATTCCACCCCTCTATATTAATAGGCATAACCTTTATATGACAAATACATTTGAAGATTACTTCTTGAAAGGCCATCAATGTTAATTACCCTGTGGTATTTTCAATTTTGAAACTGGAACTGTAATTTTAAGAGAAGAGAAAAAGAAGGAGCGAGAGAGAGAGAGAGAGAGAGAGAGAGAGAGAGAGAGAGAGAGAGAGAGAGAGAGAGAGAGCGCAAAGATATACATTGATTTTACTGCTAACATGGACTAAAGATCACTTTTTGAAAAACTAATTAATCCTTTCAATGACTAAGTGCTCTAAATAATATCACTCTGCTTTGAGGGATATGTATGGTTAAATCTTTGTAGTTATTTATGGTAAACAGTATTCAGTACAGTGCATTGCAAATGTATTCAACCTCCTCAAAAGTCAGTAAAAGTTTCAGCTCTGCATAATGTGTAGAAGTGATTTTCATTCATTCCTTCCTGGCAGATTTTCTCCAGGTTCCACAGGTTTGTTGTTTATTGACTAAATTTAATAAATTTATAATAACAATTAGTAAATTGTATTATGAAATAATGAAAATATGTCCCTGGGGCATGATGCTACCAGCACCATAATTGAGTGTCGGAAACTTATCCAACCAGCATTTATTTTATTTTGATTTCCTATTAAAAAATACCAAAGAATTACAGTAATTGAACATGAGTTTGCAATAAAAATACTGATGGTATTAATATGCTTAATTTTTATTAAATTACAAACCTGATCTGTTCTGGGAATTGAATACTTTTGCCACTGTAATCTTTTTTTATGTATAGATTTCCCTTTTAAACTGCTGGAATTAAGCAGATTGATTTATGATCTCATATTCTTTTGACAGTGACTCATCCTTTTTCACTGAATGGATGTATGGATATTTGAATTCTAATCTGATCACTGCATGTAATCAGTAGACTGTTCACACATCCCATAAGATTTTGAGATTTAGAGTCTTATTCACCATGCAACAGGCCTTATTGGATCCAAGCTGACCTGTTTCAGAAGCCATTGTATTTCCTTCCCCATTTGATGTTTTATTTATTAGGGCCATGAGTTCTGCTGCAAGAATATGTACCTTTCTGAATAATCAATAAATATTCATTTCATTATTTAGTGTCTCATATGATAGGGGGACAGAAAATGGTAAAACTTTTTCACAAATCCATCGTTCTTGATAAATCAATTCACCTTCAAAGTTAGGTGGGAAAAGTGCTGTATGCATGTAAACAGCTCTGTGCATTGCTGAATACTATAAGTAGGCCATAAATATGGTACAGGTGTCTCTCTGGGACTATGATTCATTGAGCAGGCTGGCCAAGAAAGAACAGTAAATTCACCAATATTAATTAACCCCCTGCTTTCTGGCCATTTCAAGGCCTATATCTCAGTGACCCCGTAAACATCCAGTGGACAGGGTTATCCTTGGCAGGGCACAGGAGTGACGGCTCTCATTCAGTAGAATGAGTTATTAAGAGTATTTTTTGGATAGATGGAAAAACTGTAGCCAGGCTATTTAGTGTCATAAAGCTGGGCCATAGTGGCAGACAGGCTCAGCGGGACAGAAGGCAATACCACTCCAATCAAATCTGAGATGGATGAAGGATGGGGCTGTCCACTCTGAATTTTTATATTGGGAAAGGGGCTGGGAGGGAATAATGCCATCCATGAGTAAATTAACCTCTAACAAAGGATGGAGCAGATTTCTGTCATCTGCCACGGATGTAAGGGGAAATTAATGGCCAGAGAGAGACCTTCTGCTTATGTTGGAGATCGGTCATTATCAGTGGATCTGCCGCAATTATAGCAGTATTCGGTTGGTAAGATCTGCAACAGCAGACACTGTGTTCTATATGTTTTTCAACATGCCTCTTGAAAAGAGGTCAGAAGAGTTTAAACAGTCACAATGATAAGGTGGACTGGACTAACAGGTTTCACAGAGCTTATTTTATTTTTGAACAAACATCACAGAGTCCAAACGTCAGATGTGTAGGGACATCATTACATAGCAAACACAATTCAATGGAATCATCTGAGGAAATAAACAAGGTATGGAATTAATCAAGACTATACAATTTCAGCCAGGTCGAATACTGGTCAGGAAAGATTTAACGATTATGTGGATTATGATTTTCTATGATTATCTTATTTTTCCGTGTTTAGCCCCGGTTTCTGTTATGATGTTGTATTCGGAAATGTACGGACACTTAGGTACAAAGACTGAATGAAAGTATAATAAAGTATTATTTTAAGCAAAAAGTAAATGAAATAGCCAAGCGTTGAACACGCCCCTTGGCGTCAAAACTGTAAGTTCCGGCTCCACCGGAAGTTGCTGGGTGTCGCCTGCGCATGTGTACAGCGCTACCGGGACAGGGGTTGTAGCAGGAAAGGAAGTGCTTTTAGCACCAAGTGTCTAATAAGGTGCTGTGAAAATGACAACATGAAATAGCACAGCGTTACTGTAGAATAATTGTTAGAATTCGCGTTGGCGCATAAACCGCTCTGTCTTCATCTTAAAAAAAAACAAAAAAAACACCAACAACAAACTAGCAATAGAGCTAACCTGCTGATTTTTAACCCCGGAAGTTTTGCGTAGCCTTGTAGCCATTTAGCTTTAAGCTTGCTTTACTGGTTCTGGTAAATGTTTGTCTTTTCCTATGATGAGGTGGCACGCGTTTCCGTTTTGCGTGCCGCCTCTCAGCCAGCTCTCTTTTCCGTATTTTGGTAAATGAATAACATTGTGGCTAGTCGCCATGGCTGGCTTTCCAGTTACTTTACAGGCCACTTGATAGTCTAAAAGCAGAGGCGATTTTCAGTCCTCTGATGTTTTCCACGTATCGACGATTTTGCCTACTGTCATAAGTTCAGGTAAGATGCCATTTCCAGCCGGCCAGAGAAAACTATGTTTGGATCACCTTCACAAAGACAGTCTTTACTCAAGTCCAGTCCAATATTAAATTAGGTTGACTGAATAGACCAATCAAACTAGTTGGTTTAGATAAACTGGAACATTTTGACACCATATGGCACAGATTTTGATTGAACACACAATAGATTTCAGTACCCTGATTTGTCTTCGATCAACATTAAAGCAGAGTAAAAGCCTGATTGAGTTTTCGTCCTAAATTATTAAGTCTTAATTATTTATTTGAATGGTTGGGAGTTTCAGTTTCTTTTAATCCACAAGTTTCTACTTCAGCTGAATTTGAACAATCAGTATAAGAGAAAAAAAATATTTACATTAGTGTCATTGCAAATGTACATCTTGTATCCACAGCACATGATCACAGCAGTGTTCATTCAGTATGAACAAGTCTCATATTTCAGCTATCATTTAGATTATTATATTTTGCCCACGTCTCAAATGACTCCAAAACAAAAATTTACTCCTTTGTATATTAAGGACATGTCATGATGTTGATGATATCATTTGTAAATCCACAGGAGGGTACAGACACAATGAGTTCCAAATACAGCTTAATCAACTATAACTCCCGAAAGCACATCTCCATCTCGATACCCTCCTCCGCAGAGTCGATGTCCCCGCACATCAAATCCATAGAGGAACTCCGAGTGCTAGGGGTGAACCTGAGCAGTTTCAGCACTCCCACGCAGTTCTTAATCTGTGTGACTGGAGTGTTTGTTTTTTACCTCATCTATGGCTACCTTCAGGTACAAATTTCTGTTGTTATACCAGCACTGACATAACTGTTGTTCTCCCTGTTTATACCAGTGGCAGCATATCTCTCAACTGTATGGTAGAATTATATTGTAATGACCGACTTCTATATTTCTATATCAATAGGGATGCACCTCAACATATTTTGAATCAACACAGATTTTGCAAAGGAACACATGATAGACATGACCTCATGCCAAGTCATTATATCGCTGATGTTTTGATAACCTGCCACCAGAAGCTTGCAATAACCAAGAATCTCATTGCATTGCAAATTCTCCACTTTCTGCATCACTCTGCTTACGCCTACATATGCACAGCTTGTGTGTGTATGTATTGGGTGTAACGGTACACGTATTCGTACCGAAATCTTTGTTACCGAAACCATACGAAGTAGCTTTCGGTTTGGTACACGTGTGCCAACCTCAATCCTTTTTACTTGCATAGTTAAATCCTGAGTTCCCTCTGGAATATATTAAGTGAAAAGTAAAAAAAAAAGTTTTAGTTTCCGCCTCGCACTTTGAGCGCATTTCTGAAATTATTATTAAACTTTAAAACATACACAACAATGCCAGAAACTAGAGTTAGCACAGTGATACTGTGGCTACTCACTCCGTACCGGAAATACGATGTGTAGTGTGTTGTTTTGAGACAGTCCAGCGATATGGATTCTGTAGCGTTTGCTTCAAGAATTTATCTTACAAGGAGAAAATACTGAAAATGCTGCATATCAAGCAAATAAACAAATGAAGGATGGGAGGAATGAAGATATTTGTTAAATTATGTTAAAATAAGTAGATCAGTTAAGTAGAGCATATCTTTCGAAAATGTAATATTACATGTAAAGCACACACACACACACACACACACACACACACACACACACACAAATTGGGTTTAACAAATGTCAAATAGTTAATTAAATTTTTTCATTTATTACATTTTTGTATCAATTTTATTTGTGCCACTTTAATCAATTGCTCAATTTAATCAATACAATAAGTGTATTGCATTCATTTGATTTATTCTATTTAATTTTTATATATACATTTTTTTTACTATAATATATTATTAGATATATTAATTAACTAAGCAGGCATTTTATTTTAAATTGTTCTAAAAATGTAAACTGTTTGTATACAAATGTTAATAATAATAATAAACCGTGTTAAAAAAAAAAGATAAGCAATTTTATGTTTTGCATTTCTTCCCTCTAACTATACCGAAATTGTACTGAACCGTGACCTAAAAATTGAGGGACGTACCAAACAGTGATTTTTGTGTACTGTTACACACCTAGTATGTATTTCACCAGTTAATTTCAGATTTTTTTTTTTAATAAAGGAAAAAAAAATTTTCACACAATATGAACAATACGAATAAGCCGTGTCTTCAATGGCCATGGTATTCTCAAAAGTGAGTTTGAGTGTTGCTGGCAGAGAGCAGAGAGTGTTGCAGGCTAAAATCGCATTTTCAAATAACTTGATCACCCTTAACAAAGAGATTCCTGTTTGTCTTAAAACATGCCAACATCAGCAGTTGGCTGCATCATTCAGTTCCTTAGTTTTATCTGTCCTGTTTTTAGATTATGCTTTTGCAGTTCATTCACCTTTTTGCACCTTGTGTGCCATTTTCTACCACTTTCTGCATATGCCTGATGAGGAGTTTACAGTTACAACAGTTTACAGGATTGTGTGAAAAACACAAAAGTGACTGACAGTTCTGTGGATTGATGAAAGTAAAATGGCTACATTGGTTTAAGTTGCCAGGAAGGAAATAATACATTATATAAATCACTCTTTACAAAGATGATAAGCAGAAAAGCATTTCAGCATGTAGCATGTAAACCTTGATTGGGATGGGCTGTAAAAGCACAAGACTACTCGGGGTTTTATGTATTGAGTTCTCTGAGGTGCTTTTTTTTTTTTTTTTAACCCCAGAATTTTAAAGAACCATCAGTTACTATAGACTTTCGGTCAATTTAGACTTGGTCTTCCTGTTCGATGAAACGTGTCACCAATTTTCTCTGATCTCTCATTAACGAGTCATTTTGCCTTCACAACTTCCATTTAATGGTTTTAATTGTTTTTCCTTGTTTGATAGAAACATAAACTAGTGCAGGGGTGGGCAACCCGCGGCTCTCGAGCCGCATGTGGCTCTTTCGCTAGTTTCATGCGGCTCTTACGTTCATATCGAAGTTTGTGTTTGTGTTTTTTAATGTGCGTGTTCGCTTCGATTGAGTTCAATACGACATTTTTAAGACTTCAATGAGCTTGCCCCTACTGGGAAACTTTGCGGTATATTCATCACACGCACATGCGCATTTCACGAAAATACCGTATTGAACTCAAGCGATGTGAACACGCACATAAAAAAAAACCACAAACAAAGTCTGTGTTTTCTCCCCTGAAACACGTGAAATCAACGCATCGATCTGTTCTGACTGACACCCATGTAAAAGAATTGCTTCGAGTGGCAACAACGGAATACGAGGCAGATTTGAAGGGGATTGTTCAAGGCAAGGAATGCCAAAAGTCCCACTAAGTAACATGCATAGTAAAAGAACAACGCTATTGTAAATTATTATATTTTTGTTTGTGGACTTGGTTGAACTGAGAGTTTGTGTGTGTGAGACAGTGCACAGAATGTTAATTGTTGAAAATGACTGTCCTGTGGTCTTAGAACTGTAGGAGTCAATTTCTGTCATTATGTTGGTGTGTGACATTTACAATAAATCTGGCTGAGCAGAGGTGTGTGTGTGTGTGTGTGTGTGTGTGTGTGTGTGTGTGTGTGTGTGTGTGTGTGTGTGTGTGTGTGTGTGTGTGTGTTAAAGTAAGGGATGGGTGATGTGTGCCCATGTGTATGATGTGGCTCTTTGCGGTAACACAGTAAAAAATGTGGCTCTCGAACTCTGACTGGTTGGCCGCCCCTGATATAGTGCTTAAACTGTATCTGCCTATTTACCTTTAAGTTGAGTTTTTTTAGCTTTACCTTTTAATTGTTGTCCTGGCACATTATTGGCTGAATAGTTTATTGTTGAATGAGCAGTCGTACAAGTGTTCCTAAATTACCTGGTAACATAAACTCCTAGACATTGATTATATCTGTAGTGACTTAGAGCACCAAAGCCCTAAAGTTTGATGCACTATATAAACACAAACTTCGATATGAACGTAAGAGCCGCATGAAACTAGCCAAAGAGCCCCATGCGGCTCGAGAGCCGCGGGTTGGCCACCCCTGCACTATATTCATAAACCCACCAGGCATAACATTATGACTAGAGGTCGACTGATTGATCAGCCAGGCTGACTTTTTAATTAATCGGCATCGGCCAATTTGTGCTGCAAATTAGGCCGATTATTATTCAGGCTCATCTTACACCAAACCGCTTGTGTGAGAGAACATAAATCTCCCATACCAGCAGGTGGCAGTAATCTATATTTGGCATCCAAACAGGGAAACCGGAACTAAATACAGTGGAACCTCGGGTTACGAATTTAATTCGTTCCGGTACTTTATTCGTAACCTGAAAAGTTCGTATCCCGATACAAATTTCCCCATAATAATGAACAGAAACTTCGGTAATTCGTTCTGGACAACCAAAAATATTACTTAAATAAAAATAAAGCCAATATTCACTAATATCATTTACTTTTAACATGTTATATTAAAATCATACCACATAAAAACATACAAAAGAGGAAAAGATCTTTAGCGGGTACTTTCCCTTTGAGAAGACTCGCTGCAGGAGACGACGTTCGTAGAAGGGGGAGGAGGGAGAGTTATTGTTTGGAAGGAGAATCTTATTATATTATATTATTTATATATTATTATATATTATGTTATAGAATATTAAAGACAGTGTTATTAACACGAACGCTGAGACAATTGTTGCATTAGAGGGAAAATGAGAGCTGTTTCTTTAAGGCTACTATCAGTTGGTATTGAAGTCCAGAGTGAAATTCATTATGGGTATTGTACTTCGGAAAAGACTGTAACCCTGCTAATCTATCTTCATAAAAACAAGTCAAGTGGTTATGCATCGGCTAATGTTGTCCATCTCATCATTCCACGAGCATCAACTAACGAGTTGTTACGCTGCCGCCGGGAAAAGTTCAAGCGGATAAGTAACACGATGCTCTCGCTAGGGACACAGGACGCTAACTGATGTGACGAGCTGCGTGGATAGAGCAAAAACAACCAACCTGCCTGCGATTTTTTGGTGAGCGACGTTCGTATCCCGATATATTGTTCGTAACCAGGGGCAAAAATTTTTATGAACTGCGATTCGTAACCTGAATTATACGTATGCCGGGGCGTTCGTAACCCGAGGTTCCACTGTATATAAATAAGCAGCGTTATCAAGCAGGCGTTCATGTCAGTTTTTTCAATCATCTCTGCTAAGTTGAAAAGACAAGAGCAAAAATGACAACAAGAGTGTTCCATTATTTTCTTTTTGATAATCCGCTAAACTAAAAAATTAATCGGGGTTCACTTTCTCGTCGACAAGCTCCGCCTCTGCCAAACATGCAGAATTGCTGAAAAACAGCAGATGCCGTCCAACTCGAGCCAACAATGCGGAAAAAAATCAAGCAGTTTTTAATATAGCCTTATATATTTCATTGGTTAAATATGATGATGCTTTTGGAGAGAGAATGAGAGTAAGGGTTTTTTTTTTTTGGAATTGTACTGTTAGTGAGTCTTCAACCAGCTGTAGTTTAGGGTAGACTCAGGGACCAAAACCTGCTCACAAGTGCACTGATTGAAGTGGCCTGTGGTGTTCAAAAATGTTTCATTTAAGCAATTTTCTGTATCATGTCTTATTAGTTAACTATTAGATTTTATGAGAGAAAATTGGCATTAGATATCTGCCATGATTTCTAAATATCGGCATCAGTCGGAGTAAAACCCATATTGGTTGACCTCTAATTATGACCATCGATCAGGCATAACATTATGACCACCTGTCTAATATTTTGTTTCCGTTTTTGCTGCCAGAAAAGTCCTGACCCGTCAAATATTAACAGCATTAACTTCCTCAGCAATTTGAGCTACAGGAGCTCATCTGTTGGATTTTTTCTGTTTTTAATTTTGAGGACAAAATGTGCACTTGCTGCCTACTATATCCACTTACAGGTGCCATGATGAAGAGATAGTTATTATCAGTGTTATTCACTCAGTGATCATAATCTTATAAAGTCCTAATGTTTTGCCTGAAGGTGTGTGTTCATAGTTTAATTTTCAAATTTCTTCTGTTTTTAGGAGCTTATATTTTCTGTAGAAGGTTTTAAACCTTTTGGCTGGTATCTTACCCTGGTCCAGTTTGGGTTCTATTCCATGTTTGGACTGGTAGAGCTGCAGCTTACTCAGGATAAGAGGAGGAGGTAAGAAATGCAAAAATATGGTAAGAACCTGACTGGAAAGAACTACTCCTTACATGCAAATATAAAAATGTACATGCAAACATTCTATATGTAACTCCTGAGTCAGACAAGAAACAGATATGTTTAAATGAGGTCTAGGCCGCTGCAAATTTTTCTGACAATTGTATGACTCGCTGCAAAAAGTTTTTTTGGCAGGTTGGGTTAATGTCAAATTTGTAAATACATGTCATACAGTAGTTCAGAACCCTCAGATGTTATCATAAATTCATACATAAAGAAAAATGGACTGCAGCAAATAAAGAGAAAGAGGCAATATTCCTCTGGTCATTTCCAGATAACACAAAGTAATGGTCTATAGATTTTATCTCGCTTGCTTTGGCAAATTGTTAATTCTAAAAATAAATCTGCAGGAAGCTCATAAATACATTAGCAGTTTTATCTAAAAGGAAAGCTGCAAGAGCTTGAGCATTGCTAATATAACTACACTGTTATAGTAAAAATATGAATAGTTATTATTACTTGGCGATTCACTGGAGTCACAGCCAATAAGGTGAGAGAAGGGCAGGCATGTAAACAAACAAAGCACTCAGAAGTTTAGAAAAAAAAAGAAACAAACAAACTTCCAGGATTTGTGGAATTTTTTTGTTGTTGTTCATCCGGAGCATATAAAGTATTAGTTTCTTCTATAATACAGTTTAAAGTTAGTAGTAATACATGTTACCTGATTTCGTTTCATATTTCTTACCCAACTGAGAGGTTTAAGCATGTGAACTCATTATTACATAGTTAGTGTAATTCTGTATTTCAAACAAAACTTAGTTTAGATAGCAAACGACTAGCTGTGTCTGATAGCTTTGGAGATGTGCAGTTTTTGGTATAACCATTTTATTTTACTTTGAACCACTTTTTCAGAATTCCTGGAAAGACATATATGATCATAGCATTTCTAACAGTCGGGACCATGGGTCTCTCCAATACATCACTAGGATACTTGAACTACCCAACACAAGTCATCTTCAAATGCTGCAAACTCATTCCTGTTATGATTGGAGGAATTTTCATACAAGGTATCTTCTTTTTTGTTGAATTTGGATGATTCCATAATTGGCTCAAACAAAAAGAAAATGAGTGAGATAGCAACAGAAGTACATCCTTTATCATTTAATGTCTTTATAGTTTTTCTTTTCTCTAAATCCCAGCATTGTAGTGTGGTGATCCCCTGGGTCTGATGTGTAGGTTCTTAATTGAAAGCTAGATGCTAGTCTATCAAAGCTAAGCAGACTAAAAGCAATACAAAGTACATTGCTGTCACCTTGTCCTCCCATGGCATAGAAAAGTTCAGGAAGACTTTCCCTACTCATCTCTCCTTTCCTTTTACAGATTTGGAGGCAATCAAGGAAAACAAGAGAGACATGTTGTGCTTTTTTTTTTTTTTCCTTCAGTCTCACATTCTTTGTTGTTGTACTGATAAAAGAATCCTCTACTAGAGTGCTGACCTTCTTCAAAGAGGCAACCTGCAGCTAGTTTTATGATGGCTGCTCTCAGTTTCTGATCCGAAGGACATACTCATCTCACTTCTCTCTCTACCCAACTATAGTGCTACTGCTTATTTAGGGGGTTAAGCAGAGACACTGATGTCCATGACCAATCTGAGCTTTTAAAGGCCTTTGTGGAGCTACTAAAATTATGCCAAGCAAGACCTTATGACCATTGATGCCTAAACTAGAACAGAAAGTTATTAAAGATGCTGTTTCTGGGAGGATCATTGCTCTTTTACAGTGATTGATTGTGTTGCAGGGAAACGGTACAATTTTGCAGACGTTATTGCTGCTCTGTGCATGAGTCTCGGCCTTGTCTGGTTTACGCTGGCTGACAGCAAGATTGCCCCAAACTTCAATGTGACAGGTAATATGCTGGTCAAAAGAAGCCATTTTTATTCACTAGAGGGTTGTACCACAAGAGCAACTTGTAAGATGCATCTGAACAGACAGCAATAGCTCATTATTATTATTATTATTATTAATAATAATAATAATAATAATAATAATAATAATAATAATAGTACTTTTAAGTAATTTGTTTAAGAAAGATTTATCCATGTGAAATATAGCAAATGCATAATGTACTACTAACATCATGCAGCAGTATTAAAAGCTTGTTTGTGATGTATCTGATTTTGGCAGGTGTTATCCTTATTTCCCTGGCGCTATGTGCTGATGCTGCTATTGGAAATGTGCAGGAGAAAGCAATGAAGCTACACAATGGATCAAACTCAGAAATGGTAAAACATTACGGTGGTAATGATTGTCTAAAACAGCAAAACATGTCATATAACTCTAATCTTTGTCTCTGAATCAGTTTCTCTTTCTTTGTATGTGTTAAAGGTGTTGTATTCCTATTCCATTGGCTTTGTGTATATTCTGCTTGGACTTTTGTGTATGGGAGGTCTGGGACCTGCAGTGGCCTTCTGTGCTCAGGTCAGTTTAAACATATTAAACTAATACAATCCACATAACACACTTGAAAATGTTTTTAATCCAGTTTTGAAAGTTAAAAATTTTAAATATCTGGTTAAAGTTAAACATAAAAATAAAGAAAAATCTTTAGATATTTAAAAATTCTATTCATGGTGCACTGAATGGTGTAAAAACACCTTATGTTTTGTTACATTTTCATCAAGTTTAATATGTAATAAATAAACTGCATACAAGCAAATTCTTTTTAAGAATAGTACTTTTCTTTTTTTTGTAATTTTTTTTTCTTTGAAGGCCAAGCAATCCTTGTAAATTTCTGAAGCATTTGCTATATACATTATTAACTAGAGTCCTCAGTTCCTCTTCTCTCTTTTTGGAATGATCTTAACCTGATAATTTGCTGCAAAATCAGCAATACCAAGCAGGCATCTACTTATGCAAAAAAAAAAAAAAGCCAGATTATAAAATTGGGAGGAAAACAAGTGATCACTTTGACCATGTACATCAGTCTAGTGTGCAACAGTCTCACGCTCTCATGGCATTTAATGAAAAGGAAGCGCAGCATCACTCTTGACTTGACCTTTTTACAGTGATGAATAAATGCAGATTAATTAATTTAGAATTGTTGTATTGAAAAAGATATAAATTTTTATTATTGTTTAAATATTACCGTATTTTCCAGACTATAAGACTTTTTTCCCACGCTTTGAACCCCGCGGCTTAAACAACGAAGCGGCTAATATATGGATTTTTCCCGGTTTTTTCCTGGTTTCACAAATTTCAAGCCAAAAAACTGAGCCCCATAATATTAGAACAATGAAATTTCCGAACAGAAACGAAAAAACGCACTTCACCTTTGTTCTGAGCTGCACGGCATCGGGAGAAAAACTTCCACCGGTGGTGATTTTTAAACGCACAAAGATGGCAAAAGATAAACTCTCGATAGAAATAGTTGTGAAAGGAAGGAGGAAGACGGTGAACAATGACAGTGAACAATGACCGTGAACAATGACAATGAATGGTCGGCTACTTTTTAGATACAAGCCGTTGTAACGCGTTGAGTCTGGGTGAAGGAAGAGCTCGCTAACTCCAGTTGCAACAGAAATCATATAAGCACAGACAGGTTTCCAAAACGCGTGCTTATTTATTTTTCTTGGCAACAGCGTTACGGGTTAGTCAAAGAAACTTAGAAATGAGCATCAGAAAATAATAAGGACATATTCCTCGGCCTTGCACACATGCAGTAATACCGGAAAGATGCGGCGGCAGGCTATTCCCAAAATACCACTCTGCTCTTAAAGAAGCCACAACACATTTCACCCGTTACACCGTGTAACAGACACGTCTTTTGTTAAAGCCTGTGTAAAGTTCATTAGTTTCAGTGTAGACACTGCGGTTTATAGTCAGGTGCGGCTTATTTATGTTCAAAATACAAATCTTTGTCAAATTCAGTGGGTGCGGCTTATATTTGGGTGCATAAATTTGGGCAACCCAACAGAAAAATCACATAAATATTTAGTAGAGCCTCCTTTAGCAGAAATAACAGCCTCTAGATGCTTCCTATAGCCTGTAATGAGTGTCTGTGAGCATCACAGCATGATGGAACCTCGCCCAAATTTTACTGTGGGTAGCAAGTGTTTTTCTTGGAACGCTGTGTTCTTTTGCCGCCATGCATAACGCCCCTTGTTATGACCAAATAACTAAATCTTTGTTTCAGCAGTCCACAGAACCTTATTCCAAAATGAAGCTGGCTTGTCCAAATGTGCGTTTGCATACCTTAAGCAACTCCGTTTGTGGCGTGTGTGCAGAAAAGGCTTCTTTTGCATCACTCTCCCATACAGCTTCTCCTTGTGAAAAGTGCGCTGAATTGTTGAACGATGCACAGTGACACCATCTGCAGCAAGTTGATGTTGTAGGTCTTTGGAGGTGGTCTGTGGGCTGTTTTTGACCGTTCTCACCATCCTTCGGCTTTGCCTCTCCAATATTTTATGTGGCCTGCCACTTCTGGCCTTAACAAGAACTGTGCCTTTGGTCTTCCATTTTCTAACTATGTTCCTCACAGTGGAAACTGACAGCTTATATCTCTGCAATAACTTTTTGTAGCCTGTAATGTTAAACAATCTTTGTTTTCAGGTCATTTGAGAGTTGTTTTGAGACCCCCATGTTGCCACTCTTCAGAGGAGAGTCAAAGAGAACAACAACTTGCAATTGGCCACCTCAAATACCTATTCTCATGATGGGATGCACCTGTCTATGAAGGTCAAGGCTTAATGAGCTCACCAAACCAATGTTTCAATTAATCAGTGCTAAGTAGTTACAGGTATTCAAATCAACAAAATGACAAGGGTGCCCAAATTTATGCACCTGTCTAATTTGGTTTTGATGCATATTGCGCATTTTCTGTTAATCCAATAAACCTAATTTCACTACTGAAATATTACTGTCCCCTTCAGTTATTTGATAGATCAAAAAGAAATTGCTGATCCAAACACCAAAATATTTATAAATGAAAATCATGGACATTGTCAGGGGTTCCTAAACTTTTGCATACAACTGTATATTTTACTCATATGAATTCATAAGGGTGCTATAACAGTTGTTGTTTTTTTTTTGTTGTCAGTTGTTGTGTTTACAGTTGTTGCTATCTATGACAGCAGAGTGTTTTAATGATTTACTTTTTGATCATTAAGAATCAAAAGAAGTGTTCCCTTAGAAGTGTTCCCTATTCACTCTGATTGAACGTAAGAGGATTTGCCTTATACTTAGTTTGTACAGACTTACCAAAGAAGACTTGAAGCTGTACAGCTGTAAGCTGTAAAAACTGCCAAAGGTTCTATAAAACTCAATAAAAGACAAGAAAATTGTACTTTCAACAGACATTGTCTCAAAGCAGCTTTACAGAATTTAACAGTTAAGGTAAACGATGTGTATTTATACCTCATGAGCAAGCCATGGTGACTGTGGCAGCACAAAGATCTAGCAAAACTAACAGAGATGTAGCCTTGGTTTGAAGCTAAAAACAGGTCATTAGAGATTTTAACTAGAGCAGTTTCTGTGCTATGATGGGGCCCAAAACCTGACTGAAACTCTTCAAAGATATTGTTCTCTTGTAAGTAGGAACATAACTGGGCAGACATAATCTTTTCTAAAATCTTAGACATAAATGGGAGATTTAAAATGGGTCTGGATCCAAATTAGATTTCTTAATGAGGGGCTTAATAACCGCTTACTTGAGGGGTTTATGGACGTGACCTAAAGATAGTGAGGAGTAAATAATATTCAGAAGAGGCTCACCAGCTGTATGTAACACTTCTTTCAGTAGTTTAGTGGTGATGGGATCTAACAGACATGTTGATTTGGCTCTGGTAAAAACATCATACAGCATTACCTGTCCTATACTTGTAAAACAGTGTAGTTGTGGAGTTTTAGGTACGATTCAATCAGGAGATGCTGTCAGAGGTTGGACCTCCACAATTGTTTTTTTAATACTTTACATTTTGTCAGTGAAGAAATTCATAAAGTCCTCACTACTAAACTGTGATGGAATACATTTTTCAGATACCTGATTTGTTGTTAATTTAGCTACTGTACTGAAAAGGAACCTGGAATTGTTTTTGTAGTTTTCTATGAGTTTGCTGATGTGCTCAGCTCTAGCAGAATTTATCACCTGTCTGTAGCTAAGCATACTGTCTTCATACACAATTCTAAATACCTCCAATTTGGTTTTCCTCAATTTCTTTTCCAGCTTACAGGCTGTTCTCTTGAGGGCATGAGTATGACTATTATACCATAGTGCAGGTGTTTTTTCTCTAACCTTTTTTAACCGGATGGTTAAAAATTCAAGTTCAATTTCAATTCAAATTAAAGATTATTAGCATTTAGGGGTTTAGTGAGAAATTAAGATCAGGCAGGTTATTTGTGAATCTGTCCTTAGTGGTCGGAACAATAGTCCTACCAAGTAGATAACGTGGTGGGACACGGCTAATCTGCTCTACCGGTAGTGTGTACGATATGAAGTAATGGTCTGTGATGTCATCACTCTGAGGTTAAATATCTTTATCAGTGACATCTGCTCCGTGGGATATTTAGTCTAGTGTGTAAATAAAACCATGAGTTGGTCTAGTGACTGGTTGTTTAACCCCAAAAGAGTTGAATAAGTCCACAAATGATACTCCTAGGGCATCATTTGCATCTACTGCATTAATATTAAAACCTTCTACAAGCAGTACTTTATCAAAATTGATCAAGAGGTCTGAATGAAAATGAGCAAACTCTTAAAGAAAATCAACGTAGGGCCCTGGGTGTCTGTACAGAGTGAGCGATAATAGAGGTTTTCCATGTATGTCTGAAAGTACAACCTTAAGAACTAGCACTTCAAATGATTTAAACCTAAATCTTAACATTAAGTAGGGCACTATGAATGGTCGCTACACCACCCCCACGACCATTCTGACAGGGCCCATGCATATAAGCATATCCTGATGGTGTAGACTCGTTTAGACCATATACCGTAATTTCCGGACTATAAAGCGCACCCACTGAATTTTACTTTGACAGAAAGAGACAGAATATTAAAAAAAAACATTAAAGAAAGGGTATAAATTGATTTGTATTTGATCGAGTAAAATAAGTATTTGATCTCGTACCAAATTAGCAAGAATTCTGACTCCCACACACCCAAATTAGTCCTGTACCTTTAGGAAAGTACTCCTAATGTCAACTCTTTATTGGTGTATAAAAGACACCAGTCACAGAATCAACCTCTTCCATTCAAACCAATCCATCACTATGGGAAAGAGCTGTCAAAAGACATCAGGGACAAGATTGTAACGCTGCACAAGGCTGGAATGGGCTACAAGACCGTTAGATTGTTATCTTGGCCGTATGTTTATGGTCATGTTGGTTGGTAGGAAATCAAATACTTATTTTATTTGATTAAATACAAAGTAATTTATATATAATAATATTCTTTTTTTTTTGTTTGTTTTGTTATTCTTTCTCTCTGTTAAAATAAACCTACCATAAAAATTCTAGACTGTTCATTTCTTTGTAAGGGGGATCAAATAATTATTTCCCCCACTGTACTTGCACTGTTGTGAGAAGGAGTCAAATGGGATTTGTCTAATAAAAGCTTGTGTTTTGTGTGCAAATGGTTTTGAGTGTGTCATTTTTCTAATCTTTTTATTTATTTTATTTTGTATTTTTTTATTCAGCATCCAGTGACCACATATGGTTATGCATTCTTCTTTTCTTTGACTGGTTACTTTGGAATCTCCTTTGTTCTGGCTTTGATAAAACTTTTTGGAGCTCTGGTTGCAGTAACAGGTGAGATATGCCAGTCTGCTTTATTTTAAAATATTTTAAGTAAAATTATTTTAATGAATTGATTTTGTCTGTCTGTTTGTTTATTTAGTGACCACAGGAAGAAAGGCCATGACGATTGTCTTGTCCTTTTTGTTCTTCTCAAAACCTTTCACTTTTCAGTAAGTAAGCTTTTCAGAGCATGCATGTTGCAAAAATGCATTACAGCAGAAAAATAAGTTCTACTTTTAGTTCAGTAGAATGCGCATGTACAGGGATTGGAAAATGAAACTGTAACACCTATTTTTAGACCACAATAATTTATTTGTATAGTATAGGGCCTCTTGTTGTGGCCAATTTATCTTGGGAATGATAGATAAGTGCTCCACAGTAGCTAGATTTATTTTAAGCAGAACAGTGGTCAGGTTATGTGATACTGGTGTAGGAAATCTTTCTCACAGTCCTCCAAAATACCCCAAAGTTGCTGAATAATATTCAGGTCTGCTGACTGTGCAGGCCATGGAAGATGTTCACTTTCATTGTCATCACTTTCATGTCACTTGTCATACTGTGTGTATTGGTGCATTATCATCTTTTGGGGAACAATTTTGGAAGTGGTGGTGTATCAGCTTTGGTTGGGCTGGTCTGGCAGGCCACCACCAGTGGCATAGCATAAGTCCTAACGGGATGTGTCAGATAGAGTAGCTCTTGACTGAAAGCATCACCTCACGAGGACCTGAGGAACTCAGGGTTGAGTCCATATCAAGGTTGTAATGCCTTTCAGCAAAAAGCTTTCTTGAGCTCAACCTGTGAACTCCATGATTTCAGTCTGCTCACTGCCTCAGCAGATGACAAACCAGAGTGATGGGTGGCAGCTCCTTCACTTCATTCCTGGACTTTGCTTCCTTTCTTCATGTGGATGAGGTTACTGGTGTTTTAGCATCTGGGGTCTTTTCTTTGCATGTTTATTACTCAGTTAGCTGGATAATGTTGTTGAAGATTTGACATGATCCAGGATTGTTTGGTTCTTCAAAGCTCATCCTGGTGTTGCTGTCATAGTAACAGGTCAATAAGATTGTACCTGCTTGGGAAAAGGTTTATTCCATGTAAACAGGATTAGATCATGCCTTTATAAGTGGAGACAACACACTAGCCATGTCCTCTCCATTTGTACAAGAGAAATTTAATGCATAATGCAGGATAGACTAGATCCTTTAGCATAGCATGATACTTTACTTTTGGAAAAAGTTTTTCGCATCAAATACATTTTTAGGCCTCATTAAAAGTGTCCCATTGAGTACAGCATAAATAGTGGAAAAAATTACAGTTGTTTAGTATGTTATAATTAGTTCTGTATTGAAGCTGCATTAGATGTCTTTGTCAAAACACTGTGCAAAAGAAATTAAATTAAAAATGAAATATTTCACGTTTACTTGCTACTAAAGTTCTATTGGGTCCTGTGGTGGCTTGGACATATAAAAAAAAAATATTTAACTGAAAAACAATAACATGAAAAACACTTATGTTTGTTTCATTTGAACTTATCTCCTAGTTTTCGCAGATTTCATGGTGTTCATGAGGTTTCCATATTCTTCATAATCTTTGAGAAATAACTCTTTCACTGCAGTAGTAAAAAGAACTGTGCATGTTTATTACCCATTGCACTACTAATCAGCCAATTGCAGTGTTGCAGACCAAGCTTTCTTCTATTTCTGTATATAGCCTTTTCAAGCAACGCATGTTATCTATCATATTAAATCTTATCGCTCATCTTTAACTGAATCCTGTTATACTAATAATCTCTGCACATGTCTTTCAAAGGTTGTAGTAGCCAGAACACAGTTACCTCGATTAGAAGATCTTGGATATGTAATTTGATCTTTTGAATGTAAAATGTAGTGATGTATGAAGAACGGGCCCCTGGATTGCAAGTATGAATTTCAGGATCTGTGAGATTTGATAACAGAGATATAGTTGAAGCACATAGTCAGGAATAATAGTTAAGTAATTTAAGTGTGGATAAGCAGGAACTGGTATCAAAACAAGAAGCGGTAATTACCCAAATGTATCGATTTTTATGTTTCTAATAGAAGCATTTTCTTCTGAAGGTTACCATCAGGTACAACCTTTGATTAAACATCTTAGAGAAGAAACACTTCTAAGCAATACTAAAGACAGTACGCTGCAAAATGCATATATTTGCATTTTACTATTATATTTATACTTGTGAAATATTGCTGTTTTCTTTTCTATATGCTAAGTTTTTCATGTTGATATACATGACTGCTTCATCTGTATTTATCTTTCCCCATTCAGGTATGTGTGGGGAGGCCTACTGGTGATCTTTGGGATCTTTCTAAATGTCTACAGCAAAAACAAAGACAAAATGAAGCTTCCTCCTCTGGCAGAGTTATGGAAAAGAATGCTGAGCAGCAGGAAAGGCCGACCACTCTCTCAGACTGTGTAAATTACTGACCTCTGAGCAAATTGTATGGGGTTCTCCATCCAGTCACCCCAGTCTTCTGAGAAAAGTCAGACTCTCACATTTTTGAAGGATGCAGTAACATGAAGGATGGCCAGTTTAAACTGATCAGAGAGGATGCACAACTGTGCAGCAGCAGACTTGTTACTTATCATGTGCAAACTGGATTATGATGGAAAGGACAGATATCATCTGTTTTTCACTTGCATGTGCCACTAAGTAATGGCATCTTTTCACACAAACGTTTGTAATTTCTATGCGTGTTCTTTTTTTCTTTTTTTTTACTTTGACTGGACAAGGTAAATGCAAGTGACACGTCTTTCTTTAAAAGTTTTGGAACTGTATGAATGTCAACTGCCATATTTGCTATCCATTTGTTTGGTGAAAAGGTAGTTATTTTTACATTAAAAACAGAGACGTTTGTTCAAGCAGTTTGGAGCATTTTCCTATAAGTGTGAAGCTTGCCAGGCATCTCTTATCCATCGGCTGCAGCTCAGAGTGTTGAAAGGCTGCCAAGCAGCTTCTCAGATGTTTACCCCTATGATAGCCCAGGGCTTGTTTGATTAGGAGTCTTGGAATAAGATAGCACTTAAAAGAAAACCAACACTGCTCTTACAATTTAGCTTTAGACCTAATTTAGTGTGTGTGTGTGTGTGTGTGTGTGTGTGTGTGTGTGTGTGTGTGTGTGTGTGTGTGTGTGTGTGTGTGTGTGTGTGTGTGTGTGTGTGTGTGTGTGTGTGTGTGTGTGTGTGTGTGTGTGAGAGAGAGAGAGAGAGAGAGAGAGTGTTAGAGGAATGATTGTTGTAAGCAGTACCACTCTTTTTTTAATTACCAGAAAAATTATACACATCAGCATTACCAACTTAACTTTGTGTCAGATCATTACAGTTTAAGACTTTCAAAATCTAAATTCAAAATCATAAATGTAAAAGTAAATGCTGATAACTCTAGAAAGTTAGAATAAATTAGTTTAGGACTTTTTTCCCCCCTGAAGAAATATTATCTCATGGAAAATCTATTTGAATTTAAAGAGGTGTGGTGATTGCATTAAATGTCCTATGTTCTAAACCACTTGTTTGCTGAATTATAATGATCTGTAAATGGGGCACAGATAAATTATTTTCCCTGTTATATATTTAGTGAAATGGCAAAAGAAAATCAGGAGGCTGTCTGATTCAATTTAAAGCAGTTCTCATTAATCAAAGTCTAACAAAATAGCTGATGAAAAAAGTAATTGTGTCCTTCAACTAGTGAGTGTCTCAGCTCTCTGACTGTTAGGAGTTAAACAGCATGCTGCAGGGACTTGCTCTTTTCTGCTTTTGTGTGTTTGCTGTAATGACAAACTATGTCATTGGTCTAATGAAAAACTGAGGAAATCAAGGTGAAGGATAAATACTGGGTAATTAGAATTTGAGGATTTTTCTGGAATGCTGGCAGGTTTTTCATGAAGAATAAAGTGTCTAATTCCCGAATGTAGCATTTATCCAGTCAGTGTCAAGACTTCTATATTTGTATTATTTTAAACACTTGCATGTGAAATCAGTTAATTTTCAGTTTACTGTTTCATACCATATTAACGAAACCTGTTCATCATCACAGAAAATATATTACTCGTCTTCACAGCCTTCATTGCACTTAAGCTGCCTAAAAAGTAACGCCACTGCCGGGTCTTTGTCTTCAAAGTCAAATGTACACAATTGTGAAGGTTCACTTTATTTAAAATCATAAGCCTTTTAAATGCACAGCTTTTTAGCTGTGTATCTGATTTGGACAGTGCAAGTTGGGAAAACCCAGCTGACTGCTGCTTAACAATACCATTTGTCTTAGATGAATGGCAGCGACACAAATAATGAAGGTTTAAACCCATTCAAAATGCAGAGTTTGTTTAAATGGACAAATTTGCACTTCTGATCACAGACACTCAACATATGCCAAACACACGCTACACTACACAGCCACAAGGATTGTAGGAAGGTGCAGCGATTGAATTGGTATGTAAGATGTAAGAAATTTTTCACAGTGCTGTACCCACTTGACTTGTTAATCATCCTGATTTAGACCAAGAGAGATTATTAACAAGTATCCAGAATAGCTAAAAGTGTCCTCTATAAAGACTTTTTAATTTGTTAACTTTAAAGGTTTCACCAATGTTAACAGCACATTTACTTTGAAGATGCATTTGTCCTTGATGCAATGCAACCAAAATTAATTTAAAGTCCTCTCTTCCTTTTGTGTTTCTCTCTCTCTCTTGCCTACATACATTATAGACAAACACCTCGAGCCTTGGTGAGGCTTTTATTAATATCAGGTGTACCTGAGTTTACTGACCCCCATGGCAGCCTTTCTGGCCACCCTTCATAAATAATGGAGGGCATGTGCAGCTCATCACTGCATAAATAGGCTTCTGTAAAAGACCGTATAAATGCTGCGACCTCTTCATGAGCTCAGCAGGACCCACTGGCATCCCATCCATTAACACATGGCCTAGGCTGGTCATACAGCCAAAGTGGTCATGCAAAAGCTCTCAAAGAGAAATTACATAGTCTAAAGTGGGTCAGAACCTGCATTCAGGAAAACAAATAAACTGGGGATGCGCATATCCTCCATTTAAACTCAAAGGGACAAAAGTAAAAGTAGTCTTTTTCTGTAGCGGAATAACAATCCAACACCACTGAGCTGTCACATATGCATCTGAATTAGAAAGTCACATGTCTTTGATATTTATCATCAGTACAACCGAGTCAATGTTTTTATCTGTAGGTCTAACACATTAAGCATTTGCAGTAAATAAGGCATTTGCCAAATTTGTATTTATTAAAATTTAAATATGATTTATTGTAAGCAATAAATAAAGAATCATTTTTAATGTGTTATTTGTGAGATTTGCATTATTTAAATGTAATGTACAAGTATATAGGACAATTGTGTTCCTCTAGTAAAAGACAATCCATGTACTAAAGCTAATCTGTACAGCTAAAAGATGGCCCATACTGACTAAAAGTTCATTAACAAAAAAAACCAATAGATTAGCTGAGAAATTTACAGTGATGTACAGTTTGAAACATGAGCAAAATCTGAATGTGGTCTGAATGTGGTCAGTACTGCAAAATTGCTTACTTTTAAATAGAGATATAGAGCATACTCTTGAACATGAAATATTAAAATTGTATTTCATTGTTTTAAATATTCAAAATTCTAAAAACCCATTTTAAAATACTCTTATCTAAAATCCATCTTCTCATCAAAGACTTTTATTACAATATGGTTGCCATTACATCAATACCTACAACATCAAAATTGATCTAAAAATGTTCACATTATATAAACTGACACTTTGTGTGTGTGTATGTGTGTGTGTGTGTTGGGGGGTATACATGTGAGAATAATGTATGTGATGTATCTTCCACTTCAGATTTGCCTGGTCAGCATCAGATAGCATCTTTGGATGTTAGCTGCACTTTTCATGAAAGAACTTGGACTGCTAAAGCTTGGAGAATATTCCACACTCTGTCAGGGAGAAAAATTCTCAATAATAAATATCGCACTAATAATGAATGGGCCAGCGGCTGCAGTTGTCTTGAGGGCATAATATCTAATTTCCTTCCTATGTTTCATATTCCCACTTCTTCATGTTCCCACAGTTTGTGATTAAAGTCATCACTGCTCTCCACTGCTCTTATTTATTTTTCAAATCAGCAAGTAAATCTGGGTGGCAGGTGCTTGTTACACACTAATGTCAATAAATTGTGACTGACAGATCGACAAATCCAGAATGTTAAGCAGCCTTTGGCTGAGAAAACTGCATTTGTTTGCCACACTCTCAAACACATATTGGTTAGTACGGGATAGACAAGATTACTATGGTTTCTTTTTTAACATTGATTTGTTGTCGATGCAAGTTTTTCTCTGTGGAATGCTAGTGGGGTGTTTACAAACCATGATGGGCATTTTCAGCTGCTTTCCTTGATTTGTTCTAATCCACTAGGGGCTTGGCGTAGTTGTGGGTCTTTTGGTAAAGCAGCTTAAAAAACATCCATTGTAGTTTGAAAATGTCCATTTAAAAAAAAAAAAAAAAAAACATTTTGGTTTTGCAAGTGCACTTTTAAGTAGTCTAACTGATGCCTCTTTAAAGAGAAAACAGGTGCATCTTATATAGAAATCTTGTTTGTTGAATTACTTGATATAGTTACACTTCTCTTGAACAATTTCAAACAATTATTCATCTACTTTATTACTTGTCTATTCCTTTGTTTGAATTGTTTTCGTGTTTGAATTGTATTCTTATCGGCTGTAATTAGGTACACTGATTAAAAAAATATTAAACAGTGTTTGAATAAACCAAATACAGTATTTTCCTACACACTTAAAAAGTGCACCTGAACATTTCTAAGTTTTAATGTGTGTTAACATTGAAATGTTGATGAAAGCCAACAGCTAAAATGGTTGATAAAACTGACATTGAACTACATATTCTACCTCATACAGTATTGTTCAAAATAATAGCAGTACAATGTGACTAACCAGAATAATCAAGGTTTTTAGTATATTTTTTATTGCTACGTGGCAAACAAGTTACCAGTAGGTGCAGTAGATTCTCAGAAAACAAACAAAACCCAGCATTCATGATATGCACGCTCGTAAGGCTGTGCAATTGGGCAATTAGTTGAAAGGGGTGTGTTCAAAAAAATAGCAGTGTGGCATTCAATCAATGAGGTCATCAATTTTGTGAAAAAACAGGTGTGAATCAGGTGGCCCCTATTTAAAGATGAAGCCAGCACTTGTTGAACATGCATTTGAAAGCCTGAGGAAAATGGGTCGTTCAAGACAAAGTTGATTGGAGAGGGGAAAACCTATAAAAAGGTGCAAAAAATTATAGGCTGTTCAGCTAAAATGATCTCCAATGCCTTAAAATGGAGAGCAAAACCAGAGAGACGTGGAAGAAAACGGAAGACAACCATCAAAATGGATCGAAGAATAACCAGAATGGCAAAGGCTCAGCCAATGATCAGCTCCAGGATGATTAAAGACAGTCTGGAGTTACCTGTAAGTACTGTGACAGTTAGAAGACGTCTGTGTGAAGCTAATCTATTTTCAAGAATCCCCCGCAAAGTCCCTCTGTTAAAAAAAAGGCATGTGCAGAAGAGGTTACAATTTGCCAAAGAACACATCAACTGGCCTAAAAAGAAATGGAGGAACATTTTGTGGACTGATGAGAGTAAAATTGTTCTTTTTGGGTCCAAGGGCCACAGACAGTTTGTGAGACGACCCCCAAACTCTGAATTCAAGCCACAGTACACAGTGAAGACAGTGAAGCATGGTGGTGCAAGCATCATGATATGGGCATGTTTCTCCTACTATGGTGGCCTATTTATCGCAATCCAGGGATCATGGATCAGTTTGCATATGTCAAAATACTTGAAGAGGTCATGTTGCCTTATGCTGAAAAGGACATGCCCTTGAAATGGTTGTTTCAACAAGACAATGACCCCAAACACACTAGTAAACGAGCAAAGTCTTGTTTCCAAACCAACAAAATTAATGTTATGGAGTGGCCAGCCCAATCCCCGGACCTTAATCCAATCGAGAACCTGTGGGGTGATATCAAAAATGCTGTTTCTGAAGCAAAACCAAGAAATGTAAATGAATTGTGGAATGTTGTTAAAGAAGCATGGAGTGGAATAACAGCTGAGAGGTGCCACAAGTTGGTTGACTCCATGCCACACAGATGTGAAGCAGTTTTAAAAAACTGTGTTCATACAACTAAATATTAGTTTGGTGATTCACAGAATTGCTAAATCCTAGAAACAAAAATGTTTGTACAAAATAGTTTTGAGTTTGTACAGTCAACGGCATACACTGCTATTTTTTTGAACACACCCCTTTCAACTAATTGCCCAATTGCACAGCCTTAAGAGTGTGCATATCATGAATGCTGGGTCTTGTTTGTTTTCTGGGAATCTACTGCACCAACTGGTAACTTGTTTGCCACGTAGCAATAAAAAATATACTAAAAACCTGGATTATTCTGGTTAGTCACATTGTACTGCTATTATTTTGAACAATACTATAATTACTTAACATAATAATTGATTCTGTCCTTCTCCAGTTTGCAACCTTGACAGGTAATCATTCATATTCCGGAATTACTATTAAGTATGTTTTATGTAACTTTATGATAAAACTCTAATCAAAAACATTTTTATGTGATATTTAAAGAGACTAATTGGTTTGCATTAGGCAAATCTGCAGCTTAAATTAAATTGTTTAAATTGAAAATAGTTAAGCTGTTACTTGTCACTTGCCACAGTATATTTGGCATAAAATTTGGCATATAATTTACAAACTGTCCCATATTGAAATCCTTTGTAATATAGCTCTTCCATTTACAAATGTTTTTTGTACAAACTGTAAACGATAATGAAACTAATAAATTTGACAAAACATAGATTTCAGATAAAAAATAAATAAATAAAATTAATCACATGATACTCAGTGGCGAGCCATGCATTTGGTACCTGGGCCTTCAGTAAGGACCCGACTTATTCCACCTCTTAATACCACCACTATCACGTGTCAATTATAGAAACCATTAATACTATATAAAAACACAATATAACAACATGTGGCATAACAAAGAGAAAGGCTTAAGTATGTCTGAGACTAAATCAATTTCTCTTTCTCCATTAGCCATTGTGGGCATACAAAGTCTAACTCTGATGTATTAATGTGTGCAGAGTGCCACACACATGTTTTGCTAGTCGAACTTGACTGTAAGAGTTTGGCTCTGAACAACTAATCAGAGGATGGAAAAATGCTGGTGCTATTCTGGGCATCTGTGAGGCGAATTTGAAATTTGATTGGTTAAAGAAACAGACCCATTGCTAATATAGCCTAAGGTACATCGGCCAGTACTATTGATTGTGAAGGCCCTGGGCAGATTTAGATTGACATGGCAGCACATGGATGAAAACATACACATACACATACACATACTGGAAGCAGTGTAGCCAATAGAAACTCTACGAAATGAAGAGAATAGACTATTGGAAATAAATTAATACAATTTGATGGAATAAATATTAGAAATTAGGTTGTAAATGTAGGTCAGTGCTTCTGATAGTGTCCAGGCCAGCAGAGAAGGCCTTTCTGGCTGTGACAGCCCACCACTGATGATACTAAAATTATGTTAACTATCATCAACTGTTGGTGTACATGCGTTTTAAACTTTGTTTAACACTTATATGTGACTGTATCTAGCAATAATGACTTCACAGTGGTCAAGGAGGCGTACATTTAAATCAATGATTACATCTGCAGAGTCAGAAATACCACAATTTAATGAAGCCATCAGTAAACAAAGTTCTGTGTCACAGGAAAACAGTGTTGAAGTAGTAAAAGATTGTTGAGTACCATAAGGTTATCATACAGTCAGCTGGTTTAGTCACAGGGCAGTTCCCTGGTCCAGTGTCTGATGAGGTTCTGTTGCATCAACCCACTATGCATGATGTTGATAATGACATGGCTGACTCATCAGACTTTGACTATAACACTGACTTAGAAGGCCCAAAAAGTTTCTCTTAAGGAATTTTTGATATTGGGATTCTACCTTCTTTGTCTCACTTGTTGCACTCACTCCACTTTTGAGTATTTTGCACATGTTTTATCCAGAATTGCCCAGAGATGCCCGGACAGTTCTTAGGACAGTTCTTAGGACCCAAAACCATGTGTCCACAAAAAAGATGAAGAGTGGGTTAGAGTATTATCATTTTGGCTTGGTAAAGGGAATAGTGACACATTTGAAAAGCATAAACCTGCCTAAACAATTGCAAACAATTAAATTACAGTTCAATATAGATCTGCTTCCATTGTTCAAAAGTTGTACACTTCTGGCCCATTCTTGCCATTGTTAATTGTGATTATTCCAAACATCCCTTCCTCGTTGGCCTTTACTGTGGTATGAAAAAACACAAGAGTACATTTGAGTTCTTAAAGCTATTTATTGATGATTTTAATGATGTTTTGAGGCATGCCATTATTTACAATAGTCAAGACCTATTAGTGCAAGTATGCTCTTTTGTGTGTGATGCCCCTGCTAAAACCTTTGTTGAAAAATAGAAAATCTTATAATGTCCACTTAGACTGTGACTAATGTGTTTAAGTGGGTGAGTGGCAAAATAAAATGACATACCCAGAAACTGATGAGTTGAGAAGTGATTCTAATTTTAAGGATATGATTGATGAAGATCACTACTTGAACCAAAAACATTCCTCTTTAGCTGGTTTGGTAAAATTTTTTACCATGTTTCAATTAGATTATATATATACCTATTTTAATATACCTATTTTTTTTCCTGTTGACTTTAGCCAGAAACCAAGACAAAAAAAATTTATCGATGGAAATCGACTGAGCAACGCTCATTTATGCTGTACACAGGCCCTTTTGTGCATCAAATTAGCATTCAAATGCAGATGTATGAGAATTTTATGTTGTTGTTTTTTTGTTGCTTATGCATTTGCTTTGGTCCTTTGGAACCCCAGTGGTGTTGATTGATTCAATTCAATTCAATTCATTTTTATTTGTATAGCGCTTTTAACAATGAACATTGTTTTAAAGCAGCTTTACACAGATAATGTGGTGAATAAACGTAAATATGTTCTTTGTAAGTAAGTTTGTCCCTGATGAGCATGAGCATGTCCTCCGCTCACTGCTTTCAAACCCTCAAACAGCAATGGTGATGGTGATGGTGCTCATGAATGGCTTGTCTCTTTTGTATGCCACTTTGCACAACTGTATGGTAGACATGAAATAGTCTACAATATACACCAGCTGACTCAATTGACTGAAGAGTATCGTCTCTTTGGACCTTTGAATAATGTGTCAGCATTTCCTTTTGAGAATTATTTAGGACAAATAAAACATCTTTTGCACAAAACATCTTTTACAAGCCTCACTTACCCTTGCTGCAACTTGTGAAAAGGTTATCTGAAATGCCAAAGCCAGACTCCCGAAAGCCTCACAAGACCAATTTAAGTCAACCAAATTTTGATGATCCAGTGTTCCGTAGCCTAAGTCATGGCAAACAGTTTAGAAAAACTGTGGTGCAAGGGAATATTTGTGTGCAAATAGCTGGCCACTTCGCCATTTTACAAAATATTAAGGTAGATGTTGTAGGGATTTTGTCCTAATTTAAAAGTTTTAGAATCAAGAGTCATTCTTCTTCTATCCAGTCAGCCAACATAGGCTGTTATAAAGTGTGGGGGTTGCATGACAATCTTGATAAAGCCAGGCTCCAAAAAATTAAATAAAAATATTTGCTTTGTACTGACATGAATGTCTTTATTGCCATTGACACTCATCCACAAGACATAATTAATTGTTTGTAGATTACAACATTCTTTTACTGTTGTAAGAAGCTTGGACTTAACATAATTAATTCATGATTTTTTTCTTTTTTATTCGTTATCTGCAAAGGAAAGTTTAAATTAGTGTTATTGCATTCTAGGGGAGTTATTTTCTTAAAAAGTAAAAGAGTGGTGCATTGTTCAATTTCAAAATGGTGACAGAAATTGTGCCACATAGCTGGCTGATTGGAGAAAGCTTCTATGGCCACCATATCCACCCAAAAGCACAGCCAAGGTGCAGAGAGCAGTTAAAAAATATGAGCTGGCCACTGAGGGATGGTTGACATACGAACCTGTTCAACACCTTGTAAGTTGAGCTAGGCGTATAAGTTCAAATTAAGTATAAGGTCAAATTAAACCTTTCTGTGTACTTTACAGCTTTTACACAAACAAAATGCAACATGCAGGCACATATGTAGAAGCTGAGAAGAGTTTGAAAAGATATCAACAGGAAAACTGGAAAACTAAACAACTGATATGCAGCCTAACAAAGAAACAGTGACATTTGAAAAAAGAAAATCCAGTTGAATAACACTTTAAATGCCTTTGCATTAACTTCAGAAGGAACAGAATTTTAAACAGGGGAAAGAATAATAGCAAAAATGAAACTACCAGATGTATCTAAAATTTGCTTTACCTATTAGACCCAATCCTGTCTACAACTGAACATCAGAAGATAGGGAAGATGAAGTTAAAAAAGAAAGCTCTGCCCGGCTCCTAGAATTCTATTTCCAAGTATAACAGGGATGTTTATGTAACCAAGACTGAAGTGTAAATTCACAGTATACATTTTTCTCATTAATGTGGACATACAAAAATTTTATTTTGCAAATGGTATACATTTAAAATAATCTGTTTCACTGAAGGCTCCAACAAAATGCAGGCTCCTGTTCAATCAGCTACCAGAGTCCAGACCGCTGTCCAGTGTTCTACCAAAAATCTGCCTACCCATCCCTTGGAGTCCTCTGACCAGCACTTCTCAATACATGATTGATTCAAGTGACTCATCAGCCCTGCCTGCCATATACCCCTGCCAGGGATCATCTTTCAAGGATCAAGAGGCTATAAAATCCAGATGTGGTGTTGTTTCCTATTATATTAAATTACACAGTGGCCAAAGTGACATTAAATAATTTTTTTTATCTTGACATGGAAGTTGTCAACCAAACTATTAATTGCTTTGAGTATAATTGCAGGCAGTTTTACATTATACAATGCTGCTATTTTATCTTAAAATATATTCTGGATGTTAGTGTGAGTCTGTTTACCAGTAATGTTTTTTTCTTGTTGCATTAATACAATTTCATGGAACAAATATTAGAATTTAGGTTGTAAATGTAGGTCAGTGCTTCTGATAGTGTTTAGGCCAGCAGAGAAGGCTTTGCTGGCCCTGACCGCCCACCACTGCTGTATACAGACTGTCGTTACAACACAGCGGTAAACATGACCCTGTCCCAACGTTTTTCAAATATGTTGCAGCCATCAAATTGAAAATGAAATTTTTTTCTTATAATTGTACCTCAGATTAAATATTTGTTGGTTTTTTTATGTTCTATTGTAAATAAAACATTTTTTTTACTTTCTTGGAAATGGGGTTGTATGAGGCAGCGGTATAGTGAAAGTTTATATATCCCCTATATTGAAAATTGAGAAACAGCAGAAAAGAGTAGCACATGGCTAGGTGGCATGTTTCCCCCTCAATGCAAGCACATTCTCACAGAATCCAGAGTAACATGATGATGATACCTGACATCACTAAAAGTCTTCCTTGGGAATTTTATCATGCCTCAATAACACAATAACCTTCCACTTGATTCCAACACAAAGACAATCTGACATGCATGTAGAAAGAATTAAACCTGAAATGCAGTCTGGCATGCACTACAGAATGTAATAATGTACAATTGTACATCTGTAACAATTGTAACAATTTTGTTCTTGATAAATGGCAAAAAAAATGATGTATCTTCATAAAAACATACTTTAGATTTCACAAACTTAGGGGTATTGAAAATAAATATGTAAATAAAACTGTTATGCTTTGTGAACCAATATTTAAAATTCTGACAATGTATTTTTTCTTATAATGGGTCTCCTCCTTTAGCAATTTAAGGAAATAGTTCTTTTTATCTGACCCAATATAAAGCATAGTTCTTCTACTACATTAATTCAACATTTCATAGAATATGATTAATTTACCCCCTATTTTTAACATTTATAATTTATTTCCTTCTGCCAGTAAAAATCTCATCATGATACTTTTGGCATTGGTGGACAAAGGGAACAGAAAAGACCATGGGTTGAAGAATTAATGGAACTAAACATAGATGATATTATGTAATTTAAACAATCTTTTAGAAAATTGTGTTTAATAAAGATTCTAAATGTATTGTTATTTATGTAATGTTTTATAAAACAGAAACCCGTTGTGAAAGAAGTACTTTAATAAATAATAATAAATAATCTGGTCGTCTTCAGCAGCCAACACAAGGCAATTTAACGCATCAGTGGTGGTTGCCTATTAATTTGTGTGGGGATCAGGAGGAAAGCCTGGGAGTGCAGATTTGAGGGACAACATGCTTGTTTTATGTGTCACCCCAGCTGTAAGCAAACAACACACATACACACTGAGCCTATTTTTAATTATAGCATTGTTTCCCAACAATGTAAATGGTATCAGCTATATTATGGTGAATTAATAAAAGGATACGAGATGGGGGCACACGTGTGTGTGTGTGTGCGTGTGTGACCTTGGGGGTTTAACATCAATAACGGTCACCCGAGGCTGTTTCTGTATAGTGTCTGTGAATGGATGTGAAATATGCGTTTGTAGTAATTTGGTACAAAGACTTTTACCCACTCTCTTCACTAGTGACTTTACATTTGAGTGCTTGAGTTGAGTTTGAAAGTGCATTCACATAATTAGATACTATTAATACTAGCCTGAGCTAGTGCTATACTGGTAAAACATATAGCAATATCATTGATATTAATAATAACACTACAGCTCAGTCTTATATGTCGTGTCAGTATTATGCTGTTTGTTTTCAGTGTTAATACCTTACATAGCACTTGCATTATCTTACAGGTACGTCTTTCCCAAACACATAATGTACAGTTTAAGAGCATCATGAGTGGTGTGCCATTTGAGACACCACTGATGTTTGCGTGTCAATAACAAAACTCTTAGAAATCAAATGTTAAAACTCTGTGCATTATGTACAGAGCTGTAGATGAAATATAGCCAGATGAGTCATGTGTGATCAACCATGAATGACACATGATAATTAGAGTTTTAGTACAGGCATCCATGACACTTATCACATAATTGTCTAGGGAAAACCATGCATAGTGGATGCTCATTTTTGTATTTATTCTCTTCATTTGCCTATCTGTAGCTTTGAAAAAAAATAACTTCCCTATAGTCATTTTGTCTGTTTTCCTACAATTAATTAATGCATCCCCAGCTAGTTACCAGTGGCAGTTGTTTCAGATTGCTGAGAGAGGAAGGGCAAAGGGCGGCAATGAGCCTCGTCTTCATGACTCCAGGCCTTTGCTTTCTCAGCCATGGTGCTCACATTATTTTTATCAGAACTCTTTTAAGGAAAGAAAGATCTGATTTTATGCAAGAAGTGTCTCTTGGGTTTTAATTAACTAGAGGTCATGTTGCAGATATATTAAAAAGAAAGGAAGAATGATAATAGAAGAAAAACAGAAGTGAGTGCTCTTTTAATTAATATGACCTAATTAAACATTATAAAAATGCATTTGAGGCAGCAGGCATGTTTTAAGCATTCTTTCTCACTCTAATTTTGTGTTTACTTCATTCTGAGCCTCGTGTGACCTGGCTGAAATGTTAAAATGTGCTTTCAACAACACATCCAAAACTGTCCAAAACAAGAAAGTTGTTTATACACTGGCCTATGGAGAGCACTGTCCTTGAAACAAAAACACAAGGAATTTCTAAATGGGAGTCTTTTTATTGTGTCTGCTGTTTATTCAACAGCTCCAACGGCCTATAGTAAACACGGTTAATGCAATTATAATGGTGAAACTACATTTTACAGAAATGCCACCACTAGCCCTAACCCTAACCCATGCATCACAGTTAACATTGCATGGCCATATGTCAGTCAGGGAGAGAGTTGTTGTTATACATAATAGCAACTGATGTGCAGTTAAGAAGTTTGGTTTTCAAGTCATTAATGGCGATTGATTTTTTACATGTTGGAAACGTTTTTTTTACACTCACTGTTAGAATGTGTAATTTTTCTTTTTCTCCACCTCATTGCATGCAGTATATTGTGTGTGCTTCAATTTCACGGCACAATACAGTTTATTCTCAAATATTATGTTAGTTAATTTAATACTTTTTTAGACATTTTAATACTGTATTAAATGTATGTATAACAATTATTACTCAACTGGAGAAGCATGTTATAAAATCATTGTTAAAACGAAAACAATATTTTTAAAAAAGCCAAATTGTAAGCGTTTCTCTATGCTCCAAGTAGACTCTTGTGATGTTGACATGGGTGAAGCAGCTCCTGCTAATTAGATGAGCCTTTTTTTAGTGCTATAATCACAGACATCTGGGTCTGGCAATTACTTAATATGAATATGATATATTAACATATTCCTGGCAGGCACGTGAGAAAAGGCTACTCATAGGAGACAAATTATCCAAATTAATTTCTAATTTAAAATCCTATGCTTTTTATTATAAGCTATGGGTTCCCATCAGGAGAAAAATAAAAGGAATAAGGCATGGCCGGATGAAGAAAAGAAAGAAAATAGAAGGTGCTATGGACAAGCGGATATTTATGAAGACTTTACTGGTCCCAGCTTGAAGAGTGAGTAGAGTAAAAGTTACACACGATTTATTTTCCATTGTATTTGATGTGTTAAAAGAAACATTTTTGTTTGGTAATGTGTAAATGTTTAAACATGTAAAGTTTAAATAATGTTAATTATTTTCTGAAGTAGAGCCTAAGGCTGTTAAAACTGTATGCACTGTTACTGCAAATAGATTTTAGACTGCCTATTGTCAAAAATATGGTGTATGCTGTATTAAATCTGATTTAAAATCATAAAAAACTTCAAGGCATTATAAAACTAAGCCATTTATAATAAAAAAGAAAGATAAATTAGCCATGGTCTTAACTACAGTATGTTGTGCTTAAATATATTAAAACTTCCATTAAATAAGTTTGGTAAATCCAGTTGCGGAATGCCTGTAATATTCTTAGCCAAGCTAGTTTTAACAGTAATCTGCATTAGAGTGTGCTACTACAGAACACTGTGATCTGTTTGTGGTTTATTTTTGAGTACATGATGCATAAATTATAGTGTCTTAAATGTTTTTTCCATAAATAATAATAAAGTGGTTGTTTGGGGATAAATTAATTGCTTTTATATTATAGTACCTATATCTCAAACAGTCCACATAAACATACATAAATGGGAAATGCACATGGGAAATGCACAAAGCTCCATTAACTTAATCCCACTAAACATCTTTCAGATGAACAGGAAGCTGGACAGTGCAGAGCTTCATTACCCCATATCAGTACTCAACCTTTCTATAGCTCTTGTGGGTGAATGGTCAAATCCTTGTGGCGAGACTCTAAAATCTAGAGGGAAGTCTTTCAAGAAGAGTGGAGGTGATTACAACAGAAAAAGGGGGAAATTAAACTGGAATAGAATGTTGAAAAAGCAGATATCTGATGTGATTTGTGAAGTTCTTGATCTGTATCTCTGACTACAGTATACAACAACAAGAGTGAGATATTACATACAAAAGATGTTAATAATATCTTCAAAAAAATAAGTTAGCAAAGAGCTATTGCACCTTCTTAAAATTACATCACCTATAAAAGCATTAATATATACATCAAAATGTGGGAAAGAATGCTAACATGTTGCAAATAGAGAAATTAGGAAGAGAAAGATATAGAAATAAAGAAAATCAGAGAGAGAGAGAGAGAGAGAGAGAGAGAGAGAGAGAGAGAGAGAGAGATACGTCATATGTATGAAAAAGGAAAAGTGACTGCTAGGGCACAAAAGTATATTGACAGATGATTTAAAACAATATTAATCCACTTTGCCAGACAGATGATGGCAGCTGTTGCTTTGTAGCAAAATTAATTAGGAATTAACTAGAATCACCACTCTAACATGCAAACCATAAACAGGCAGCAGCAACAATTTCAACTTAATAAATAACAATATAATTTTATCAGATTATTAATTACAACATAATACTCAAATTCAAGAGAGCAAAATAATTTCCCTTATTTTTCCTTTAAAATCATAAACATCATGTGTATCTTTACCAACATGTTTCTTCAAACAGATAATACTGGAAACAATAGAACTTGCTCTAAAAATAACTAATTCCTCCATTAACACTGGTTATGTACATAAATCTCTCAAGATGACAGTTAGTTAGTTGGCAGATTGAGGCCTCATGATAGCACAGAGATAGCATTTGTTAAAGCGGTATCTAATTAGGAGCTTTAGACACCACTGGCCATAATAATCTCCTTGATAGACTAGGATATGCACACTCAACACTGGTGTACCACAGGGCTGTGTGCTGAGCCCTTTCCTCTACTCCCTCTTCACCTCCGACTGCAGGCCTGTGAATGGATCTAACTCCATCATCAAGTTTGCAGATGACACCACCGTGATTGGTCTCATCACCAACAATGATGAGACTGCCTACAGGGAGGAGATCCAGCACCTAGCCACATGGTGCGACAACAACAACCTGCTCCTTAACACCTCCAAGACAAAGGAGCTTATTGTGGACTTCAGGAAGGAGGCAAGAGGCACACATGACACCACCCACATCAACGGGATGGCTGTTGAGCGTGTCTCCAGTTTCAAGTTCCTGGGGATCCACATCTCGGCAGACCTGTCTTGGAACATCAACACCTCCAGCCTAGTCAAGAAGGCTCACCAGCGCCTCTTTTTCCTGAGGACACTTAAAAAAAATCAGCTCTCCTCGGATATCCTGGTGAACTTCTACCGCTGCGCAGTAGAGAGCATCCTGACCAGCTGTGTCACAGTCTGGTATGGGAGCTGCTCTGCTGCCGAGCGTAAGGCACTGCAGCGGGTGGTGAAAACTGCCCAGCGCATCACAGGGACTCCACTCCCAGCCATGGAGGACATCCAAAAGAAACGCTGTCTGCGTCGAGCTCGCAGCATTCTTAAGGACTCCTCTCATCCCGCCCACAGACTGTTCACTCTTCTGCCCTCTGGCAGGCGTTTCAGGTGCCTCCGGACCAGGACCAGCCGACTAAAGAACAGCTTTTTTCCTAGAGCTGTCTCTTTAGTGAACTCTGACACTCACTGATACACTACTACATTCCCCCCACACCTCACACTCTTTGCTAATGGACTCTGAACAAAACTTATGCTCACCAAGACACTGATCATTCCTCACCTCACACTTTGTTGTTGCACGGACTGTTTACACAAACCTTGCTCATTTGCACACTGTTCTTTGTATTGCTGCTCACCATAAACTTATCACCACTGTATATATACCCGTCCTCTGTTTATAGCTATAGCAATATTATTATGTTCACCGCTCACATTCTTCTGTAAATCTCTGTGTATAGTAATAGGCATCTGTATAGCATGTTCATAATACATATATATATATATATATATATATATATATATATATATATATATATATATATATATATATATATATATATATTCATCTGTATATTATTGTTCATAGTACATATATATATATTCATCTGTAATTATAATTATAGTACATATATATATATATACACTACTCTGTATATTGTTTTACCTATATAACATATATTCATCTGTATACAACATTTATAGTACATATTCATCTTTAAATTACTGTTTATAGTCTTTATTTTATTTAACTATGTAAATTCATGTTAAATCTATATATCCTGCACTTGCTGTTATTGCACTCTGGTTAGACCCAAACTGCATTTCGTTGCATTGTACTTGTACATGTGTAATGACAATAAAGTTGAATCTAATCTAATCTAATCTAATATGTGGATGGAATGAATTAATCTAACTGACGGTTATCAATTTGTTAATGTGAATAGTGAATTCTCAAACAGGAATGTGTAAAGGATGCTTGACAAACTTTCTTCTGATAAATTCTAAAAAGACAAAAGTACTTTAACTAGGATCACATGCAGCTCAAAGTAGGCTTTCTGATTTACATAATTTCTTTGGATGATAATATCATATTAATATCATATAATACATAATGATAATACATAATATCTTCTGTCTTACCATGTGCAGAAGGGGAAAGACCTTGGTGTAATTATTGACTTCAGACAATCATTTGAAGGTCATGTAGATAATATTACTAGATTGCTATCTTTCATCTCATAAATTTGCTAAAATAAATAAATATGATGTCATTACATTATGCAGAAAAACTAGTTTATGCTTTTGTTTTATCTTGGTTAGATTATTATAAGGCCTTGCTGTCTGGGTGTTCTATTAAGTGCATACAGTAAATAACTCCAGTCAGTCCAGAATGCAGCAGCGAGAAACATATGACCATTTTACCCTTATCTTTTTCACTCTACAATGGCTCCCATTTAAATCTCACATGGAATATAAAATACTGCTCAGGTACTGTGGCGCAGGCTATTTGTTGGTACTTTGAATAACGAAGACTATAGTGGGAGGCAAAGCTTTTTCTTACAAAGCTCCACAGTTATGGAACAGCCTTTCAATTAGTGTTCAGGATTCAAACACAATCTCAGTGTTTAAGTCTAGACTAAAACGTGTTTGTTTATTTGAGCTTTTGGTAAATATTGTTTTCTTGGATAAAAGCAGTTATTAAGAGATCATGGTTAAAAAGTGTTTTGGTGCACTGGGATGTTTGGGTGCTGTAATCCCCCCACTTGCACACATTTACTCAAGCTTGTTGACGGTGGTGTGTCAGGCCATCTTATCTCCCAGAGATGCCTTGTATCCATCACCTTTTGGCTTTCCCTTTTTTTACAGTGTCATAGCTAGTTTAGCCTTACTTGCATTGTGATCATACAGTGCCCTTAATTATTATGTAACAATAAGGATACATAATAATGCATGTTTTTCTCTATAATAATGCATGTTTTTTAAATATAAATCAAATTTAATTGAACTAAATTGAATTGAGGTGCTGCTAAATGAACATTACGTCAGTAAACTATACGGAAATGTTAATACAACCAATGTCAATGGTGCAGGTAGTATGTTAAGTATATGAGTGTGTTTATGTGTGAAGAAAAAAACCCAATTTAGATGTACTGGAATAAAAGATCCAACTGATTCACTATGTTTTCAATGGATTTTTTCTCATGAAACAAATCAACACTGGAACTTATGGGATGTTTTATTATTATCTAAAACTGAATTAAATTTCACTTTTAAATGTAATTAACAAAAATGTATGTATTGTATATTTACTGAGTCCTTGTTGATTTCTGTGTTCTTGGAACTGAATTGTTTAACCATGTTGAGTGTTTAAGCTGTTAATGAGTCTAAATGCACAAAGAAAAGTGAAACTGATTTACTTTTTTCTTTTGCATATCAACATTATTAAGACTGTTTAAGACTTTTGCACATCTTCAACAAATCAACTTTAAACAGCCTGCCTAAAACTTGATGAACAATACCAGATCATTAATACACCTCCAATTACTTATTCAATACAATGCAGTGTGAAATATAATTTTTGTCCAGTTTGACCAAAGATACTACAATTTGGAATCAATAGAACCCAAAAATGTGCATGTTTTCTGTGTTCTGTGTGTATGTGTGCAGTGCAAGGCTGCCATTTCGAGGCAGAATGAGCCGGCACTAAAGAGATAATATTTCAATAACATAGTGCCCTGATCATAAAGTAACTCAATGGAAATGTGGTAGAGCCTCAGGCTACTCAGCAGGACAGTCAGCAGTCAAACCCCCCCCCCCCCCCCCACCCCCTCTCTCTCTCCCTCCCTCTCTCCCTCAAACCCAAAAACATGCTTGAATGTCTGGACAGATACATATTTGCAATTTAATTTCCATACATGCAAAACAGTAACCATTAAAAAATACATGCTACTCACTTCATACTGAAGTTTTGAGAATAAAAGACAAATCTGTTTTCAAGCAAAGGACATTTTCTTGTTTGGTGTTATAATTTTCCTTTTATCAACTTCTGGATACTGTAATGTTGCAAAGCAAAAAGCAATCTATAAGAAATCTTTACTGTTTGTAGAAGACAAAGCTTGGGTTATATTACTCTATTGTATTTCAAAATAAAAGTATGTAAAGAAGAGCCTAGAAGCCAAGCTTTTGTCTGTGAAAAAAGATCAGAAGCAGTCAGCAAAAGCAAGTACAAAACAAGACCTTTTTTAATGCAATAATTCAAATCATTATTTGAAAACATGTACACATATCAACGGCTCTTGCTCTTGGGTCTTTCCCTGTTTCCCTTTAATTCCTTCTTCCTTGTGACAGCAGGATGTGCTATTCCTTTAGAGAAGATCAAACCTGCAGTTCTGCAGTTAGGCTTAAGGCACTAGTGTTTGACAATAAAGGATTTTTTATTTATTTATTTATTTATTTATTTATTTATTTATTTATTTATTTATTTATTTATCAAAAGAACCAGGACAATGATGCTTAGAGGCTGTTCCAAGTAATTTTGTACTGGGGTTTGCCTAAAGTACACCTGAACATGTTAGTCCACATCTGTGAACAGTTTGCCTTTAACACTGCTGAGCTGGCTGTTTACATGACAAGCTTTAATTGGTAAGGTAGTAAACAGAAGCAGAACAGGAAAGGAAAGCAGCCAAAGATGATGTTTCCTCTTAAACGTGATGTTTCTTCTAGAATGCCAAAGATAAAAGCAAAAGCCATATTTCTGCTGATGTGTACAAGCTATCTATTTTGAGGGTACTCAAATTAGAGCAAGAAAAGAAAGAAAAATAACTCAAATACTAAAAAAAACCCCACACAGACAAATGCAATTTAAAACAATCTTCTTTATTTGATCTTCCTTTTTCACACTTTTACAAGGTGCTTTTATGTGTGCTACGGTATCTGCCTCTGTCATGTACACCATACAGAAATGTGATTAGTGTATGAATACTACCAACTAAGCAGAGTAAGCTTTTTCAAAGTCTACTCATAGTGAACTGTATTTGGTACCCTTTGTAAAATAAAATGTATTTCAATTTAATGTATAAAATAAATCTCACATAGTAGAGTTTCCACCTTAGTTTCTATATGACCCCCCTCCTCCTCTGAGCTTTCTCATGTTCTATCTTCTAGTATCCATGCTGCATCTTTGTCATGTGGAGCAGGTTCACAAAGCTGTTGGATGAATTGTCTGATAGCCTAAGGCAGTTTATGGCAAAAGAGGGGTCATAAATAGGATTGAAGTTTAAATTAAATAATACATCCGAGGAAAAAAGATGAGATGGGGACATAGAAGGGGAAAGATTAAGAGGTAAGCAAAAGGTGAGAGGTTCGCACAGAGAGCACTATCTACTTTCTATGGCTTTTAAGCAGGGAAGAAATAGCTGTCTCATTTTGCTCTAAATAGGACTTTTGTCTGGTGGAAGCAGAGTCAGTCTGAGGCCTGTAAAAGAAATATTAGCTTAGCTCAGGGTATATTTATAAAATTGTCTGTGTGTTTTTTGTGTGATTTAATGTGTTTTGTGTGTGTGTGTGTGTGTGTGTGTGTGTGTGTGTGTGTGTGTGTGTGTGTGTGTGTGTGTGAGAGAGAGAGAGAGAGAGAGAGAGAGAGAGAGAGAGAGAGAGAGAGAGAAGAGAAAGAGAGGAGAGAGAGTTAGTCACCAAAACCTTCTGTTTTTAAGTACAACCGTAATTCTGGTTTAGGTCTTAAGTTTGGACCCTGTGTAAAGTGTAAATGAAAGCAAAATGCAATTATTTGCAAATATCATATCATATACTGTATCATATGCATATCATATATTTAACCTGAGTAAATGTACTGTTAAGAAAAAAAAAAATATTTTAAATTTGATGGCTGCAACACAACTTAGAATACCACGGCAAAAACCAATAACCCAGGACTGTTAAGCAGCCAGACAACATTCCTCTGCCAAAAGTCCAACTAGTTTCCACAGTTCCTGTACATATATAGACTGTTGTTAAAAGAAGGTATGTACACAGTGGTAAACATGGCCTTGTTCCAAGGACATGTTGCAGCCATCAAATTCTAAATTACTTTATATTTTCATTCAAAACTTACATATCCTCAGTTTATATTTTTGATGTTTTCTTTTTTTTTTTTGTTAGATAATTGTAGATTTATGAGATTTGCAATTTATTGCATTCTGTTTGCATTTACATTTTAAACTGCATCCCAACTTTTTTGGAACTGGGGTTGTACAATTTTCAGACCTTATATATAAACACTCACTGCCCATTTTAATGGGAACACCTGCAAACATGATAATTAATGGAATTTTTGTAATTATTGAATCAACCCAGCCATGAGGGCGGCACAAGCCAGTGCACTCTTAGTTCCGGTCCCAAGCCCCGATAAATGGTGTTAGGAAGGATACCAACAGAGTACAGGTGGAAATTGGGCTACTGTTGGGCTACGAAGGAGGAGAAGGAGAGGAGAAAGACGTCTACAGAGACGACAGGAAAAGGAGAAGTGTAGGAGAGTGGAGGTTCGGGTTGGTACTTTAAATGTTGGTACTATGATTGGTAAGCATAAGGGAGATGTGCAGACCTGCAGTAACTACAGGGGAATTAAGTTGATCAGTCACACCATGAAGTTATGGGAAAGAGTAGTAGAAGCCAGGCTGAGAAAAGAGGTGACCATCTGTGACCAACAGTATGGTTTCATGCCGAGGAAGAGCACCACAGATGCATTATTTACTTTGAGAATGTTGATAGAGAAGTATAGAGAAGGACAGAAGGAATTGCATTGTGTGTGTCCAAATTTTTGGATTTAGAGAAAGCTGTGCGAAGTGCCAAGAGAGTGTTGTTGTGGTATTGTATGAGGAAGTCAGGTGTGTCAGAGAAGTATGTGAGGGTGGTGCAGGACATGTATGAGGACAGTGTGACAGCAGTGAAGTGTGCAGTAGGAACGACAGACTGGTTCAAGGTGAAGGTTGGACTGCATCAAGGATCGGCCCTGAACCCTTTCCTGTTTGCAGTGGTAAAGGACAGGTTGACGGACGAGGTCAGACAGGAGTCTCCCTGGACTATGATGTTTGCGGATGATATTGTGATTTGTGGTGAGAGTAGTGAGCAGGTTGAGAAGAGCCTGGAGAGGTGGAGGTATGCGCTGGAGAGAAGGGAAATGAAAGTTAGTAGGAGTAAGACAGAGTACATGTGCGTAAATGAGAGGGAGGGCACTGGAGTGGTGCGGATGCAGGGAGAAGAGGTGGAGAAGGTGGAGGAGTTCAGGTACCTGGGGTCAACAGTGCAAAGAAATGGAGAGTGTGTTAGGGAAGTAAAGAAAATAGTGCAGGCAGGGTGGAGTGGGTGGAGCAGAGTGACAGGAGTGATTTGTGATAGAAGGGTATCTGCAAGAATGAAAGGGAAATTTTAGAGGACTGTGGTAAGACCTGCGATGTATGGTTTAGAGACAGTGGCATTAAGTAAAAGACAGGAGGCGGAGCTATTGGTAGCAGAGCTGAAGGTGTAAAGGTTTTCTTGGGGGTGACGAGGATGGACAAGATTAGAAATTAGTTTATTAGAGGGACAGCCCATGTAGGGCGTTTTGGTGACAAGGTAAGGGAGGCGAGATTGAGATGGTTTGGACATGTGCAGAGGGGGGACATGAGTTATATTGGTAGAAGAATGCTGAGGATGGTGCTTTAGCTACAGGTAGTTGGTGTGAAAGAGGCAGATGTAGAGGACAGGGTGGTATGGAGACGGAAGATCCGCTGTGGCGACCCCTAATGGGAGCAGCCGAAAGAAAAAGAAGAAGAAGATTGTAATTATTCAATCAGCAGAGAAAGGCCAGACCAGTTAAAGTTGATAGGACATCTACAGTAGATGACCATGAACAAGACATAAATCTGAGTTTACACTGGCCACATGGTTAACCCAAATTAAACATGAAAGAATTAAAAAAAAAAATCTGACCCGCTCTAATAAATCTTTCTGTGGTAAAATGATGATGATAGGGTCATAAATTATCAATTGCATGAACATTTCAGGCTAGTAGTTGTGGTCTAATGGTGTGGGGCATTTGTGTATTGTTGCTGATAATGTGTATTTACATTTACTGCATTTGGCAGAAGCACTTATCCAGTTATCCAATGATCTCATTTATACAAATGATCAGGTGAGTGTTAAGGGCCTTGCTAAAGGGCCCAGCAGTGGCAGCTTGGTTGTGCTGGGATTTGAACTAATTCTTTCTGGCCACAATATATTGAGTATTTGCTATGTTCAACCTTTTTTCAGGATCTATTATTTGAAAATTGTTTGGTTACAATGTACTAGACTGGGTATTTTTTTTTTGCTATGTTATATATTTATCAGAAAATGCAATATATATATATATATATATATATATATATATATTGCATAGACAGGTGTTCAAAAAAGTGAGGAAAATAAGTATTTGAACACCCTGCTATTTTGCAAGTTCTCCCACTTAGAAATCATCGTCATCGTAGGTGCATGTCCACTGTGAGAGACATAATCTAAAAAAAAAATCCAGAAATCACAATATATGATTTTCAAACTATTTATTTGTATGATACAGCTGCAAATAAGTATTTTAACACCTGTCTATCAGCTAGAATTCTGACCCTCAAAGACCTGTTAGTCGGCCTTTAAAATGTCCACCTCCACTACGTTTATTATCCTAAATTAGATGCACCTGTTTGAGGTCGTTACCGGCAGTGTCAGTAAACATATACAGTACTCAGAGTCCCATCGGTTTTGAAAGGCTCTATTTTCAGAATCAACTTTTCTTTTAGCCATTGTGAGGGGCTTCACAATAACTGTACAATAGGGTTAATACATCAACAGAAGCTCAAATTGATGTTCCCAGGTAGTCTAGCGTTCGGTAAGGCAGCTGAAGTGCTGCATTATGGGATCTGTAGTTTGTATTATCAGCGCTTCATATCACTGGGCCATTAATAACAATAATAATAATAGATCTATATAAAATCATCTCGCGGGCCAGATGTAATTGTACATCGGGCCAGATGTGCTATAGACTCTGAAGTGAGAGCAAGCTGTTAACTTTAAAATTATATAGAATTTCATATCCATGAAATAAACATATAATTTGCATTTGTATCTGATTATATTTGTCTTTAATAATTTGTGTAATTTAGGGTAGTTTTTTTAGTATTATCCAGACACAGTGAATGATTGTTTTTGATTGAATTGACCAGTAAACACAATACATAACTGCAGTAGATCAACATGGTTTTTGCCACCAAAAAAATACTCAGTGCTGCTTTTTTTTTGCTGTTAAAGAATATATAGTTCATGTTCTCTTAATGCAATAGTAGTGTATAATCATGGTCTATAATATGTTTATAATTTTACCAAAATATCTACCTGAACTCTCCCCTGCTGGTGGCCAGGTGTATCAGACTCTCTGAAAGCAAACTTAAACACTACTAAACTATTTCTGCTTTTTTGCTTTTGCTAATGATAAAATGTGTGTTGGGTCTAACCCTCCACACATAAGCTCCTTTAGGGTAGTCCCCAAACATCTCCATCCTGAGACAAACTTCACAGTAAATTAGTCACAATTAGCAAACACAACATTGGCACTCCAGCCCCACTAATGCCATTACAAACCCACCCAATCATAACTTACAGTCTACTGGATCATTTCTCAAATCAATGATCTTGGTAAGTACTTCTAAAAAGGCCCTATTGTCAAATCAGCTGGATGCGTCCAATTAAAAGGAAATGGGGGGAGGAAGGGAGGAGGGTTAGGGTTGATTAGCAGTTAGCTTCAGGGCAAAAGCATTATTATGCAGCAAATAGAGCTCAGTCAGAGTCAGGTTAAATGCTTTTAATTCACAAAACCTCCCCCCACTGACTTTTAGAAAGAAATCGTGTAGATATAGTACACAACATTAAGAGGAGAAACAGATTTTAAGCTGAGGACTGGAGAACATAGATTTTACTATGTAGCTGTGGTGAGTTTGCAAAATACTTCCAATTAAATCATGTTTATTTTTTGAGTAAATACAGGTTAATACGTCGTCTCCTGTTATCATCAGAAGTAAGCCAGTTTACATTCTCCTACTATGAAGCTCTAAAGTCCTTGTTGTTTATTTTGTGTGGCTTATGTAGCTGCTGAACTTGACTATGGCAAGCATTGTTTTAACGTTACTATCCACTACTGTACTACTGATTCAACTGTGTTGTGTTGCATCTGTCAGATGCGCTTGTGTATAATGAGGCTCCCGTGCCAATGCTCTTCTTTATCATTATGTTCTTAACATAGCTTATAATGACTCTTAGGCTTATGCTCTGATTAAATTGTGGTGTATTCAAACAGGTGTAGTTGTGTTGGCCTGTTTTGATTATAAATGCAATTTAGTTTAGGCCCACCTGTTTTTCTCTGGGCCCACCCATATTGTGATTCCTGGCTAAGCTATTGATTTGAATTACAAGCATCTGTATCTTGCTCAGGAAGCTTGTTCAGGTACTGCAGCATGAGATAATTTACCGCTTTATATGTCAGCAGTGGCATTTATAATTAATGTATAGTGGATAAGACAGGTGTGATGGGGGTATTTTCTGGTTCTGGTAAGGACTCTTGCTGCTGCATTCAGCCGTAATTGAAGCTAATTCTTGTAATGTTTAAAGGGAACACTAGACATAATAATCACACCCAGGCCTTTTACTGCTGCACATAATAATAAAGAAAAAACATTTATTTACATTTATGGCATTTGGCAGACACCCTTACCCAGAGCGAATTACAACTGAGGGTTTAAGGGCCTTGCTTAAGGGGCCAGCAGTGAGCTATCACTGAGCTATCACCTCCCCTTACTTCTGGCTGAATAAGGTTTCCTTCTTGACCATGGCAGTCGCCATGGCTTGCTCATCAGGGATAAATGCACACCATTCACCTTGACTGTTGATTTCTGTAAAGCTGCTTTGAGACAATGTCTGTTGTGAAAAGCGCTATACAAATAAACTTGACTTGACTTGACTTGACCATGGCTGGTTACTTGGGAATTTTTGTCTTCAGCATCATGTAAGAGTTCCTTCCCCACACTGTTAAGAATCTAATGTCCATTAGGCTATTTTTTTTATATAAATAAAAAAGCAGTATGTGTTTTATATAAACACAAAACCTTACCTTAGAAAGTGTAGAGAAATCACTATTTACATTTAAAAACTGGTAAAGATTAGTAAGATTAGTACATTTTCTAGTATATCCAGGAGAATATTATGATCATTGGTGTCAAACTGATCAGAAGGGAGGTAACAGATCATTTACCACTCCAACAAGCATTGTCTGTTACATTTCACGAATGATATTTCTATGTGAGCATGAGCATTACTGTGTGCTACAGCACTTTTCTAGGATGTTGGAGGGGAGGTTTAATATTGGCATATAGTTGGAAAGCAAACAGGGGTCATGGTCAGCTTTTTTATTTATGGGTTTAACTGCAAGCTTGAATGATTAAGGTAAATAAAAATGTAAGTACACCAGTATAAGGGGAAGAACTTATTACTTTTAAAAGACTTTCAGTAATTTCTGGAACTAACTGGTTAAAGAAAACTGCATTTAAAGATCTAGATTTTGATGCAGAAAAAAAAATCTAATTAATTTGCTCACTTGAATTGGAGTATTTAATTGCAATTGCTGATCTAATATAATTATATTTTGTATAATTTATATTTGTTATTTGCGCACATATGGTGCTTGTTTATCATCATCACCAGCTCCTATTTAAACTTCCACACTCTCACTGTCCGTTATTGTTGGTATATGTTGGTTCACGGCGGTCGTTGTTATCGCGCATGCGTATCCCGGTACATGCCTTCCCACCGGCACTCTCTCAACGGCTGCGCTTTTCTTCCCAAAGCCGCGCCGCGCCCCTACTAACACTACGAACACTAGCACTAACTAACAGCAGAGATTCACCAGTATACAATACAACATCTGTAGCAGCTGTAAACCTTGATTTTCCCGCCACTTCCGCGAGTTCTTCTGCGGCTGCACCGAGATAACCGACGTTGAATGACAAATTTTTCCCCCCTTGTGCTCGAGATATTAAAAAAATAAAAAAAGTCGACATAACCGATAAAAAATGCTTAGAAAAAGCGAGAATTTGGCGGTTCCACTTAAAAAACGTCGACTTAATAGGGTTGTCGAGATAACCGAGGGTGAGATAACCGGGTTCCACTGTATATATATATATATATATTTATATATATATATATATATATATATATATATATATATATATATATATATATTTATATATTTATATATTATATCTACAGGGTTTTATTTTTAAATTGTCTCGCTTTAACTTAATAGTCAAGATTTTTTGTCTCATATTTTTAATTGTCAAAAAAATTCATGAAATCATGACTGCTACATATTGCTTGTGCACATAGTTAATTTTGTCACAGTATTAAAAACTAATCTAGGATTATGTTAGTTATCTTCTAGGAGGGTAGAATGGTATGTTAATCTTGCTTTTCTATAACTCAGGAGACTCTCTTACCATGCTTGAAATCAATTTTATTTAGTTTGATGCCATTTTCATTTTAATTTCCAAGTAACCTATTTTAAGGTGCATAGATGAACATTATACAGTGGTGCTAGTTTGTCTATCAAAAAAAAAAGAGTTATATTATCTAGAGTGCTATAAAATGTTGAAAGTTGAGGTATTCAGCAACCAAACCAAGTTCTCTGCAGCTACAGAAAGGCTATCCCCGTTACTACTGTATACTTGTGTTTATGTAGCATTACGTTTAACCTTGAATAAACACACATACATCGACCACACAAAAAATCTTTAAGGCTACCGATCAGGCACAACATTATAACTGTCATGGATAGACCACGCGTCAGAAACCGGGAGTAAAAGAGAATGTTTTTTATTAGCCAAGATACTGAGTGCTTCCGGCAAAGCAGAGCTAGGAACATGGAAACACAGAGCGCAGTAGGTACTCCGTAATAATCTATGGAGTAACCTGTAGATTAGACGGTGACCGAGGGGAAAAGGGGGCCTTATAAAGGGAAATGTAAATGCGGAACAGGTGTTGGTGATTAGTCCATACGGCATGACTCGGTACTCATAGTACCCTGAGGGGGTGATGAAGGCCTCAAATTTGGGCAGGTGGTGCAGGCAGTGCTTCCGGCACTGGTGGCTCCACTCTAGGACGTCACACGGGTTCCAGGAGAATCTCGGGGAGTGTCCTGCTAGCCAGGGACGTCCGAGAATGATGCTATCAGAGGAGTTTTCGAGGATCAGGAACATGATCTCTTCACGATGAAATAAGCCCACTTAGAGGATGACCACCAGAGCACAATATTTTACCCAACCATGTCCTAATGGTTTCCCCTGGATTGTCTGGACGGCGAGCTCCCGAGTCACTCGCTCATGGCCCAGCTGGAGGCGCTCTAGGCACTCTTGTGAGATGAAATTGCCAGTGTAGCTGGAATCTATAAGGGCCGAAACCAGAAGGGATCATGTGGGGGTTATAAGCTTGACTGGAAGTTTGGATAAGTGGGTGATTTCAGAGGTGTAGTCGACTGTACTCACCGCTGGGCGTAGAGGTCTGGCAAGACAATGGGGAATAAAGTGACTGTGATCACTACAATACAGGCAAGCCCCCCCAGCATGTTTCACCGGAATACGAAGCCGGAAGAGCCATCGGGCTACTGGAGGTGGATGGTGAAACCTTGCTGGCAGAGGCCGGAGCGAAGGACTCCTGGAGAGCAGCGGCGAGGTCTGTAATGATCTATGGAGTAACCTGTAGATCGGATGGTGAGTGAGAAGAAAAGGGGGCCTTATAAAAGGGAATTGGGGAACAGGTGTTGGTTATTAGTAGGAGGGAGAGGCTGAGCGAGAGTGTTGAGTGCAGAAGGGAGTGGCTGGTGGTTCTCTGACAATAACCACCTGCGTAATATTGTGTTGGTTGGCTGACGTAAAGAACATTAACAGCACTAACTTTTTCAGCAATTTGGGCTACAGTAGAACAAATAGGGACAGATACTGGCCACTGCGGACCAGGATCACCTCACAAGAGCTACAGTTTTGCAGATGCTAACCCAGTTGTCTAGCTTTCACAATTTAGCCCTTGTCAAACCCATTTTTCTTGCTTCTAATACATCAACCTTGAGGACAAAATGTTCACTTGCTACCTAATATATTCCACCCACTAACTGCCACAAGGAAGAGATATATAGAGATATTATAATGTCATAATTTTATGCCTGGACAGGCTATTTCTGATACATATATATATATAACATTAACCTGCAGTGTAGCAAGATTTCAAACATCTTACTGTTATGTCTTCTTACAATCCTGCACACAACAGTTCAATCCAGATTTCTGTGAAAATCACCAGTGCAGGCTCCTGGCCTCAGTTTTAATAGGTTGTGTAGCTGTACTCTGTGCTTCACCACTCCACCCAGGCACCAGGTACTGCCATGAAATTAAGAAGAAAATGTTCATGCTGGTGGATTAGCTTTTAAAAAGCAGCCTAATGTAGCATGAAATGCTGCAGCCATGCTCTGGCAATCAGATGCATGTGCATATGACCTATTTTCACTCAGTTTATACTTTCAACCCCCCAGTTGCCCCCAGCCCACCCCACCACCACTTTGAGTCCCCATTCCTGTACAAATCAACATCTGGATACTGAGACATTTAGCTGGTAATTGGTTTGGGGTTTTATTATTCTGATGGCAACTGAGAATGCATGTGAGTGAGAGTCTTGGTGCTGCTAAAAGGAATAAAATGAGACTGGTATGGGAAAAAGAGCAAGTTGCAGAGAAAGCTTTAAAGAAATGGTGGTACAAAAGAAATGTAAATCATGTTAAAGTTAATAAAAGCTAACATGGTTTTAGAAAATATATCATAAATCAGATATATGTTTTATGATATATTTTCTAAAACCATGTTAGCTCATAAAAATAAATGTTCTCTATTAGCATATGACAAGTAAGCAATCATTATGTAGATAAAACAAAAACACAGCAAAAATAATTTTTTGTGAGCTGTCCATGAGAGAAGGAAAATATGAATTTAAAGTCAATATAGGAAAGCATAGTAGAATAGCTTTCCAAATACATTTCGGAGATCAGCTTTGACAAATATTCTTATTAATTATTCTTATTCATATACTTTTTTAGTCAAATCTTCAGTAAAATTTTACATTTTGTTTTTGTTTTTCTGTCTGGGAATCAAATCACAAGCAATTCATAAGAAATACAAGCAATGCCCTGTGCTCAAAGCAAACTCCATGAAGATACGGTTTACATGAGTGGCCTGCCATACAGCACTGACCTCAATCCTATTGAACACCTTTGAGATGAATGTGAATGCTGACTGCACCCCAGGCACACTTAGCCTACATCAGTAGCTGAATTACTAATGCAGTTGTGGCTAAATTAGCATAAGCCTCCACAACTACAAAATCTAGTGGAAAGCCTAAAAAGACTGGACGTTACAGCAAGTGTGAAATGGGATGTTTATAATGCACATAAAAATATATAGCCCTATAGTCAGATGTCCTCAAACGTTTGTCAGTATAGTGTCTGATTTCAATGGCCCTATCTTAGGGGTGTGATATATTAGGTAGCAAATGAACAGTCATTTGTTAAAAATAGTTAAGCATATACAGTATATTTTATAAACTTTGAGAAAGGCCAAATTGTGATTGTTAGACAACTGGATCAGAGCATATCCAAAAGAGAAGTTGTGGGGTGTCCTTGATATGCAATAGTTATCCAAAAAAAAGATAATAAAGCACTGAGCAATTAAAAAATGGTCTAGTTAAATTTTCTAACATTTTCTTTAACATCATGTGGACAAGCATCTGTATTTGCATTATGTATGATGGGAAGAAAGCATGTTAGAGTGGACAGTTTGATTTACTAGTCAATGTTTTGCTGGGAAACCTTGAGTAATGCCATTAATGTGGATATTACTTCAACACATATCTAAACATTGTTATAGACCAGGGTTCTCAACTTTTTTCTTTGAGGGCTACATATTTTTTCTTTTTACAGATCAAAAACTGATTGAGCAACTCTAGAATGTCCTGGACAAGTCAGATTCATTGAGGGCACACCTCACATCTAAAATGACTTTAAGGCCTGCTCTAAGATATCATTGTATACCTTCAGAGGTCTCGAGGAGTCCATTAATCACGGTTCAAGCTGTTTGTGTGGCACAAAATGAAGTCATTTTTAATATTATACCTGATAAGTGAATATGCTGTAAATGACTGCATATATATATATATATATATATATATATATATATATATATATATATATATATATATATATATATATACACATACACAGCTGCAAGAAATAATAATATCGATAATAATGAATTTGTTGTCAACGGATGCGGTTATCGAATAGATCAAGTTATGGGTTAGCATGACGGCAAGAAAACAGCCACCTGGGAAAATTGTGGAGAGTACAGGGTCAACCGGCAACAGGAAAAGGTGTGCATCCAAGGCAGTGGTCCCCAACCCCCGGGCTGCGAACCTTTTGTACATTTTTTTACAGCTTATGCATTTGTACAACAATGCACATTTTTTCCTTTTTTTTATTACGCCTGTTAGCTTAATGCGTTTCTCCATTCCCTTCTCTTTTTATAGCATTTGTCTTCTACAACAGTAAATGTATCTGTTTTCAAATGTGATTTACTGCAGATTAAATTTCAAATGCTTCTTTTTAATGTTTTTGTATATTTACTTTATGCATATATCATTTATTTATTATACAAAATTACATTCAATATATATTCTCAAATATATAATTTTATTTTGTATAATAATTAAATAGTATATGCATTAAGTAAATATATAAACATAAAAAATGTAAGCTAGATGAAAAAATAGAATATAGATGCTTATATCGTCACAAATTTTGGTCTAGTGGTTAAGATGCAGCGCTCTAACCGTTGCGACCCGGGTTCGATCCCCGGTCAGGGAACCATCCCCAGCCACTTTCAGTGCCGGTCCCAAGCCCGGATAAATTGGGGAGGGTTGCGTTAGGAAGGGCATCCAGCGTAAAACATGTGCCAAATCAAACGTGCGGAGGATCCGCTGTGGCGACCCCTAACGGGAGAAGCCGAAAGAAAGTTTGTTTATATCGTCACAAATTAACAAAATGCCTGTGTAGGTTTTTGAAACCAAAATTGTCAAAACAGTGTTGTATTATATTTTATATTGATATTTTTAAGCGAGGTTGTCAACTTGCCATCTGCGAACTTAAAATGCAAATGTTGCTTCACTTTCAAATGCTGTTTTTATTTTATTATTTTATTTTTTTACAGAAACAACCCAGCATGAGGGAATTCTGAAATTCCCCCATGCACTTCTTAATAAGCAGTACAATGTCTAAACTAAAGATATTTAATCTCAATATGTGGCTTTTGAATACCACTCTGTCCTCTCATCTGCCTCTTTCAATCCAACTACCTGCATGTTTTCTCTCACCACATCCATAAACCGCCTCCTTGGTCTTCCTATTTTCCTACTTCCTGGTGGCTCCATCCATAGAATTCTCCTACTGATATACCCCATGTCCCTCCTCTGCACATGACTAAACCATCTCAATCGAGCTTCCCTCACCTTGCCTCCAAAACGTCCTACAAGCGCTATCCCTCTAATAAACTCATTTCTAATCCTGTCAGTCCTTGTCACTCCCAACAAAAACCTTGACATCTTCAGCTCTGCTACCTCCAGCTCTTTCTCCTGTCTTTTACTCAATGTCACTGTCTTTAAACCATACAACATTGCATGTCTCACCACAGTCCTATAAACTTTTCCTTTCACTCTTGCAGATACTTTTCTATCACAAATCTCTCCTGCCACTCTTCTCCATCCACTCCACCCTGCCTGCACTCTTTTCTTCACTTCTCTAACACACTCTCCATTACTTTGCACTGTTGACCCCAGGTACCTGAACTCCTCCACTTTCTCCATTTCTTCTCCCTGCAAACACACCACTCCACTGCTTATATCTTACTCCTACTGACTTTTATTCCCCTTCTCTCCAGCACGTACCTCCACCCCTCCAGGCTCTTCTCAACCTCTCTTGGCACCCTGTCGCATGCTTTCTCTAAATCCAAATACACACAATGCAACTCCTTCTGACCTTCTCTATACCCGTACCAACCAGCAAGAATTCTGACTTCCACAGATTGAAATAAGTCCAAACCTCTACACCACCACTTTGTTGTCTGCTGCTATTCCAAGACTTTTGTTCTGTGTTTTAAATCATCTGTTGATGAATCCTGTTTTGGATTAACATTCCTTTATTATTCTGTTTATGTTGTTTGCTGATAGAATAACCCTACACCTGTATTTGTTTATTATTTAGGATTTTGATTTGTACTTGTCTGTTTGACTAAAAAAACAAGAGATGGAGCTGGAGGTAGCAGAGCTGAAGATGGACAGGATTAGAAACAAGTTTATTAGAGGAACAGCGCATGTAGGACATTTTGGAGACAAGGTGAGGAAGGTGTAATTGAGATGGTTTGGACATGTGGTATATGGGTAGGAGAATGCTGAGGATGGAACCACCAGTAAGGGAGAAATGAGGAAGGCCAAGGGGGAGGTTTATGTATGTGCTAAGGGAAGACATGCAGGTAGTTTTTTTGAAAGAGGCAGATGTAGAGAGACAGATGATCCGTTGTGGTGACTCCTAATGGGAGAAGCCAAAAGAAGAAGCAGAATATTTGGACTTGTCTGTCACTGTTATTAATAAGCGTTCTCAATCTGCATTGCCCTCTAGCCATATGGTTATAACGTGATAATTAATTCAAAAAATGGGAACAAATATGATATTTATAAGAAAAATAAAATAGCAAAAATTGTTCCAAAATAATTTTATATCCAACATTACTTTGGTAAGAATTGTCAAGATAAAAAATACAAACAATACAAAATACAATACACAAGTACAACAATACAAAAATAAATACTATATGTTTACACTAATCATAGGTATTGATGACTCGAACCCAGCCATTAGGGAGGAACCCAGCCATTAGGGAGGCACAAGCCAGTGCATTCTTAGTGCCGGTCCCAAGCCCGGGTAAATGGGGAGGGTTGCGTTAGGAAGGGCACCAAGCGTAAAACATGTGCCAAATCAAATATACGGATCACAAATGAGAATTTCATACCGGATCGGTCGAGGCCCGGGTTAACAACGTCCGCCACAGGTATCGTTAGCCGACAGGGTACCGGTGGAAATTGGGCTACTGTTGGCCGAAGGAGGAAAAGGAGAGGAGGAAGACGTCTACAGAGACGGCAGGGAAAGGAGCAGTGTAGGAGAGTGGAGGTTAGGGTTGGTACTTTAAATGTTGGTACTATGATGGGTAAAGGAAGAGAAGTAGCTGATATGATGGAGAGGAGAAAGGTAGATATGCTGTGTGTTCAGGAGACCAAGTGGAAAGGGAGTAAGGCCAGGAACATTGGAGGTGGATTTAAACTGTTTTATCATGGTGTGGATGGAAAGAGAAATGGTGTAGGGGTGATTCTGAAGGAAGAGTACAGTAAGAGTGTAGTGGAGGTGAAGAGAGTTTCTGATAGGGTGATGATCGTGAAGGTGGAAGTTGAAGGGATGATGATAAATGTCATCAGTGCCTATGCTCCACAAGTTGGCTGTGAGATGGAGGAGAAGGAAAGATTCTGGAGTGAATTAGATGAAGTGGTAGATGGTGTACCTAGGAAAGAACGGTTGGTGATTGGGGCGGACTTTAATGGGCATGTAGGTGAAGGGAACAGAGGGGACGAGGAGGTGATGGGTAGGTATGGTTTTAAGGAAAGAAATGTTGAAGGGGAGATGGTGGTAGATTTTGCTAAAAGGATGGAAATGGCAGTGGTGAACACTTATTTTAAGAAGAAGGAGGATCATAGGGTGACGTATAAGAGTGGAGGAAGGTGCACACAGGTGGACTATGTGCTATGCAGGAGATGCAACCTGAAGGAGATTGGCGACTGTAAGGTGTTGGCAGGGGACAGCGTAGCTAGACAGCATAGGATGGTGGTCTGTAGGATGGTTTTGGAGGCGAAGAAGAAGAGGAGGAGAGTGAGGACTGAAAGAAGAATAAGATGGTGGAAACTGAAGGAGGAAGAGTGTAGTGTGAGGTTCAGGGAAGAGGTCAGAGAGAGGCTCAGTGGTGTTAAGGAGGTGTTGGATGATTGGGCAACTACTGCAGGAGTGATGAGGGAGGCAGCTAGAAAAGTACTTGGTGTGACATCTGGAAATAGAAAGGAAGACAAGGAGACGTGGTGGTGGAATGAGGAAGTGCAGGAGAGCATAAGGAGAAAGAGGTTGGCAAAACAGAAGTGGGATAGACAGAGTGATGAGAAAAGTAGGCAGGAGTACAAGGAGATGCGGCAGCAGGTTAAGAGGGATGTGGCGAAAGCCAAGGAAAAGGCATATGAGGAGCTGTATGAGAGGTTGGACACTAAGGAAGGAGAAAAGGATTTGTACCGATTGGCCAGGCAGAGGGACCGAGCTGGAAAGGATGTACTGCAAGTTAGAGCAGTAAAGGATGGAGAGGGAAATGTGTTGACTAGTGAGGAGAGTGTGTTGAGAAGGTGGAGGGAGTATTTTAAACAGCTGATGAATGAGGAAAATCAGAGAGAGAGAAGGTTGGATGATGTGGAGTTGGTGAAGCAGGATGTAGATAGGATTAGTAAGGAGGAAGTGAGAGCAGCGATTAAGAGGATGAAGAGTGGAAAGTCGGTTGGACCAGATGACATACCGGTAGAAGCGTGGAGATGTTTAGGAGAGATGGCAGTGGAGTTTTTGACCAGATTGTTTAACAGGATTTTGGAAGGTGAGAAGATGCCTGAGGAATGGAGAAGAAGTGTGCTGGTACCGATCTTTAAGCATAAAGGAGATGTGCAGACCTGCAGTAACTACAGGGTTATTAAGTTGATTAGTCACACCATGAAGTTATGGGAAAGAGTAGTGGAAGCCAGGCTGAGAGAAGAGGTGACCATCTGTGAGCAACAGTATGGTTTCATGCCGAGGAAGAGCACCACAGATGCCTTATTTGCTTTGAGAATGTTAATGGAGAAGTATAGAGAAGGACAGAAGGAATTGCATTGTGTATTTGTGGATTTAGAGAAGGCGTACGACAGGGTGCCAAGAGAGGAGTTGTGGTATTGTATGAGGAAGTCAGGTGTGTCAGAGAAGTATGTGAGGGTGGTGCAGGACATGTATGAGGACAGTGTGACGGCAGTGAAGTGTGCAGTAGGTACGACAGACTGGTTTAGAGTGAAGGTTGGACTGCATCAAGGATCGGCCCTGAGCCCTTTCCTGTTTGCAGTGGTGATGGACAGGTTGACGGACGAGGTCAGACAGGAGTCTCCCTGGACTATGATGTTTGCGGATGATATTGTGATTTGTTGTGAGAGTAGGGAGCAGGTTGAGAAGAGCCTGGAGAGGTGGAGATATGCGCTGGAGAGAAGGGGAATGAAACTCAGTAGGAGTAAGACAGAATACATGTGTGTGAATGAGAGGGAGGGCAGTGGAGTGGTGCGGTTGCAGGGAGAAGAGCTTCAGAAGGTGGAGGAATTCAGGTACCTGGGGTCAACAGTGCAAAGTAATGGAGAGTGTGTTAGAGAAGTGAAGAAAAGAGTGCAGGCAGGGTGGAGTGGGTGGAGAAGAGTGACAGGAGTGATTTGTGATAGTAGGGTATCTGCAAAATTGAAAGGAAAGGTTTATAGGACTGTGGTGAGACCTGCGATGTTGTATGGTTTAGAGACAGTGGCATTGAGTAAAAGATAGGAGGTGGAGCTGGAGGTAGCAGAGCTGAAGATGTTGAGGTTTTCATTGGGAGTGACGAGGATGGATAAGATTAGAAATGAGTTCATTAGAGGGACAGCGCATGTAGGATGTTTTGGTGACAAGGTGAGGGAGGCGAGATTGAGATGGTTTGGACATGTGCAGAGGAGGGACATGAATTATATTGGTAGAAGAATGCTGAGGATGGAGCCACCAGGTATGAGGAAAAGAGGAAGGCCAAGAAGGAGGTTCATGGATGTGGTGAGGGAAGACATGCAGGTAGTTGGTGTAAAAGAGGCAGATGTAGAGGACAGGGTGGTATGGAGACGGATGATCCGCTGTGGCGACCCCTAATGGGAGCAGCCGAAAGAAGAAGAAGATAGGTATTGATGACTTGAATAACATTAAATATTTATGTGGCCGTTGCAATGATACGCAGAAGACCAACAAATTCCACTGGGGTTCTTTATTCCAATTAACAATATATATATCCTGCTTGTTAATTTTTATGTGGAAGAGGATAAATAAGGAGCTAAATAAAAAAATTACAGGACAAATATTTTTAAACACAAAAATTAAATATCATAAAATTAAAATAAAGCACTGCCTGATGTACAGAATCTGTCTTTTTGGTGTGCAATATATATAAAACAATAAACCAAAATTTTATCCAGTAAACAAAATACGGCAGTGGCAATTCTAAAAAAAAAGAAACAAATGCCTCTGTCTCCGAAGAGAGCTCTGTTCCGTCCCTGAGCGACCCAGCGAGCTCCTCTCTGTCCCCGAGCGACCCCGTGAGCTCCTCTCTGTCCCCGAGCGAACCCGTGAGCTCCTCTCTGTCCCCGAGCGAACCCGTGAGCTCCTCTCTGTCCCCGAGCGAACCCGTGAGCTCCTCTCTGTTCCCGAGCGAACCCGTGAGCTCCTCTCTGTTCCCGAGCGAACCCGTGAGCTCCTCTCTGTTCCCAAGCGAACCCGTGAGCTCCTCTCTGTTCCCAAGCGAACCCGTGAGCTCCTCTCTGTCCCAGAGAGTCCCCGAGAGCTCGGTTCCGCTGCAGAGAGTCCCCGAAAGCTCGGTTCCGCTGCAGAGAGTCCCCGAGAGCTCGGTTCCGCTGCAGAGAGTCCCCGAGAGCTCGGTTCCGCTGCAGAGAGTCCCCGAGAGCTCGGTTTCGCTGCAGAGAGTCCCCGAGAGCTCGGTTCCGCTGCAGAGAGTCCCCCAGTCTCCCGGAAGGCGACTCCACCTCTCAGAGCGACTCCACCTCTCAGAGCGACTCCACCTCTCAGAGCTCCGCTTCAACCAAGGAATCCCCAGAGCTCTCAACTCCGCTCCGAGACTGCGAAAGGGACGTCGAGCCACTGCCCCGGGCTACATCCGAAGGCGACAGCTCGCCCCACAGTCTCCCAAGAAGTGACGGCTCGCCCCACGAGCACTCTGTAGGCGAAGCTACGTCACAGACCTTCTCTCTTCCCAAGGGATCCCCAGAGCTCTCACCTCAGTTCCTGGACTGCGAAAGGGATGTCGAACCGCTGCCCCGGGCTACATCCGAAGGCGACGGCTCGCCCCACAGTCTCTCAACAGGTGACGGCTCACCTCAGGACCCCTCTCACGGTGACATCCTGCCCTCAAGCTCCCTGGAGGTTGACGTCGCACCAACGAATCCTGACGAGGTCACGACTCAACCGCTGTACTCGGTCAGGGACATCGCTCCATCTCCGGGCTCCGTGGGTGATGAGGTCCCGTTCCTGTCCTTCCTGGGTAACGCCGGTCCGTTCCAGGTTACTGCCAGGGACGTCATGCCGTGTCAGGTCTCCAGGGCTACCACCTCTCAGCTCCAGACCACCGCAGGGGAAGTCGCTCAGCTGCCGGTTTTCGCTGAGGGCGTGGCTCCGCTCCTGGGCTCCGCTGAGGGCAGCACTCCACCTCCGGTCTCCGCTGTTGGTATCTCTCCGCCTCCAGTCTCCGCCGAGGGTGTCAGCCTGCTCCAGAGCTCCGTGGATGGAGTCTCTCCGCCTTCGGTCTCCGCAGAGGGCGCCGCTCCGCTCCAGGTCTCCAGGGGGGTCGTCTCTCCGCCTCCTGTCTCCACCCAGGACGCCGTTCCACTCCGGGTCCCCGCAGGGGTCGTCTCTCCGCCTCCTGTCTCCGCCCAGGACGCCGTTCCGCTCCGGGACTTCATAGGGGTCGTCACTCCGCCTCCTGTCTTCGCCGAGGACGTCGTTCCGCTCCGGGTCTCCACAGGGGTCGCCTCTCCGCCTCCTGTCTCCGCCGAGGACGTCGTTACGCCCCGTGTCTCCAGGGGGTTCGTCGCGCCGCCTGCAGCCTTCGCTGAGGGCGTCGCTCTGCTCCAGGTCGCCGTGGTGGATGTCTCTCCGCCCCGGGTTTGCGCCGTGGACTTCACCCCGTTCCTGGCCTCCGCGTGGGGCTGTGTTCCGTCCTGGCTCCGTGACGGTTCCGGCCGGGTCCCCTTCAACCCTGGAGGACTGGAGGGGCCCTCCTCCGAGTGCCCGGGCCCGCCGGGCGGTTGGCGGATTGTTGGCGTCCGGTGCCGCCCCTTTGGGGGGGGGGTGGTGTCAGGAATCCACCTGCCACGCCTCCTTCAGAGGCTACCTTTGCTGCTGCGCGCTCCCAAATCACACACAGCTGAAGCGCATTATGGACTCATTCCCTGCCTCCATATAAACCACTCACTCACCCACACTCGGGGTCCGTTATTGTACGTTCATGCGTGGTCGTGCAGGTTCCTTCTGTGTGTGTTCGCGCTTGTGCTGCTTCCGCTGCATACTTTCTCCTCCCGGACTCCTCGTCCATTCCACGCCCGCATTTGGCTTTCCCAGCGCACCTCGGACTAAGGACGCTTCCCCGTCGCTTCACCCCGTGCCGCGTTTCCTCCGTAACGCACCGTGGATGTTATTATTTGAACTTCCGTTTGCCGGATTATCCCGATCTGCACGGGTATTTTGTGTTGGCTCTGCCTTTGTTCAAATAAAGTTTCTGTTTGCCGTTACTCCGGCTTCCACCTCTGTGCCACGCCTAACAGCCTCGAGATTATATCATTGACCAAACTAAGGAAAAGTAAATTACTCCTCTAAAATCCTATGGCATGGTTTACTTACTTTCCAAACTTAGCCTTCAGTGATATTTATGCTCCGATAGGCCGAACACACCAACAGAACTCGTATGGCTTGCACGTGCTACATAAAACAACACATTCATGAACTCTTACAATTCTGAGATCTTTCTTATAAATATTTGACATACATCACATATTTAATGAATTTTTAAACTAATATACATCTGAAACACTGACCTGATGCGTTAGCTCACGCTATGCTAACCGTCACACCTCGAAATTTGTGCATCCGCACAAATTACTGCAGACATACATCACCCATCAAAAAACATCACAGGTAAGACATTTGTGATCCTTTTTTAAATTTACTTTAAAATGGATGATACTGAATCCTTTACCTAATAAACAGTACAAGTAAGGCCTATATCCCTCCCTGATTTCCACTCTCAGGTGCACCGTGCCACACGCACATGCGATGATGTCACCAAGCATCTCTTAAAGAGCCCCTATGTTCATTCTCTTCAGGCAGGCATAATCTGTAGCATAAAGAAATGAACGCACCTTAAACTACCACCCGGTTACATTTATATTAATTTCACATTAATTCAATAGATAGAAATGTATAACTGAACAGTATAATAAATGTTATTTGGAAGTCTATTAGTTACATTATAAAAGAAACCTGTGCAGATCATATTAATAACAGATAAACATAAACAGAAAAACATAACAATTGTTTACATTATATGTAAACAAAGCACAAATTCCAGTACTGTAATGAGTTTGTCTTAGGGTTTCAGGATTCATTGTTTTCAGTTGAACTTATTACATTCAATTTAGATTTTAGATTTTCTACTGTATGATATTTCTTTCATTTTACTACTATGTGCCATTATTTATTACCATATTTTAATCTTTTAAACTATTTTACTAATTTCTACAATTGTACTATTACATTTAAATAGTGAAAAATTGTCCTAACATATTAAAGTATTATACTAAAAGTTACTGCAAAATTAATATACCATGATAACAGTGAATATCTAATAAGAACATTATATTATTACTAAAAGGAATACTTCTATATAGTTTGATTTATTATTTTTTTTTTTTTTATTTCTGTTGTGTTCCTGCAATTTATTAAAGTCCTGTTGTTATGCATTCATGTCAAGTCTAATTTCCAACAAAAGCACTTGTACAGCAGTGTTACTGGGAATAGAATGCCATGTCTAAAATATTTTTCCATTATTAAGAATCAGATACATGGCTGTCTTTTTGCAGTTTGCTTCAGGGCAGTGTTACACTCTGGGGTTTGCCCTGTATGTAGTTTGCTAACCTCAATAATAATAATCCAATATTGCAAATATGAAGACTCAGAGTAGTAAGACAGGAATATAAGCCTATATTATTTCCCATATGTATGAATAAATGTCTGGAAATGTTTTTGCCTGCTATGTTATGCTTAGATTTGGATGGATTTACTACTCACAATGTGTTATTAGCCACATTGTGACACTTTAGAGGTCAAGGGACAGCGACATGATAAAGAACATCATTAAATATATGATTACTATTCTGAATGTGTATAGCTGGCCACAACCTGGATCATTTGCATTGGTTTTATATTACATGAAATTCATCTATTGTTAAACTCCAGTGATTTTTTTTGTGTTTTCCACTGTTATTTTCTACTGAGATTACAGTGAACTAGAAATTCAAACTTACTTGCTTGTTGTCAAAAAATATGATTGCCTTAAAATGTCTTTTAATATATTTGCAAAAATGTTAAAAGGTTGCCAAAAGTCATGAATTATGATGATAATTTTAGGTATTACATTGCAATGCTGAAGATAAATAGCTAAATACCTAAATACCAGCTAAATACCTCATGAAAACCAGACTAGAGCTGTAGCTATCAACTATTTTAGTAATCAAGTATTTTACCAATTATTCTATTGGTTAATCGAGTAATCATATAAAAAGTACTTTCTCTTTATTGAAGAGCAGTAGTAAATATACAAGAGAAAATAAGACAAGTCTCTTAAAATAAACAAGTAACTTGTTTCCTTTTTAGAAAAATGTGTATCTTTATTGCTGAAATGGCTTACAAGAATATCTGTGAAAACTAAACCCATTTAGTGCATTTAATTGCCATATTCAAAATGTAAGTACAAATATAAACATAAAAAAAATAATAAATAAATAAAAGATTTCAGATTACTCTTTAAAAAAAAAAAAGGTAAATGCACTGTATTGTGTTTTCTTTGTTTTAGTTTGAAATTATCCTAAACTTTGGAAACTTTTTTTGGCCTGAATCCTATGGAAGGCCGTTTCTGCCACATAAAAAAGTTTGCCTACTGTTATTCAGATTTCTTTTTTTACCACAATTCTGATGTCATTCTTGTAATTCTGACTTTTTTCCTCGCAATTCTGACTTTCTTTTTCGTAAACATTCCACATTTCTGGTGCATCCACCGGTATACATGTTTTCGGCCTGAAGTTTAAAACTGTTGGTGTATGATTGAGGCCTCCTCTGCTTCAGTTGTCCTGTTCCGTCTTCCCCAGAGCTGATTGTTAGACAGAGTTCTCTTCAGGGATGTGATTCTATTGAGTGTAGCCCGTTTCATTTTTAACATGTAAAGCTTTCTGGCACTATAAAGGGGGTGCAAAAAAAAAAAACTGGAATTGTGAGAAAAAAGTCAGAACTGTGAGGAAAAAAAGTTTTCTATTTAATGTGGCGGAAACAGGCTTACAAATGGCTCTCCCCACCCCTCGCTGTTTTCTCCCCATTCTTCCATTTTTTTTATCCTACAGCGTCTTCTGTGTTCCCTGTCCAGAATGCTCCGGAGTTTAGTGGGTGGTGCATCAGTAATAATGGTCCGTGGGAAGCACATTACTCCATGTGTAGTTAAATGGACTAAACTAAGCATCTAGGCAAAATAATTTGCCTCAATTAATTTTTGTAATCGAATTACTTAAGTTATTAGAGGAATCGTTACAGCCCTAAACCAGATGAAACATCTTAATTGGCCAGGTTAACTGAGTGTGTAAAAAAAATAAAAGATTGGATGACGCATAACTTTCTATTATTAAATTCTGATAAGAAAGAGATTTCACTCATTGGTCCAAAAAACAGTAACAGAAGCTCCAGCATTTCAACTTGCATTTAGAAGGATGTTCTGTAACTACTAGTTCAACAGTTGTTATTTTAGACAGCAACTTGTCTTTTGACAATCATATCAACTATATAACAAAAACAGCCTTCTCCCACCTTAGAAATATTGCTAAAATAAGAAACATGTTGTCTATAATCTGATGCAGAAAAGCTCGTCCATGCGTTCATGACCTCCAGACTGGACTATTGTAATGCATTACTAGGTGGTGGTCCTGCATCATTAATAAACAAGCAACAGTTAGTCCAGAATGCAGCAGCCAGAGTTCTCATAAGGTCAAGAAAATTTTACAATATAACCCCAATCTTATCATCCCTACACTGGCTACCTGTTAAGAATCGACTACAAATTATTGATATTTACTTACAAAGCCCTAAATGGTTAAGCACCCATGTATCTATCCAGTCTTTTAACCAGAGGTGGCAAAGGTATACACATCGTTTACTTAAGTAGAAGTACAGATACTCATGTTTTAAAAGATTCCAGTAAAAGTTGAAGTACTGACACTTTTTTACTCAAGTTAAAGTAAAGAAATTCAGGCTCTGACATGTACTTAAGTAAAAAGTAGCCGTTACCACTACCTGTTTTAGTGTCACGCTGGTAACTGAACCTCACATTATATCATTGTATTAATACAAAAACAATGTCTAGAACAAGATAACAGACTAAGATGACATAAAAAAAAATGGAGATATATATATATATATATATATATATATATATATATATATATATATATATATATATATATATACATATATATATATACTATATTTCTAAAAGTATTGGGTCACCTGGTCATAAGTACGGTATTTAATTTTTGAGCATTGAATTCAACATTTAGTCCCGATTTGCTCCTATAATTCCTTCCACTCTTCTGGAAGGATGTTCCACTAGATTTTTAGAGTGTGCTTAAGGATATTTGTGTTAATCAGCCACAAGAGTATTATGAAAGTCAGGTAGGTTAGGAGAACTGGTGTGCAGTCAGTGTTCACATTCATCCCAAAGGTGTTCAGTAGGGATGAGATCAGAGCTCTACAGCAGGCCACTCAAGATCTTCCACTCCAAAGCATGTAAACCAGATCTTCAAGGAGCTCACTTTGTGCACAGGGGCAGTGCCATGCTGGAACAGGTTTGGGTTTCCAAGTTCAAGTGAATGTATTATAGTGCATATATATATATATACATTTATGCTTATTTATTTGCCATCACCAGGCCATATCTCAGATTGTAGGGTTATTCAAGCTGTCCTTTAAAGCACTCAAAGTTATTCTGATGTTTTACGAATAACAAATTTAAGTTGGGTTATCCTGTGCATTTTATCGAAGTTCAAACAGGAAGTTTATAATTTATACTTCACCTGAAACTGAGACCTGACTAAACCTCAGATTTCAAATGACAGCTACATACTACAGAAATTAAGAACATTCTTATTTTAAAAAATTGCATCATGTGGCATTTTTCCTTATATAAAAGACAAACAAAATTGTACGAAAAAAAATTTAAACATTAAAATGTCTCATAAAAATATAAATAACCTTAAATAATCGTTCTGCAATGGACCCTCTCCATAATTGCCTTCAGGATATCAAACAGTGGCTTTCTCAGAACGTCCTTCATCTGAATGAAGAAAAGACTGAGTACATCCTGTTTAGCCCGGATTTACCCAGCAGTTCTCTCAGTTTTGGTCCTCTAACACCTCAGTTTGCACCTATCGTGTGTAACCTGGGTGTTATTTTTGACAAAAGTATGAACTTTGATAAACAGATCAGTGCAGTAGTAAAGGCAAGCTTTTACCAGCTAAGACTACTCAGTAAGGTCAAGTCGTTCTTGTAGCGAGCTGACCTTGAAAAAGCTATTCATGCCTTCATCAGTTTGAGGATAGACTACTGTAATGCTCTCTACACTGGACTTAATCAATCACTTCTCAATCAGCTTCAATTGGTACAATACGTGGCAGCACGACTTCTCTCTAACACCTCCAAACACTCACACATCACCCTTGTCCTCCGCTCGCTTAACTCGCTTCCTGTGCGGCTTAGGGTGAAGTATAGGGTCCTGCCATTCGTGTTCAAGGCCATCAATGGTCTGGCCCCTGCCTACCTCGCTGAACTTGTAACGGTAACTTCCGGCACACATTTCGAAGCATCACTGTGCTGAGTGTTTTTAAATCGCAGTTGAAAACACATTTATTTATACAAGCTTTTAACACGTAGCTATTTTATTGTGTTGTTATATTTTTTGTCTTTTATTGTTTTTACTGGAAAGCGCCTTGTGCTTCTTTTGGCTGTTGTAAGGTGCTCTATATAATTATATTATTATTATTATGAAAAGAAAGATATAATAATAAAACGTTAGATTACCTGTATGTGCTTTCTCGAATTTGACGGCGAATTCTTGAAAGCCAGCACTTTTTTACACCGATAATTTCGAACATCTCCCTTATATATGGCCATGGGTGTTGAGGAATGTCTTTGTTTTTATTTATTTTCACATCGGCGACTCATTGTTAGCTCCGCTTGTTTACGTCCACGTCTGATAGCCAGGAAATAATACACCAGTGATATGGTGAAAAAAGCCGCACAATGATGGGTCTCAATGAGAAGAAATAATACTAAAAGTAACGAGGCTGGTTTGAAAATTTAAGAAGTAGAAAGTAGAGATATTTGTGTAAAAATTTAATGAGTGAAAGTAAAAAGTTGTCCGAAAAATAAATAGTGGAGTGAAGTACTGATAGTATTTGTACTTCGTTACTTCCCGCCTCTGCTTTTAACATGCTACAATCCGCAATGTTCTTTGAGATCTCAAAACTCCAGGCTTCTAGAGTTCAGAAAATAGCAAAGTCCACTAAAGGTGGTAGAGCATTCTCACATTTAGCTCCTAAACTTTGGAATAGTCTTCCTGACAGTGTTCAGGGCTCAGACACACTCTCCCAGTTTAAGTGTAGATTAAAGATGTATATTTTTTAGCAAGGCCTACACATAACACATATCACAGCACCATTTAAGAGTTTGTACATTGGACACTGAGGATAAACTACCTCTTAATCGCTTCTTCAAAAATATCATTCTACACATGCTGCATTGCTTGAACTTCAATTACCACATATTGTTGTATTTGTAGTTTACAAAACAGAAACCCTTTAATTGTTGATTTAAAACACAAAAGGAATATAATTCACCAAAGAAATACAAAAATTACAATATATAGGAAACTGTATTTTAATATCTCATTCTATTAAGAGTGCGCTAGCGTTGTGACCTGAATGTATTTTTTTTCACCCAATCTTTTTTCTTTTTGTGTTTATGAACACATACACATTAATGCAGCAATTTCTTTGTACCTGCCACCCTGTTAAATAATATTTGCTGTTTGTTAACTCTAAAATGCTAGTTAATGCATTAATTGTGACTCTTAATTTTAAATTAAGATGTTCACATCAGTTAAAGTCTCTGCATGGCCCCAGTTTTCTTTAGGTGACAAAGCTTTTGCAGAGATCAGCCTAAAAGCTATTCATGGTAATGATGCTATAGACCATACTGTAGATAGTCTCTAACATTTCACTCCGCAGGCTGTCTTATTGTTCCCCAAATGCCATTTTGTTCTCCTTTATAAACATGCAATACTAATGATGTTCTTTCCCAGAAACCAGTATGTAAAAGTCCAATGATGAATGGCAAGATTTGGACAGCATGGCAAAGCAGTAACAGTCGGAGAGACAGCACGCAAGTCTGCAGCCCTTAAATGATATCCAAGACAAATAATTATGATAAACATGTTATTTTGCTCCACCAGCGACTCCACATTACCTAATGATGTTCAGTGGCAGTGGTAAGTGATAAAGACAACAAATACATTACTGCTGCACATTGCAAATGGGAGTCCCCAAGGAAAACCATCTGAATTTCAAATTTTGTTGTAATGCTCATTTTTCATAATGGAAAATGCATGTGGAGAGGCGCATTTCAAACAACTCTGTACTTAATGTGTAATGTTTAATGTTCTCAATGCAGGCCATTTAGGTATATATGTATTTATTCTTATAAAATGTGCACTACTTACAGTTGTCATGTAATATATAACCAGTCATATAAAACAAGTCTGCTGCACATTCAAACTCTAGCTAAAGTAGGAAATGATAAGAAAATCTAAACGTGAGGGCCTCTATTCAGTGGGCAACAGTGGTGGTTTCATTCTGCAGTGAATTAAAGTAAAGATTTGGTGCACTTTGTTCCTATTTATGGAGGAAAGGCTGGCAGAGAAGCAAATAAAGGCATGACAAGTTTCAGTCCTTAGAGACACAAGCCATGGCCAGCATTAGGACTGGACTGCCATTGTGAAGTGGATAATGGGTAAAAATCCTGGCAGGTGAATTTGACATTGGATCCGAATAAGAGAAATGGAGGCAGTGTTGAACTTTGTAGATATTTAGGAAGGAATGGGATCTGTAATAAGAGGGATCCTGGGCTCACACAGCACTTCTTTGTTGCTTTATATCCAAAAACTGTCAGCACTGTTCATTTAAGCAGGCCAGGAGAAACTCCCAAAGGTGAACAGCTCTCACCTAGAGAAAAAACACCTATACATTTAAGCACCATGAAAAATATATGAAATACTTTATATGATAAATGTATTGTTGCTTTATCTTCACAAACTTTTAGCACACAGTGAACATAGTGGTCAATCACTGATGTGATATGAACTCCTTTTTACCGTTTAAATCTTAAAATAAATACTGAAACTGTTTTCCATTTACCTTTACAGTAGCATAAAGTATATACTGTATACTGCATCTTTTACATTTGTTCTGGAGAGGGCTTCATGGCAAAAAATCTGTCTTTTTTTATACATTTATTGCATGATTTACAATAGTTTATTTATAACTTTTCACACATTTTATGTTTTTTTTCTAAATAAATGTCTGCCTTTTGTCACCAGGAAGGACACCTTCTTCTTCTTTTTTTCGGCTTCTCCCCTTAGAGGTCGCCACAGCAGATCATCCACCAGGAAATCCACCTGATCCACCATTATCTTAAAAAGAAGAAGGTAGTTGCTGAAAATTGTATTTAATTTTATTTAATTTAATTTTATTATTAATATTTAATAATTAATATTAATTATTATTAATATTTATTTATTATGTATATGGTATTACACAGGGAGTCTATGTTCCCCATATGTAAGTCTGTGCTATTTTTTTTAACTCTCTTTCAGGCTGACATTAAGTTAAGTTTTGGATTTACTTGACACTGATGATACAGAGCCTGCAGTTAGTAATATAGCAGTGGTCCCTAGGATAGAGAAAGATGCAATAGAAAGCGACTGTGATAGCGATGCATCTGACATGGATTTTATTGGTGACTCAGTTCACATACCATCAAGAATTTTAAATTCTACTGCAGAACTGTTTGGATCTGATAATTTTGAGGAAATTGAACCTGAATGCGAGGACCAACCAAAACTCACAATTCAAACAAGAAGTCCCTCAAAAAAACTTGAAGCTGCTTCATCATCTTTATTGCCCTCTTCAGGTGCTACTACTGCCACCATACCGCCCTTGGCAGGAAACATCCCTGAACCTGCCTGCAGTGACCAACCAAAACTCAAAATCCGAACAAGAAATCATACAAAAACAACTTGAAGCTGCTTCATCATCTGTATTGCCTTATTCAGATGCTACTACTACCACCATACCAGTGCCCTTGGCAGAAAGCACCCCTGCTCAGCTGATTAAAAGGAACAACAAGAGTAGGTCTTTCAGAAAGTAAAAAAAAAAACAGCAAAAACCAATTAGCCTGACTACATTGTGTATGATCCAACAGCAGCACAATGTTTAAAAGCAACAAATCCGAATCCATTGGATGTGTTTTTAGCATTGTACCCCCCATCTCTGAGAGATCTTACCATAGAAATGTCAAATCTCTACTCTGTTTAGAACAAATGCAAACCTCTTAATTTAAGCATGGATAAACTACTTGTATTTTATGGTGTGCTCCTCACCTCTGGATATTGTACTGTTCCACGACGACATTTGCTCTGGTCACTAGATGGGGATGTCCACAACAGCAGCATCTCCAATGCTATGAGACGAAAAAGATTTGATAAGATTATTATATTTGCTAAAATTATTATTATCCATCCATATTGTGGACAACACAAAGTGCAACAATGACCACTTCTTTAAGGTGAGGCCAATCTTCCAGGAGCTCAATAACTCATACAAAATTCTGCCATTAAGTAAATGGCTGTCAGTTGATGAGAGTATGATTCCCTACTATGGGCGACACAGGTACAAGCAGTTCATAAAGGGAAAACCAATCCGCTACGGCTATAAGGTTTGGAGCCTGGCGTCCTCAGGGGGTTACCTCTACCACAGCCTTATGCTGGAGTGCATACCCTTCTTTCAGAGACTGGGTTACGTCATGGGCCAATGTAGTGCTGGGTTTGGCTGATCAAGCTGGTGTTCCAGGACGATGCAACTTCACGCATGACAACCTTTTCACCACATTATCCCTGATTGATGAGATGACAAAGCGAGGATATGGGTGCACTGGGACCATGCGGCAAAACCAGTTGTGTGATGTGCCATTTAAACCAATGAAGGAATTCCAAAAGTTACAGAGGGGCTTCACAGAAGTTCTGTCTGAAGGAGAAAAGCTACTGGTGAGGTGAAGGGATAACAGTGTGGTCACTGTTGCAAGCAATGTGGTAAATGTCTACACAGAGTTACCAGTTAGGAGATGGAATAAGGAAAGAAAGGCATGTGACTACCTCCAGCAACCTCAAATAATCCACAATTACAACCGGCAAATGGGAGGAGTAGATCTCCATGATCTTCAGGTGTCCCGTTACCATCACAATAAGATCAAAAAAATGGTGGTGGCCAATTTATGCCTGGACTCTCCACAGTGCTGTAGTCAACAGTTGGCTGTTCCACAGAGATGTCATGAATGGTGACTATGATCTCCTTGGATTTCAGCGAGTAGTTGCCTGAAGTCTCCTGAAAAAAATTGGTACCGCACCAAAAGGACAAGGGAGGCCATCCTCAATGTCAGCTGCTGTGACTAATATTACACAGGTAGGCAGATTATTTGAAGATTTGTTTTTATCATAATATTTAACACCTGCAAATGTGTTCCAAAAGCTATACAAAAGAGAAATCATTGTGTAATTATTCGTTTTGTTTTGAAGGGAATAGGTTTCTCAGATGTCGTGTCTGTGATGGTCGCACATCATTTGGTTGTGAAAAGTGTGCCAGGCCAATGCATATTGAGTGTTTCAAAACGTTTCATAATGGCTGAGGGAGTTATCTATCAATGAGTTCCACACCGGGACACAGTTGTGATTTATATATATTTTTCCGATGTTATGTTTTCAGGAAGGTAATATCTAATCTGTGAGTTACATGAGTTTTACATGTCAGGCTGACGACCATGACGTGGAAGCAGAAATAACTCAATCATGTCCCTTTATTTTCCAAACACAAAATGTAACTCAGGCAAATGTCCACAAACCAAAAAGTATCCGCTTGGGACCAGAAATCCTCAACGAAAATGAAAATAAACTCCTGTGACCTCGAATAGTCCTCACGGGAACGGAGTTCAGCAAAGGAACCAGCGGGAAAAGCAGCCACGGCAAATCACCAACATGAAGTTCAAGAACTGACAGCCTGTGACTCGAGAACGTGAGTTTATATAGTCTGATCCGTAACGAGCCACAGCTGTCGGTCGTTCAGGCAGGCACGGGATAACGAGGAACCATGAGAGCTACCGAGGGGGGCGTGGCAGGGGGCATCTCTGACAGCTACTGAGGGGGGCGTGGCAGGGTGCATCTCTGACAGCTACTGAGGGGGGCGTGGCAGGGGAATCCCTGACAGTACCCCCCCCTCCAGGGGCGGCACCTGACGCCCCAAAACCCACCAATGCCGGGCACTCTGAGGAAGGCCTCTCTAACCGACCCGGGACAAAGGAGGCCCCGTGAGCATCGCAGCAGAACAGGGGAAGATTGAAAGGGGCCCAAGGCAAAGCGGCGTCCCCGGTTGGGATCAGGGACGGGTCAGCGGCCCTTGAAACGACCGGAAGCTGAGCCAAGCTCTTGGCGGAGACCAGCGGTGGCGCGATCTCCACGGCGTGGAACCGGAACCGTACGCTGTCCACAACGAAGGCCGGAGGCCGCGCGATCTCCACGGCGTGGAACCGGAACCGTACGCTGTCCACAACGAAGTCCGGAGGCCGCGCGATCTCCACTGCGTGAAACCGGAACCGTACGCTGTCCACGGCGGAGACCGGAGGCCGAGCAACGTCCACGGCAGAGACCGGAGGCCGAGCGACGTCCACGGCGGAGACCAGGAACACAGGGACACCCTCGGCAGGACGTTGAACCGGAACGACACCCTCGGAGGGCCTCTGGAGAGCTCTGCCGTCGTCAGGGGGACCTGGAGGACCAACGTCATCATGCGGGGAGCCTGGAGGCCCGACGTCGTCATGCGGGGAACCTGGAGGCCCGACGTCACCATGCGGAGGACCTGGAGGCGAGCCGTCGACCTGAGGAGGACCTGGAGGCGAGCCGTCGACCTGAGGAGGACCTGGAGGCGAGCCGTCGACCTGAGGAGGACCTGGAGGCGAGCCGTCGACCTGAGGAGGACCTGGAGGCGAGCCGTCGACCTGAGGAGGACCTGGGGGTGAGCCGTCGACCTGAGGAGGACCTGGGGGTGAGCCGTCAACCTGAGGAGGACCTGGGGGCGAGCCTTCGCCCTGAGGAGGACCTGGGGGCGAGCCTTCGCCCTGAGGAGGACTTGGGGGCAAACCTTCGCCCTAAGGAGGACTTGGGGGCGAGCCTTCGCCCTGAGGAGGACTTGGGGGCAAGCCGTCGCCTTCTGTGAAGCCCGGGGGCGAGCCTTCGCCCTGAGGAGGACTTGGGGGCGAGCCTTCACCCTGAGGAGGACTTGGGGGCGAGCCGTTGCCTTCTTTGGAGCCCGGGGGCGAGCCGTCGCCTTCTGTGGAGCCTGGGGGCGAGCCGTCGCCTTCTTCGCGGCCCGGCGGCTGTACGACGATCTCTACACGGCCAGGCGGCGGTACGACGATCTCTTCGCGGCCAGGCGGCGGTACGACGACCTCCTTGCGGCCTTTAAATGGGGCTGAGCTCTCTTGGGGATTTTGTGGCTGAGCGGCACCCTCGGCGGAACTCTGTGGCTGAGCGGCACCCTCGGCGGAACTCTGTGGCTGAGCGGCACCCTCGGCGGAACTCTGTGGCTGAGCGGCACCCTCGGCGGAACTCTGTGGCTGAGCGGCGCTCGCGTGACGGGTCTGTGGCGGCCCGGCGCTCGCGTGACGGGTCTGTGGCGGCCCGGCGCTCGCGTGACGGGTCTGTGGCGGCCCGGCGCTCGCGTGACGGGTCTGTGGCGGCCCGGCGCTCGCGTGACGGGTCTGTGGCGGCTCGGCGCTCGCGTGACGGGTCTGTGGCGGCTCGGCGCTCGCGTGACGGGTCTGTGGCGGCTCGGCGCTCGCGTGACGGGTCTGTGGCGGCTCGGCGCTCGCGTGACGGGTCTGTGGCGGCTCGGCGCTCGCGTGACGGGTCTGTGGCGGAGAGGCGCTCTCGTGACGGGTCTGTGGCGGAGAGGCGCGTTCCTGGAGACACTGTGGCGAAGAGGCGCGCTTCTGGAGACACTGTGGCGGAGAGGCACGCCCACGGGAACCTCGAAACAGGGCAGCACGCTTGTAGATGTTCTGTGGCGGCACGGACAGCTCATGGGAATGCTGGGATGCCAGGGCGCGCTCGCAGGCGCTCGGAGATGGTGCAGAGCGTCCATGAGAACCCCGGAACACAGCAGCGCGCTTGTACTGACCCAGGGGCAGAGCCGTGTGTCTGTGGAAGCCCTGGAACTGAGCCTCGCGTTCTTGGATGCCCGGGGATGGAACCGAGCACCAGGGAGAATCCTGGAACGGAGCTGCGCGCTCTGAAGCACCTTGGAACGAAGCCGCATGCTCTGAAGAACCTCGGAACGAAGCATTGTCCTCACCGAGGGGACTGTCGTGGAGATTTGCCACCTCTATCCCACACATCCCCAGAAGAAGCTCACAAAATTCGGCGAGTGAGCCAAAATTGCCCCCTTTCGCGCTCCATAATCTGCTGGTTTTTGAGAGCGTGTCACCAGACAGGAGAGAAACGCAGAAGGCGATCTTGGCTCGTTCGGAGAGAAACTGGGAAAGATTTTCCCCCACATACTCGCCGATGCTCTTTAGAAATCCGCCCAGTTCGCTGCTCTCTCCGGAAAAACGAGCCGGGAAATCCTTTGCGCTTACTGAGGGGCGTGGTGCAGCCGCGCTTGCATGATCCGGCGTCTGTGGCTTTGAGCCGCGAGGAGCGGCATGGAACTCCCGGTAAAAATCCGAAGCCGGGTTCGGCTGCCGACCCATCGCGGTTGGCATCGCGGTTGGGCGAATCCGCTTTCGGTTTCGGTCGGTTCTTCTGTTAGGCTGACGACCATGGAAGCGGAAATAACTCAATTATGTCCCTTTATTTTCCAAACACAAAATGTAACTCAGGCAAATGTCCACAAACCAAAAAGTATCCGCTCGGGACCAGAAATCCTTCAACAAAAACGAAAGTAAACTCCTGTGACCTCGAATAGTCCTCACGGGAGTTCAGCAAAGGAACCAGCGGTGAAAACAGCCACGAGAAATCACCAGCATGACGTTCTAAAACCGGCAGCTTGTGACTCGAGAACGTGAGTTTATATAGTCTGATCCGTAACGAGCCACAGCTGTCGGTCGTTCAGGCAGGCACGGGATAAAGAGGAACCATGACAGCTACTGAGGGGGGCGTGGCAGGGTGCATCTCTGACAGCTACTAAGGGGGGCGTGGCAGGGTGCATCTCTGACAGCTACTGAGGGGGGCGTGGCAGAGTGCATCGCTGACAGCTACTGAGGGGGGCGTGGCAGGGGAATCCCTGACACTACACCAGCACACAGTTGTGACTGTTGATTGATAATTTTTGTTGTTATTAATGAACTGCTACATGTTCCTTGTTTCTGTTACATGTTTTCTTACCATAGGCTCATATTTAATATTTTATTTGTTTTCATTTGTTTATTTATTTGTTTTAATTTATTATTTTATTTCTGAAAGGTTCTTTCATTTTGTAATTTTAAGTATTTTGTGTCATTTATACTGTAATGATTACATTCTAAGCAATTTCTTATAATGTGTTATTTTATCATATATTTTTTTTTTTATATTTGTTATTTTTAAAACTGAGCCAGACAATGTTTACCTATTTGTCAATCAAATAAAACAATTCAACAATTTAGTCCAGTCTTTAAATGAATTTCTGGAGTTTTTTATGTATTTATATACACCATAGACTTAGACTCCCTGTGTTCTACCACCGGTCACAATTGTGACCAGAGATAAAACACATTTCTTCATGGTTTTTTCAAATATTTTTTTACATTATTGACAATGATTGTTCAATATACTTACAAATACAACACAAATTCATATATGTCATCTCTGGAAAAAAATTGGGATTAAATAGTTTAACAATACAATAAAATAATTCAGTTATAAAGTTACATTTTAGATTCAAAATAATAGAATAAAAAAAACAATGCAGTTGGGATGTAATTAATTTAATTGACCATTCAAATGTACTAATACTTATTAAAAGTTAACGTAATAACTTTAATAATAGTAAGTCATTTTCACCACTATAAGAAAATAAATATAACATATTACAGATTCCTGGCTGTTCCATGGATCAATGTTTATTTGTTTTTTGTTTTTTTACAGAAATGTGTTTTGCTGTAATAACAAAGACAGAACATATAGCATGTTTTTGTATTTTGAATATAAGAAACTATAAAAACAGGTAAAACTTTCACGGTACAGACATTGGTAAGACTGAGTTTTATACAAAGTAAAAATGTTGGTCAGATCTTTTCTCTAATTTTTCTGAGAGTGCACAAATAAGCTAAATTGCAATGTTTCATGACAGGCCAGTTGTATATATAGTTATTAGCCTGTGGTTATATTATTTGTTTTGTGATAGACCTATTTGAACATTGATTTAATTATCCTACAGATACCAGTTGCTGTCTGCCTGAAGCAGTGTGGAATAAAGTGTCCTGCTTTAAGAAATGATGATAGTAGTGGGGCTTGTTCAGCTGGGACTAAACCATTTGCTCCAAATTTGATGACCACTGCACCACCTCAACCTCAATGGACTTTGCCAGAAGGAAAGAGGTGATATGTGCACAGCAACAAAAAAATTCTGTAGGTCAGTCGGATGTTTTTGCTTTATTGTAAATCTAGCACAACTGTTGTTTGCACCATGGATGATGCAAACGATGGCAATTGCTTTTGGTAAATAGATGAGCATGATGTTGCCAACCAGTCTAATCTTACATAAAACAAAACATAAATTTTGAGCATTTATCCTGTCAGACCAAAATTAATTAATGTTATAAACAAAAAGCTAACTAGATTATATAACAGGAATTGTCATCTTTGGATGGAGAGGAGCTGAAACTGACAGGTACCTTACCTTTCTTTTAGGCTACTTGCATGCATTTCATGTGTGCTTTTAGTGACTCCTCTAACCAGAGAGACAGAGTGGCATAGCTGGCATAGCTTTCAACAAATACACACAAATGCATGCAAGCTAGTATTTATTTATTTGTTTGTTTGTTTATTCTAGTTAGTTTGTTAGTTAGTTAGTTTACTTGTTTAGAAGGTGTCCTGAATGTCACAGCAAACAATAAAAGTTCCACCTCTTTCCTGAGTATTCCACCAAACACATAGATTGTGGTTTCTACAGCAGGTTGATATGATTATTTTTCTGTACTATTGCTTAAGAACATTGATCAATCATCAAACAGCATTTACCTGTGTCTGGGCCATTAAAAAATATATTTTGGTACTTAACCCTTTGAAACATATGTGACACCCTTCTGAATATAATTAGCCAAATTCAATAATAAAACAATCTAATTTGATCCATTTAACAAAAGTTGTTGATCTGGTTTAATGTTTTTTTCTTCTAGAACCATTCCCCAAGGTAACCCAAACATATTGCATTCTATATTCTTGCTCTGTTGCCCCTTGAATTGTCCTTGATGCTGAAAGTATCTCATAAAGAGACCAAGGTGCCAGCCATTAATTTGTCATTTGGGAAGAACACAAATGCAAAGGAAAAACTCCCTTAGATGTTATGAGGAGGAAACCATGACAGGAACCAGACTCAAAAGGGGAACCGATCCTCATTTTGGTTATATCAAGAGTGTGATACAGAACACTGGAGAGTGAGAACTAACATGAGCATCGGAATGTAAGCAATAAAATATGGATGACATAAATAAAAGAAGTGAAAAAAACAACAAAAATAATGACTTATTTTTCCTAATATTAACACATGTATTAACATGGAAAAACATAACAAAACCAAATTCCTATATCACAATGGAAGGTAACTGGATAAATATACAATACAATACAATACAATACAATGCAATACAATACAATACAATACAATACAATACAATACAATACAATTATAACAAATGTGCTTGTGTAGCAGATAAAACACTTTCAATCACCACTTTAAACCATTTTTAATTGAGAGGTTTTCTGTGACATTTATTTGAGCATTTTAGGTTTCTTCAAAGTGAGGGCATTATAATAGAAGTAAAGCTGTACCTTTAAATTTTTGGAACTTTTGGTCTTATTGACTGAGAGAGATAAAATATAGCTAAGGCTGGTAAAGGAACCAGTAAGCTGGAGACAAGCTGCACAATTAAAAATAATTAGTGTTATTGTCAGGGTACACCCTGCTTCCTCGCCTGCGCGTGCCCCGCCCGCTCGGAGCTCATCACCATTCTACTGATTCCAAACACCTGCCTCTCGTTTATCGTGCCCATATAACCACCTCTCTCACCCCACTTTAGCGTCCGTTATTGTCTGCATTGGTGTCTGTGTGTTTTTGCTGCATTACGCCATTAAAGTTTTTTGGGTTTTTGGTGCTTCGGCTTCCGCCTCAGTCACTCGCCTAACAGAATAACGGACCGCAAAAAGAAAAAGAAAGGAAAGTTAAGAAGAGGAGCGGTGTAGGAGAGAAGCAACCCGGCTCTTACCTCGCGATGGAGGAACAACCCAGCACGTCATCCGCTTCGGTTCGGGAGCTCGTCGCCGCGTTCCGAGAAGCGTTTCCTTCTTCCGCGGCTGGGCAAAACCCCCCAGCCTCCACCGGTACTCCTATGGCGCTCCCGGCTGCCTTTTCCGGAGAGGCTTCCGCATGCCGCAGATTCTTACTCCATGTGAACCTGTACATCGAGATGCAACCGCAGCGATTTCCCACTGAACGGTCTAAGGTGGCGTTTTTCATCTCTCTTCTCTCCGGAAGAGCGCTGGATTGGGCGCAATCACTGTGGGACGCCGCCAGCCCTGCTACGCAATCCTACGCTTGATTCACCGCGCACTTCCTGGAAGTGTTTTGCGCCTCCTCAGGCATCCTTACTACGGCCGACCAACCCTCAGTATACGGCAGGGAGACGACAACGTCATGGACAACGTCACAGCCTCCGTTTCCGCACCCTGGCGGCATCTAGTGGCTGGAACGAGTCAGCGCTGCTCAGCATTTATCGGCTGGGATTAAATCCAGAGCTCAAACAAGCTATGGCCGTGCATGAAAACTCCGTGGGGTTGGAGAGCTTCATCCAAAAATCTATCGGGCTCTCCCAGCGTTTAGCTGCATGTCACCAAACTCCACTCCAACCAGAATGCCTGCGAGGTACAACGGAAGCTCCGGATCCCGAACCCATGCAGCTGGGCTCACAGAGACTGTCCCGGAGAGAGAGAAACCGCTGTCTGGCCACAGGGAGGTGCCTGTATTGCGGACTGCAAGGACACTCCGTCACTAGGTGTCCCACGCGCCCTGTTCGTGCTGCGGTGAGTACTGTTGATTTCCCAACAGATATCTCACCCCTATCCAAGCTAACAGTGTCTCTCCTAACCCCCACTCTATCCATCTTTGTGCATGCTCTAGTCGACTCCGGCTCGGCGGGGAACTTCATCTCCCAAGCCTGCCTCGACTGCTTACGCCTTCCTCGAGAGAGGGGTTCCCAGGACCTAGCGGTCCAAACCATCCAGGGACGTCCACTGGGGAGAGGTTGGGTGAAGTACTGCACGCCGGTGGTGACGCTACAAGTGGGGTTGTTCCATAGAAAGGAGATCCGGTTCCTGGTTCTGGAGAGTTCCACCGTCAGTGTGATCCTGGGGAGACCGTGGTTACAGAAACATGCACCAAGGTGTTCCTGGGATCCCTGTGACATCCTGGAGTGGAGTCCCCGCTGTAAGGAACACTGTCTCGCTCAACTTCCGACGCGGGTCCAGGAAGCAGTGATCGGCGCCACCCGGGTGGAGGAAGCCACCACCACGGCCCAGGTGGAGATTCCTGAGGAGTATCAGGCCTTCGAGGATGTGTTCAGTGCCCAGGCCGCCACCCGTCTCCCCCCTCATCGACCTTGGGACTGCTGTATCGATCTCCTCCCCGGCGCTAAGCTACCCAAGGGTCGGGTGTATCCGCTGTCCACTCCTGAACACCGCGCGATGGAGGAGTACGTCCAGCAGGCTCTCCGCCAAGGATTTATCATACACTCGTCCCCCCCAGCTGCATCCAGCTTCTTCTTCGTGGAGAAGAAGGACGGAGGGCTTCGTCCCTGCATCGACTATCGACAGCTGAACTCTCAGATCGCACCTCTTCCATACCCACTCCCACTCGTGCCTGCTGCTCTGGAGGACCTGAGGGAGGCGAGGGTCTTCACCAAGCTCGACCTCCGGAGTGCTTACAACCTGGTACGCATAAGGAAGGGAGACGAGTGGAAAACTGCCTTCATCACACCCTCGGGGCACTATGAATACCGAGTCATGCCGTATGGCCTTTCCATCGCTCCAGCCGTCTTCCAGGGGTTCATGAACGAGGTACTTCGGCCCTATCTCCAAAGGTTCGTCATGGTCTACATAGATGACATCTTGATCTATTCGCGGAACCTGGAGGAACACCGGGGACACGTGCGCGCCGTCCTGAAAGTGCTCCGTTCTCACAGGCTCTTCCTAAACCTCTCGAAGTGCGAGTTCCACCGCCTCTTAACCCACTTCCTGGGTTACATCATCAGTGCCAAGGGGATTCAGATGGACGAGAGTAAGGTGAAGGCGGTGAGAGAGTGGCCCGTTCCAAAGTCGATCAAGGAGCTCCAGCGTTTCCTGGGCTTCGCAAACTTCTACCGCCGGTTCATCCAGGGATACAGCCAGATAACAGCCCCCCTCACCTTAGGGGTAAGGCTCGGACCTTGAAGTGGACCGAGAGGCTCAGGAGGCCTTTCAAGAGCTCCGCCAGCGCTTCTGTAGTGCTCCTGTGCTACGTCACCCAGACCCCCAGGAGCCCTTTGTGGTCGAGGTCGACGCCTCCTCAACTGGGGTGGGGGCCACTCACTCCCAGCGATCAGGAACCCCGGCACAGCTCCACCCCTGTGCCTTCTTCTCCCACAAGCTCTCCGCCGCCGAACAAAACTACGACATCGGCAAACGCGAGCTCCTGGCTATCAAGCTGGCCCTGGACGAGTGGAGACACTGGCTGGAGGGGGCTGAGCATCCGTTCACCATGGTCACCGATCATGAGAACCTTCAGTACTTACGGGAGGCACGGAGACTCAACCCAAGACAGGCACGCTGGGCCCTCTTTTTCACCAGGTTCCGGTTTCACATCACTTACCGTGCGGGTGCCCTGAACGGCAAGGCCGATGCGCTATCTCGGATGTACGGGCCGGAGGAACCCAGCAACCCGGAGCCGATCATTCCTCCCGCAATCATCCTGGGGCCCATCGTTTGGGACATCGACCAAGAAATACACACGGCATCCCTGCACGAGGTCACGCCGGGGGGGTGTCCAGAAGGGCGTGTCTTCGTCCTGTCCTCCTGCAGACACGGTCTCATCAGGTCAGTCCATGAAGGGCCTGGAACGGGCCACCCAGGTGAGAAGCGGACAGTCCGGCTCATCCAAGCACGCTACTGGTGGCCAGGTATGGCCGAAGAGGTCACGCGGTATGTTCAGGCATGTCCCAGCTGCGCCATAGCCAAGGTCCCGCGCCACCTGCCCGTGGGCAAGCTGATGCCGCTCCCCGTCCCGCAACGCCCATGGTCTCACCTGGGCATCAACTTCGTGACGGATCTGCCTCGGTCGGAGGGGAACACTTGCATCCTGGTGGTGGTGGACCGCTTTTCCAAGGCCTGCCGCTTTGTGCCCCTGAGGAGCCTGCCTAACGCCCTCGAGACGGCGGAAGCACTGTTCCATCACGTCTTCCGGAACTACAGACTCCCAGAGGAGATCGTCTCGGATCGGGGTCCTCAGTTCACGTCGCGGGTCTGGAGAGCGTTCTTCAAGCTCCTGGGAGTCTCGGTTAACCTATCGTCGGGGTACCACCCACAGTCCAACGGCCAGGCCGAGCGCAAGATCCAAGAGCTGAGACGCTATCTGAGGACCTATTGCAGCCAGGACCAGGGGGAGTGGTGTTGGTTCTTGCCCTGGGCGGAATACGCTCAGAATTCGCTACGCCAGGACACGACAGGGCTCACCCCATTCCAGTGTGTGCTGGGGTTCCAGCCGCCCCTGTTCCCCTGGTCGGATGAGCCCAGCGACGTGCCCGCAGTGGATTACTGGTTCCGGGAGAGCAGTAGGATCTGGGAGTCGGCTCACACACTCAGCTGCGTCGGGCCCTCCGCAACACCCGCCGACACGCTGACGCAAGGAGGTTGGACTCTCCGCGCTTCCGTCCCGGGGACCTGGTGTGGTTGTCTACCAGGGACCTGAAGCTGAAGCTGCCCTGCTACAAACTGAGCCCCCGGTTCATCGGGCCCTTTCGGATCGCCGACCAGGTCAACGACGTGTCCTACCGGCTGGAACTGCCACCGAGGTACCGTATCCACCCTACCTTCCATGTGTCCTTGCTCAAGCCTTGTGCCTCTACTGTCTCTCGCCCCCCAGGGGGCCCTGCGGCGCCCGCCCAGCCTGAGGTCGTGGACCAGCCCGGGGTCTACGCGGTGCGGGAGATCCTGGATTCCAGACGGCGCGGGGGTCGCCTTGAGTACCTGGTGGATTGGGAGGGGTATGGTCCGGAGGAGCGGACGTGGGTGGCCCGGCAGGACGTGCTGGATCCTGCTCTGTTGGCGGAGTTCCACGCTTCGCATCCGCGCCGGCCGGTGCCCCGGGCGAGGGGCCGTCCTCGTCGCCGGGTCAGGTCGTCTGGTGCCGCCCCTGGGGGAGGGGGTGGTGTCAGGGTACACTCTGCTTCTTCGCCTGCGCGTGCCCCGCCCGCTCGGAGCTCATCACCATTCTACTGATTCCAAACACCTACCTCTCGTTTATCGTGCCCATATAACCACCTCTCTCACCCCACTTTAGCGTCCGTTATTGTTTGCATTGGTGTCTGTGTGTTTTTGCTGCATTACGCCATTAAAGTTTTTTGGGTTTTTGGTGCTTCGGCTTCCGCCTCAGTCACTCGCCTAACAGTTATAATAAGTTAATATAACTTGAGGAACTGACTTAAATTAAACTATAACTATATCTATGATATAATTGTGTCAAAATTAAACCCCTTAAAAATTGTACTGTATATTATAGTAATCTTTTATGATTGTCATAAATTAATAAATTGATGTGTTCTCAGTCAAAGTCTAACCGAATGATGAAATTAAGAAAAATCCAAAGATTTCCAGGATTATAAATTGCATTAAATGATCCATCCAATTTTATCCAAAGTTTAAGACTCCAGGTTTAGTAGTGAACAATCTTTAATTGTATGCATTACATACTGTATCTGTATACCTTTTACCCAATGGGGCTCATGGCCCCTTCAAATTCTTTCCTTTTTTGCTCTCCTGCAGGTCTCCTCTCCTCCCTCCTCTAATTATCCTGCCATCTGTCTCACTCTCTTCTTCACAACCCTCATTTCTTCTTTCAGTAGGACTGAGGTTTTTTTTCTTTTGTGTGAGTGGGTGCGTGAATGTGTGTGAGAATATTGCAAATATTAACATGATGATATGTGGGAAAGCATTTCTAGACAACACTTTACACTTTCGTAGCATTACAAAAGTAAGGTAAGATAAGGCTGCAATGTTTTAACAGTAGGTAGGTATTGGTTATTATCCTCAAACAAAAAGAAATTGCATGTTTTGATTTACTGCTATAGGTTATTAATTTTTAAAGTAAGAGTAAACAGATATTTGGCACTTGAGAGTTGATAACATTAGGTGGTTGCTTTAAGCAGTTTTAGACATTTTCACATATTTGTTATATACATTTGTTTCCTGTAATAGTGTTGAGACACACTTCTTTTTTTTATTCTTTGTGCCCTTTAAGATCCAGATCACTGTTAAATAAAAGCAAAAGGCTGCATTTTAATATTTACATTTAACATTTAGTTAGATAAGAAGCTAATAATAAAATGAAATAATGGTTGGATAAGAAGCGATAATAGAATTTTATGACATGGGGTGCAATAAGATCTCTTTTTCTGGTGGTTTTCATATTCTAGCTCTTGTACTTTTCATACAAATTGTAGTTAAATTAACGAAACCATAAAAAAAAAAAAATTTATTTTATTTGGAGGTGGAGTCTTAGTATTACTATAGTTGTTTGTTAAAATGTTATTCATCCATGTAACATTTCAAAACCAGAAGGTTACTAATTTATCTGAAAATTCAGCATTAGCATCAACATTTCATTCCACAAGTATACCATAGTGTACCATAACATTCAAGAGGCACATTTCAACACGAGAGACATTGCGTGGTAATGCTAATAAGAATACTGCGCTTTCCTGGACCTCATGTAAAGGAACTGTAACTCAACATTAAAATGCACTGTAAAGTCAGCACCAATGACAGGGACCTAGCGACTTGGTGTCACCCAGAAGAGAAAAGAAAGTGCACATGCTCCGTGCAGACAGATTGAAAAATCTATGATGAGTAAGTTTGAGGCAACAGATAAACCCACCCCACATTTAGAGAGAGATAACACTCGCTGCCAGAGAATATAAAAGAGATACTATATCTATGCTAGTTCTGGTTTTATCTGGTATTTGTACAAGTTAGGTTTGTATAGTAGCTTCCATATCACAGTTCTCATATATAAAATTTGTATTTCATTGAGTGGAATAAGTATTTAATCTTGTACCAAATTAGCAAGAATTCTGATTCCCACAGACTCAAGTTAGTCCTGTACCTTTAGCAAAGTACTCCTAATATCAACATGAACACCGAATGTGTCATGCGGCGAACGAACAGAGGCGGAACCCGGAGCACAGTTCACTTTGGTTTAATGAAAAAAAGAGAGCTATAAGCAAAATTACACAAACACACGTACACAGCAGTCCAGTAATAGCCTTGAGTGAGATATCCGTGGTACGCCCTGGAGGGGCGAGGTCCACAATGTAAGCAATAAATAAATGGATGACAAAAATAAAAGAAGTGAAAAAACAACAAAAATAGTGACTTATTTTTCATAATATTAACACATCTATAAACATGGGAAAACATAACAAAACCAAATTCCTATATCACAATGGAAGGTAACTGGATAAATATACAATACAATACAATACAATACAATTATAACAAATGTGCTTGTGTAGCAGACAAAACACTTTCAATCACCACTTTAAACCATTTTTAATTGAGAGGTTTTCTGTGACATTTATTTTAGCATTTTAGAATACTCAATGAGTATAACACAAAATCATCTTCTTCTATTTAAACCTCTCCACCACCATGGGCAAGACAAAAGAGTTGTCAAAAAATGTCAAGGATAAGATTGTAGACCTGCACAAGGTTGGAATGGGTTACAAGATCATCAGATTTTTGCCTTGGCTGTATGTTTTCAAATCCCATCTTTAGTGTTCTAGCTGAGGTCAGGAGGTTCTCATCCAAGATTCTACAGTGCATGGCAGCGTTCATGTGGTGAAGTCTTCCTTTGCCCTTAGCAGAGAAACAGCCTCAAAGCAGAATGTTTCCTCCTTTATATTGGACAATGGGGATGGTGTTCTTGGGGTCATAATCAGCATTTCTCTGCCTCCAAACATGGCGAGTCGAGTTGATAGCAAGGAGCTCAATTTTGTTCATTCAGTTGTTTGTTGACAAACTTCAGACAGGCCTGTGCATGTGCATTCTTGAGCAGAGAGACATTGGTGTGTTCCCACCAAGCTTCTTGCTGATGATCTTTCCAGCCTTGTGCAGGTCTACAATCTTGTCCCTGACAATACAAAACAAGTTATACAGGTGCATCTCAATAAATTAAAATATCATTAAAAAGTTGATTTATTTTAGTAATTCAATACAAAAAGTGAAACTTGTATATTATATAGATTTATCAGACTGATATATTTAAAGTTTTTATTTCTTTTAATTTTGATCATTATGGCTTACAGCTAATGAAAACCCAAAATTAATAGCTTATAGCTAATGAAAACCAATAAATAAATAAATAAATAAATAAATAAATAAATAAATAAATAAATAAATAAACAAACAAACAAACAAAAAAATAAATAAAAAAGATTTTTAACACAGAAATGTTGGACTACTGAAAAGTATGAACTGAATACTCAGTCGGGGCTTCCTTTTCATGAATTACTGCAGCAATGCGGTGTGGCATGCAAGGCGATTGGTCTATGACGCTGCTGACGTGTTATGGAAGCCCAGGTTGCTCTGATAGCGGCCTTCAGCTCTTCTACGTTGTTGGGTCTGTGGTCTCATATCTTCCTCTTTACAACACCCCATAGATTCTCCATGGGGTTTAGGTCGGACGAGTTTGCTGGCCAATCAAGCAAATGTATACCTGGTCTTGGTCTTTAAACCAGGTATTAGTACTTTTGGCAGTGCGGGAAGGTGCCATGTCCTGTTGGAAATTTAAATCAGCATCTCCACAAAGCTGGTCAGCAGAGGGAAGCATGAAGCACTCAAAAACTGCCTGGTAGATGGCTGTGCTGATCTTGAACCTGATAAAACACAGTGGACCAACACCAGATGACATGACTCCCCAAACCTCCACTGACTGTGCAAACTTTCCACTGGACCTCAAGCAACTTAGATTCTGTGCCTCTCTTTCTCCAGACTCTGGGACTTTGATTTCTAAATAAAATGCAAAATTTTCTTTCATCTGAAAAGACGACATTGGCCCACTGAGCAACAGTCTTTTGTCCTTTGCCCACACCTCTGAAGTTCAGGAGTGAATTGACACAAGGAATATATATACACATGGATACGTCTGTGTGTGGTGGCTCTTGAAGCACTAACTCCAGTTGCAGTCCACTCTTTGTGAATCTCTCCCAAATTCTTAAATGGGCTTCATTTCACCTTTTTCTACCACATTTTTCCTTACATTTAACTTTCCATCAATGTGCTTGGATACAGCACTCTGTGAACAGTCAGCTTTTTTATCGATGACCCTTTGTGTCTTATCCTCCATGTGCAGGGTGTCAATGATCGTCTACTGGACAACTGTCAATTCAGCAGTCTTCCCCATGATTGAGTAGCCTGAACCAGACTGAGGCTCAGGAAACCTTTGTAGGTGTTTTGAGCTAATTAGCTGATTAGAGTGTGACACCACAAGTCTCCAATATTTAAGTAATTTGCACAGGCTGTTAAAAGTAGATCTAAATACTTTATCTTGCCTTTATTATTTATTGTGCCATATTGTGCAAACATTAATTTACCTTTAGATGTTGTGCATATATACATGTGTATAGTGGTGATGATTGGCCAAGCAAATAACAACTATCAGCATTCTGAAGCTTATGGCCTGAAAAGTCTGCAAAAGATTGGCCTATGTGTGGAGCATCGGATTTTGAGACTAGGTGATGCGTTTTTTTAATTGTCATGGCTATTTTTTGAAGCTATATTTAATTAGCCCTGAATTAATTATTTGATTCGAGTTTAAGTTTGGGACTGTGAGGAATCAGTTTAAATTTAGCCTGTAACTGGACACAGTCTGTGTGTCCAGATTTTAAATATTTTGCTTCTTGCCTTTCATAAATATCACTAAAGAGATTTGCATCACACAGTGTCTTTTTGGCAGTGTCAGTGCCCTTAGGAACTATGGGTGGAGAATTGTTAAAACAGATTTGTATCTTATCTTTTCTTCCACAGATATGAGATTATTATTCATTCACATTATTTTCCACAAATAAGCAAGCAAATGTCTGACATACATGGAGTGTCTTTCTTAGTCTCCTAGGGCATTGGTCTACCAGTGGAACAAAGCTGAGACACATGTTTGAGGCACAACATATGTTAGTCGCTCTGCGCCGGCCCACCATGCCTCGCAGGGGGATCGTCACTATCGTATTATGACATTGAAAATAAAAGAGCCAGGCTTGTGCCCTAACATGGTCTTGCCCAGGCCAGAAATAATATCAAGAATCCAGACATATTTGACTGGTGACAGTTAGAGCTGGGACTTCAGAAACAATATGTTTGAATTTCATCTTTAGGCTGAATGGTCTGTGTGTAATTACAGAAGTTTGTCTTGGACAAATATTTCCTTTTGTCCTCTGCTATAAAGCAGTTGTCATTTCCAGTTTGCAAATAAATAAAAAGGAAAATATGAAAAACATATAAATAAAGAAAGAAAAAGCAAGGATGATGAGAGGTTGGCTGATAGGATAGGAAAAGGCCTGCAGCAATGTAGAACCAGGATGTAGCTACAAATTGCAACTGCTTTCTTTTTTTCTGTATTCTTGTTCAAATTCAAGTGCAGAAAACTACATAAAGAATCATGCAGAGCTCCAATATGTCAGTAAAGGGGAATGGGAAAGAAAAGGAAAGAGAGTGTGGAAGATACTAAAAAAGCGTGTAGATTATGGCCTAACCATGGTAAATGAGATGGTTAGATCAGTCACAGGCAGAAAACGAGAGAAGAGTAGCTGAATGTATAGTCTGAACGTTTCTGTTTTATGTTTGTTAGGACAAAGAACCATGTTATATTAGCTATGAAGGTGTGTGTATGTATGTATGTATGTATGTATGTACAGTGAGGAAAATAAGTATTTGAACACCCTGCTATTTTGCAAGTTCTCCCACTTAGAAATCATGGAGGGGTCTGAAATTGTCATCGTAGGTGCATGTCCACTGTGAGAGACATAATCTAAAAAAAAAAATCCAGAAATCACAATATATGATTTTTTTATTATTTATTTGTATGATACAGCTGCAAATAAGTATTTGAACACCTGTCTATCAGCTAGAATTCTGACCCTTAAAGACCTGTTAGTCTGCCTTTAAAATGTCCACCTCCACTACATTTATTATCCTAAATTAGATGCACCTGTTTGAGGTCTTTAGCTGCATAAAGACACCTGTCCACCCCATACAATCAGTAAGAATCCAAATACTAACATGGCCAAGACCAAAGAGCTGTCCAAAGACACTAGAGACAAAATTGTACACCTCCACAAGGCTGGAAAGGGCTATGGGGAAATTGCCAAGCAGCTTGGTGAAAAAAGGTCCACTGTTGGAGCAATCATTAGAAAATGGAAGAAGCTAAACATGACTGTCAATCTCCCTCGGACTGGGGCTACATGCAAGATCTCACCTTGTGGGGTCTCAATGATCCTAAGGAAGGTGAGAAATCAGCCCAGAACTACACGGGAGGAGCTGGTCAATGACCTGAAAAGAGCTGGGACCACCGTTTCCAAGGTTACTGTGGTAATACACTAAAACGTCATGGTTTGAAATCATGCATGGCACAGAAGGTTCCCCTGCTTAAACCAGCACATGTCCAGGCACGTCTTAAGTTTGCCAATGACCATTTGGATGATCCAGAGGAGTCATGGGAGAAAGTCATGTGGTCAGATGAGACCAAAATAGAACTTTTGGGTCATAATTCCACTAAACGTGTTTGGAGGAAGAAGAATGATGAGTACCATCCCAAGAACACCATCCCTACTGTGAAGCATGGGGGTGGTAGCATCATGCTTTGGGGTTGTTTTTCTGCACATGGGACAGGGCGACTGCACTGTATTAAGGAGAGGATGACCGGGGCCATGTATTGCGAGATTTTGGGGAACAACCTCCTTCCCTCAGTTAGAGCATTGAAGATGGGTCGAGGCTGGGTCTTCCAACATGACAATGACCCGAAGCACACAGCCAGGATAACCAAGGAGTGGCTCTGTAAGAAGCATATCAAGGTTCCTTTCGTGGCCTAGCCAGTCTCCAGACTTAAACCCAATAGAGAATTTTTGAAGGGGGCTCAAACTCCGTGTTTCTCAGCGACAGGCCAGAAACCTGACTGATCTAGAGAAGATCTGTGTGGAGGAGTGGGCCAAAATCCCTCCTGCAGTGTGTGCAAACCTGGTGAAAAACTAGAAACGTTTGACCTCTGTAATTGCAAACGAAGACTACTGTACCAAATATTAACATTGACTTTCTCAGGTGTTCAAATACTTATTTGCAGCTGTATCATACAAATAAATAGATAAAAAATCATACATTGTGATTTCTGGATTTTTTTTTAGATTATGTCTCTCACAGTGGACATGCACCTACAATGACAATTTCAGACCCCTCCATGATTTCTAAGTGGGAGAACTTGCAAAATAGCAGGGTGTTCAAATACTTATTTTCCTCACTGTATGTGTGTGTATATATATACATGTAAAGCAGGGAAGGACATGTTTTACATACGCACACACACACACATATATATATATATATATATATATATATATATATATATATATATATATATATATATATATATATATATATATATACGTATATATATATATATATATATATATATATATATATATAGTGTGTGTGTGTGTGTGTGTGTGTGTGTGTGTGTGTGTGTGTGTGTGTGTGTATGTAAAACATGTTCTTCCCTGCTTTACGCTGAGGCAGGTCAGGGTCAATCCATGCCTGCCAAATAGGGGTGAGATCTGACTGGCCATGACAGACATTTGACATGTAATTGGTCTAATCATGTTGGGATAAGGGGGTTGGGTGGAGTAAAGAGGCTTCACTAATCCTACCTCCATTGGATGTGACATTCCTTTCTCTTTATTTTCAATGAAGCTCCTCTTCAGCCTCCATCTTCAATGCAGATCTGCAGCTTCATTAGAGCAGCCAGCATTACAATTGTAGGTGCAACATGCACAGTTCGTAGATAAAATCAGGGCTAGATAACAAGACAGAGATAGTAGAGACTTAATCCTGGCAATGCAGAGAAGAAATGTGAATCAGAAAGTGACCTCTTCTTTGGTCTTAATCAGAAAAAAATCAAGTAGGACCTGTGGCAACTATAGTGCATGCAGGAAGCATTCTTCTGTTTTTGTGTGTGTGAGTGTGTGTGTGTGTGTGTGTGTGTGTGTGTGTGTGTGTGTGTGTGTGTGTGTGTGTGTGTGTGTGGTTTTGGGGAAGTGGGATGTATAGGTATATTACCCTGTCAGCGCCACTCATAGGTAGTGCAGTGCTGAGCCACTGTAATGATATCAGTGTTGTCAGCAAAGGCAGCCTGAGCTGGCTAGACGGTGAAAAAACGAGAAAATTGTTACAGAGATTGAAGCACCGATCAGACAGCTTTGACAGGAATAAAGTCGAGCTGAGGAAGGCCACTCTTGTGCCCATTGTGTCCCAATATAGAAGTACTGCAGGTAAAGATGTATATATATATATAATGTGTGTGTGTAATTAATATATTACACCTCACTGTTCAACCTACCCATGTTGTGATGTTTGGCAAAAAGGTCCACATAAGCATACATTGCCAATATAGGTTACATGTTAGGAATGTGGTCACAACATAATGACATCAGGGGAAGTGCATACCCATGTACATATCCACAGTTCCTCTCTTTAAATGGATGATGCAAACAGGAAATTAACAGATAGACAATCTAGATTATAATTGGATTATCTTGTTACAAACAAAAATAGTGCAATTTTTTGTTTATTTAAGTAAAAACCTTAATTTGTCTAATACTCTATTGTTCTCTGTTTCATCTATCTCTGTCTCTCCACTTTGTTAGCTGTATTCATGTCTGGGATTCTGATTATCTGCGCACTCTGAGGCAGCTTTATTTTATTGAGTTCAACAGCTCAGCCTTTAGTCGGAACTGTAGTGGGCTCTGTTTCATGCCTATAGCAGAGGAACAGATACTCTAGGGCCCAGCCGGAACAAAACCCCCTTTTATACTCCTCAGATGTTTTCTTGAGATATTCCACCCCCTGCATATTCAAGCTCAGTGACACCAAAGGCCCTTAAACAATGAGATTTTCCAGCCTCCCACACAACAAAAATCCTTCTCCTAATTTTTCTCAGGTGGTATTTTGACACCGCAAGTGAAGATTATGCTTTTGTCATTTATTATTTGAGCCCCCAAGTCAGCATATCTATTCCTTCTTGGAAATTACATGGAACAGTAAAACTGTCCTATTATAACTATATTTTAAATACCTGATGTTTCTCAGTATTTTACTTATTTTATTATTTTGGGGTCCTATAATGCATTACAACATTATCCAAGCTAAATTTAATGGCACCTGCATATGCTTAAAGCATAGAGTACACATACATATAAGCACTGTAAAAAAGGTTTGCTAGATATGTAAACCTATTTGCAGATATCTGTCTGGCAATAATAATAAAAACAGAAATGTAGATGTGTAATGTGGGTGTAGATTGAAAGAGAAAGAGACATTGACTTTGATAGAGACAAATGAATGGGCTGCTGTTAGTTCTGGGTCATTAATCTGTTAAATTAGACTATTGCTGACACACAAAAGGGGGAGGTGACAGGATAGCTCCTTGGCCCCTTTACAGTCCAGACTCTCAGTGACAAGCTTTTCCACCCAACCTGAGACCAGCACACATAATAGAGATACAGACATAATCCTAAAACAGAGACCTTAATCAGCAATTAATTCATGATCTTACAACCGACACCGGAATAAAAAATGCCATTAAAAACTAAATTGTTTTGACAGTATGATGATTAATCCATCTCATATTTTTTGAAAACACTGATAGGGTAGAACACTGAGACCACAAAACTGTGGCTGCTGATGTAGAGACCAAGTTTCTTTGAAGTTCTTCCAATTCTTTCCTACTGTTGCTGTTGACTTCTGTTTAACTGAATAAAAGTAATGTGAATGTTACATTTGTTACAAAGTTACACTCTGCTTATGCCACAACCAGGCCATTTTAATGTTTGTTGGTTTCCACCAACCCCGCCTTGTGTGCCAAGACACACAACAAAATTACAGATGTGTTAAACTTGTCGTACATCTGGTCTGGGGAATGTGATTCCATCCTATTTCTTTATAATCACTGAAACAAAGGCTGTTGGCGGCAGTGGGAATGTAATTAGCTGCTTCTAGCTGGGTTTGGGGGCAGTAACAGAGCCTGGTTAATGTTGTCATAGTGATGTTTGGGGAGAAGTATTGGCTGTCTGTGGCCAGCAAGACCCAGGTTTATTCCCACTTAATGGGCTTTGGGCTGAGCTCCCAGTGGAGAGTTTGTTTGACAATCTGACAAAGTTATCTGAAAATAAGTAGGTTGGGAGATAGAAAGCAAGAGAGAGAGAGAGAGAGAACAAAAGTAAGAGAGAAAGAGAGAGACAGACAGATAAAGAAAGAAAAAAGAGAGAAAACAAAAGAAAGAAAGAGAGAAAGAGAGAGAGAGACAGACAGATATAGAAAGAAAAAGAAAGTTTACTTTTAAAAAATTGGACTTCTTATTCTTTTTTCAGCTGTTCCCATTAGGGGGTCACCACAGCAGATCGTCTGTCTACAATCGAATTAATCAATTAAATTGGAAAAAAAATCAATTATTTAAGATTGGGTGTATTACTATAAGAATTTTAGTATCTTTTACTACTTATGTAGACAATTTTTGAACGTGTGATTAACTTTCAGTGTATGGATACAAATGAATAAGTTTTGTACCTACTACGCCTTAACCCCTGCGAGTTTGACACATAGCTTCCACACTGTGCTTCCAGAGGAGCAGACAGAGCGACAAGACAACCACAGCTAAATCTGGTGAATGAATTCAAACTAACTTTATATAAACTATGTTTCATAATGTTATGTGCATGTACATTTTGGTTAACAAAACAGCATTAAATAACTGGCAGGATACCATCATCTTGTCAGCCTGTTTCATTTTTTGTTAGGATGTTATCAACAAATTCCAGTAGGAATCCTCTGTTTTCACCCATAAAGTCCACAACTAAACCTTCCCTGACTGTGCATCATTTTGAAAGGGGATTTAGTGATGGAACTGGACAACCCGCTTCAGACCTTCTGTCTTCTTTTTGGACTAATTAATTCCCTGCAATAGAACTTTCCAAAGAGTTTGAAAAACACTTTCCATTTTGTCCAGCAGGTTTTTCTTTTACCTTAGAAAGGTTGACTTGGAAAGGTTATTTTTATAGTATGTGAAAAAAGCATTGGCAAACTTGTTTCTTCACTTGTTTGTAAAAATAAAAAAATTGCTGTTTGCTTGCTTCTGTCTTTAATTATATGTAAAAGGTTAGGTGGAGTAATTTGAATGAACAAGATACTTTAGTCTATTTATAGTAAAATAATTGGTATAATAACTTAAGATTTAAATTTATGTTCACTCAAGTAAAACTCACGTTTATCAAGTAACTATTACTTAATATTTTTAGGCCAACCAGTTTCCTTAAATTAAGGTAAAGTAAACTCAACTCATCTGGGCTTAGAGTATAGGAATATTCCTTGTATTTTTTACATAGTATCTGTGTGATTTTATTTATGCTTTACTTTATTTTTGAAGAAAGAAGATGCATATATTGTGCATGAAATATTTTTGCAATGTATACATTGTGATATTATGTACTATGTAAAATGAATGATAAACATTACTCATATGTTCTGAAATCTGAAAAAAGTAAATATATATATATTTCTTTTTTTCGAGATTTATATGTATGTATATACATACATAGAATAAGCTTATGTTAAAGCTTATGTTTTTATGTAAAGCTAGATTAATCAATTTAATTATCAGTTGAAGAAGAAGCAATCAGGCATAATCATCAACAATTCAGCTGAGAAGAAGTGACAAAGAATGGGTACAGTGCAGCCGAACTAGCTTATACATACACTCATACGTGTACACACATATACACAGTACCTAGCCAACTTGTTTAGAGCACATCTGTGTGTGTGGGTGTTTGTGCGAGAGGTGCAGAAATTGATAATATCTCCATGAGACAAAGAGAGTGTGTTAATGGTCCCCAATTCTGACTGGAACATATAGTAGAGTGATTATTTATTATATGCCCATTTCATGGTGCTCATCATACCGCAGGCTTGTTTTTCAGACCAGCAGTGTTAAAATTGCCTAAGGAAACTGTGTAGAAGCTGAAATACTATTTTTTGAGCCAATTCACTGAGACTCTGATGGGCTGCCCACATAAATAAATGTAAAAATATATCTGGTTTGATTAGAAATGACTATGCACTAAAACTACATTTTAGAACTGCTTAGTGTCTCTCACTGGCCCTCCTAATATGAACACCAGTACATCATTCAATTATCCAATCAGTCAATCATGTGACAACTGTGCAGATCTGGCTCAAAGGTGGAAAAAATACTAGTCATAAGATTCCACAAGACCTCTGATAGTTTGCTGTGGTATCTGGCACCAATAAATTAGCAGAAGATTATTTTAAATTCTGTAATCTGTGAGGTGGGTGCTTCAGTTGCTTGACCAGATTGAGACCTGGAGAAATATAGAGGCCCCACTCAAGCAATTTCAGAAAATATTTTGTGGTGTGGGCTATTTTGCATCAGCAACTCAATGACAAACAGTCATTCATAAGAAGATAACTAATAGCATCTGTATTCATAGCAACTAGTTTTTAACTAATGAATAATTTGATTGTTAATCATAAATATAATAATATATTATGTGTCAGGCATTCATGCAGTGGAATGCAAAATCATGATCCTACTAAACAGCTACTTCAATTAGGGTTCAATATTCGGCAATCGAATATGTATTTATAAATCACTGGACACCTATTTGGAAGTTGAAAACAAACATTTTGTCATTTCAACAATTATTACATTATCAATATAAAAGCTGGCAGCCTGCATGCTTTTTACCTTGACCAATTTTTTTAGTTGGATCAATTTTCTGTTCTGATTTCAACAAGTGGCCAAACTACTGAGTAGGCACCAATCAGAGGCCACATTTTTATGATGTCTTCATGTAGACTCCTTACAAAGTATTTTGCAGTATTTTAAAATACAAAGTATTTTGATACAAAATATGAAGCCATTTTCAACAACTCTATCAAACACAAATTACAAAATTCTATTTTATATTTGAAATGAGTATTTGAAATACATGTATCATAAATACTGCCCATCCCTGAGACCAGGAACACCCTACAATACCCCAATACAAATACTCTAAACTAGTTTGCTCCATTTTTCCTGCTTCCAACACAAAACCTTTAAGAACTTGTACAGTATGTATGTGTAAGTAAATATGTGTGCGTGCGCACATTATTTACTCAAAATTGGCGTCCCATCTAGACAACTTTTTCCTCTGTAGACGATCACACACACACACACACACACACACACACACACTTTGTCTTTGTGTTACTAGAACACAGCTCAATGCATAATCCAGATATAAAAAAAAAAAATTCAAGCACAATGGCAATTGCAACTGCATTAATCACAGTATTAAAGATTGCAGCCAAGGTCATTAACCTGATCTATTTTCTGAAGATGTTCCCTGGGTAGCATGTTGCCAGCCCCAAAGCTTGGAATCCATTATGGATCAGTTCATCATGAGCCACTCTCCTAATCTGAAAGAGCATAAAGTGTTATTTCTTTAATCATTTTACATAACTGTATGTTTGGTCAGAGGCAATTGTTAATAGGCATTTCCTTGATCTTGATGCAACTTGTTTAATTTATATTATTATTATTATTATTATTTTTTATTTTTTTTAAACAGCCTGACTTTCCATGTTAAACAGTTTTTCTTTATGTTAAAATATGAAAGAAAAGAAAAGTAGAAAATAGCTTTTTTCAGTTCTCTGTCAGTAAAGAGTGGATACTGGAAGATCCACAGTGCCCCCTGATGGTTAAAAACTGAAAGAATTCAGTAAACCTGTGACTGGTAAACGGTTTTACTGTATGTTGTGTGTGTGTGTGTGTGTGTGTGTGTGTGTGTGTGTGTGTGTGTGTGTGTGTGTGTGTGTTTGTGTGTGTATGTGGTGGTGCTGGTGGGGTATAACTGTAATAGCTCAATTAACCTAGTAGGCATTGCAAAAGCCTGACTGTAATTCCAAGAATATGTCTGTCACAGACAACCTGAAATGAAAATGTGCAGGATTATCGAACGTATATATAATATATAATAATGTATAATTATGTTTATTACAGTGTAATTAACAATCTTAAGTGACTACTGATGGGTGAGAGTTTCTTAGATCATCCAGCATGACCACCATCTTCTGCTCGCAAGCAATGAAGATAAAGTGTCCTTTCAGTGTGTGGCATTTTACTCTTTCTGTTTTTCTTACTGGTTCTCACTCCCAAACTGTATCTTTAGGGCTTTGTCTACAAGAATGGCCATGGCAGTAAAGATACGACATTATTTGAAATATAAAACTATTATTATTATTATTATTATTATTATTATTATTATTATTATTATTATTATTATTATTATTGGTAGTAGTCGTAGTAGTTGTTGTTGTTGTAGTAGTGGTAGTAGTGGAGACGGATGATCCGCTGTGGCGACCCCTAACGGTGATAGCTAAGATGTTGAGGTTTTCGTTGGGAGTGATGAGGATGGACAGGATTAGAAACGAGTTTATTAGAGGGACAGTGCATAGACGTTTTGAAAACAAGGTGAGGAAGGCTCGATTGAGATGGTTTGGACATGTGCAGAGGAGGGACATGGTGTTTATTGGTAGGAGAATGCTGAGGATGGAGACTCCATCTTAAAGAAGAAGACTGAAAGAAGAAGAAGAAGAAGAAGAAGAAGTAGGAGTAGCAATTGTTATTTTTTTTTGCCACTTTCTAGGGAGCATTTACTTTACATTGCAAATATAAAAATACAGAGACATAAAAATTTGAGATAAAAAAAATAATAAACGGACTCCTACTCTTATGGGTAAAAATTTGTAATCTGGCTGTTGGAAGTGAATGAATGAGTTGGAAGAAACACTCCTATCCCTCAATCAGTTCAAGATCATCAGGATCATCCGTTTATAAAGCAGACCACTAGTTCACAAGATGGATGGTGTAATAATTTGTAAATTTCGGTTTTAGACCGTCTGTCATCATATTAGATCGCGGATCTTGCCCTATTCGGCTGTCGTTCATAGCTGTGGGTGTGGCCGAACCCTTTCCACCAATCAGCGAGTTCGAGCATTTTCTTCGTGCGGCAAGATGGCGTTGAGAGAACTCTCCTCGTTGGAGAAATTTGTAGGATTAAAAAGGCAAAAAAAAATCAGTACACAAGGAGAAAGAAAGGTGATTTTAAGCACTCAATCGGCGTATTTGTGTTCTATGAAATAGCGATTGCTGAATGTTAGATACATAGACGTTTTCTATTGTTACAATTGCACTAAACGTTACGTGCTGACAGCAGTTAGCTAAGCTAGCTGTGTTAACATTGTAATACAGTGCAGTATAGATTTGAAGCATGGCTTTAATTTGTATAACGAACCAGTGAAAGGATACGTGTTATGTAGAATCCGAAGCTATGATTACACGTGCTTATGAAAATAGACAGCAGGGTGTGATTAATGCAGTTATGTTATTCAGTGTTTATTTTGAGCCATTTTACTTGCTCACTCTCTCACCCACTCACAGTAAACGCTTTTTTTTCCCGGTGAGTTTGAATCCTGATGCTATTTTAACATATTATCCTATGTTATATTCAAACTAATTTATCTTAAAGTGAAAACTACGAGAATGCAACGAGAGACGCTAAAACTCATAGCCAAAATGTTAGTTCCGCTGCCTTTTTGTCGTAAATGCAAACAATGCTTCGCCACGAGAGACATGGTAGGACGAAGGCTATGGGTAAATAAAAAAATCCTCCTACGGACCACACCGGACACTGTAGTGAGACTCCGCCAGTATAAAAACCTTATTTCCTGCCACGTGTTTTTTCATTTCACATGTAATAGACTTTTGAATTGACCGGCAAGTAGAACATTACACAGAGGAGTGTATTGTATGGTGGGCTACCCAATATATATTCATAAATTGTTTACCATGGTTTAAACTACTGAATACCAAAATCTCTCTACATATAATGATTGTCTTTTTTAATTTTTAGGTACCTGTACTCCAAAACAACAATGGTTCTTCCTTAATTGGCTTAGTTACAATCAGCTCCCACCTGGTAAGTGAGGCTAAAAAACCAGAACTTTTGGGAGAGTCAGTTGAGCAGAGAGCTGTTGTCCAGCAATGGTTGGAGTATCGTTTGACCCGACTTGATAACTGCTCTCAAGATGAAGTCAAGATTATACTCACGGTAAGAGGCCTTGTAAATTTTAAAACACTCAATTTAAGTAGTTAAAATGATAATCTGGGGTATTGTTGTGCAGTTTAATAGCCCCAACTGATGTCTCGTGCATGGTTTGCAGAGATGTCAAAAGCATCCTACATATTCAAGTTGACTCATCCATGCTCTGTTAATCTTCAAAACTTTCTGTGATGTTATGAATAAAAAAATACTTTTACAGTTGCATGCTGCTGTTCAGCCAAACTACTTAGTCATATTTTCTAAAAAAAAATAAATAAATAAATAAAAAGAACAGATTAATGACTACATGTAAACATGGTGCTGTAGATTTTTACAAATGTATTTTGAAAATAAATAGCTCCATTTTTGATAATTGTTCAGACACTTTGATAGGGCTCTCCAAATGGAGTTCAAGTTCATCCCATTTTATTACTTTTAGATGTCTCTAAAAACATGATTGGGCCAATTTGTGATACATTTTATTGATTGGACATGATTTAGAAATGCTTGCACCTGTGTGTTTAAGGTCCCACATTTCACAATGATTGTTAGGCCAAAAATTAAGTTATGACATCCATGGAAGGAAAGTCAGAAGGTTTTTATTGTCATTTCAGCTATATACAGTTGGTACAGTACACCGTGAAACAAAGCACTACTCCTCCTGGACCAAGGTGCTATGTAAAACATGCATATATTTATATTTACCCTAGACCACACATTACTAATTGGGAGCATAAGCAAACATAAGCAGACCCACACACGGGATTACATAAATGAACATGATTGACAGCAGGGGGCTTCTCCTTTAGTAGGACAGCATAAGGAGGCAGAGACATTAGAGCAGGGGGGCGGGGGTCACAAAGCATTGACATGAACACAACAATGTCTGAGGAAGGTGTTGAGCAGACAGCTCTAGATGCTTTTTAAAGTCCCTCTGTAGAATGTGGTGGGGATAGGTGGTGGAAGTTTAGGTTTTTCTCCCAGGAGCTAGAGATGGTTCTGGGCTTTCTTGGCTATGAAGCTGGTGTTGAGAGACCAGATGAGGTTCTCTGCCAGGTGAACACCAATAAATTTGGTTCTCTTGATGATCTTTACAGAGGAATCTTTGTTGTTCAGCAGAGAGTGGCCACTAGGTGTTCTCCTAAAATAAACAACCATCTTTGTTGTTTTATAAACATCTATCTATAACTGCTGGGGTGCTGTTTTTGAATTGGACTCACTGAGGTCCTGAGGGAGGTGCTCAGGCACAGTTGGCTCAGTTTCCTGATCAGGTGCTAAGGAATGATTTTGTTGAATGCTGGGCGAAATTCTATGGACCACATTTAAACATAGGTGTTTATGTGCCAGTCAGTTTCTCAAAACAGTCCTGTTTAGAGATAGCTCGTACTGCCCAGTTTACACCTACTTCAGAACCATGTAGATTTTGAACCCAAACCAGTTCCATATGACAGATGTGCCCTTCAACAAGACTTTCTGCGTGTTCTCTCGTCTTGCTCACTTTTGACTTGCCTATTGTTAAATCTCACGAGTTTGCAAACTGTGTGGAAACACCAGCAATCTCTTTAACCACTTGAAATACATGCATGCCCGCGAATATGAGGAATGCACACAAATGCGTGCAAAGGATCTTCCCAGAGGCAGAGCCGCTTGAAAACAAGCACAGCTCCCAATAAGCAGTTGGCTCAAAAAAGGAAAGACATAAGTGCACTAACACATCACATTGCAAAGGATTCAATCTGTGGAGAAAAAAGGTTTCAGAAATTGATTAATGCTCGGGAGCCAATATACAAGATCCCCAGCCATGAATATAGATACATTTTTCATGCTCTATTAATTTGGACCGGTATAATGCTCTTGGAATTTGATTACTTTTTTTTTTACTTTTTTTTTTTTGAAGGAGGTGAAAGACTAAGCAATAGTGATAATGGCAAGACAACTACTTACATTAAAAAGAAATATATAAGTACCTTTCAACAAAAACATAATGCCTCACATCTAAAATATGGTTATGTCTTTACAGCAAGTTTCAAACACCCATTTGTGTAATAAATAGAGATAGATTAGTGAAGCTCTCAAAATTGCTTCCGTTTGTAGAAACCCATCATTGCCCATCATTGAGAGATAAACGGGTTATTTTCAAGGGAAAACCAGTACTGAAAACCACTTCTGCTGCCGAACCACTCCATGTATGTTTTCCTCACTAAAATCCTGACCAGTTTGTCCCATGTATTCCTGGATGGGTAAGGTGAGCACTTTGCCTCCAGAATTTAATTGCTTCCATGCAGAAAAGCTGATCCTGGAGGGAGGGAGGGAGGGAGGGAGGGAGGGAGTGAGTGAGGTCTATTTAACTAATTATCCTTGAGACCTGGCCAAGAAGGCAACAAAAGACATTAAAATGCCATTTAAGGGTGTAGAGGGAAAAAGATTATTAAAAAAATGTTTTACTTTACATTTCAATGTAAATGCTTATGTACACACACGTCTTTTTGCTTGTGGCCTCTGGAAACACAAAAAGAAACAAAAAGTAAACGAAAAGTTAGATTAAATAGCAGTTTATATGAGTAAATGGCATTTAAGTGCTATTACTGCTGTATGACAGCCACCAAAAATGCATGCACAAAAAATAATGAGGTTTGTTGTTAACAAATGTCCTTATTGATTAGTTTGGCTACTTAAGGGTTACCGTGATGGCAAGATAACACTGCCGCTTGTGGAAAGAAAAAGAAAACAAACTTCTGTCATGGGTGAAAGTAAAACATCAGCACGGTGCGCAAAAACTGTAAATTCCTCATGTAAAAATGGTGTAGTTTAATGAAGTGCTTATGTGTAAACTGTTTGTTTGTAACTTTGGGACAGTCGCACAGGATCTGATCGGGTGTAACTCACAAGCATCAGCTTGCAATCAGTTTGCTCACGACATAGTGATGGATTCAATTAAAACAGTGCAGACAAATACTACATCTAAAACAGCAAATAACAGAAGTTAATAACAGTAAATTATGATATTTTTAGTCCCTCTTGCAGTTTTCAGTGAAAGTTTATACATTTGAACACCAATGCATATTTTTTCCTTTTTTTAAATTAAGCTTGTTGCCTCGCTGCGTTTCTCCATTTCCTTCTCTTTTATAGCATTTGTCTGCTATAACAGTAAACGTATGTTTTCATGTTTTACTGCTATTTTACTACGTGATTATATTCTAGATGCTTATATCTTCAGAACTAAACAAAATGTCTGTGTATTTTTTAATGCATGGTTGTTAACTTGCCATCTGCAATTATCATTGAAAACAATAAATGTATTGATTTACACAATTTACACCATGCATACTTGAATTTTGTTTGTTTTTTTATTTTTTTACAGAAATAAACAACTCAGCATGAGTAAATTTGTTAAAGGAGAAATTCTCCATGCACTCAACAATCAGCCACTATAAACTTTAAAATGTCTAAATTAAAGATGGTTAAACTCAGTATATGGCTTAAATTTTTTTTTTAAGTACACTTTCATACATACATACCCTGAATTAGGGCTTTATATAGTTGTAATAAGCTTATTTATATGCACACATCAAAAACATGGAAACATAACAAAAGTTTGTTGTCCTGATTATTTAAAACACCATCATTCAAAAACATTTACAAGAATATTTTGTCTTCATGCTCTATGTTGTTTTGTTTCACTAATAATTAAAAACATAAAATTGCATAAAGCATAATTGATGAGAGTATAAAAAACTTGAAAATAATAATGTAAGGTACATTTATAACAGATAAAAATGTGCAATTAAACTTATGGCGATCATGAGATTAATCATGCTCAAATATTTTAATGGAATGACAGCCCTATTTTCCAATTAATCGGATTAATCAAATTTTATTGTTTTAATTATTATAACTATATTAAACCCTAATTTAAGGTATGTATATGTACAACTGTACTTAAAAAATGCAAAAGCCACACATTGAGTTAAACTACCGTATTTTTCGGACTATAAGCCGCTACTTTTTTCCCACGTTTTAAACCCCGCGGCTTAAAAAACGAAGCGGCTAATTTATGAATTTTCCTGGGTTTTTCCCGGTTTCACAAACTTCAAGCCAAAAAACTGAACCCTATAACATTAGACCAATTAAATTTCCGAACGGAAAAGAAAAAACGCACCTCACCTGTGTTCTGAGCCGCACGGCTTCGGGAGAAAAACTTCCACCGGTGTTGAGTTTTAAACGCACGACGATGCCTAAAGATAAACTCCAGAGAGAAATACAGTAGTTGTGAAAGGAAGGAGGAAGACAGTGAACAATGACTTTCTTGGTCGGCTACTGTTTAGATACAAGCCGTTGTAACGCGTTGAGTCTGGGTGAAGGGAAAGCTCGCTAACTCCAGTTGCAAATGAAATCATATAAGCACAGACAGGTTTCCAAAACTCGTGCTTTTTTATTTTTCTTGGCAACAGCGTTATTGGTTAGTCAAAGAAACTTAGAAATGAGCATCAGAAAATAATGAGCACATAATCTCACTATCACACATAGTCTCACACGCACACACACGCAGTAATACCGGAAGAATGCAGTGACGTGCTATTCCCAAAATGGCGCTCTGCTTTTAAAGGAGCCACAACATATTTCACCCGTTACACCGTGTAACAGACACTGTCTTTAGGTAAAGCCTGTGTAAAGTTCATTAGTTTCAGTGTAGACCTGCGGCTTATTTATGCTAAAAAATAAAAATATTTGTAAAATTCGGCTTATACAAGGGTGCGCCTTATAGTCCGGAAATTACGGTATTTTTAATTTTGACATTTTAAAGCTTATAGTGGCTGCTTGTTGAGGAGTGCATGGGAAATTTCTCTTTGCACAAATCCACTCGCACTGGTTTGTTTCTTTCTGTAAAAAATTAAATAAAATCAGCATTTGTGTATGAGGTAAAGCAATTTGTGTAAATCAACATTTGTATTGTTTTTAATGATAATTGCAGATGGCAAGTTGACAACCATGCTTAAAAGAATCAATAACAAATATAATAGATTTTGATAATGTTTATTGAAAAAAAAAACATTTTGTTTAGTTGTGAACTTATAAGCTTCTAGAATATATAATTATTCTTTGTATATTAAATATGTCTATAAATTAAATATACAAACTGGGGCTCGAGTAATTTGAATTAAAAAAATGCTTTTAAACTATTTAACTGTACACGGAGCACTTAACTCTGGTGCGCTCTGGACAGGTAAACATTATGAAAGCCTGTTTCTGCCACATAAAAAAATTAAAAAATTCCTCTTCGGATTTTTTTCCTCTTACAATTGCGTCTTTATTTTTTATAATTCTGACTTGATTTCTCGAAATATTCCACTTTTTTATTAGCCATTCGGACAGCGTCACCCCTTCTGCAGTGCCAGAAAGCTTGAAAACATTGAAAATAAAATAGGCTACAATCGATATGTTTGCATGGTGTCAAACTAAGCTTCCCTGGGAAGAACTCTGTCTAATAATCAGCTCTGGGGGAGATCGAACAAGACAGACGAAGCAGAGGAGCTTCCTACACTAACAGCTTCAATCTTTATGCTGACAACCTGGTTACAGGTGGATGCACCAGAAATGTTTACGAGAAATAAAGGTGGAATTTCGAGGAAAAAAGGCTTTTCGAGAAAATAAACTTTGTGGTGGAATCCAGCTTCTAAACAACACAGAAGACAAAAAATGGAAGAAGACGCAAAATGGAAGAACAGAAAGAAAACAGTAAGGGGGAGGAGAAGATTCAGGCCAAAGAACACAATAGAGCGTTTCCAAAATTTGGGATCATTTCAAAATAAAACATAAAGAACACACAGTACAGTAATGGAATTGATTTTTATATTTTTATGTAAGAATTTGCATAGGTTACAGTCTTCTTTGTTCCGTTTAATATGAAATGCTCCCATGCCTTGGATGACTTGGGACGGACACATTTTTCTGCTGCCGGTTGACCCTGTACTCTACTCCATCTTGCTGTTTTGCTAACCCGTAACTTGTGCAGCCCAACTAATCGATAACAGCATTCGTTGACTAAAAAATATATATATATATATATATATATATATATATATATATATACACACACACACACACACTCATTACATGGGAGTGAACAAATATGCTTGCTTCAATGCAGATATGTTTATTTCAATGATACAGCATGTACAGCAGGCTCAGAAAGAGTGTATGAGTGCAAATTCAAGCAAAAACAAATGGCCATTTTCACCTGAATGTAACATTACTTAATATTACTAATACAATGTAGTGTCCTGCTTTACACTTGTTAGGATTAATTAAACATCCCTTGTATTATAAAGCAGCTCAACCATAAAATTATGCATCACAACAAGAGGCACATTGTAGAAGTGCATTTTTCAACTAAAGATTATTCTCATGAATCCTTCACATTTAAAGCCAATAATCTCACAGTATGAAATTTTGCATAACCACACAAGGTGGAAAATAAAGGCTCACAAAAAACATTACCTTCTGCTAAGTGAGATCAAAACAAAAAATCTATTTATCAGGCTAAATAAACTGTGCAGATAACAGTGGGGAGTGCGAAACAGAACCAGTCCTGTCAAGAGAACCATTTGGCAGGATTTTGAAGCAAAATCTGGCATTAAAAAAAAAAAATTCTATTTCTATTTTTCTATCCACACAACATTGCTGCTGCATCGCTTCTTAACTTGACTTCCCAAACTACAAGGCGGGCTGAGAATCAAATCTCAATAACGTGTGTGGGTAAGAAAAAATAATGGCGTTAAAAGGAATTTGCGTTAACGCGTTAATATGGTTTTGACATGCATCTTTTATAAAAAAAAAAATAAAAAATACAGGGGCAACTAGAAGCTTCTGTCACCAAAGAAAATTATTTGTGTCAAACATACTTGGCAATGAAGCTCTTTATATTATTTAGTAAACGAAGAATTGGTAAACAACCCAGAATGTGTTTAACATTTTAGATTGCCATCATTTATTTTGTGTAAAGAAAGAGTAAGTACAGAGTCTATAGCCCTATTAGTGTCACTAACCTATGTACAAATCCATGACCGTGTCATTACTTTAATACGAAAAAATCTTTAGATACTATTGGTTAATATGAAAAAATCTCAAGAACATGAATCACTTATTTAATCACAATTAATTCAGAATCCCTATGTGCAGTCACCGAAGCTATCAATAACTATGATGAAACAGGCACCAATGTGGACCATCCCAGAAAAGGAAAACTAAGAGATATGTCTGGTGCAGGAGAAAAGTTTATTAGAATTACCAGACTCAGAAACTGTTGATTTATAGCACTTCAGAGTCCAAATTTAAGATTTTTATTTCTAACTGCCATGACTTTTTTTTTTTAGACATAGAGAGGGTGAACGGATGATTCCTGAATTTATGTTCCCAATATGAAGCCTGGAGGAGAAGGTGTGATGATGTGGGGGTGCTTTGCTGGTAACAGTCAAAATTGAGGGCACACTTAATTTTGGCTACCATAGCATTTTGCACCGACATGCCATTCAATTTGGTTTGCACTTTGTAGGACATAATTTGTTTTCCAACAGGACAATGACCCTAAACACACCTTTAGATTTTGTAGCTATTCAAGAAGGAGAGTGATGGAGGGCTGTATCAGATGACTTGGCCTCCATAATCACCTGATCTAAATCTAGTTGAGTTTTGGGATGAGTTGGACTGAAGAATGAAAAAAAAAAAGCAGCCAACGAATACTCAACACATCTGGGAACTCCAAGATTGACTACCTTATGAATCTGATGAGAGAATGCCATCAAAGCTAAATGTATCTACTTTGGTCAAAAATTAAACATTCTGGTTTGTTTTTTATTCTTTATTGCTTACTACATAATTCCATGCGTGTTCTTTTATAGTTTGGTTCTCTCAGTATGTACAATGATGAAAATAATTAAAATAAAGAAAAACTACAGAAGGAGATTTTGTCAACATTTTGACTAACATTTTGTATATATACAATAGTCTTAGTCAGGTGTGAGTAAAATGCTGTAAATAAGTGCTTTCAAAAATAACTGTTAATGGTTTATAAATTAACAACATAGTATATATATTAACAGAGAAGAAAATGTAATCAATATTTGGTGAGACTATAATTTGCCTACAAAAAGGGTCCTAATCTTTTAAACAAAAGAATGTAGATATGTAAATTTAAGTATACATTGATTCAATATACAAGTCAGACTTTGTTTAAAAGTGCTTTTTTTATTATTATTTTTTTTATAGGAGCTCAATGAGTATTTGGTGGATAAGGTGTATCTGGCAGGAAACAGCATCACACTTGCAGATGCACTCATGTACTATGGCATCCATCACATCGTTGTAAGTTCCTCTTTGTGCTAGATAACAGGCCAGATTGACAAACTTAAGCAAGAAAAGGCAAAAAGGAGGAATTACTTTTTTTGCTATAATATATTTCATTAATGTATTACAGTCACATTTCATGTCAGATGTCAGAAAATCTTGACAGGAAAAAAAGAAACTCTTTGCTCTGTTTATGTAGAATCTTTGTCACAATTTTGTCCTATTTTGCCAAAGGATCAATTCTTTTCACTATTCTGTTCTGTTTTTCCCCTAAATCAGTCGGAGCTTGCAGTACAGCAGAAAGAAAAATACTTGAACGTGACCCGATGGTTTGATCACATCCAACATTATCCAGGAGTGCGTCATCACCTGCCCCCTGTGATAGTTTTGAGGAACAAAGTTTACCAAAGCAATCAGCATTGACCACCTATTCTTGTCCTCTTCATAATTAATAATGCAGGGAAGTCCCATCTTCACTCATTTTTGGGGTTAAATGTTGGGGCTTTTGTACTGTGCAGCTCTCTGATCACTGAGACAAGCGATCCAGTTAGGTTATCAATGATTTTCTTTTTGTCTTGAGGTATGGTAGGTCCTTTTTTTTAAGTTTTAACCTCTGTGACTGTTGGCAAGTATATTTATAATACATCTACTAAATATGTATAAAGTATAAAGAATGAAGCAAATAAAAAGATATATAAAAACACATGCAGCTTGTTGAGCTCAATAGGCTGTGCAGTGTTACAATTTATTTTAACATTTACTTCGTTCTCTTTAATAATTTTGTTTTAAATATCTCCTCCTTTAAGGCTGTCATAATTTCCTCTCAGCTATAGTAATTATTGTTGTGTGTGAAGTGTACGGCGTGAACTGAGTTTGTTTTCTGGTTCAGACGGCAGGCAACCAGTGCCAATTGTGCTTGCTCTCCTCAGCATCTCCACAACCAGTTGCCAAGACGATGGACATTATTTCATCGTTTCTCCCTCAATTACCTATTCCTGCGTTCCGCACAGAAGTGGGATTCAAATGATTACAAGCTGAAAAATCTTTAATAATTAAGGTTTGCTGAAAGCAATCTTGCTCATCTTTGTGCTCTGCATATACTAACAAAAATATTGAAGACTTCCAAAACTCCTTTATGAAAAGACGAATGGTCCTAAATCAAATTTTACTATAACATTTGAACAAACCATTGTCAATAAATGAAATGGGAAATCAAAATTTGTCTTCTATAATTTGCTTCTGTCTTTGAAAAATCAGTGGAACATATTGTCATATTTGTAAGATAACAAAACAAGCAGTCATGCAAACAGGCCTTGTGACTTCATATCTATAATGAAGAGTTTTTGTTTTACTGGTTATTTATCTCCCATTAATATTTAATTGTCTGGATACATGCAATTTTATTTTAGCAATTTGTTAGGTGTCTGGGGAAAGCACAATTTACATTTAACTGTCCTTGCCAAAAATTTGAATTAAATATTCAAGCAATAAAAAACAGCCATAGCCTTGGCTGGGAGCACTCTATAGTCCTGCTTTCTTAGTATTAGGCATTACTTTATCCTTTTCCAAACAGTGCAGCATGAACCAGTTATAAAATCAAATTAATTTGCCTAGACAACACAGCTTTTACTCTGAGACAAAGACAATAAATTCCTTATAAAGTTGTTTAAAGGTGAAGAAACATCATGGCCAGCAGAATGGCATGAGATAAAAACAGGAAAATTGTTTCTATCCGCTCACATGTCCATTGCTTTCATTGGCTTTGAGGAGTTTACTGTACAAAAGTTTCCTTAATCATTATTTATGTTTTTGAGACACACTATGAGTGAAAACAGGCCACATCTGTTAAAATGAGTAAATTATTAAGATGCAATAATCTGTCCACAGAATAGGCTTCAGTGCTTTACTCAAAGAAATTGAAGCCAAGGTGCATGTTTGTGACCCAAGGCACAGGAAAGACACTTTAACTTGGCATGGATGAATGTTTCAGAATTAGACTCTGGATCCCTGCCTCAGCTGGAAGAGGTCTTCCCCCCCCCCCTTTTTTTTTTTTTTTTTCGCTCTGAATAGCAGGGATGTGCAGTCATTGTGTGCACTTTGTGTGCTCATTTGCGCATTGAAGGAGCTGTACATATGACTCAGGGGCATCAAGAGGGGGGGTGTATAGTGGTGGAGGAAGTCAAATCTGAATTCTGTGTAAGATAAGGTGGAATTTAAGTTTATTCACTAATAACATTTTAAAATACTTTTATAAATGTGAATTAACTAGAGAAATTCACAAGGCTGGTGTTGAAAAACTGCTAACAAATGAAATTCTGCATGTCAAAATCATACTTTTTTTAAAGCAATTTCTGTATGGTTGCAAGAACACACACCTATACGCACGTATATCAGAGCCTTGATGCTTTTGTAGAAGCATATTATTTAAGATTTCTTACTTGCGTAAATTCTAATGAGCGCTCCACCTAGAGGATACTGTGTGTGCACACTTCTAGTGACACACTTCAGAATGTAGCATGACTTGTTATCTTCTATGTTTAATTCTCATCAGTTCATGTTACCATATTTATCGATGCGGCCCAAAGGACTCTCTGGGAAAGCTGTAGGTCTATAGGTAGATTTTTTCATAAGATTTTTCTATTCTATCTGGGTAAAATTATATTTGATAGAAAGAAAAATGTATTGTTGTACCCATTGCAGCAGCCCGTAGTAAATAATTTCACAAGTCTGTGAAGACTGCATTTTTGCAGGTGGAGGTTGCCTGCTACAAGTAACAATTGTTTTTCACTTCTCATGAATCTTAGCTATCTGTTTAACTTAAACTTGTTTGAAAATATGGCTCTGGTCAGACTATAGCCAAATGAGAAGTGGGAAGTAACAAAGTACAAATATTTTTTTACTGTACTTAAGTAGATTTTTCTGGTATCTATTTCTTTTTCGGACAACTTTTTATTTTTACTCATTACATCTTTACACAAATTTCTACTTCTTACATTTTCAAAACGGGCTCGTTACTTCAGTTTTAATTAATTTGCTGAAATGTGAATTATTTATTTTCATTGCTCGCTATTTTCAGCCCATCAACATGAGAACAGAGACAATACTGATCATCATTATTATCTTTTCTCTGCTTGTGTTCTATATGGTGGATGTTCAGCCTGCATGTATTTAGTAGCTAACAACATTTTTTTTATTCTTTTTATTAACGTAAGAATTGTGTGTGTATTGTATGCAAACTCAACCTGCCTCAAGTTTTCATCCCATTCACATATACATTCAAAAACTTTGTGAAATAATACATTACCATAAGAATATACCGGTGACCTCTTTGTGTAACAGGCAACTCTGTCAAATCAGCTGCCACTTTCTCAAAAGGCATGCTTGCATAGGGGCCTGCTAATGTGGTGTTTGTGGCCTTTTTGCTCCTCAAGCACCTTCAGTTGAAGGTTCTGTGGAACCACAACTTGAAAAATGACATCACCTGGTTGGGGTCTAACTTTGCGGCAAAGAATGTACCCAACCAAAACAAGTACAGTGGAACCCGATTATCTCGCCCTCGGTTACCTCGACAACCCTATTAAGTTGACGTTTTTGAAGTGGAACCGCCAAATTCTCGCTTTTTCTAAGCATTTTTTATCGGTTATGTCGATTTTTTATGTCGCCGAACCCTAATATCTCGAGCACAAGGGGGGGAAAATTTGCCATTTAACGTCGGTTATCTCGGTGCAGCCGCAGAAGAACTCGCGGAAGTGGCGGAAAAATCAAGTCTTACAGCTGCTACAGGTGTTGTATTGTATACTGGTGAATCTCTGCTGTTAGTTAGTGCACATATGCCTTTTGTTGTTAAATGTTACGCGATGAACGGGAGGCGAAAGCTGCGATCGGCGGCGCGGAACGTGTGATGACCATCCAAAATCATAGAATGAACACCGGCAGGGTCGGGGGAGGGGGGTTCCGCGATGCGCTTTGGGAAGAAAAGAGCAGCCGTTGAGAGAGTGCCGGTGGGAAGACACGTACCGGGATACGCACGAGCGATAACAACGACCGCCGTGAACCAACATATACCAACAATAACGGACAGTGAGAGTGTGGAAGTTTAACTAGGAGCTGGTGATGATGCTAAACGAGCACTATATGTGCGCGATTGAAGCCGGGAGCTTCAGAGAAAGCGGCCGAGAAAGCACCTGACACGCTGAAGGGGGCGTGGCAGGTGGATTCCTGACAGATAAACATGTACTGTATTTATTTTTATAGCATGCCTTCATCAAACAAATCGCGGCAACGCTGTTGTGTAAAAAAACCCTTCAAAAACACGTGCATGCACATTCTCATTTAATAACGCACATCATGTACATAAAGAAATTTCAAGCATGTTGATATATTGCCGCCATTTTGATTTTCGGTTATCTCGATCATCGGTTACCTTGATGCTTTTTGGCGACCCCCTAGGACATCGACATAACCGGGTTCCACTGTATATGTATGTTACACTATATTTCATCTGTCTTGAAATACTGTACCTTGTAAAGCGTCCTTGAGCTTGGGAAAGGCTCTATATAAATTGAACATATATTATTATTATTATTATTAAGTATGGGAAATTCTTTCCAAAATTGCTTAACTCAAGGTAAGGTGGCTTTTAGCTAAGAATATGGTGGTCTGCGCTTGGCTAACACCCGAACAATCACTGTGCTCAATAAAGGGTCAGCTTTTTTTAACCTGACCAATATCCTCCCTATTTCCAAAAGTGAAATATTAGCAGAAGCAGAGATTGAGTAATGTGGTTCTGCACTTGGCATAAAAGCTGTAGTTGGTAAGACCTGTTGAGATGTGGTATCAGTGTCAGCCAACTGGTTTGCGGGTGGAGGCATGGTAAGCTGTGAATCAACTACATCCGTCTGAGTGCAAGCTGAAACAAAGTTCACACATTCGATCTCAATTGTAGAGTCAATCGGAACATTTTTGACAGGCTGACGAGACATTGCATCTGCATTTGCATGTTTGTGACCGTGTCTGGGCTCAAACGTCAAATTGTACAAGTTAATTTCCAGAGCCCACCTTGCTTCCAGAATCATCTGCTAAGGCTAAGCAGGGGGCTGTGGTCTGTAATAATGCAAAAAAAGAATGGCCCATCAGATACTGGCGAAAGTGACGAATAAACCACACAATGGCCCAAAACTCCCTATCGTAGGTTGACCGTCGTTTCTCAGTGAGTGTCAAAATGTGACTGCCATACGCAATAACATTTTCTGTTCTTATTCATCTGGGCCAAAACACACCCAATTGCCGTGTTTGACGCATCAGTAAAGAGCAAAAACACTTTGGAAAAATCTGGGTATGAAAGGATAGGAGTATTGGTTAATGCATAGCAAAGTGAAACAAAAGCTTCCTGCTCTACTTTAGTCCAAACAAACACTGCTTTTCTGAGTAAGCAATGGTTGTGACAATTGTGCAAACTTACAGATAAAACGTCTGTAATATGAGCACAAGCCTAGGAATGCTCTGACTTCAGTGTGATTTTTGGGAGTAGGCCAATTCCTTACCATTTGAATGTTGTTTGTGTCTGGCTGCAAACTAGCTGAGGATACTATGTGGCCAAAGAATGTTTGAAGGTTTCATGATCAAAGACTTCCCATAAATGCAGCATGTGCTCTTTAAAACTCTTACTATAGACAATAAGTACACAAGGCAAGTCTTCCCAGAAAGGCCCTGTAACAAAAGCTGTATCAGATGTTGAAAAGTTGGGGGGGCGGGCATTAACCAGGCCCATTGGCATGACCGTAAATTGGTATAAGGAATGACCAGTGGTAAAGGCTGTTTTTGGTTTGTCTGTGGCATGAAGCGGCACCTGCTAATAACCAGATGACAGGTCCATTGTGCTAAAAACAGACGAACCTCTAAGTGCATGTAAGGTGTCATCAGTTCTGGTTAAAGAATGGGCATCTTTAATAGTGAGGGAGTTGAGCCCACTATAATCTATGCAAAAACGGGCAGCCCATGGACTATGACTAACTATGCCTTTGGCCAACATGTAATTTATATGTGATTGAATCACATCCTGCATTTGTGATGAGGTACTGTAGGCCGGTTTTCGAGCTGGGGCTGCATGGTTAGTATTAATTTTGTGGATGACAGGTCTATCCTACCATAATCTTTGTTACTAGTGCTACATAAGTCACTATATCAAAGCAGCCGTGATTTCATCTCGGAGAGCTAAGAATCAGAAAGGTGCCGACTATTAACCTCCAGCACAATTTCTGGAGACACTGCCAGTGGAGTAGAAACATTAACACAGAACCTGAGCTGTCAAAAACATTGTCCTGGCCTATAGGGGTTAATTTTCTTAGCTGCATACCAGGCTGCAGCACAAAAGGGCTGTTTGTAGGATTCATGACACGCACAACCGTGAAACAATGTTTAGTAACTGTGAGGGTGCGTGCTACAACACCACCATCCAGTTTAAATGAGTAAGGTTCAAGTAATCCATCATACCAATCTGCTTAACCTGCATCAAGGGCAAAAGATATAAGCGTGTCTGTACATTGCATTTCACATTGTGGGGGGAATAGTTGTAGCCACCATAATTTGGGCTGTACAGTGAGCAGGGTCAAGCTGGGCTGTGCTTAGTAGTGGTAAGGTTTGATCATAAATGCAACAGAATTCTCTGCTTAGATCCAAACCCGCCTGATGCTGTTTCAGGAAATCCCATCCAAGTATGATACACTGATTAGCATTTATAACAACCTGCAGGTTTAATGCTGAAATGTAAAAGAACTCAGTCTTATAAAGACAGGCATAGTCCCTAAACTGTCTAAACTGTCCGTGGCTCAAAAAAGGTTGGGGACCGCTGGTATGACTCGCTATGGCAGCTTAACTAAAAGGTAGAGCCAGAAGGTAACTGTCATGCGGCAAATGAACGGAGGCGGAAGCCGGAGTACAGTTCGCGTAGGTTTTAATAGAGAGAAGGCAGAGCGATAAACATACACAACTGACAGAAGAGTCTGAGAAGGTAATATCCGTGGTACGCTCAGGAGGAGCGAGGTCCACAAGGTCCAGGGAAGAAGGACCTAGGTGCGCTATGTGGAAAGCGTAGCGAAGGATTACAGGTAGAGTCCACCCGGAGGGGAAGCATACGGTTATTAATAACAGACGGTGAGTGAGAGTGTGTGAGGGGTTTATATATCTGCCGGGTATGAGTGTCAGGTGTGGATGATTAGTACGAAGGTGAGGAGCTCCGTGCGGGAGGGGCACGCATGAGAGGAGAAGCAGGAGTCTCCCTGACAGTAACACAGACATTAGGGATCTCTGGGATAAGAGACGACACACCACGCCACCGTCAACAAACCTGAGCGAACGAGTGAGAGTGTGGGGAAGACAGAATACAGTACAAATATCTGCTCCTTTACTTACGAAAACCTACAGATAAAAAGCTTCACTAAATACACTGTGTGCACAATTATTAGGCAAGTTGTATTTTTGAGGATACATTTTGTTATTGTACATCTACAGTGCTCTTGATCAATCCAAAATGTTAACAAACCCTCAAACCTGAACATTTAAGTAGTAAAAGTGAAGGTTTGGCTTTCTTAAGAGAATATATACATGTACACCATTATTAGGCAACTATTAGTGTGCAGAATTATTATGCAACTAAATGAAAAACAAAGATTTTTCCATCTCACTTGTTTATTTTCACCTGTTAAAGTGAGAATAATAAACAAACTCAAAATTTACAAAAGAACATTTCTGAAATTTCAAAAAGAAAACCTCAGTGACCAATAAAGCCACCCTTGTTTTCCATAACAGTCACAAGCCTTCCATACACAGAGTCAGTCAGTTTCTTGATCTGGTCAGATTCAACTTTTTGTGCAGCCGCAACCACGGCCTCTCAGACACTGTTCAGAGAGGTGTACTGTTTACCTTCATTGTAAATTACCTGCTTAAGAAGGGCCCAAAGGTTCTCAATAGGGTTTAAGTCAGGTGAAAAAGGGGCCATGTCATTAGTTTTTTTTTCCTTTAAGGCCTTTACTGGCCATGCAGTGGAGTACTTTGATGCATGTTTGTTGCAAGATGGCAGAAACCATGTTTGTCCTCTATTGTTTGTTTGGAAAAGGCATCTCTTTTAAATATTATTTTTAACCGTGGAAATTCAGCATATGGATTTTTAAAGCAACCGAGTGGATTACTGTGTTCCGACATGGAGTTTACTCGCTTTTTTGGTATTTTTGGGCCTTTGGATCTCTGCACTACTGACTCACAGCTTGTATCATTCTTTGGAATTGCAAGAGGTACATCACCACTACATCTGTGTGTTTTAGCCTCGGATGGGTAAAAGAAACCCCAAAAAGTCCTTGATATTGAGGCACAGTACTGTGTTTCATTGGTGAATGTTTTCAAACTGGACACTCATATCTACTAACAGCTAGCTACCACTAGCTGTAGTTACAGTTCTCACGGCTTGCTGCCACCAGCTACTGCCTCTGCCACCAAGCTGCTGCCTGCCTAAAACTCACTTATTGGGCATTTGCCTACTTTAGCTGTGGCCTTCACATCCTCACTACTGTCATCTCAGTGGGTCTGCCTACTACGGACTCAGCTCCCTTCATTCCACCAGTTTATCATCTGCTGTAGTCTTAGTAGCTACAGCCTCAGCTGTTTTTACCATCAGACTGTCACCGGCTACAGCCTCAGCTGCCTCTATCTCTGGGCTGTCATCTGTTACAGTCTCAGTCGCATTTTCCACCATTGGACTTGTCCTAAAAATGAAGTTTTATCTAGTCTTGTTTATCCTTTTGATCCCCCTTACTAGTGGGGTTGTCCATTTGCAGTTAGAAAATTTGTTTATTCTTATGCAGTTCCCTTATGTAGTCTCAAGGCCTGAAACATTTTCCAAGGTCCAATTTAAATCACAGGGGCCAAGTCACTCATTTATGTTTGGTTTTAAGGCTACAAATCTACTCCATCTTCATTGCCTCTACATTTTGAAGGATTGGTTTATTGTCACTGCAGACTCACTTCCTGTTTTTTTTTATATATCATTAAATTCTAGATCTGAGACTTTCTGCTGCAAATCAGCTAAGTCCAGACTTCTTGTTATTATTTTATTATTAATTTCTGGAAATGTTCTGCCTAATCCGGGCCCTGATAGCCTTAAGATATGTGATATACCTGAAGATTTTAAATCAAAGTCTGGCCTGGGTATTATTCATCTCAATGTTCGGAGTTTAATGTCCAAACTAGATATGGTTAATTTATGGGTCAAGTCAACTGACGCTGACATTGCTGTTTTGTCTGAAACCTGGCTGACTAAATCTGTCCTTGATAACGATATTGGCATTGATGGTTATGATGTGTATCGTTCAGATCGCCCAAAAAGAGGGGAAGGTGTTGCTATTTATATCAAATGCAAATTTAATTCTAGTTTGGTGCTCTCAAAATCGGTTTGTAAACAATTTGAGTTTTTGGCCTTAAACCTTGAAGTATCAAAAGACCACCAAATCAGGCTGGTTGGTTTGTTATAGAACTCTGTCTTCATCAAATGACACTTCTTCTACATTATCAAATTTGTTAAGTCAAGTTATTTGTAATGACACTATTGTTGTTGGTGATCTGAACTGGGACTGGTTAAGGCCGATATCAAATGCTTTTAAAGAGCAGTGTGACAGTTTAAATTTGAGTAAATTAATTAACACTCCTACTCGGCCAAATCCTAAATGTCCGGAGAAACCATCACTCATTAATTTAATCCTGACCAATGCCCCTGTAGAGCCCTGTTAAATTAGGGTCTAATAATTATTTGGTTTTTATTTTCTTTTACACAACAGAGTTAAAACTTGTTCATTTAAAAAAAAAAAAGGATATAACTAAGGAAAAATCTGTTATAAAAAATTGTTGTTTAAAGAATAAGGTGTTTTCTGACTGACCTCTGAGGTCAGAGGTGAGAGGGGAGGGAGGAAGTGAGGTGTGAGAGAGAAGGACGACACGAGGGGTCCGGGAAAAAAAAAAAAAAAGAGTGCGCTAATCGTGCGGTGCAGGTGTAAAGTCTGACTACTGGGTTGTGGACTATATACAGGAACACTGAAAAGAGAAAAGACTGTTTAGAAAAATAATTGTGAATGAACTCTATGTAGAGAGTGTGAGTTTAAGAGTGACGGGAATCAGGTGCACGCGTTAATGTGAAGGACAAATATGACGCAGTTATCTTAATCACAGGACTACGTTAGCTTCACGTGAGTCGTACATTTTGCAAAGTCATAAAGTTTGATTGTACAAACGTTGTGGAACGATTTGCAACGCGAATGGTCATCTGCAGTGAGTGAACAACGGAGACAGTGAAGGCCGCGCGATTTTTCCGGAGAGACCGAGGACACGTGGTGGTCTATGCTGCATCTCTGCCTCATCGGATGTAGGATTCGCACAGTGCGTGTTCGTGGATGAACACCAGGGAAAACTGAATCGATTGAACGGATAATCCAAGTGTGTGCTTCGTGTACAAGTTTCATTGGATTTCGTGAGTACTAGCAACTGCACACACTTTCACATGAGCTCCAACGTAGCGCGGGTTTTCTTTTCTTTTGTCTTCTTTAAATTTGTTTCTGTTAATAAATGTTTGTCCATACAATATATTCTCAAGTTATTTCTGAATGATATGTCTGTTATTTCTGAATGAAGAGAATGTCTAAAAGAAACATTGAAGTCTGAAGCCCAAGGTTAATAACAGTATTTTGGGGTTACTTTGGTAGCAAACAAATTACACCAAGTAAATTTAGATGTGCCTCTTACGTGTAAAATTACCCTAGACATAGTTTGAGCCAGTGAATCAGTGAGAGGGCTACCCCCCTTTTAAGTATTCTGCAATAGGTGTTTTTTCTAATGATGTGAGTGATACTAAGGTGCCCAAGTCTACACCTCGTATTGTTGAAAGGCGAAATATGAAAATGTTCAACAAACATTTTCATATTTCGCTTATCAACAATACGAGGTGTAGACTTGGGCACCTTAGTATCTCTAACAGCAGCAATCACACATAAATAGCCCTGACTTTTTTTCAAAACAGTTTTCTTGATATTTTGAACAGACATGCACCTATTCGTAAATTTAGAATTAAGGGTCAGGACAATCCCTGGTTTTCTTCTGAGATTTCTAAATTTCTAAATATAGCCTGGGCAATGCTGACTGGCATGCTGACTGGCTTGTCTGCAGATGTTTGCGAAACAGATTCACTTCACTTTTCAGAAAAGCTAAAGCTGAATTTTATTTATCTGAAACTACAGAGAATTTAAATGACCCAAAAAAATTCAGGAAAACTATTAAGTCATTATCTGCAACGACTAAACCAACAGGGTTTCCGGTGTCTCTAGTTAAAAATGGTGTGTCTATATCCGACAAAGTAGAAATGTTAAATTGTTTTAATGAGCATTTAATATCATCTGGATCTTTGTTTAATTCTGTTGCTCCTATAGTGTCGGAGCCTGTAAATGACACCTTTATTACTGCTAACAAAACTTCTCTGTTGCTGATGTTCATAAAGCTCTGAAACAATTAAATCCTCGAAAACCTGCAGGCCCAGATCACTTAGACCCTTTCTTTTTGAAATTTTGAAACTCATCTTTTTAATCTTTCTCTGATAACAAACAAAATTCCCAAGGTATGGAAGTCTGCTTATGTTTTGCCACTTTTGAAAGGAGGTGACCCTACCTTGCTAAATAATTATAGACCTATTTCCAAACTTTCAGCTTTGGCCAAAGTGTTGGAATCTTTGGTTAGTGAACAAGTAAAACAGTATTTAAATGCTCAGTCAATTTTATCTAAGTATCAATCTGGTTTTAGGAAAAAACACAGCACTACCACTGCTGCTATAAAAGTAATTAATGATATAGTCAAAGCACTTGATGATAAGAAACACTGTGTGTCTATGTTCATTGATTTGTCCAAAGCATTTTACACTGTTGACCATAGTTTATTAGTGCAGAGACTGATCAGTATAGGTATATCTCAGCACTCTGTGGGCTGGTTTATTAACTACCTCGCTGATAGGACTCAAGCTACGCAAGTTGATGGCCTAACGTCAAAATATTTATCAATCTGTAAAGGGGTCCCGCAAGGCTCCATTCTAGGGCCACTTTTATTCACTATTTATATAAACTGTCTAGGGGAAAATGTTCAACATGCATCTTTCCATTTTTATGCAGATAATACGGTCATTTATTGTTGTGCAGCTACCATTAGGAAGGCGTATGAATGCTTGCAAACTGCTTTTGATCATTTAAAGCTTGTGCTTAATGCAGAGAAAACCAAAGTAATGGTATTTTCAAACTCAAGGAAAAAAGAGTTAGACCTGAATATTTTTACTGACCAGGGTAAAACAATTGAGGTAGTTTCATCTTATAAATATTTAGGATTTTTAATTGATGAGCACCTTTCTTTTGAGCTTCATATACAGAATTTATTAAAAAAGTTAAAATTGAGCTAGGTTTTTTCTTTAGGAAGAAATCTTGTTTAAATTTTTCTGCTAGAAAAAGGCTAGTTGATGCCACATTTCTCTCTATTATTGATTATGGTGAGCTGTTGTATATGAATGCCCCATCAAAGTGTCTTCAGATGTTGGATGCTGTGTTTCATGGAGCTTTAAGGTTTCTTTCAAATTGCAGACCTCTCACGCATCATTGTACACTTTACTCCAAAGTGAATTTGCCCTCTCTGTCAAATTGCCGGCTTACTCACCTTTATATTTTTATATATAAGGGTATTATAGGCAGGCTGCCAGTCTACATATTCGAATTTCTTTCTTTTGTACAGAGTACTAATGGTTTACGGTCACAGAAAATTATCTCATTAAATGTTCCTCAAGCTAGGACAGAGTTGTTCAAAAAGGCTTTTATGTTTTTTGCACCTTCAACTTGGAATGACCTACAGAAATCACTAAAGCTACAGTGTCTAATTTCCTTAAATGATTTTAAACATTATGGTAAATCTATAGAACATGAGTCTATCCACACGAGCAAATGTTTTAATTAATGGCACTTTTATTTAAATTGAAATGCACTTGAGTTGTCTTTTGCGTTTTTGTTTGTTTTGTGAGTGTGTGATTTAATTTGTTCTGCTATTTTGGCCAGGTCTCTCTTGAAAAAGAAATTCTATATCTCAATGAGACCAACCTGGTTAAATAAAGGTTAAATAAAATAAAAATGTGATGAACCGTTGTCTTGCAAAGTCTTCCTGAAAGATGCAGACTTTTTCCTGTGCCACTGAAGAAATTGTCTTCTAAAAATTGGCAGTAAGTCTGAGAGTTGATTTTGAGTCCATTTTCAACCCGAAAAGGTCCAACTAGCTCATCTTTAATAATACCTGCCCATACCAGAATTTTACTCAGATACTGTGGCGTGAGACTGTTAAGTGCTTTATACGTCAGTAGTAGTATTTTATAATCAATGCAAGATTTAATTTGGAGCCAATGTAGACTGATTAAAACAGGGGTGATGTGGTCATATTTTCGATATCTGATAAGGACTCTTGCTGCTGCATTATGGACTTACTAAAGCTTATTTGTGCACTTTCTCGAACACCCAGACAGTAAAGCATTATAGGCATGAACTAGTTTTTCTGGATCCTGTACCATCATATTTAAAATTTTAGCAATATTTCTAAGGTGAAATATTGGCTATCCTGGTAATATTATTCACATGAGGTTCAAATGGACAGACTAGGGTCAATAATCACATAAATGTTTTTGTCTGCTAAACACACTGAGGCAGAAAGACCATACAGGGATGCTACATAATAAAAAATTAGCTTCTAGCTGCATGTGTCCTAGTAAAAGTATTTCCTTCTTATCTGAGTTAAGCAGAAGGAAGTTATCAAGAAAACTGATAAAGATAAATGATAATTGAGCAGATTATCAGTTATCAATATGTAATGTCCTTTACACACTCAACATTGTTAAGCTGATCTCTCTCATTTGGCTTTGCTGAAATATACAACTGTGTATCATCAGTATAGAAATGGAAGCTAATTACAGGTCATTTACTATTTTATTTACTATTATATATTCTAGCAATTCAATTCATTTTTGTTTGTATAGCGCTTTTTACAATGAACATTTTCTCAAAGCCACTTTACACAGATAATGTGGTAATAAAAATGAATAAGATGTTCTTTATAAGTTTAAGTCTCTTTCACAATCTCTGTGCGTAAGGGTCAAGGCCGGAAAAAAACATACTGGATGCCCGTGATCTTCGGGCCCTTAGACAGCAATGCATCACATACAGGAATGCTACTGTAATGGAATTCACAACATGGGCTCAGGAATACTTCCAGAAAACATTGTCGGTGAACACAATCCACGGTGCCATTCACAGTTGCCGGCTAAAACTCTATAGGTCAAAAAAGAAGCCATATCTAAACATGATCCCGAAGCGCAGGCGTTTTCTCTGGGCCAAGGTTCATTTCAAATGGACTGTGGCAAAGTGGAAAACTGTTCTGTGGTCAGACGAATCAAAATTTAAAGTTCTTTTTGGAAAACTGGGACGCCATGTCATCTGGACTAAAGAGGATAAGGATAACCCAAGTTGTTATCAGCGCTCAGTTCAGAAGCCTGCATCTCTGATTGTATGGGGTTGCATGAGTGCGTGTGGCATGGGCAGCTTACACATCTGGAAAGGCACCATCAATGCTGAAAGGTATATTCAAGTTCTAAAACAACATATGCTCCCATCCAGACATCATCTCTTTCAGGGAAGACCTTGCCTTTTCCAACATGACAATGCCAAACTAAATACTGCATCAGTTACAACATCATGGCTACGTAGAAGAAGGATCCAGGTACTGAAATGGCCAGCCTGCAGTCCAGATCTTTCACCCATAGAAAACATTTGGTGCATCATAAAGAGGAAGATGTGACAAAGAAGTCTTAAGACAGTTGAGTAACTAGAAACCTGTATTAGACAAGAATGGGACAACATTCCTATTCCTAAACTTGAGCAACTTGTCTCCTCAGTCCCCAGATGTGTGCAGAATGTTATAAAAAGAAGAGGGGATGCCACACAGTGGTAAACATGGCCTTGTCCCAACTTTTTTGAGATGTGTTTTGATGCCATGAAATTTAAAATCAACTTATTTTTCTCTTAAAATTATAAATTTTATCAGTTTAAACATTTGATATGTCATCTATGTTGTATTCTGAATAAAATATTGAAATGTAAAACTTCAACATCATTGCATTCTGTTTTTATTCACAATTTTTTTATTCACAGTGTCCTAACTTTTTTGGACTTGGGTTTGTGTGTGTGTGTGTGTGTGTGTGTGTGTGTGTGTGTGTGTGTGTGTGTGTGTGTGTGTGTGTGTGTGTGTGTGTATATATATATATATATATATTGTTTGGCACCAAGATTGTACTTACTTGTACTTACTGGTACAAGTAAGTAAGATTGTACTTACTTAGTTACCAGTGAGAAGATTACCCACAAATCAATACCATATCCCCAAGAATAGACGGAAGAAGCTACCTCTCTAACGAAAACCGACACCACCACCCTGGGGGCTAATCTACTGGGAATTGCACTCAACAGAGAAATTATATTTAACAAGGCACCCAGGCTATATTAGACTATAACAGAATCAGGCCAGGAGACAGAGGTTAAAAAGAAGCACTTTATTAATAAGCATAAAAATCACATTAAAACGCAAGAAAATGTAAAATCATTGCAAAATACCCACACCTAAGCCTGCTTGCACTCCAGGGCTGAGGACCTCGCTCTGTTTGTCTCTGAAACCACAGCAAAGCACCGGTATGCTAACATTACACAACACGTTGAAAACTGAAAACAGGATTTATTCATAATATTGCAGGATGGGTACAAGCTAATTCTCAAGTCCAGTCCTATCTTTGTAAAGGTAACTTTGATCCAGATAAATGTGCTTTGAAGTGTTGCATGGTTATGGATGATATGGGTGACCGACTGGAACTATGCCTACATGTAAGAGTGCCTTAAACAAGCTTGCAATGCACCCATATAAGTATAAATTCTACAACATAAAATAGGGTGAACTAATGTCATCTCCCGCTTAGCACCCTGAACTGTAGGCCAAAATTAGCTGCACCTAAAATAAGGGTGGTCTCTCTCTCTAAATCATCTAACGCTGACTCACCTTGAACGTCGTGAAATTATCGATCCACACCCTTTAAACCACCAAAAAAAAGATTTTTCTATTACTGCAATGGGCCGGTGTTCAACCACCTTCTCTGAATAAGTAAGAGTGTGATTAAAACTAGAGGTTCACCAATATGGGTTTTTTCAGGGCTGCCAAAGGCAAGGTAGAGGAAAATGAGGAAGACGAAAAGAAACCTGAAACCAGAGCAGGTAAGAAGGAAAAGACTCATAACTGGCTGATCCCAGACATATTCAATTCAATTTATTTTATTTGTATAGCACTTTTAACAATGAACATTGTCTCAAAGCAGCTTTACACAGATAATGTGGTGATTAAAAGTGAATATGTTCTTTATGAGTAAGTTTGTCCCTGATGAGCAAGCCTGTAGTGACTGTGGCAAGGAAAAACTCCCCGAGATGGCATAAGGAAGAAACCTTGGGAGGAACCAGACTCAAGAGGAAACCCTTCAAGGGTTGCACCGAATGTACATTTGTAGCAGATATACAATGTTGCGGGGTACAGTGATGATGATCAGAAGCGAAAAGTAGTCCTGAGTCAGTGTAGGAGACTGTTGACTTTAACTACAGTCCATCCTCAAAGCGCCTGTTCTTACTCCGGAATTTCATGGAACCACCCAAAGCATTGATGAGAAACCGTCCCAAGCTGCACAGAGTGGCCTCCAATTGAAGAGAACACTATCCAGAGGCAGGCCTGGACGAAGTGGGAAGATCCACGGAGGGGAGAGGGGCAGGAACAGTGGTCACTGGAGCCTCAGGAGCAAGTTTATCTCGACCCGAGAGAGAGAGAGAGAGAGAGAGAGCGCGAGAAGAGGGTGACAGGAAAAGAAGGATTATGGATTATTAAGTGTCCTTTTTGTTGTTTGAAAGTTAATGTCACTGTGCAGTTTGGACTCCGGCAAGACTCGCTATGGCAGCATAACTAAAAGGGAGAACCAGAAGGTAATACAGACATGAGGGATCTCTGGGATAAGAGACGACCCACCACACCACCGTCAACAAACCTGAGTGAACGTGTGAATTTGAGGGGACGACAGCATACAAATATACCAGTTCACCAAACACTCTATATCCATGTTCCCTCCACATATGAAAAAACATCTTGTGCAATGTATGTAGGTCCAACCTCTGACAGCATCTCCTGATCCAATCGTACCTAAAACTTCACAACTACACTGCTTTACAAGTATAAGACAGGAACAGCTGTATGATGTTATTACCAAAGCTAAATCAACAACATATCAGTTAGATCCTATTTCAACTAAACTACTAAAAAGAAGTGTTACATAGATGGTGAGCCTCTTCTGAATATTATTTACTCCTCACTATCTTTAGGTCATGTCCCGAAACCCCTCAAGTTAACAGTTATTAAGCCCCTCATTAAGAAACCTAATATGTATCCAAACACACTATCAAATTACAGACCCATTTCAAATCTCCTATTTATGTCTCAAACATCTATCTTGCGTATATTTAAATTGATTATTAAGGAAATTATTCTTTGATTTATTGGATGGTTTTGGTTGGTTTGTTGTTTTGGTTGTGTATTTTGTGGGAGGTTTGGTTTATTGTGATTTGAAGGTTTTGTATTTCTTGAATTGTGCATTATCCAATTTTGGGCTAAACAATTGTTGCCCAAGAAAAACAACAAATTAATAATTAACAAATTTCTTTTGTATTTTGTTGTCGTTGATTGGTGTGTATATAGTAATTTATTTTTTCTTATTATTGTATTGATTATTGTGACAGTTATGTGTGGGTATTTGGTGCAAGGCCATGTCATTAGTCCCTAATAGAGCTCCTTGATGTGTCATTGTATGTGCAGGTATTGTGCCCACATCTTACAATATCTCAGGTAACCCAATTGCCAAACATGTAGGATTCAAGATGCCAAATGAAATAAGTTTCATTTGGCATCTTGAATCCTACATGTTTGGCAATTGGTTTACCTGAGATATTGTAAGATGTGGGTTTTAAGGGGAAATGGTTTTATTACTAATGTTGAGCTCAATATTTAAAAAATTGATGTATAAAAAGTTGTGATTTTAATGGTAATTTTGTCTTTGCTTGTCACTTTCCATTTAGTTGGAAGCTTGCCAAAATAGAGGTAAGGTGGTATTTTGGGCCCAACCGTAGTAATCATTAGGAACAGGTTGAGCCCTGGCCACACTTAAAAAACACTAAATGGTTTGGCTCCCATGTATCTATCCAAAAAAAAAAGTGGGCTACATACACAATTTAAATATCTTTAAAAAAGAATACACTTTGAACTTTCCTGTCCATTATTTAAAGTTGATATTGCTCAAAAAGATAAGAAGTTATAGACGATGAAGTGCCATGGATGTACATTTCCTGCATTGAACACTATTTTATTTCATATATAAATACATTAAATCAGTCCTGGAGCAATCCAGACAAGTAAGTACGAGTTTATATTTTAAATTCTATGAAGTTTTTCATGACAAAGGAGATTCCTACAAACATTTATCTGAGACTATGTCTAATCCTTTTCTCCCTCCATCTGTTAGAGAGCCACCTCAGGCAGCCATTCATACTCTATTCATACAGTCTGCATATTAATGAATGGCTGACCATTAAAGGCTTTTGTTTTACATGTTTGGCTATTGATTTGGCATTCATATTGATGGCCAGGTAGCCAGACAAGCTATTGCTTTACAGTCATGACCATTCATATTGTTGTGCGGCCATTCCAATCTTAACAATTCACACACACACACACACACACACACACACACACACTTCAAGCATTTCTCTTATAAAAACTAACGGGCAATAAAACCTATAAAATCGCATAAAACGGTAAAGGGCTTTTTTTTTTTTTTTTTTTAATTTAACCTTTATTTAACCAGGTTAGTCTCATTGAGATATAGAATCTCTTTTTCAAGAGAGACCTGGTTAAAATAGCAGAACAAAATTAAATCACACAATCACAAAACAAACAAAAATGCAAAAGACAACTCAAGTGCATTTCAATTTAAATAAAAGTGCCATTAATTAAAACATTTGCACGTGTGGATAGACTCATGTTCTATAGATTTAACATAATGTTTAAAATCATTTAAGGAAATTAGACACTGTAGCTTTAGTGATTTCTGTAGGTCATTCCAAGTTGAAGGTGCAAAAAACATAAAAGCCTTTTTGAACAACTCTGTCCTAGCTTGAGCAACATTTAATGAGAGAATTTACTGGGACTGTAAACCATTAGTACTCTGTACAAAAGAAAGAAATTCGGATATGTAGCCTGGTGGCCTGCCTATAATACCCTTATATATAAAAATATTAAGGTGAGTAAGCCGGCGATTTGACAGAGAGGGCAAATTCATTTTGGAATAAAGTGTACAATGATGCGTGAGAGGTCTGCAATTTGAAATAAACCTTAAAGCTCCATGAAACACAGCATCCAACATCTGAAGACACTTTGATGGGGCATTCATATACAACAGATCACCATATTCAATAATTGAGAGAAATGTGGCATCAACTAGCCTTTTTCTAGCAGAAAAAGTAAAACAAGGTTTCTTCCTAAAGAAAAAACCTATTTTAATTTCAACTTTTTTACTATATTCTGTATATGAAGCTCAAAATAAAGGTGCTCATCAATTAAAAATTGATGAAACTACCTCAGTTGTTTTACCCTGGACAGTAACAATATTCAGGTCTAACTCTTTTTTCCTTGAGTTTGAAAATACCATTACTTTGGTCTTCTCTGCATTAAGCACAAGCTTTAAATGATGAAGCTGAGCTTGCACTCTTTTAAAAGCAGTTTGCAAACATTCATACACCTTCCTAATGGTAGCTGCACAACAATAAATGACCGTATCATCTGCATAAAAATGGAAAGATGCATGTTGAACATTTTCCCCTAGACAGTTTATATAAATAGTGAATAAAAGTGGTCCTAGAATGGAGCCTTGCGGGACCCCTTTACAGATTGCTAAATATTTTGACGTTAGGCCATCAACTTGCGTAGCTTGAGTCCTATCAACGAGGTAGTTAATAAACCAGCCCACAGAGTGTTGAGATCCACCTATACTGATCAGTCTCTGCACTAATATACTATGGTCAACAGTGTCAAATGCTTTGGACAAATCAATGAACATAGACACACAGTGTTTCTTATCATCAAGTGCTTTGACTATATCATTAATTACTTTTATAGCAGCAGTGGTAGAGCTGTGTTTTTTCCAAAAACAAGATTAATACTTAGATAAAATTGACTGAGCATTTAAATACTCTTTCACTTGTTCACTAACCAAAGATTCCAACACTTTGGCCAAAGCTGAAAGTTTGGAAATAGGTCTATAATTATTTAGCAAAGTAGGGTCACCTCCTTTCAAAAGTGGCAAAACATAAGCAGACTTCCATACCTTGGGAATTTTGTTTGTGATCAGAGAAAGATTAAAAAAATAAGTCAAAGGTTCAGCTAGGATATCTGCAGCTAATTTCAAAAATAAAGGGTCTAAGTGATCTGGGCCTGCAGGTTTTCGAGCATTCAATTGTTTCAGAGCTTTATGAACATCAGCAACAGAGAAAGAGCTAAGACTGAAAGTTTTGTCAGCAGTAATAAAGGTGTCATTTTCAGGCTCCGACACTATAGGAGCAACAGAATTAAACAAAGATCTAGATGATATGAAATGCTCATTCAAAATTGTATTTATATATTTATTTTTTCAATTCTTTTTATTGAAAAATCAACAATTACAAATACAAAAATGTAAACATAAATTCTCAATTTTCCCTTTTTTAACAAACAAAGAAAAAACACCCCCACCCCCCTGCTTAAACAACTGAAGAAACGAAATAAAGGTCATGCATACAGTCCAATTTTGACCAATTTAGATCTTTAATCAGGTAGCACCCGTAGTCTCCTAAAATAAGAAATAACAGGTTGCCACTTGCAAAAGTAAAAGTGCCAGTAGAACCCCTCAGTGTATATTTTATTTTCTCCAACTTAAGAAAAAACATTAAGTCTTTAAACCACCGAGAGATGGAAGGACATCCTATTGTTTTCCAGTGTAGAAGTATGCAACGTCTGGCCAATAAAGATGAGAAAGCTAAAACATCTTTGTGTGCAGAACTCAGTGATACCGACTCGTTGGTAACCCCAAATATAGCAATCAGTGGGCATGGCGGCAATTGCACTCCAAATAGCGAGGACATAATGCTGAAAAAACCTGTCCAGAATGCATGTAATTTCGGGCACAGAAAGAACATGTGACTTAAATGACAGGGGGAAGCATGACATCTGTCACATCTGTCCTCAACCCCAGGATAGATTTTTGCCTGTTTCGATTTGGAAAGATGAATTCTGTACAAAACCTTAAACTGAATGAGACTGAGGCGGGCAACAGGAGGATCGACACCTTGAAGGAAATCACCCAGTCTCTTACTATCAGTAAGGCATTCAGATTTATACAGAGCAGAGTAATATGACTTAAATACTGCATTGAGCTCTATGGGATCGGTAACGGTGACATTTGAGTCATTATTAATCTGCGGTACAATCTGCTTGGTTTGTCACCGTATTCTTAATACGATCCACGAGTTCGTAATACATGCATTCAGTTTCCCTATTGGAGAGGAGATCGAATTCTGCCTGCAACTCAACACGTTGATTGTATAGCTCTGGAGACGGGTTGGACGCGTAGCTCTGATCGAGTTGGCTGATAGCCGATGAAATTTCCCTGAGTTTAGCTCTGTGCTCCCGATATGTGAAAGCAGAGTATGAAATGATTTGCCCCCTGAGATAGGCTTTCAGAGTCTCCCATAATAATGAGCATGGAGTAGAGTCAAGACGATTAAACAACAAGAATTCATCAATAGCTTTAGAAATAGACACACAGAAATCCTTGTCTGCTAGGAGATGCGAATTAAACTGCCAGGGAGATTGTGTAGGTCTATGGGTTGAGAATTGGATATCCAACGCTAAAGGAGCATGATCAGAGATCACAATGCCCAAATAATCTGTAGATACAACGGAGCGATTAAGACAGCCATCAATAAAAAAATAATCAATTCTGGAATATGAATGAGAAAAATGAAAAAAATTTTAACCCGGGATTGCGACATCTCTATGGGTCTACCAAGCCATTTTGTGACCCGAAATTGGAGAACGATTTAGACATTACAGATTGGGATACAGAACGAGAACTAGAACGATCCAAAACAGGGTTCAAAACACAATTCAAATCACCACCAAAAATTATCAAATGGGTATTTATAATGGGAAGACTACCAAGTAACCTATTCGCAAAATCAGGATCATCAAAGTTTGGAGCGTAAATATTAACCAGCAGAACCTTGGTCTGCATCAGCGTACCAGCCACAATGACATACCTGCCATTTCTATCTGCAATTGTATGGGTTGGTGAAAACTGTATGCGTCTATTTACTAGGATCGCCACCCCTCGTGCCTTAGAATTGAAATTGGAGTGGAAAGTTTGACCCACCCAAGGACGGTGAAGCCTATGATGATCTCTGACTCTGAGGTGTGTTTCCTGTAAAAATACTATGTCGGCGCGTAAGCATTTCAGGTGGGTAAAAACCCTAGACCATTTAATAGGATTACCCATACCCCTAATATTCCAGCTAAGGAACCGGACAGGTGCACAACTGCCAGCTAAACGCGAGTCTGTATTATTGTCAGCCATTCATCCAAAAACAACTACACAAAAAAAAAGAAAACAGGACCTGTGAAGGCAGGGGGATTACCCCAGCCCCCCACCCTCGTGCGCGCGCATCAGACACTCAAACACAAACCCAACACACAAGTAGAGTCCCTATCCTAACAATAACCCCAGGGGACAGCAACATAAACTACCAAAAAAGAAACCTATTGCCGCCCACACAAATAAATGTGCTAACGACACGGAGAACAAGCCCATCCTTAACAAAGAGAAGGCTCCAGCAGATTAAACACAAATTACGTGCAACTATATCTAGTTCACTGCTGCTTATTCCCGGTCTACATAAACATATAAACAACGTTTCTAGAGGAAAATAAGTTCCCAACATAAATCAACCAAGCGTTCATGAAACAAACATTAAGTTTTTAGGATCACTCACACTTTGATTTCCGTAAAAATAACACTTAAAAAAAAAGCAAACAAACAAAAAAATAATAATAATAAATAAATAAAAAGTTAAAGACCAGCATTACCAGTTTGTGAATAGTGCAGTGACATGAAAAACAAGGAGTAAACATCACGACCAACCGCAACAAAAAATATGTTTACACTTTAGACACACTTTGGAAAGTTTTTATATACTCGCTGGCCTCATCAGGTGAAAGAAAATCTTTCCCAACACGGTTGTGTGTGATGCGCAGCCGCGCTGGATAAAATAACCCGTACCGCACACCTTCAATGCCACGGAGCTGCCGCCGCACCTTGTTAAAGGCAGTCCGTGCTTTTGCGGTTTTTACCGTATGGTCTGGAAAAATAAAAATGTTCAGACTCTGAAACTGAATTCGCTGCAGTTCTTTGGCACGCCGCAAGACATCCAGACATTCGCTATGATAGTGAAATCTGGCCACAATGGCTCGTGGTAGTTCACCAAGTTTTGGTACGGGCTGTAAAGTGCGATGTGACCTGTCCAGAACCGGCTCCTTCTCCAGACTCAGTGCCTCCTTAAGCAGCATGGCAACATTCGCGGTAGTGGAGCTATTGGGCCCCTCAGGAACACCGATTATCCGGACATTATTGCGCCGCGATCTAGCTTCCAGATCTTCACATTTGGTCTCCAGCTTATTGTACTCAGCAGTAAGACGGTGTATGTCACGTTGCATTACAGCGATATCATCAGTGCAAACAGAAAGTGAGCGCTCCATTTCAGCCACGGTGCCCTTTAGTTCCCGCACCGCAGCTTTATCACTGGACAGCTGCGCCTTCACCGCCTGCAGCTCCGACTTTATTGTCAGCAAATCATTTCCCAAAGTACGTTCCAATGCACGTAGCTCGCTCTTAAATACCTAGATGATTTCGGACCTCAGAGAGGACAGCAGCTCTGACTTTAATGAGTCAATATCAGCCTTAGAAGCTGCCTGTGAAACAATGGGCCCTTTACACGGGGGTGAATCACGAGAAGGCGAGGCCGCAACTTTTGCACCAGGCCGCAGTTGCGACTGAGTTGTGCTACGGGTCTTAGAAGTTTTACCAGACATCATAATTACCTCTAGATTCAAATACACAAACAAGAAGGGTAAACCAAGGGATTCAGAGCAAAAATAAAAGCGAAAAGCTCAAAATAATAACAATTACAACATTAATCCACCGGAGCCCCCTAACACCATGTCCTACTCCATGACAAGCTCGATAGCGCCCCTCATTAAAACAATTTAACATTTCTACTTTGTCAAATATAGACACACCATTTTTAACTAGACACACCGGAAACCCTGTTGGTTTAGTCGTTGCAGATAATGACTTCATAGTTTTCCAGAATTTTTTTGGGTCATTTAGATTCTCTGTAGTTTCAGATAAATAAAATTCAGCTTTAGCTTTTCTGAAAAGTAAAGTGAAACTGTTTCGCAAACATCTGAAGACAAGCCAGTCAGAATCAGTATCCGATCTCCTTGCTTTTGCCCAGGCTACATTTCTCTCGTGGAGCAATTTAGAAATCTCAGAAGAAAACCAGGGATTGTCCTGACCCTTAATTCTAAATTTACGAATAGGCGCATGTCTCTTCAAAATATCAAGAAAACTGTTTTTTAAAAAAAAACTCAGGGCGAATTCCACATCATCAAACAAAGCAATTCTACTCCAGTCAAAATAAAACAAATCATATAAAAAAAAACCCTGTTCAACAAACATTTTCATGTTTCGCCTTTCAACAATACGAGGTGTAGACTTGGGCACCTTAGTATCTCTAACAGCAGCAATTACACAGTGATCACTCACATCATTAGAAAAAACACCTATTGCAGAATACTTAAAAGGGGCATTGGTCAGTATTAAATCAATGAGTGATGATTTCTCCGGACATTTAGGATTTGGCCGAGTAGGAGTGTTAATTAATTGAGTCAAATTTAAACTGTCACACTGCTCTTTAAAAGCATTTGATGCCGGCCTTAGCCAGTCCCAGTTCAGATCACCAACAACAATAGTGTCATTACAAATAACTTGACTTAACAAATTTGATAATGTAGAAGAAGTGTCATTTGATGAAGACGGAGTTCTATAACAACCAACCAGCCTGATTTGGTGGTCTTTTGAGACTTTAAGGTTTAATGCCAAAAACTCAAATTGTTTACAAACCGATTTTGAGAGCACCAAACTAGAATTAAATTTGCATTTGATATAAATAGCAACACCTCCCCCTCTTTTTGGGCGATCTGAACAATACACATCATAACCATCAATGCCAATATCGTTATCAAGGACAGATTTAGTCAGCCAGGTTCCAGACAAAACAACAATGTCAGCGTCAGTTGACTTGACTCATAAATTAACCATATCTAGTTTGGACATTAAACTCCGAACATTGAGATGAATAATACCCAGGCCAGACCTTGATTTAAAATTTTCAGGTGTATCACATATCTTAAGGCTATCAGGGCCCGGATTAGGCAGAACATTTCCAGAAATTAATAATAAAATAATGGCAGAAATAACAGCAGAAAGTCCCAGATCTAGAATTTAATGATATAAAAAAAAAAACAGGAAGTGAGTCTGCAGTGAAAATAAACCAATCCTTCAAAATGTAGAGGCAATGAAGATGGAGTAGATTTGCAGCCTTAAAACCAAACATAAATGAGTGACTTGGCAACCTGTGATTTAAATTGGACCTTGGAAAATGTTTCAGGCCTTGAGACTAAATAAGGGAACTGCATAAGAATGGACTAATTTTCTAACTGCAAATAGACAACCCCACTAGTAAGGGGGATCAAAAGGATAAACAAGACTAGATAAAACTTCATTTTTAGGACAAGTCCAATGGTGGAAAATGCGACTAAGACTGTAACAGATGACAGCCCAGAGATGGAGGCAGCTGAGGCTGTAGCCGGTGACAGTCTGATGGTAAAAACAGCTGAGGCTGTAGCTACTAAGGCTACAGCAGGTGATAAAGTGGTGGAATGAAGGGAGCTGAGATCGTAGTAGGCAGACCCACTGAGATGACGGTAGTGAGGATGTGAAGGCCACAGCTAAAGTAGGCAAATGCCCAATAAGTGAGTTTTAGGCAGGCAGCACCTTGATAGTAGAGGCAGTAGCTGGTGGCAGCAAGCCGTGAGAACTGTAAATACAGCTAGTGGTAGCTAGCTGTTAGTAGATATGAGTGTCCAGTTTGAAAACATTCACCAATGAAACACAGTACTGTGCCTCAATATCAAGGACTTTTTGGGGTTTCTTTCACCCATCCGAGGCTAAAACGCACATATGTAGTGGTGATGTACCTCTTGCAATTCCAAAGAATGATACAAACTGTGAGTTAATAGTGCAGAGATCCAGAGGCCCTCTTGCAATTCCAAAGAATGATACAAGCTGTGAGTCAGTAGTGCAGAGATCCAAAGGCCCAAAAATACCAAAAATAAAAAAAAAGCGAGTAAACTCCACGTCAGAACACAGTAATCCACTTGGTTGCTTTAAAAATCCATATGTTGAATATCCACTGTTAAAAATTATATTTAAAAGAGATGCCTTTTCCAAACAAAAAACAAACAATACAGGAGAAACATGGTTTCTGCCATCTTGGATTAGGGGCGGGGCTATGCTCTGCACTTCCAATGTGTGTACTGCTTACTCATAAATACACATTACTCATAATCTTACATTCCGGTGCTCATGTAGTTCTCACTCTTCAGTATTGTTTAAAGATTTATAATCACACTCTTTATCACACAAATGAGGATGGGTTCCCCTTTTGAGTCTGGTTCCTCTTAAGGTTTCTTCCGTATAACATCTAAGGGAGTTTTTTTCTTGCCACAGTCACCACAGCTGCTAATCAGGGATAAATACACATCGTTCACCTTAACTTTTATATTCTGTAAAGCTGCTTTGAGACAATAACCATTGTGAAAAGCGCTAAAAAAATAAACTTGACTTGACATGTACTACTCTATTTATTACTCTCATCTCCACCTGTTTGCAGGGAAAGGTTGAACGTACTTCTGTGTTTTACACGATTTCTTAAAATGTGGAATGATGTAGCACATCTGGGCATAGACAGCCTCTCTAACGGCAGTACATCTCAGGTTAAACTACACATTGCAGACCGACACAACATGGACAGGAAAGCTTTCGTCAAGCATATCCATCAGTTGGATGCGGATTGAGTTTTAAAGGTTTAAGAAGCTCATAGAAATGTGTCTGCCCCCCGCTGTAGTGCATGTTAATTCTTGCCCACAGCTGGGAAACGCCCCACCGGGCAATTATTAAAAGAAAACTGGATATTACATTAAAGAGTATAGAAAAAGGTGAAAAGATATGAGGGGACGTTTTCAATACTCACAGTCTCAGATTTAACCACAGCAGCAACAAACAGGCGTGCAACCTTCACAAAACACAAATACAGGGCCCACTTTCTCCCCAGCTGTAAACTCAAAGTCTACATTTCCACAATACACTCCATGTCACAACTAAGGGGGTCCACAGAGTGAAAGGCATTTGACTAAATTCACAAATTTGCATCTTTCCCAATGAGTTTGACTTACCCTTAATAGAACTTGTAACACCTTTTACCTTTTGTATTGATAGTGGAGCCATTAAATCTTCCCTCTGGTGTGATTATAATGGCCCTGTTACTGCTAAAACTGTTAGCTCTGTTGGTATAAATGGTGTGCCTGTTGATAATTTTTTACAACTGGAAAATGGCAGTTGGATCCCTAAATATTCTTATACTTAGGGCTTTTGTGGTTATGGCTGCGTGTCCATTTAATTTGTTGGGAAGGGATCTTATGACTGCTCTTAATTTCTCATTGTCTTTTCAGGGGTCTAGTATTGTGATTCAGACTGCCTTCTCACAAGGGCACTCATTAAAAACTAATGCCAGCTTCCTGTCCTTGATGCCAAATGACAATCCTAATTCCTTTTCTGAATTGGGCCTTATGTTGCAAGTTTAAAACATTCTAATCCTGTATTTGTCAAATAATATCCTACGACTGGAGTAAAGGCTGCTGCGATTGACCAAATTCTGCAATATCTCATTAAATAGGGTGTTGTTTTTCCAAATGTCTACCCTACAACACCCCAGTTAATGCTGTTCTTTGTGCAAAATCAATAAACTAATCATTCCAGTTGCTCCTGATGTTCCAGCTATTATAACAGCATAAGTATGCAGATGACACCACCGTGGTCAGCCAGATCGACAACAACGATGAATCGGCCTACAGGGAAGAGACCCTGAAGCCTGACAGCATGGTGTGCCACCAACAACCTGACCCTCAACGCCACGAAGACTAAAGAGATCATTGTGGACTTTCGGAAATCCAACAGCAGGAGACATCTCCAAGTCAACATTAATGGAACTGAGGTAAAGCTAGTCTCCAGCTTTAAGTTCCTGGGAGTTCACATCTCTGTGAGGATCTGTCCTGGCACAGGAATACTTCAGCTCTGGTTAAGAGAACACAACAATTCAATTCAATTCAATTCATTTTTATTTGTATAGCGCTTTTTACAATGAACATTGTCTCAAAGCAGCTTTACACAGATAATGTGGTGATTAAAAGTGAATATGTTCTTTATAAGTAAGTTTGTCCCTGATGAGCAAATGTGGCAAGGAAAAACTCCCCGAGAGGGCATAAGGAAGAAACCTTGAGAGGAACCAGACTCAAGAGGGAAGCCATCCTCATCTGGGTTGCACGAATGTACATTTGAAGCAGATTTACAATGTTGCAGGGTACAGTGTTGATGATCAGAAGCGAACTGTATTCCTGAGTCAGTGTAGGAGACTGTTGACATTAACTACAGTCCAATCCATCCTCAAAGCGCCCGTTCTTACTCCGGAATTTCATGGAACCACCCAAGGCGTTGATGAGAAACCGTCCCAAGCTGCACAGAGTGGCCTCCAGTCGAAGAGAACACTATCCAGAGGCAGGCCTGGACAAAGTGGGAAGATCCACGGAGGGGAGAGGGGCAGGAACAATGGTCACTGGAGCCTCAGGAGCATGTTTAACTCGACCGAGAGAGAGAGCAAGAGAGAGAGAGAAAGAGAGAGAGAGAGAGAGAGAGAGAGAGAGAGAGAGAAGAGAGTGACAGGAAAAGAAGGATATGGATTATTAAGTGTCCTTATTGTTGTATGAAAGTTAATGTCATTGTGCAGTTTGAACTCCGGCAAGACTCACTATGGCAGCATAACTAAAAGGGAGAACCAGAAGGTAATACAGACATGAGGGATCTCTGGGATAAGAGACAACCCACCACACCACCGTCAACAAACCTGCATGAACGTGTGAATGTGAGGGGACGACAGCATACAAATATCCCAGTTCACCAAACACTCTATATTCATGATCCCTCTAGATCTGAGCCTTTACCTAAGAAAGAAATCTCACAACAACGCCTGTACTTCTTGAGAAGTCTCAAGAAAGCTCATCTGTCCCCAGGGATTTTAATGAGTTTCTACCGATGCATCATCGAGAGCATCCTGACCAATTCCATCACTGTATGGTACGAAGGCTCCACTGTGTGTGAAAGTAAAGCCCTGCAAAGGGTGATCAAAACCGCCCAATGCATCACTGGCACCCAACTACCTGCCATTGAACACCTTCACCACAGCAGATGTCTGCGCAGAGCTCACAACATTGTTAAGGACTCTATACATCCCAGTCATAAACTGTTTAACCTTCTTCTATCAAGAAGGAGATACAGGAACATACATACCAGAACCAGCAGGTTCAGGGATAGTTTTTTTCCATCGCACTACTGAACTCTACACTACACCGCTAGATCACTATAAAAACACTGTATATAACTTGTATGTAACTGTACAATTATACATACAATGTACATATTAAATATTATATATTTTTTTACTCCTCATTACATCTGCACTGTTTTTATCTTATATGTATCTTTATATCTTTATATCCTTATTGTACATTCTGCCCAACATTTCACATTCATGTATATATGTATATATTGTGTGCGTGTATATATATATATATATATATATATATATATATATATATATATATATATATATATATATATATATATATATATTAGACTTGTTTATTCAGCTTGCACATTTCTTAAATGACATAATCTTATAACCTTACACTATCTATCTATCTATCTATCTATCTATCTATCTATCTATCTATCTATCTATCTATCTATCTATCTATCTATCTATCTAGAGGCAATAAACCTGGATGTGACTACCTCAGGGGTATATTCACCTGCTGTGTTCTTTCGGGTAGCACACGACTCTCTTTTTGATCTGCAGCTACCTATGGGATCTTCTGTCCTGCAATATGCTGATTGTATACTGCCTGCATTTAGGCCACATTTGTGCTTCTGCAAAACCTGGCACAAAAAGGGTTTAAAGTCTCCAAGAAGAAGCAACAGTTCTGTCAACCTGAGGTGAAATACCTTGCCTTTCTGCTGTCTAAGGGAAAATGGCAGTTGGCTCCTGATCATGTTCAGCTTCTTCTTGACACTCACATTTCTGTAACTAAACAGACTTTTTTAGTTTTCTTGGAAATCATCAACTATTGTCGTTGATTCCAGACTGCTCTTACTGCAACAAGGTGCTCCACAGTACATTGAAAGATCATGATCGAATCTGCAATAGGCTGATAAGGCCTTGAAAACTGCTTTGTGCACTGCACCTGCTTTGGGCCTGCTAGACTGCAGTAAACCATTCCATCTGTATATCTTGAAACACTCCGGGACTGCTGATGAACAGGTGGGAGTTATCCCTTGAAAACTATGGACAATAACGCTAAGGGACTGCCCTCATATCTGTGAGCAGTAGTGGCATGTGCACTTATGGTATTGGATAAAACATTATACACATCAGGCACAACATGTGCTAACAACATAGGAACACAACAAATGACTGCACAGCACCGATGAAACAATCCTGTTATTCACTGAAAATTTAGAACTGAGTTTCCTCAACTAATAGTTCTATTGCCACTGCCCTGCAGCATCTTCTTCATAATCAGGATGATTGTGAAAAACTTTGCACTCACTCGCATTTGTCAGCTCTTCGCTGGTAAATGTCACCATTTACACTGGCTCTCGCATTTGGCGTTGCACATGATTTCTCGCGGATCTGGAAATCACGCAGATTTAAAACAACGGATAGTAAGCCTATCTCTCATTCTAATTTAGTACAAGACTTATTAGATGACTGTCTATTGCCTGAAAAATAGGCCATTGCCAAAACAAAAGCACATGTTGCTGTGACTAATTCAGAAACTTGTGGGAATAATCTTAATTTTCTTCTTTCCCTGTTGAAACGCACAATGTCTCATTATTCACGAGCACGTTCATTCCACCTGTTACTATTAGGGCTAATCAAGATTCTGCTACATTATCTGATGTTGCTTTATTGGCAAAAACACCATTTTAGTTCCGGTTATGATGGATTATGATATGATTATACCATGCGTATGGATTATACCATGTCTTCCCATGTCTGCCCTGCCGTTTCTAAACTCGGCGGCTTACTTTGTCCCATTGTGTCTTATTGTCCCATTGTGATCAAAGGGGGGTATTACAGGACATAAACTCTAATTATTGCATTGCTAAAATTTGGCATGCCACTTTCTATTTATTTAGACAACGGCACTCCATTTACTTGGTTACTTAAAACTTATATAAGTCTTTAAACTTGCACTGGCATTATTATATTCCTTATCACCCACAATCCTCTGGTGTTGTAGAACAAATGAACAGGACCTTGAAATGCAAACTATCAAAAGCTTTGTAGCATGCAGGAACGTCTAACTGGGTTGAACTGTTTCCTGCCGTTTTGGCTGAAATTAGAATGACCCCGAACAAAACTACCAAACTCTCCCCATTTGAGGTGATTTTTGGGCGAGCATTACCAATACACTGGAGCCACAGCAGACCAGGATTAGGTGCATCTGGTCAATTAGATGTTCATATTGTTGAATATGCTGATGCTTTGATTAACACCTGTTCTCGCTTACTAAAACAGGTTTATGATGTTTTACCTCTTCCTGGAAATAAACCAGCACACCCTTTTGTTCCCGGTGATGAGGCTTTTGTAAAATCTTTGACTCCTAGGAAGGTGAGTAATGTGGCTTATGAGGGACCTGTGAAAGTGATTGCTGTTTTAACCTTTCTCTTTTCTAGCTGGGTTCATGCCTTGATACTTAAGCAGTGTAACAATTAATGTGTGTGTGTGTGTGTGTGTGTGTGTGTGTGTGTGTGTGTGTGTGTGTGTGTGCAAATATTATGTATGTCTACATTACAGGTAGACTTGCAATTAAATGAGGACGAAGGAGGGTAAGAGCAACCATAGCCATAGGGGGTATGTCTATGGGAAGTGTGACGCACGAATCCTTGACTGCTGTAGGAGAGCTTGACCCAGACTCTGACCCTGCTCCTCAACCTGCCTTTTGCACACTACACACAGTATCTATATATATGCCTGGCTGATACCAGATGACCTTTTGGGGATCCTAGTATCGGCTACTGTACGACCAAAAAAAAAAAAATCACAATGTTGTTTGGTTTGAAATTCTGTGGCGACAGGATTTCTGAACTGTTTTGCTACATTTCTGAAAGATTACATATTCCTTTACTTTCTCAAGGTCTCTTCTATCGAGTGAGGGTACCTGGCATTTACAAGAATTTAGAGTGTATTGGTTCACCACAATTGAATCATCTTTGTGCCCAAGTAATACTCCTCCTCATCCTCCTGACCTTAAGCCAGGCTGCCATCCTTAATAAGGGAGATAAGAAAGAAATCTTTTGATTTGCCCAACCTGAATTTTTACAGCTTTTCTGGTTTGTTTAAGCATGCTAAATATGTTAAAACATATCACTCTTTATACACAAAATTTATGTATCTTGTTCCTTCAATCATCTTGCTATGTCTGTTCCCTAGTTCCCCATGGTACAAAAACTCCATTCACCCTTACTGCCTGTGTAGAGTGCCCATATATTTCTTGGTGTGTAGCTGCCTTCTCATGTACCATAAATACTCCACTTAAATGGATAGACCAATGGAAGGCACTGCCTATAATGTTTTCACCAATCTGGGTAATGTCCTGTATGGCCAGGGTTATCCTTTTTGTTCAGCATAACTCCTCCCACATTTATATAATGAGCAAAATTGAATTTACTGTTATAAGTAGAATAGAGAATAAACTGCCTTCAAGATGGCCGTACCCCAGTTTCTATCTTGGACATCTACCTATCTCCCTTTGTCCTAGAATAGTCACTTAATATACCATGAAGCTTTCCCATGCTGATCATGACCATTAACAAAAAAGGTGTGAATCTGCATTTAACCCATTGTCTAGAAAGTGACCAAAACCTGCTCTTCCCTTTTTCCTGTGTGTGGGGCCACTACTAGCCATTAGCCATTACTGATCGAAGGGTCAGGGGTTCAAGCCCCAGGATCGCCAAGCTGCCACTCTTGGGCTCTTGAGCAAGGCCCTTAACCCTCTGTGCTTCAGGGGTGCCGTATCATGGCCAACCCTGCGCACTGACCCCAGCTTCTAAGCAAGCTGGGATATACGAAGAACAAATGTTACTGTGCTGTAATGTAGATGTGATGAATAAAGGCTATTCTTATATAAAAGAAAAGGGAAGACAGTCTTCTACCACCACATATGAAACCCGTAAACATATGAATAACTCCCTTTCGAATAACCTTCCTCACTATTTCAACTTAGTTCCTTGCCACTTTTCAAATTTTCACAAACAAAAATGTTCTCTCCCTAACATTTTGGACACTGGAGAGATGGCACCACACAGGATGTTCCTTTTGTATATATATATATATATATATATATATATATATATATATATATATATATATATATATATATATATAAAATAAGGATAGGGTCCTTGGTGGTCTAGTGGTTAGGATGCGGCGCTCTCACCGCTTAGGAAGCGTTAGGAAGGGCATCCAGCGTAAAAACGTGCCAAATCAAACATGCGGAGGATCCGCTGTGGCGACCCCTAACGGGAGAAGCCGAAAGAAAGTTTATATATATAAAATAACGATGAACGGAGGAACAGACATGGGTTTGCTGTGGAGATGGTTTAGCTGATTAACACCATATATTCTAGTGATTGTCCATGTTGTTTTGATACTGGTATTCTGTTGCTTTTGTGGGCCCTGTATTTGTACTTGTATTCAATCTTGTTTTGCCTCAATAAAAAGCACAGCTCTAGATGTAATGCATCATTGCCATGCCATTTTTATTCTGCATAATCATAATCTTGCATATTCTCCTGATCTTTGTTAAAGATGATTATGTTTGTACAAAGAACAGTATGACCTTCCATGTTTTTGTTTGATCATGCAATGATATGCAATGCAGTTTAATAGTCATCACAGTGGTCTATATATGCATTATCTTATTTAACTTTAGATATCACCTTATTTATATATACAGCGGGGAAAGTTGAGTCATAACAAATAAAGTGAAATGACACAGGGAATAAGTATTGAACACATGAAGATAACAAGGTGCAAAATGGCATAGGAAGCCAGGAGATCACCTGAAATCTGTTAGTATTGAGAGAGAAACCCTGCCCCCTATCAGGACTAATTGATATCAGCTGCTTTAGTCCTAATTGATAGCCTATAAAGGCTTCTCATTACCCAGGAGGCACACATGAAAGACTTCATGAAGGGTAAAAGCAAAGAACTCTCTCAAGATCTTCGTAATCTTATCGTTGATAGCATTTTGATGGGAATGGTTATAGGCGCATTTTCAGAATGCTGAATGTTCCTGTGAGCACTGTGGGGGCCATTATCCGGAAATGGAAAGAGCATAAGTTCACCATAAACCGGCCACGATCAGGTGCTCCACGTAAGATCCCTGTCCGAGGAGTCCAAAGAATAGTCAGGAGAGTTCGCCAAGAGCCAAGAACCACTCGGGCAGAACTTCAGCAAGACCTTGCATCAGCAGGTACTGTTGTTTCAAAGAAAACTATAAGCAATGCACTGAACCGCCATGGCATCCATGCACGCTCACCACGCAAGACTCCATTGCTGAATAAAAAAGCATGATGAGGCTCAGTTAAAGTTTTAAAAGTGGATTATTGGGAGACTATAGTATGGTCAGATAAAAGCAAAATTGAACATTTTGGCAGTCATTCTACACACCATGTTTGGAGAAGAAATGGCACTGCCCACCACCCCAAGAACACCATACCAACAGTTAAGTTTGGGGATGGAAGCATTATGGTTTGGGGCTGCTTTTCAGCAAGGGGTACTGGCAGACTTCATATTATTGAATGCAGGATGAATAGAGAAATGTACCGGGACATTCTGGATAAAAAGCTGCTGCCATCTACCAGAAAGCTGAAAATGAAAAGAGGGTGGACATTTCAGCAAGACAATGATCCCAAACACAAGGCCAAGGAAACAATGAAGTGGTTTCAAAGAAAGAAAATCAAGTTGCTTGGAGAGAACTGAAGATCAAAGTTCATAAAAGAGGCCCAATGAACCTTCAAGATTTAAAGACCATTTGTGTGGAAGAATGGGCCAGAATCACTCCTGAGCAATGCAGATGACTGGTCTCTCCATACAAGAGGTGTCTAGAAGCTGTAATCACCAACAAATGCTTTTCTACAAAGTATTTAATAAAGTATGTTTTCACTTTATTTATTATGACTCAACTTGTATACTTAAATGTTTTGATTTCTGTGTATGAATTCAATATGTGGCTTGATGGCTACATCTGGTGGAAATTTTGTGTCAATAGCCCACTTAGAAATCCCCTTACTGCTAAAAATGCTGATGTGTCAAATACTTATATATATATATATATATATATATATATATCATATATGAGTCGCAGCCAGCTTAGAGACAGTTCCAAAAAATTATTATTGTGCAAGATTTAAAGAGGTCTGGTGGTGGTGGTTTGGCCTTTGGTCTTAAATGTTCAATTGCTGCTTAATATATCCCACCCACTAAGAGGTGCCATGATGAAAAGATAATCAGTGTTATTCACTTCACCTGTCAGGGCTCATAAAGGTGTGTTTGATTGTTGTGTATCATTCAGAAGTATTACTGCCAAAAAAACAGCAGGGTTGAAGCTGCCAGCCTTAGTGTAAGCTATGCAAGTCAAAGACAAGAAAAGGCATGCTCACAGGATGGTATAAACCAGGGGTGGATCTTATGTCATGGAATATGGAGCATCTTATTTACTTGTTTGATTAGTAAAAGGAATGCCCCATTGTGTGTGTGTGTGTGTGTGTGTGTGGGTGAGGGTCCCTATGAGGTCAATCAGAGAAGCTGCATGGGGTGGTGTGTGTGTGTGTGTGTGTGTGTGTGTGTGTGTGTGTGTGTGTGTGTGTGTGTGTGTGTGTGTGTGTGTCACAAGCAGCCATGCTGGATCGAGTTTCGAGTTTGGATTGTTTTATGGTTGTTCCCTGTGAGGCCACCAAAGTTCAGGGTTTGGTCCTGTTTTGTGTTTTCGGAGGGGGAGTGTGACACTGGGATACACCACCCCCAATAAAAGTTTCACCTTTTGATTGAGATGTAGATGTCATAGGTTAAAAGGGATGCCTGTGGCATTAGATCTGAATGAGCTGTGCCAGACGCTACAACGTGTTTACCTTTCTGGCTCTCTCAGCGTGCATGCTGGTTGTGCCGCTAGCACCGCTAGCGTGGTTAGCTGCAGCCTCGAAGCGAGCATAAGAGATGTTTAGCTCGTCTGCCAGAGAAGCGTCCGCATTCCCCATTCTAGAAGATGGTGTTCCCTCTGAACCGGAGCTTCCTGTTTCAGCCTTTGTTGATGTGCTGATAAAAGTTTGGTAGTGTGCGCTTAAGGTTGGCACTGTTAAAATCTTCTACCACAATGAGCACAGCGTCCCGATGCTGTGTTTGTTGAAGTGTTAGTGTCTCGTGTAAATCCCAGACTGCCGTGTCCGTGTCTGCTTGAGGTGGAATATAAAAAGCACTGACTATGACCGAGCTGAATTCCCGAGGTAGATAAAAAGGCTGACATTTCATGGTAAGTAGTTCCAGATCTGGTGTGCAGGAGTGTAAATGGGGAACGATGCTCGTGCTGTCGCACCAATGGTTGTTCATCATCAGACACACTCCACCTCATTTAGACTTCCCTGACTCCAGTGTTCTGTCCATGTGGTAAACCGAGAAAAACTCGGCCGGCTGAATGGTGTGGTCTGGTACCGCTGGGTTCAGCCATGTCTCGGTGAAGCAGAGAAGGTTGCAGTCCCGAATGTCCCTCTGGAACTTGACCCTTGCCCTGAGGTTGTCGAGCTTGTTTTTCAGTGACTGGACGTTGGCTAACAATATACTAAGTAAGGGAGTGCAGTGTGCGCGTGCCCTCAGCCTGTTCCTGACGCCGGCTTGGTTTATTCTATTTTATTTTTTATAAAATATTATTTTATATATTATTTAAGCAAGCAGGCATTTTATATCATCATCATTTTATAAATGATAATAATAATAAAAAACATTGTTAATAAAAACGACAAGCAATTTTGTTTTTCAGCCCATCAACCACTAGTGTATTATTTCCTGGCTCTCACACACCACAGACATAGACTAGTTTTCGAAGTAAACAATGAGCAAGACCGAAGGCGACAATGGGGCTAATGTGGATGAAACAGAGGGAGTCAGTGATGACTGAGAACAGAGACATTCCTGATCACCTGATTATAATATTTTCTCTGCTTGTGTTCTATATTCAATTAAATTAATTTTTATTTGTATAGTGATTTTAAAAATAAACATTGTCTGAAAGCAGCTTTACACAGATAATGTGGTTTTAAAAATGAACAAGATGTTCTTTATAAGTGTAAGTTTGTCCCTGATGAGCAAGCCGGTGACGATTGTGGCAAGGAAAAACTCCCCGAGATGGCATAAGGAAGAAACCTTGAGAGAAACCAGACTCAAAAGGAAACCCATCCTCATCTGGGTGCCACCGAATGTCCACACCATTTATTACAGATAAAACTTTTGGTATGATAATATATGGTGGTTGTTCACCCTGGATACATTTATTAGGTAACAAAATTTGAAATTCATTTTGCATTAACATTTAAATTAGGGCTGTCAAAATTAACGCGTTAATAAACATTTGTTTTACTGACGCGGCAAGTCTCAAATCAACTTTAAAATCCGCCATGATGCACACAATTAACCTTCTGGGGTCGATAAACATGCACGGGCATTTTGTGGCATTTCTTTTTCCTTTTTTGATCACAGATAAGAGCAATACATCATTCGAATCTGTAGAGGGTCTACTTTTATTTGTATACACTCATAATAACAACAAAACACTGTGCTTTTTAAAATGAAGAAAACAGGCAGGGGGTGCTCTCTGCCCTCTCTGTCATCTCTCTTCATAGACACAAATAAAACAACATGAATCTCATGAATCTTAATAAGTAAATAAATGAAATGTCTTCTTTTAAATAAACTAATTCACATCGAAAACAAATATTCTTTGATTATGTAATCGATATGAAAGTTAGAAGAGGTACAGTTTCTCTGGTATCATTAACTGTCTGTGTGGAAACAGCTAAAGTTTCGTTTGGTGCCCTGATGATTTATGGGTAATGGCTACATTTTTCTTAAGTACATGTCAGAGAACAAACTTCTTTACTTCTGTACTTCAACTTTTACCGGAGTTTTTTTTTAAACATGAGTATCTGTACTTGTACTTAATTGAAGGATGTATGTACTTTTGCCACCTCTGGTGTATATAGAGGTGTGCGTGTAAACAACAGAACTAGAAAAGAAAAGAAAAGAAAAGAAAAGAAAAGAAAAGAAAAGAAAAGAAAAGAAAAGAAAAGAAAAGAAAAGAAAAGAAAAGAAAAGAAAAGAAAAGAAAAGAAAAGAAAAGAAAGAGTCGAGTCGAATCGAGTCTCTAGTGAACTTGATGTCTCTCACCTGTTTCTGAATCAGAAAGCTCTTAAAAATAGTTTTCAAAAGTGTTAAAAAGTGTTTATTCATTTTATTAATTAACTAAACAAATAGAACTAGAGGTTGAATGATTGATTATCTAGGCAATTAAGCAGGGCGATTTTTGGCATTTTTTTTACTGTGCTGCAAATTATGCCAATTATTAGGCAGGCGTATCAGATACACCAAACCATGTGCGTACGTTCTCTGCTTGCGTGAGAGAACATTACTCTCTTGTACTAGCAGGTAGCAGTAGTGTGTATTCGGCAACGAAACAGGGAAAACAGTAAAGCTACCGCTGTGAATATATAAAGCAAGCAGCATTTACACCTGCAGCAATCATTACTAACGTATTCGTGTAGCTTTTTTCCATTAAGTTCCAAAGACAAGATCAAGAATGAGAACAAGCGTGTTCCATTTTTTCCCGCATGTTCCGTTTTTTTTCTTGTATGCTAATTCGGTAAGCTAAATAGCCAATAGGAGTTCTCTTTATCACCTTTCTTTTTCTCCACCGCTGATTCGACATAGAGAATCTGCCGAAAAACAGCTGATGTGGTGTGAACAGAGCCAAATGTGCCGATCGACTCTCAAAACTCTGACATTTTCTGATGGCTGACCATCAGCTTGGTGTGTTTAGAGAGAGAATGAGAGTAACTTTTAAAAACTGTATTGTTAGCGATCCTTCAATCAGTTGTTGTTAAGGCTATCTGCATAATATCTTATTATTAACTGTTTGATTTTAGAGATGAAGGGGAGGGAAAAAAGAAAATCAGCCACAAATATTGGCCCCAAAAAAATCGCTATCATATATTGCCCTTTGGCTGCCCTGATTTCTAAATATCGCCATTGGCCAGAGAAAAACCCATATTGGTCGACCTCTCAATAGAACAGAAATCCAAATCAAATTAATATTTAGTGTAACTACTCTTTGGCTTTTAATTCTTACTTTTGCGCACTTTGTACACTTACACAAAGTCAGAGATTTTGTAGGATCAGAGTCAGATGTAGAGTCTGATTAATCTGTTATACTGTGCAGGTGCTAATGATCATGTGAACCATATGTAGGTTCAAAACAGTCATTAAACAGAAACAACTGTGTAATAAGCTTAAAACTGGGTTAGGAACAACCAAACTCTGCTTTCATGTTTCATGTCACAGGACATACACCATAGCAAGCCTGAGCACAGCAACAAGGCACAAGGTACTACATCAACAAAGTGTCTCCCAGGCAAAGAGTTCAAAGCAGATTTTCAAGATGTGCTACTCAAGATATAAAAAAAAAGCTTAAAGAACCGGCAGCATCATGCTTACTTCCCTTCAAAACCTTCAGTTGTTCAGCAGTGCCATCAGCAAAAAACTGGCAGAAACCAGTAGGACCCAGGTACACCCATCTACTGTCTGGAAATGAAAATTAATAAAAATGAATTGAATTGAATTAAAAATGTACACTGCCTCTAACAGAGGCAGAACAGATGCTTAGATAACAGATGTTATCTTTTATTGTCTAATGAACGCTCTGAAGTGTTTTTATATTGTATGGCTATGTGTATGATATGAATGCTTTGTTTGATTTTGTCAGAAGAGTCAGGGGATTTGTAAATGCAGTTTTGTTATTTTGTTTTGTTTGTGTGTGTGTGTGTGTGTGTGTGTGTGTGTGTGTGTGTGTGTGCGTGTGTGTGTGTGTGTGTGTGTGTGTGTGTGAAAGTTAAATGAGTAACAATTTCAAGAAATATGTGCAATTGATAAAAACTGTTAAAATAATTTCACAAATATTTTTTTTTTATTATTATTATTATTATTATTAAAATGTTCTTTTCATTTAGTAAATAAAAATATAAAATCCTGTTACTTATTTAGCAAAGGTATTATTTATTCTGGACTGGAGCATAGTGGATATTAGGTTAATTATTAAATGCCTTTAAATATATTTTTTGTTAATATTTATATATACAGTGGAACCCGGTTATGTCGATGTCCTAGGGGGTCGCCAAAAAGCATCGAGGTAACCGATGATCGAGATAAACGAAAATCGCGCACATATAGTGCTCGTTTAGCATCATCACCAGCTCCTATTTAAACTTCCACACTTTCACTGTCCGTTATTGTTGGTATATGTTGGTTCACGGCGTTCGTTGTTATCGCGCATGCGTTTCCCGGTACGTGTCTCCCCACCGGCACTCTCTCAACGGCTGCGCTTTTCTTCCCAAAGCCGCGCCGGCGCCTGCTAACACTACGAACACTAGCACTAACTAACAGCAGAGATTCACCAGTATACAATACAACACCTGTAGCAGCTGTAAGACTTGATTTTTCCGCCACTTCCGCGAGTTCTTCTGCGGCTGCACCGAGATAACCAACGTTAAATGGCAAATTTTCCCCCCCTTGTGCTCGAGATATCAGGGTTTGGCGACATAAAACCGATGTCGCCAAAAATCGACATAACCGATAAAAAATGCTTAGAAAAAGCGAGAATTTGGCGGTTCCACTTCAAAAACGTCGACTTAATAGGGTTGTCGAGGTAACCGAGGGCGAGATAACCGGGTTCCACTGTATTACTAATTACTGATGCACATTCATGGGTTGAAATCAATTAAAGCTCACAACTTAAAACCTGCCAGGCTGATGAGTTTGTGTGCTGGTTTCAATCTGTGGAAATTACTTTTTTATTGATTATTAATAAGGTATTACATTTATTAAATCAAAGTAATTATTTATTTATTTAAAAATGATTAATTATTGAGAAATTATGAAATTCTGTGGACTTAAATTGCATTTTAGCCAGTGGTTATCCAGGAACACATTTGACTTAACTTTACTTTTTCCACCATTTAAGTTGCACACCTCCAGCAACTTATCTCCTTTCACAAAAAGATAATCTAACCAAGTTTGTTAATTGGGGTTAAAAATACAAACAAATATTTTATGTTATATTTAAACACACATGACACACTGCTGATTTCTGTTTTCTTTGAAAAAAAACGTGCTTGAGGCAGGCGTGAAATCGACATTTGCACCCAAAAGTGGAGTATCAGGATGCATGACAAAGGCTCCTTGTTGTGCAGAAGGCCTGGAAGGAAAAGGAAACTGGTCTCATGTTCTCTCTGCATTTCTCTTTAACTTAACCCAACCATCTCCTCCATTGCTAGAGGGTCATTTTGTCCAATGCCCACCATCTTAATGGCTTTGAACTGATCACATAAGCAGAGGCAAGACCCTGTGATCTTCACTGCATTAAAAATAGCTATGATTCTGTAAGGATACTGCACTTACATGTATTGGCTAGAAAAAACAACTCTTCTGTGTCTTCTGTGGGTCAAAGCTGATTTATGGTGATACAAATACATTCTTTTTTATTATTTTTGGGAACCATGGACACTAGGTGACTAAAGAGAAGAGGGGCCATCTTGCTTGTCACAAGGCTCAGTATAAAAGCATGCATCATTGATGGTATTGTAAGGCATTAGTTATGGTGTGGCATGATGTTGATAGTATGATTGTATGGTAACAGTGCCTATGAAATGGTCAACTGGCACATCTGAAAAGGCACCATCAATGCTGCAAGTTATGTAAACATTTTAGAGCAGGAGTGCCCAATATGTTGATCCTGATCTACCGGTCGATCGCAAAAGTAGTGTGGGTAGATTGCATGACATAAAAAAAATAGATATTTATTTATGCATTTTTATAGAAGGTAGATCATTTTGACTTGGTCAGTTTATAAGTAGCTCGCACACTAAAAATGTGTGTGCACCCCTGTTTTAGAGCAACAGATGTTTCCATCCAGATGATGCCTTTATCAGGAAATGGCACTGCACGCTTCATATATTACAAACATTTTATTTAATTAAATTTGTATAATGCTTTTTACAATGGACATTGTCTCAAAGCAGCTTTACAGAATGTAAGAATTTAGTGCCGGGCGGTCAGGGCCAGCAAGGACTTCTTTGCCAGCCATAACACTATCAGAAGCACTGACCTACACTTACAACCTAAATTCGAATATTTGTTCCATAAAATTTATTCAGAACACTTTATTCTCTTCATTTCGTAGCGTTTCTCTTGGCTGCACTGCTTCCACTGTGTATGTGGATGTTAGATTTTTTTGTCCAATCAGATTTCAGGTTCTATGTGCTGCCATGTCAGGCCAGTCTCACCCCACATCATCACATATCGACGTTGCCTCGGATGGCATAGACATCCGACGCAGAAGGGAGCCCCTTTGCGTTGCTTTTCCTATACACTTAATCACTTATTATTTATAATAAATATTATTTATATTAATAAACACTTATTATTTATAATAATAAGTGTATCGGATTATTTATACTATATTTAATAAATAATAATAATGTTACGAAATGTCCACTACATACGACCGATTCGTTGTTTGTCCCCCGGCCGCGTCCAAATCCGAAGATGACCCAAACTCTAACCCTAAGCCAAACCCTAACCCTAACCCCAACCCTAACCCTAACCCTAATCCGAAGATGAGGGATTTGCATTGAAGTGTATAGGATGGGCATGTACGTTGAAAAGCGACGCCGGATTTGCATTGAAGTGTATAGGACGGCCATCTATGTTGAAAAGCCACGCAAAGGGGCTCCCTTCTGCGTCGGATGTCTACGCCATCCGAGGCAACGTCAATATGTGACGATGTGGGGTGAGACTGTGTAGGTTATGTAAATCTTATCTGCCTAGGGCCTGCAAAGTCTGTCTTGATGGCCCTTTTACCATAGATAATATTATGAATGGGTCTGTTACTTTAACTAATCAGATTTCATATTCGCCCCTCTTAATATTGGTATATTGCGTTTTTGTTTTGTATTGATGGTTTCTATAATTACGACATGATAGTGGTGGTATTATGAGGTGGATTAAGTCGGGTAAGTCTCCACTGAAGGCCTAGGTACCAAATGCATGGCCCGCATCTGGAGGAAGGTGAAGGTGATGGAATGACCAAGTATGTCTCCAGACCTGAACCCTATTGAGCACCTGTGGGGCATCCTCAACAAAAGGTGGAGAAGCGCCATGTGTCTAACATCCAGCAGCTTCGTGATGTCATTATGGAGGATTGGAAGAGAGAACAACCTGTGCTGATTTTCATATCGAGAAGGATTAAGGCAGTGCTGGATAACAATGGTGCTCACACACATTATATTTCCACTTTGGACACAGTTTTGACATTTTTACTTAGGTTGTACTCACATTTGTTGCCAGCTTTTGACATTTTGACAATAATGGCTGTATGTTAAGTTATAGAAAATATCGAAAATTATATTTTTCTCTTTTAGAGAACAGTAAATCTATATTGCTGTACAAGCCGCATATTGACTACCCAATTTTAATTTTTTTATAGTATTGTCCCTAGAATCTTGTATCAGACACATATGGGACAACATTCCTCTCCCAAAAGTCCAGCAACAGGTCTCTTCAGTTTCCAGACATACACAAACTGATGTGAAAAAAGAGATGTTCCAGACATAGCCCTACAAAAATTATGAGACATGATGTAGCCATCAATTTCAAAATGACTAAATTTCTTTTCATTAAAATGTTTTATTTCTGCTGTTTAAATAATTGGTGTTTCTATTTTCTATTGTAAATAAAATATGGGTTTATTAGATTTGCACATCATTGCATTATGTTTTTATTTAAATTGTACACAGCATTTCAACCTTTTTGGAATTAGGGTACTATTGCGCATTTAATCAAATGTTTTCTTGTGTGTATTATGACCTGCATTGCTATGCCTTCAGTGCTAAATAAGTTTAATGTTGAATGCGACATGAATCTCTCTACAGACCTATATAGCACTTTTGTATTATAAACTTAAACAATCATGAACAATCGTAGTTTAAATTAGGTACAAATGTTTTTAGTTACGCACTGTACATTTTTTTTAAATAATATTTTCTTCTTCTTCTTTCAGCTTCTCCCATTAGGGGTCGCCACAGCGGATCATCCGTCTCCATACCCCTCTGTCCTCTATATCTGCCTCTTTCAACCCAACTACCTGCATGTCTTCCTTCACCACATCCATAAACCGCCTCCTTGGTCCTCCTCTTTTCCTCCTTTCTGGTGGCTCCATCCTCAGCATTCTCCTAACGATATACCCTATGTCCCTCCTCTGCACATGTCCAAACTATCTCAATCACACCTCCCTCACCTTGTCTCCAAAACGTCCTACATGCGCTGTCCCTCTAATAAACTCATTTTTAATCCTGTCCATCCTCGTCACTCCCAGGGAAAATCTCAACATCTTCAGCTCTGGTACCTCCAGCTCCACCTCCTGTCTTTTAGTCAATGCCACTGTGTCTAAACCATACAACATAGCAGGTTTTACCACTGTCCTATAAACTTTCCCTTTCACTCTTGCAGATACCTTTCTATAACAAATCACTGTTGCTATTCCTCTTCTCCACCCACTCCACCCTGCCTGCACTCTTTTCTTCACTTCTCTAACACACTCTCCATTACTTTGCACTGTTGACCCCAGGTACCTAAACTTCTCCAGGTACCAGGTACTACCTTCTCCACCTCTTCTCCCTGCAACCGCACCACTCCACTGACTTCTCATTCACACACATGTCCTTTGTCTTACTCCTACTGACTTTCATTCCCCTTTTCTCGAGCGTGTACATCCAAGTCTCTAGGTTCTTCTCAACCTGCTCCCTACTCTTACCACAAATCACAATATCTTCCGCAAATATCATAGTCCACAGAGACTCCTGTCTGACCTTGTCCGTCAACCAGTCAATCACCACTGTAAAAAGGAAAGCGCTCAGAGCCAATCCTTGATGCAGTTCTGATGTCGAGAAAAATATTTGAATTAACCTTATCTAGAGTGTGTTTTAATCCAACTAATATCCATCCAACAAATTGACCTAATAATTAGTATAGAACCTATTAGATACAATAGAAGCAGCTTGATTAAACCTATTTAGCCTTTGTGTTTTAATCAAACTCATGTAGTCATGTACTCCAAGTATAATTAACAAAACGATCAGATATTAATAAATAGAGTAGAGTAGAGTCTGACTGGTGTTATAAGTGTGTTGGGGAGACAGGAAAAAAACAACATACAAGGCAGACTTAAGCATGTTTATTGTGCAGAGAAAAAGTGAGATTTACGATGCTGTTAGTGAAGAATGCTCCTAAGAGATATCCCAGGACGTCTGTAAGTTGGAGCTGAATAAAAGAAACAAACAGAGATCACAATGACTAAAAACATGCAATAAATATGTGCATGTAACAACAAAAGTAATAAACTTACAAACATTATAGTTGTGAAGCTTAACACATTATGCAACAGTCAGTTCAGATAATATAAATGAAGTATAACCTAGACACTAACATAACCACGTAGAATAATGTAGTTAAACATATACAAATAGACAATTTAAGTAAAATAAAATAGCTTGATTTAATAAAAATGGGATAGCAAATTGAAAAGCAGAACACTTACACAGAGTAGATGTAGGGAAGATACAGACATAGAGAAAAGGCCGTAAATAAGGGTAATGGGGGGAACAGGAAAACCCAAATATGGAATCATAGGAAGGGGACTTTGCTAGGATGAAAAAAAATAGGGGAAAAAAAGCAAGCATGTAGCACCAGGGTATAAGAATGAGTGTGTGCAAAGTGTGTGTGCGCTTGATCATTTTTGACGTGATGAAGTGACCACCTTTTATGGGCTCATCAGAAGGTGTCTGGAATAAATAAGTTTTTGCTCTTTCTCATCCAAGACTGAAGAGTTTTCATTGGCTTTTGAGGTCTATTTCATTGTATTTTATTAAGTTAAGAGTGCTACATTGGGAATTAACTAAAACAAAGAATCCAACCGTGATGTGTCTGCTCAGAGATGGGTTCTGACAGTTCCACCTCCACCTTGAACCAGTCTGTTGTTCCTACTGCACACTTTACTGCTGTCACACTGTCCTCATACATGTCCTGCACCTCCTTCTGACCTTTTCTATTCTTCTCCATTACCATTCTCAAAGCAAATAATGTGTCTGTGGTGCTCTTTCTCAGCATGAAACATGCAGCATCTGTTGCTCACAGATGGTCAACTCTTTTCTCAGCCTGGCTTCCACTACTCTTTCCCATAACTCCATGGTGTGACTGATCAACTTTATCCCCCTGTAGTTACTGCAGGTCTGCACATCCTTATTCTTAAAGATCGGTACCAGCAAACTCTTTCTCTATTCAATTCAATTCAATTCAATTCAATTCAATTCAATTCAATTCAATTCAATTCATTTTTATTTGTATAGCGCTTTTATGAACATTGTCTCAAAGCAGCTTTACACAGATAATGTGGTGATTTAAAGTGAATATGTTCTTTATAAGTAAGTTTGTCCCTGATGAGCAAGCCGGTGGTGACTGTGGCAAGGAAAAACTCCCTGAGATGGCGATAGGAAGAAACCTTAAGAGGAACCAGATTTAAGAGGGAACCCATCCTCATCTGGTTTGCACCGAATGTCCATTTGTAACAGATATACGATGTTGCGGGGTACAGTGATGATGATCAAAAGCGAAAAGTAGTCCTGAGTCATTGTAGGAGACTGTTGACATTAACTACAGTCCAATCCATCTTCAAAGCGCCTGTTCTTACTCCAAAACTTCATGGAACCACCCAAGGCGTTGATGAGAAACCGTCCCAAGCTGGAAAGAGTGGCCTCCAGTCGAAGAGAACACTATCCAGAGGCAGGCCTGGACGAAGTGGGAAGATCCACGGAGGGGAGAGGGGCAGGAACAGTGGTCACTGGAGCCTCAGGAGCATGTTTAACTCGACCGAGAGAGAGAGAGAGAGAGAGACAGAGAGAGAGAGAGAGAGAGAGAGAGAGAGAGAGAGAGAGAGAGAGAGAAAGAGAGAGAGAGAAGAGGGTGACAGGAAGAGAAGGATATGGATTATTAAGTGTCCTTATTGTTGTATGAAAGTTAATATCACTGTGCAGTTTGGACTCCGGCAAGACTCCCTATGGCAGCATAACTACAAGGGAGAACCAGACGGTAACACAGACATGAGGGATCTCTGGGATAAGAGACGACCCACCACACCACCTTCAACGAACCTGAGTGAACGTGTGAATGTGAGGGGATGACAGCATACAAATATCCCAGTTCACCAAACACTTTATATCCATGTTCCCTCCAGATCTGCACCTTTGCCTAAGAAAAAATCTACTGATCAAAGGCTTGACTAAATAAATGTGGTTTCAACCTTCCATAACCGTGGGGCTTTATAAGAGAAAGATCTGCCCCCTGCCTTCGTTATTTGAGGAATCAACAGATAGCCTGCACCTTTTGATCTAAGTAGGCGTGGAGGATCATACTGCTAAAAAAGTTCCCTCAGACACAGCGGTGCAAGACTGTTAAGTGCTTCATACGTCAGTAGTAGTATTTTGTAATCAATACTAGATTTGATAGTTATAGTTATATAGAGAAAATGAGAGAGCGGAAATGCAATATGGCATACTGTATGTGTTCAACAACCCTTAAGATGATAGATTATTTAAAATTACTCAATTAAAAAATGAACACAAACACACTAACATAAAAATCAAAGAAATACCATCCTCCAGAAAGTACCATCCTCCAGTCTTGATTAGAGATTATTCCTGTCAACCATCAGAAAGTAAACTTTTTCTTGCAAATGAAGAGTATTCTGCTTTTATTTTTTTATTATTTTTGGCTTGTCTTAGTGTAACAAGGTTGAAATAGTTTTATTTCACTAGATTTTCTTTTTTATGCATTCACTGTGGTTCTATAATTGTTAAATTCAGTGTTTTGTACGTCGGACTTCACCACTTTTCCACTTCATCAAGGAGACGTCAGACTTCATTGCTTTTCTAATTCATGGAGGAGTTTTTCACTGCTTTCGCTTCACCGAGGGGTGGCATGGTCTGAGGTTACCGTACTCTTATATCTTCAAGATTAAAGACGTTCTAAGTGAGTATTTAGTAGAGTTCTAAAGTCAACGGTGCAAAAGTGTACATGATATCATTTATTCAGTTTTAAATGCAATTTTTTTTTTTTTGTATGTTAATTAATGATGCATTCTAACAAAGATGCCAGTGATTTTGGTGGCTTCCATTTTGGGAGAGGCAGAGGGGTTTTGCCATTTAGTGATTCATGTACTCCTGGGAAGATGAATGACATTGATTCTGATGCTAATAGAGTACGGTTTTCTACTCCAGCATCTTATGACATACCACCACTTGAAATGGGTTTATCAGAACCTACTGTAGCACTATCTAATGAACAGGTAAAACAACTGAGCTGTGATATCAGTCAGTCGATTTAACCAGCTTGTTTCCTAACAATCAGCTACCTAACTCCAACTTTTGTTATGATTGTCAGATGTGCTCATGTGTGGATCCGTGTGGTACCACCATCATTGATGCTTCAATCTGAATCTTGTGCTGAAAAGTGTTGAAGACCCACCATACTTTCGTGGTGACAGTTCAGATAAGTGTTCAATCTTTGAATGGGAAGATTTGATGAGGACCTACCTTGAAAAAGGCAATTATTCCAAACAAATCAAATCAAATCAAATCAAATTTTATTCATCACATACACATACATACAGGGTACGACATGCAGTGAAATGCTTTATACGACGGTCCGGCAAGAGGGGAATAGGGTGGGGGGAAAGAAAAAAAAAACTGATAAATAAACTATATAAAATAGAATATAAGGTATAAGGATATATAAAAATAGGTATGTAAACAAGAGAGAAAAATGTATATACAGAGAAAATCCTTATGGCAGTAGACGGTGAAACAGTAAACAGTGTGTACCAAAGTGTAAACAATAGACAATTTTAGTGATGGGTTGTCCATAAAGTGTCCATGTGCAGTATGGTGCGGTGTAAGGGTCCGTAAGTGTCCGTGTGCGGTATAGAGTGTCCATAAAGTGTCCGTGTGCAGAATGGTGTGGTATAAAATAAATAATATAAAGTGCACTTTGCTGTGCAAGTCCAGAGTTTAAAGTGATGTGGTGCAAGAGGTGAGGTATGTACAGAGAAGAGGTGTGATGATGGAGAGAGTGGACCAGCTTTTAGATCCCGGGTGTTTCCTGGTTTAAACACCGAATGGCCTGCGGGAAGAAGCTCCTCCTCATTCTCTCTGTGTTCGCTTTCAAGGAGCGGAAGCGTTTCCCTGAACGCAACAAAGAGAAGAGTCCATTGTTGGGATGGCTGAGGTCCTTCACAATCTTTCTGGCTCTGGTCCTGCACCGCGAGCTGTAGATGTCCTGCAGGTCAGGGAGCTCGGTGTGGATGGTACGTTCAGCTGAACGCACCACCCTCTGGAGGGCTCGGCTGTCCTGCATGGTGCTGTTCCCGAACCAGGAAGTGATGCTACCCGTCAGAACGCTCTCAATGGTGCATGTGTAGAAAGTCTTTAGCACCTGAGAGGGTAGTTTAAAGTCCCTTAAGCGTCTCAGATGGTACAGATGCTGTCGGGCCTTCTTCACCAGGGTGTTAGTGTGACAGGACCAAGACAGGTCCTGTGTGATGTGAACACCCAGGTACCGGAAACTGGGTGTTGACAAGAATGACATTGATGAGATCATAAACAAATTGATGGGCCAGGCAAGGGATGTTATTCAGATATGGTTGCGCAACAATGTCTCAGGCTCTAAGACAGGTGATGTAGATGTGGTATTCCGTATCCTCAAACAACACTTTGGGGTGTTATATCCACAGGTCTTCCCCTGTCTGACTTTTACACTACTAAGCCATATCAAAATGAAGGCCCTTTTGAGTATTGGATTAGATTAAACAAAGCTGCTGACCTAGCTGAACAGCATCTTAAATGTGTGGGCAGAACATTGCAAAATCGGGACATGGAGATTACCGTTATGTTCATTTGTAATTGTCCCGATAAAGATCTCTCAATGATGTTTTTTAAAGCAAACTACAGCGTGAGTGGACCGCTGCAGAGGTACAGGATCGTTTGGATGAATTTGTAAGAAACCGCAAAGTATATGAGTGTCAGTTCTCGCAACAAACAGCTAGTGCTGTCAGTAATAATATGTGTGGTACACCACCTTGTAAAACTCAAGTTGTTAGGGCTCCTGGGAGTGCAGTTGACCCTGATCATGCAACATGTGAAAGTAACACGATGGATAGGATACTGAATATGCTGGAGTGATGATATTGAGTCTGTATATGCTTTCTTGTGCGAAAATGTCCCGAAGTCTAGCAAAGTAATCTTGCAAAATACCATGAGAACATCTCAAAGTGAAAGTTTGTTCTACACTAATGTATTAGTTCAGAATAAGGTTGAGTTAAAAGGCATGATGGATACTGGGTCAAGGGAACTACCATCAGTGCAGACTTAATACCCATGTTAAAACAAGCAGGCGTGATGACTAAGGACATGCTGGCCCCTGACGATATTGTTTTAGTGGGTTGTGGGGGAAAACAAACCAGTCCTTTAGGACTATGTGACTTGAAACTTGAGGTTTATGGGTACAAGTTTTTAGTCCCAGTTTTGTTGTAAAAGGAAAGATTGATCCCATTGTTGTAGGTACATTGTTTTAGGTACTTATCGGACATTTCAAGTCAAATGATGGATTTTGGCGTGTTATGAGTAAACCTGTTTTACCATGCCAGAATGACAGTAGCCAGTTCCTTCGTCTTCTGTCTAACCTAAAGAGATGGCGAGGGGAGTCCATCCCAGACAAGGTTGGAACTCTGAAGTTGAAAAGTTCAGTAACTCTTTGGCCTATGACTGGAGATTTGGTGTGGGGTCAATTGCCCACGGGTACTGTATTATCAGCTGGCAGCACGGTACTCATTGAGCCATGTGCATCCCCATGTGTGAACAGACAGATAATGGTTGGGCGGATAGTGTCTCCACTGTGGGAAGATGGGTGGCTGCCCATGAAGATTATCAACCCCACTTCAGCAGAAATAACTCTACGTAGGAACTCAAAAATTGCAGATGTTTTCCCCTGCATTGCTTTGGAGGACTTTGATCATTTTTCTGACACTTTGACTGCTCATCAAAATGTGGGGGAAATGCGAAGTGATAGTTCCTGCTGTAGCCTTACTGCCAGAAGCTTATGCAGTAACATCATGTATGTGAATGATAAGCTGAAAAAGCTAGGGCTTAGCTCCATTCCGATTGGCGACTGCGAAGTGTCTTTACAGTGTAAAGAGAAACTTGTTGATTTGATTGAGACATACGAGTCTGTCTTCTTGAGACATCATCTGGATTGTGGTGAGGCACGGGATTTCTGCCATCGTATTAGATTAACAGATGACCGACGATTTAGGTTGCCATACAGCAGAATATCACCTGCTCATTATCATAAACTGAAAGAGACTTTGGATGAGATGGCGGCAAAATAAATTATTCGCAAAGCCTGTAGTGAATTTGCCTCTCCCTTGGTTTTGGTGTGGAAGAAAAATGGCGATCTGCGAATCTGCATGGATTTCAGATGGCTTAATGCCAGAACTGTTAAAGACGCCCATCCGCTTCCACATCAGAGTGACGTCCTGGCTGTGTTGAGGGAAACATGTTCTTTAGCACAATGGACATGATGGCTGGCTATTACAACATACCTCTCCATGAATTCGACAGGAAGTATAAGCATTTTCGTCACCGCTTGGACTACACGAATACCACAGATTGACTAGGGCTCCATTTTCCACTCTTAAGTCCACTCTTAAAATTCTTAAGCAGGCGGACAATTTTGAAAAGGATGATGTTCAGAATATGTTTCGGCTGTCTGCGGAGCTACCATAGATGAGGGATGTGAATGCTCGGATTGAGACTCGAGATGCTACCTGTGAAGCTGTGTGTATTGCAGGCAGTGTACAGGTGAGCATTGATGAGATTTCTGCTGTCATGCAAACACATAAACATCTGGAAGATGCAGGTACTGTGAGAGCTATTTCACATGTGCAGTACCTAGAGTCTCTTGTGGCAATGGGGCAGAATCCTGTTCCTGTTTTCAATCATAATTAACTCCTTACTGAACAATTTAATGATGCTGTTGTTGGCCGGGTCAAGTTTTTTATTGACCGCAGTCGTCATCCCTCAAGACGTAAAAAAATTCATGAATCACGTGGGACGTTAAGGATATTGAGACAGTGGGGTAAACTGAACACGTGCCTGGGGATAGTGTATCATGTGTCCAAGCACCCAGTGACAAAACAGAAAACTTACCAATATGCTGTACCTGAATCGCTTCGAATGGCAGTGTTAAAAGGCATTCATGATGATGCAGGCCATCAGAGTCAGCAGCGCTAATTGGGGTTGGCCCGACAGAGGTTTTATTGGGAAATAATGGAGAAAGATGTCAAGGACTACGTGCACAACTGTAAGAGATGCACTGTGAGCCAGGCTCCTGTGCCTGAGGCTAGGGCCCCATTAGTTTTAATTACCACTTCGTCTCCCCTTGAATTAGTCTGCATAGACTTTTGGTCAGCTGAAGACCACAACAATAAGTCTATTGACGTTTTAGTAGTCACTGACCATTTCACAAAGTTGGTGTGTGCATATCCTTGCCCTAACCAATCTGCAAAGACAGTGGCATGGGTTCTTTGGAACAATTTCTTTTGCGTGTATGGTTTTCCTGTTGGCACCATGGTCAGATTAAATGCTAATTTTGAGAGCTTGTTGATTGCGGAGCTGTGTCAGTTGGCTGGAATTAACAAAACTCACACCACACCATACCATCCAATGGGCAATGGTCATGTGGAAAGAATGAACCGCACTCTTGGTAACATGATTCGTGCACTGCCCCCCAGATCTAAAGTCAGATGGCTGCAAATGTTGAACACCTTGACTTTTGCATATAATTGTACAGTTCATGAGACAACAGGTTTTTCACCTTTCTTTCTCATGTACGACCGTACTCCAAGGCTACCTGTTGACCTTATGTTTGAAAGTGTACTTTTGAATAGAGAAACAGTTGACATTGACAAGTATGTGCAGTCACTCAAGCATGACCTCTGTGAGGCTTTGAAACTTGCTCAGTAACAATCTCCCCCCCCCTTCCTTTAACAACAAAGTGGTTCAGTCCAGGTAGCCATATCTGCTGATCGCTCTTTTAGTGGTCTTTTCCTTCTCTTTCCCGAGTGGAAGAGGTAGGCTGTGTTCCATGCTAAAGATTAATGGCTAGCATTGGTTGAAAATAATTCACACACAGAAAAATGTCGGTTTCTGTGGCAACCAGAGCCTCTAACTGATGCAATGACTTTTTTCAAATGGCAATTGGCTCTTTCCAGAGCTGGTAAGTAACAAAGTACAAATACTTCGTTACTGTACTTAAGTAGATTCTTCCGGTATCAGTACTTTACTTTTACTCATTACATTTTTACACACATATCTGTACTTTCTACGTTTTACATTTTCAAAACAGGCTCATTACTTTAGTTTTAATCTATTAATTTGGTGAAATGTAAAAAGAATTCTTTTCATTGCGTGCCGATTTCGGCCAAAAACATATTTCCTGTCATTGTGAGGCTCTCACACACCACATATGTAGACTAGTTTACAAAGCGAACAATTAGCAAGACAGAGGGGAAAAGGAAGTCTGGTGTTAACGTGGATGAGTCAGTGATGTAAACATGACTGAAAACAGACAGATATCTGATCACCTGATCATCATCTTTTCTCTGCTTGTGTTATATATAGTGGATGTTCAGCCTGGACACATTCATTACGTAACAATTATTACAATTACAATTTGGTATTTATATATAATAAATAATAAATACCAAAAATTAGTTTGGTATTAATTTATTAGGGCTGTCAAAATTCAAACGCAAATTTATTTTAACGGCACTAAATTTTATTAATGCGCGATTAATGCAACACACATTTCTGTTTGACAATTTTAATAAAAATAAATAAATAACAATAAAAATTAGGCAAAATTAAAACCTTTAGCGCATCATACATTTATTCACGACGTCCTTTCAGATATAAAATAAATAAATAAACTTTACCAGAAAATATTTTTAATTAATAAAAATGTGTTTATTGATGCACCCAGTCTCAACTCAAACACCAAAATCCGCCATGATTCACATTAACCCTCTGGAGGGTTGACAAATGCAGCAGTGCGTTTCTTGGCATGTTTTCTCATAACGCTGAAACTAACTTAAATTACTGTTTTTTTTTTTTTTATCGTACAAATAAGAGCAATACATCAATCAAATCTGTAAAGGGTCTACTTTTATTTGTGTTCACTCATAATAACAACAAAATACTGTTCTTTTGTAAAATAAAGAAAACAGACAGGGGGCACTCCATGCCTTCTCTGACATCTCCCTTCACAAATGCATAAATAAAACAACCTGAATCTTAGTAAATACTTGCGTCACAGACATAAAAAATATATGTATAGAAAACTCAAAATGACTTTAATCTAAACCATTTCACATCGAAAACAAAATATTCTCTGATTATGTAATCTGTAAGAAAGTTAGAAGAGATACAGTTTATCCAGTATTACCTCATTCACCGTCCATGTGGAAACATAGCAAAAGTCCTCTTTAATTTTAATAAAATTTGTTGAGTTTGGTTTTACTAATAATAAATATACATTTGCATAAAGCATCCATATTTCTCCATGTCCATGTTGCTTAGAGTATTAAAAACAAAGTATTAATAAATAGTACATTTAGAACAGATAGAAATGTGCAATTAATTTGCGATTAAATATTTTAATGGATTGACAGCCCTAATATTAATATGATGTGACTTCCAGTTATCAGCGTGACACTTAAACAGGTAGTAGTAATGGCTACTTAAGTACATCTTAAAAACGTGTAGTCAGTATTTTTACCCGAGTATTTTTAAACATGAGTAATCTGTACTTCTACTTAAGTGAGGGGTGTGTGTACTTTTGTATATGAAATAAGTTAAATAACTAACTCTTTAAGGGTGAATCCTTAATTTATTCAATCAAGTGATTAAATTAGGTAATGAACCTTTGTCCAAGCCTCTAGTAATTTTACTTTCTTCTCTAACTTCGCTTGATGTTTCACTATGGGAATCGCTTTGGACATGACCAACTATGGAAGATCCTATGACACCATGTCTGTCTGGACAGACAGGTCGACCTGAATTTAGGCTCCACCCCACCTTTACTACTCGGGCCCCTTACAATATCATTTGCGCTTTCCTCCTGTGAGGGACTACATCAAGCTTTCTTAGCACATCCAGTTTCCTGCTGTTTTTTGCTAAACTGTTTATCGAGCGGGCCGTCATTGAATTCCACCACCGAACGTGAAACCAGTCATACAGGATCGTGCTGAGTGACATTGCGAAATTGGAATAGTGTCCGTGTCATAGCACGCTACTCCTTTTCGACTTATCGAGTATTAAATTACAACGGTAGGGAATTAGTGGCATCAAGATAACTAAGGGCTTCACACATCAAGGCGAGCCTTTGAAGGGCTAACTACCCTACCCTAACTACCCCCCACCCCCACCCCCAAGGAGTATGAGTCAAAGATCAGGGAGGTTGCATCCCGCCCGTGTTCATCATCATGTGGAGCAACCATCTCAGGCATTGACTCTCACCCGATGTGCATCAAGACTCATGTCTGTCCAGTGCTGCTGCAAAATCTACGGCTGTTGACCATCAGCCGTGAGCTACCATGAGCTGGGCGGACTTGATGGAAGCCGAATCGCCGGTCATGCCACCTTTGTTCAATAACCTCTTCACGGAGGAGGAGGAATGACCGTGCAACAAGGATGCAGAGGGCAATGGTAACTCTGACCTCCTCAATTTGGATATGGAGAATGAGACAACTCCTTCTCACCGTGCCGGCTTGCATGAAGGAGATGTCTCGCCATTGGTCTAGCTCCTTCAAAAGTACGCTTCCCGTGAATGGGTGCTCTAAGATGGAGATTCAAGGGATGGGATAGCTGGGGTTGGCCGGACCATCCGAATCGGCACTCTATTTCTGCCTCCTCTCAAATTTCGCTGCCAAGCAAGATAAAAAGACTAACAGCATCCATCCATCAGCGAATGTACAAATACATGGTGCAGTGTGCTCGATGAACGCAGTGACTTTACTGACTGCGTTCCAGGCAGAGATTTTGGATGAGATGGGGTGACAGCTTGACACAGGAGTGCCCAACCCTGCACTCTGGGATGAGATATGTGTGGTGAATGAACTAATTCTGCGCTCTTCACGAGGTGCAGTTCAGGGCTGCGGCCATGTGATGGGCTTGGCTGTGTCAGGTGAGAGAGCATTATGGCTGAACCTGTCAGGCTTGGGCGACATGCAGAAAGCTGAAGTGATGGATGCAGCCTATGACCCACTAAAGGTCTGTTTGGTTCAGCTCTCCAGAAGATGAGAGAATCCAGCACATTTAGGAAACAAAAGGATGAAGCTTTTAATCTTTGTTTAACACACAAGCAGACACTGAGACCACCCACACAGCCACACAGCGACAGGGCTTTGCTGCAGCCGCGATGGGTGCAAGGGCAGCATGCTAAAGTGTGCTTTAGCTCTATCGTGAATCTACTCTCTTCTGGTAAGGTAGGATTCTAACTTTGTTAACTACTAAACTCAGTTGATTCTAGAGTGTTGGTCTGTGCTTATTAGTTTTGTCAGGTAATTAATTAAGGGTAGTTTCAGTCTTACTTGAGGTGTAAATTGTGGGCAGGGCTTATTCACTTACATTGAAGGTAACCCCCCAAAGGCCAGTAACGCTTAGTTTATTTAAAATCTCTCATATTTTTACTTTATCTTTTTAAAATTCATACATTGATCTCAAATTGGAAGATCAGTCATGTGTCTTAAACCCATCTTTGTAGCCACCTTTAACAGACACAGACGTTCCCATCCACAGAACAGAGGTCACATCGCCAGTAACCTCATCTACCCTCCTCTGGTGTCTCAATCTCAAACAGTGGTGGTAGGTGGGCTCTGGAATTGCCAGTCTGCTGTAAGAAAAGCTGTCTTTATCACAGCCTTGGCTTCCCACTACAACTTCGACTTTCTGGCACTTACTGAGACCTGGATATCCCCACAGAACACTGCTACACCAGCTGCTCTGTCTTCTGCCTATGCTTTCTCTCAGTCACCAAGAGAAACCGGTAGAGGTGGTGGTACGGGTTTACTGTTATCACGGAGATGGTGTTTTACACCTCTCCCTTTGTCTCATCTAACCATGTCTTTTTTTGAATTCCATGCAGTTTCAGTTACTTCTCCAATCAACCTCTTCATCATTGTCATCTACTGCCCTCCTGGTCCCCTTGGAGACTTCTTAGAAAATATCGACACACTCCTTAGGACTTTCCCTTCTGACAGCACCCCTCTGACAGTTCTTGGTGACTTCAACCTCCCATCTGACAAACTTTAGTCATCTTGCCTCCTGACTTTTCTAAATACCTTCTCCTTGACATTTAACAGCTGCCCTCCAACACACAAGGGAGGAAATTTCCTGGACCTGGTTTTCATTCGCCCTACCCCAGCTACAGACATGACTGCCACTCCACTTCCAATCTCTGATCATCACCTGTTTTCCTTTTCAATCTCTCTTCCTATTCTACTGAAAAATAATTTACATGTCTCTCTTATCTGTCCTAACCTTTACTCCATCTCTCCCTCCTCTGTTCTCCTGTACTCTTTCATCTTTTCCTGACCCTGACTCCTTTTCCTCTCTACCTTTGGACGTGGCTACTGACTCCTTCCTCTCATCTCTTTCCTCAACCATAGACCTCCTTTGCCCCTTGACTACAAAACCCAAGAAGACTTATTGTCCCACACCCTGGCTGTCAGAAGATCTGCGCAGAAATCGACGAGAACTCAGATCAGCAGAGAGGAAGTGGAAAAAAAATCGCAATTCGATGTAGACCTCGCATCTTACCGCGCACTCCTGACCAAATTATCTTCGGATGTGACATCTGCTAAAGCTGCCTTCTACAAGGAAAAGCTCAAGGCTTCTGCACAAGATCCTAGTAAGCTCCACAACATCTTCTCATCACTACTCAACCCCCTGCCACACCTGCTTCATCCTCCCTGACTGCTAATGACTTTGCCTCCTTCTACAATAAAAAGAATAAGAAAATCTGCCAGACCTTCCCTCCTAACAATGACTACACAACACAGCCAGGAATACACTACTTCTCTGTTGTCAAGCTTCTCAACCTTTCTTAACAGATGATGAGATACTGCAAGTCATCCAATCTTGCAATCCCACCACCGGTCCTCTGGATCCAATCCCTTCAACTATGCTTCAGACCATCACACAAGATCTCCTGCCCTTCATCTCCACAATCATCAATGGGTCCTTAACATCTCGCTATGTGCCAACTAGACCTTTCAGCAGCATTTGACACAGTGAACCACAAGACTCTTTTGTCTACCCTCAAGAGCCTCAGTATCCGCAGAATAGCATGGGAATGGTTTGCTTCCTACCTGGAAGGTCGCTCATACCAGGTAACATGGAGGTGATACACAGCTGCCCTGTGCAGACTTACTACTGGTGTCCCACAAGGCTCTGTAATTGGTCCCCTCATTTTCTCCCTCTATACCCACTCCATTGTTGAAGTCATATCCTCACATGGGTTTTCATACCACTGCTATGCAGATGACACTTAACTAATCTTTTCTTTCCCTCCATCAGATATCACAGCTTTCGCTTGGATCTCATCATGCTTGACAGACATATCTTCATGGTATGCTCGTAACCTTGGGGTAACTATGAACAATGAACTGTCCTTCTTCTCACGTCACTAATGTGGCTCGTTCCTGTCGATTTCTTCTCTACAACATCCGAAGGATTCGACCATTTCTGTCCACACAGGCTGCCCAGGTGCTTGTTTAGTCTCTTGTCATTTCAAGACTCGACTACTGCAACTCCCTGCTGGCAGGTCTTCCCCTGAACGCTATTCATCCACTGCAAATGATCCAAAACCCAGCTGCACAACTTGTATTCAATCTGCCCAAGTTCTCCCACACCACCCCACTGCTGCGCTCCCTTCACTGGTTTCCAGTAGCTGCACGTATGAGATTTAAACACTGATGCTTGCCTACATGGCCAAAAATGGACCAGCACCATCTTACCTCAGAGACCTCATTACATTTTGCACTGCACCACGATGTCTGAGGTCCTCAGCACTGCTCGACTGGTACCACCTTCTCTCAGAATGAGAGGTAAGTATATTTCAAGGCTCTTCTCTGTTTTGGCACCGAGCTGGTGGAATGAACTTCCCCTAGATGTCCGTACAGCGGAGTCCCTGGCTATCTTCAAGCGGCGATTGAAGACCTACTTCTTCCTGAAACACTTTAATTAGCACTTCCCAATTTTGCTTTGTACAGTTCAAGAGTTATATTTATATAAATTTTGTAATCTTGCGTACCAGTGTAGATTTATTCATTGCTAAAGACTCAAAGCACTTTTGTACATCGCTCTGGATAAGGGCGTCTGCCAAATGCTGCAAATGTAAATGTAAATGTAAATGCTGGCCAGCATCCAAGATAGGATGGCTCGGGACCATGGGGGAAGCATTCATTTGCGGCCGCGGTGGCTAGAAGCACTGAATGACACGCGAATGTTCCCCTATTCTCCTCTTTCCGCCTGCAAAGAGAAGGAGAAGGGAACACAGCCCGGTTCCGTAAGGGCGTTCTCCTCAAATTAGAGGAACGAGGAAAACTGTTCAGTGTCACCAAGGACTTACACAATGTGTTCAGATGGATTTTAGTTTAGACAGAAAAATTGCATCATCGCATGCCACAAGATGAGGGCGATATGCAACCTGAGTTAAAAAAAAATAAACACAATAAATGTGGCACTTTCGCATCCAGGCGGACAGCCAAGGGAGATAGTTTGCGAAAAAATTCCAAAGAAGTATCAAGCACTCCCTAGTCTCACCGCTAAAGGGAGTGCACACTGTTAAAGTGCACAGGGGTCCTCTTTTTTCGACTGGCGCGCAGGCCGAGATAGACTCTCTTTTAAGCAAAAAGGCAATCAGAGTTGTGCCGGAGGAGGAAAGCTGCCAGGGCTTTTTATACTGGTACTTTGTGATCTGAAGAGAGAGAGCACATCTCTTCATTCCTTAGGTGCTTCTTTAACACACGTAGGTCTAAGGACCTACGTGTGTTAAAGAAGCACCTAAGGAAATACTCACTCAAAATGTTGACACACAAGTATAATCCGTCCAAACGATTGGTTTGTGAGGATCGATCTATCTGACACGTATTTTCACATAGATGTTTACCCGTCTCACATCTGAGGTTTGCACGCAGGCACTGCCTACGAGTTTCGAACCATTCCATTTGGACTGTCTCTAGCTCCAAGAACGTTCAGCATTTTTGAGTCACACTGACAAACAGATGTTGACACACATGAATTCATTTGACTTACGGTGTAGTTAAGGTTAGTTCTTGATTAGTATATGGCTTAATTCATAATTAGTTCATAATGAAGTAACATTTAGTTACCAACATTTCTAAGGTGAAAGAAGACTATCCAGTTGTTAGTGTTAAGATGGTTCTCACTCACTGTCTATAGAATATTTACGATGTTAGTATGTAAGGTATACAGGAAGTCTTTATCTGGGCTCACTCATTTCTGGCTAATATATCTTCTTATCCAAACAGGAAACAGCTTTAGGTCAGGCTTTCTGACCAATGTGTATATATATTTGTCTGCTGCCTGAAATAAACCGAAGAAGAACATATGCCATTCTGTGCACTGTGTGATTCTTCCCTGATATCAGAAAGGCACCACAAGCTTCGTAGATCGTTTGGAAAACCTCTCTCTTATCTGGCTTTACTGAAATATACAATGGAAGCTAATACCATCTTTATGTATAATTTAATAACTAGTGGACCTAAGACAGATCCTTGCTGAACGGCAAACTTTACCTCAGAGAGTGCGGAAAATTCACAGTTTACATCAACAAACTCCTAGCGATCAGTCAAATAAGACCTAAGCCAGGAGAAAGCTGTTTACCTTATGCCAACATTTTCTAGTCTAGCAAGGAGGATATTATGATCAAATCATGTCAAAAACTGCACTAAGGTCGAGCAAAACAAGTAAGGAGACACAGCCGTGGTGAGAGGACAATAAGCAGGTAATTTACCATCTTAACCAATGCTGTTGCTATGCTATGATGAGGCGTAAATCCTAAATAACACATTTAAAAGATGTTATTGCTAAATAGGTGTGTGCATATGTGCTACAACCTTTTCTAGAGTCTTGGAGATAAAGGCTAGGATTGACAGCTTTAGTTGGACAGCTGACAAGAGTCAAGGTCAGTTTTTTTTAATTAGGGGGTTAATAACTGGTAGTTTTAAATATTTAGGTACATAACCAATGGTAATTGAAGAGTTTATTATTTTTACAACAGGTTCAATTACCTCTGGAATTATCTGTTTGAAGAAACTTCAAACAGGGATGGAAGAGGCAAGGGATCAAGAATACAAGTTGATAATAAATGAAATTGTCATTTGCTTGAATAGAAGTAAAACTTTGTAATTGATTATCTGATATAATTATAGTGCATTCTACAAGGTTATTTATAAAATAGTTTGGATTTATATTATTCATCTGTATTTCTACCTGATGTTTTCATTTTTATTACTGAAAGAGTTCATTAAATCATTACTTTCTATTGATTGTTTGCATGATAGTGTGGTGCTTTTATTCCCTGTTAATTTTTCGTACCTTGAGTACAAAGAGGAAGTAACTCAATCAACGTTTCTTAAAGCTTTCAGCATGCAAACACAGGTCAGGGAGCGTTGCAAACTGTAATGCGGGTTTAGTCTGAGATGCGGGTATAATCCGTCAGGAAAGTATAATCGTTAAAGGAACGTACAATTCGTAAAGCAGGTATAATCCAGTACGCGATCCTCAGGGTAGTATGAAGGAGCAGGGACCAGCGGGGAATGCTGACAGTCAGGATCCTGGTAAATCATCGAAGCCATCAAGAAGGTGGAGGTGGAACCGGGACCTTTTAAAGGGGAACGGAAATGACAAACAGGTGTCGGTGATTGTCGCTGAGAGCGGCAGAGAGAGGCAGCATGACAACCTCTGAGGGGAGGAATGGCAGCTGGATCCCTGACACACAGTCTCAATTTGGTGAACCCTAAATATGACAACTCCATGCAGCTATCAGACTGTCGCCTTAGCCTGTTTGTCTGCTCTCTGGCCTTGGCTCTGGATAGTCAATGCTTACCTAGTCCTAGTCTATAAGACTATGACCTACACTTTAAAAGATTTTCATAGTTTTAACGGTGAAAGATTATAATTATAAAACATGAAATTACTATTTATTTAACAGTTAAATACTGTTAATGTAAATGTAAGAAAACGTAATACTTTTTACATTATTTGTTTGCAAAAACTATTATCTACATTAGTTTACTAGTATTGTCCACTTGACTGTGAATTAAAATAAATGAGTGAATGTATACACTGATGAACACCTGCTGTTAACAAGTAGAATTACTACACCTGACATACAGTTTCAGCCTTAGATGAATTCAACTGAATTAAAAAATAATAATTAAACACCTCCAAAAACAGCATTACCAGCTTAATTTATTACAGTATTACAAAAAATGACTCTCCAAGATAACCTGACAAACTATTAAGTATTTTAAAAACATTTTATGCACAAAACTTTTAGCACCTCAGCACAATTTAGACACCCATAGACACATTAGAATCAGCACACGAAACTCAACAATGGTGACCTTTAACAATCTTTCATGCCACAATGCATGCTGTGTGCCAGAACAGTAAAAAAAACTCCCAACATGCATTGCAGCATGAATAAATTATACAACTGAAGATGCTTCCTCTTCTTCTTCTTTTGGCTTCTACAATTAGGGGTCACCAGAGCAGACAGCACCACATAAATCTCCATACCCCCCTGTCCTCTACATCTGCCTCTTTCAAAACAACTACCTGCATGTCTTTCTTTACCACATCCATAAACCTTCTCCTTGGCCTTCCTCTTTTTCTCCTTCCTGGTGGCTCCATCCTCAGCATTCTATTACCGATATACCCAGTATGTCTAGTCCTACTGAGTTTCCATTCTTCATCCTCTTAATTACTGCTTTCACTTTCTCCTTACTAATACGTTTTTACTTCCTGCTTTACCATCTCCACATAATCCAACCTTTTCTTTCTCTCATTTTCCTTATCCAGCAGCTGCTCAAAATACTCCCTCCATCTTCTCAACACACTATTTTAAGAGATAGAAAACTGTAAAAAATGTAATGCCGACACAAACACGAAATTCGTGGCAAACAAATAAACATCAGGATGCCATGTCACACAGCAATTAAACCCTCCCAGACTTTGTTTCACCTGTAAGCATTATTAACAGGTGTTAGCACACATTGATAGCATACAGGAATTCTACATGCAAAGCAGTACACTAAACAGTCAAATTAAAATGACAAAAATAAATGCTGTTCTCTCCATCCTTATGTATTCACATCATGTCAATGATGGGTGTTAATCTGCATTCTAGAGTGTTTTTTTCTTGCAAAGACACAGTGTATAATAGGAATATCTGCTGTTATGACATTTATATTTGTTCTTTATTGTTCCTTTATTTAGTTTCTGATCTTCTTATTTTTCTTTTGGCTGCTCCCATTAGGGGTCGCCACAGTGGATCATCCATCTCCATACTACTCTGTCCTCTACATCTGCCTCTTTAATCAGCTTCTGATCATACATTGTTTATTTTAATGAGGTCACAAGTCTATTCAACTGAATGAGCCTTTTATTTTTTTCCCTCCCAAAAACCCCAAAAAAGTCTCCCAGGTGACTCTTCAACATGGGCAATAATTGTAAACTTGCCTTTGGCAAGTTCTTTCTCTTAAACTAGTGTGTGTGTGTGTGTGTGTGTGTGTGTGTGTGTGTGTGTGTGTGTGTGTGTGTGTGTGTGTTTGTGTGTGTGTGTGTGCATCGATTACACAGCTGCATATACATATTTGTTGTGTTTGTGCATGTATGATTTTTTCTCTAGTCCTAATTGCAGGTTTACATATTTTTCTGTTATAATTTTTTATTATAGTTATAATTTATTAGGTATTTGTTCTTTATTGTGGTATGTGATTCTTGTGATATTGCTTGTTCATTTTTATTTATATAACCTTACATAACACCACAATAACTGCTAGTTATAATTACTAATACTAAGGAATCACTATGTTTTGTATTTTTAATTACTTTTTATACTTTTATACTGCACTTAAATATGTCTAAAATATTGTTTATTAATCTTAAAAAACAGGAATTTAAAGCAGCAACAAATGAACATTTTCTAATCATACCTGACATGGGCAACTTTTCCTCAGCCATTGTGATGAGCTAATTTGACAGCTCATGGTGTGCTGTGACTCCTTCCACAATAAGACAGGTACCCTTGGGCGAGTCAGCTGGATCGTGGCTGCTTGAAGATTTGGCTGCAGCTTCCTACTGGGTGTCATCTGTCTCTGTGCTGTGGTACTGCCTTTTTTTTCCTTTTTTTGTCTTCCTGACATCATGGGGATAAGCAGTTTGTGCCTGGCAGGCTTTGTCTGTCCAGGTCTGCCATAAAAGCAGCCATTGAGGTCCTGATCCAGCATGACATTGCTCCCAAAACACACCCCAAAGCTTCTTACATAAATAAAACACACACATCCACAAAAACTTCACAAATTGTGGAGATGTATGAGGGTATCAACACCGTTGCACCAATTTTGGGATAAAAAAGACAAGGATTGTTATTATTATTTGTGTGTGTGTGTGTGTGTGTGTGTGTGTGTGTGTGTGTGTGTGTGTGTGTGTGTGTCTGTGTCTGTGTGTGTGTGTGTGTGTGTGTGTGTGTGTGTGTGTGTGTGTATGTGTGTGTGTCTGTGTGATTGTGTGTGTTGGGGGGGCCCTGTGGCGAATATCCACTGGTCCAGAGATCAACATGGCAACACAGAAATAAAAACATGCACAATGTGGCTTTTCTAATCTGAAAGCTGTGATAAACCTTAATCGCAAATGACACAATACCTTTCTACCCAATAAGGGTTACAGTTTAGCATTGTGAGACAAGGTCACTGGGTGAAACATGGGATTTCCACAAAATCACATGATGAGTACATATGTTGATTTTCAGTCAGGAGCAAATGCACACACAAGCCCCGGAGAACAAGAACACCAAATCTAACCGCACAATACAACAAGACAGAGCTCTGGACCAAGAAAGGGTGACATTCCTGACTCTTTTTTTTCAGTTTCTTGCTTGTGTACACTCAGGGAATATCAGGATTAGTGACTCTCTCTTTGTTTAAGGACAAAGACAACTAACAGAGAAATTGGGATTGACAGATAGAAAGAAAGGAGTTGAAATATTTAAAACCAAGAGAGAGATAAAGAGAAAATGCAGTTAAAGAGAGAAAGGTAAAGGTTAAAGTGTAAGCAAGATATGGAAAGACAAGTGAGGAAAAAAGAGAGAGGGAGAAAGACAGTTGAGGCTAGGCAGGTTGCTTAGCCCCAGGATGTGAGCTCTTGCCAGGGCTGTGAGTCGTGTAATCCCCCACCTGTTTAACGCCACTATTAGCGGTATTCAGCACACTATGATAAGCTTGCTGAATCCCTACGGCTGACTTGCAGGGCACTGGATCAAGACCCAGATGGAAAGAGGGGGAATTAAAACAGTGTGTGCAAGTAAACAAGAGAGAGAAAAAGCCATTCAATGCAAAATAATTACACCCGTTGGGTAATGTGTGTCCTGTGGCCAGAAATGGTTGGAGTAGTAAGTAGTGTGTGTGCTTGTGTTTGTGTGTGTGTGTGTGTGTGTGTGTGTGTGTGTGCGTGCGTGCGTGCGTGCGTGCGTGCATGCGTGTGTGTGTGCATGTGTTTGTGCATGCCTGTGCCTGCAGCATCACTTGCTCCCAAGTGTCAAGGCCTTTCCAAGGCTACAGCAGCCTCTGTAATAGTAGATATTAGTTGTAATTTTAATGACAGAATACATAATAAATGTATATATATTTAAAAAAAAAAATTATGAAACATCCTGCTTGAATAGAATATAAAATATTATTAACTATTATCATTTTGCTTAAAGACTTAATTTGTTTTGAGCAAATTTTATTTTAAAATACATATTATTACTAGGCCTATGTGAATTGTGGCATGTTGCATACTGCTGTTTATATGTTTTATGCATTCAGACTTTTTGTGCAAACTTTTCATGTCTTCTGTATTAGATTTTTTAACATTCTTTTGTACATTAGGGACTCTCTTCTCTTCAGCTCATCTCACATGTTTTAAACTTTATTTTGTGGATAAGTAACTATTTTTGTCTGGACCCAAACATGCAGTTTTAGATAATTAATTTGCTAGAAAAACCTAGGCATGACCCAAATGTAACTTCAAAGCATATTTTTTTCCAATCTTTATGCTATTTTTAAGTTACAGAATTTTTTTATACTTTTTCATTTAAATTTATGATTAATATATATCTGCCTTTTTGTAAGCAATAAAGGAAATACAAACAAAACAGAAATTGTACATCAATAATTTGATCTTATCCGTTGTGTATAATATTAAAAAATGGTGTAAATCTATACAGATTCTTCTACTTTTTTCTTCCAACTTCCACCACATATCTTGTGTGATGAGGTATCAAACCTACAGTATTCAGATTACTGCACATTCAAAAGCCAGATTGCTGATTGTGGTTAAACAGATTTACACATTTTATTGTAGTTTGTCTCCATCTGGTGGTTTAAAAGATACACATGTTTAGGTATAATGTGTTACATTTTTTATGGAGCTACAACGTTATTTCAACACACAAACAGACATCAAGTATCAGCACATAGAACTCAACAATGGTGACTATTAACAAAAAAAAAGAAAGAAAAAAAAAAAAAGAAAAGTTTAGGCCGCAATGCATGCTGGGTGCTAGTGTAGCACAAAACTCCCAGCATGCATTGCAACATAAATTATGAAAGTGAATGTTCATATTTTTCTTTATTTGCATTTATTTTGTGGTTGTTTGGTTTGCTGTTACTTTTCAGGAGACTGTGTTGTGTTGTTCAGGGTTGAATGTACTCTTTCTGCTGAGGAGACTTTTTTTTTTGGAGTGCAAGGAGAGCTACTGAGGACCTTTTTCGACTCTGTGGTGGCCTCAGCCATCTTTTATGGTGTGGTCTGCTGGTGCAGCAGCATCTCTACTGCAGACAGGAAGAGACTGGACAAGCTGACCAGGAAGGCCAGCTCAGTCCTGGGGATTCCCCTGGACACTGTACAAGGAGGTGGGAGAAAGGAGTATGGTAACTAAACAATCATCATTACTGAAGAATGACTCTCACCCCCTGTATGAAACAGTTTCATCTTTGAGAAGCTCCTTCAGTGACAGACTGTTACATCCTAAGTGTATAAAGGAGCATTACAGACAGTCTTTTCTCCCTGCTGCTATTAGACTTTACAATCAGAGCTGCTTCCAGTGAACCAGTCACCATAATACACACTGTCATTGTGTTCAACTGTGCAATAATAACAAAAAAAAAAGTTTTTTATGCAATACATGTGCAATAACAATATTTAAATATGCAATATGTTTGATAGCGTAACTACGTTTTTGTGGTCTCTTATTTCTTTTGTATTTATACATTGTGTTGTATATACGGTATTATGTTTCTACTTTTTAAAAAAATATTTGCACTTTTTTTTCTTTGCTGCTGTAACAGAAATTTTCCCACTGTGGGACGAATAAAGGTATATCTTATCCTATCTTATCTTATCTTATCTTATCTTATCTTATCTTATCTTATCTTATCTTATTTTATCTTATCTTATCTTATCTTATTTTATCTTATCTTATCTTATCTTATCTTATCTTATGTAGTTTTCTTTCGCAATTTTTGATGGTCACCGATGTTGAGATTTATACACTGGTTGTTGATGTCTGTATGTGTTTAAGTTCAAACTTTAATGCAATTACACCACTGACACTACAGCAACCAATTACTTTAAAACAGCCATAAGCACCAGACATAAGTAATATATCACACTTTTAATAGGAGATTAATCACTGAATAAGTATATGATTTAGACTAGTTTATGAGGATTTTGATGTTGGAAACACTGACTATGACTACAGTTTGACTTCTTTTTTGGCTACTCATATGACAGTTTCTTTTGGTTTTTCTTGCTATAAAAAAAGGTGCTTAATAAACACAACTAATGACAGCAAACAAAGAAAAACAAATTTTTTTATGGTATGTTTCAAGAGCCCAACTACAGCAAACACTGATCCTGGTGACTTAGTAGTTAGTAAGACGTGAAGCTGGTAATGCTGTTTTGATGTGGTTTTATCATCCTCTGCTGAGATCTTCTGTTTGCGAGATTTGTATGTGTTTCATTTTCATTTGATTCATCCTTGACAATAGCAATAAGTTGTTTCCCCACTCTTGTTCTCTTTGTTTTCTCTGTTCATCACTTACGCTCAATCCTCATTTAAGAAGTCACTTCATTATCTCATTAACTTCATCACTGCTTCAGTGTTGCTTCAACGCTTGTAGTGTGGACACACATAAGTGCTGTTTTAAAACTTAATATTTTGCTGTGGGATTAAAGGGGTTAAATGTGTGAGATAGAAAAAAAAAACACTGTGAAAAAAACTGGTCTGTGTGTATGAATGGAGAAAATGTTTGGAGGTATTCATGTATCAGATTGTTCTAGATGGCAACATACATTATCTGCTTCAGTCCACCCCTATGCTCAGCAGAATAAGGATGTCATTTAGTGTGTTCAGGAATGTGAGGTGTTGTAGGCTGAAGGTTTGGCATGGTGATTGAGTGACTGTCTTGCTAGCTAAATGGCTGCAAGTACATACGGTTATAATCCCTGCAAACTGCCTAAATGAATGATTCTAATTGAATGATTTATCAACTACTGTGGACACCTATAAGGAGTGGGTGTTGCCCATTGTTTTATAGAGCTTGGCAGTAAGATTGGTTTGCTTTCCAAAAGAACAAAGAGAAGGTTATACTTTTAAGGTTGTGCATAACATAGAGGACTTGTGGTGTGATATAAAATTAAAAGCACAGGAATAGTACAATTTTGCATACTTGGTTTAGGGATTAAGTAGTTTCAGGTTTTGTTGACAGTGTTTCAGATTCCGAATTAACTGTGCGAACATTTGGGAAAACCTATATAAAAATGTTTGTATAAAATGTTTCCAGCTTTTTTGGGATCTAAACAAGATTTAAAAAAAATTATATGAAATTTATATTAATTTATTAGTAATTCAAATTTTATTTCAGCCAGGATATTAATTATTTGAAAATATTAATTTACTTATTTTATATTTACTAAATTTTATTCATATTCATCTAAAAATAATTTATTGTGGTTGTTTTTTTATTTATTGTTTTATTATTGAGTTATTTGTTAAATGTTTTGCATTTACTCAATTTTTTGAGTAGTTAATGGTCAAATTTTGAGTGTGTCTTTTCATGTAATCACAGACAGACTTGATGATCAGGGCTCTGTGGGGGCCAAACTATTACTTCCAGAACTCCTTGTTATTCTTTATGCTGAATGTTGTTCTTAATGACATTTGGGGTTGATGTCCTGCTGCAGAATAAATAAGTTGGGGCCAATCTGACAACTTCTTGATGGTATTGCATGATAGATTAGTATCTGCCTATATTTATAAGAATTAAGGACACATTAATCCTGAACAAATCCCCAACTCCATTTGCAGAAATGCAGCCCCAAACTTGCACGTAATCTCCACCCCCAAACTTGCACGGAATCTCCACCATCCATTACTGTTGCCTGCAAACACTCATTATTGTACTACTCTCCAGCAAAAACAAATTGCCTCCTGCTGACATTTTTTGCAACCTAGTTTCTATATTTTCCTGCATAGTTGAGTCACATAACCTTGTTTCAGCGTTGGAGGTATGGCTTTTTTGGCCGCAAGTCTTTCATGAAGACCACTTTTGGTCTGACTTCTACAATAGATGTGTACTTAGATCCCAGGTGTTTACAGCAGTTTTTGCTAATGGCACTACTGGACATCTTACGATGACTAAGGGAAGTAAACATGACTGCATTAACTACTGCATTAAGGTTTCTTGACCAACCACTGTGTCAGTCATGAAAAAGCATCTTGAAACCCCACTCTTTGCTTAGGAGAGACCTTGCAGATGTAGTATTACTACTGTACATTGTGATTTGTTGATGTGCTCAGTTTTACCATGGTGTATGACCTGTGACATGAAAATGCCTTTTACAACCTCAAATTAGTAACAGAGTTTGGTTATTCCTCACCCAGTTGTAAGCCACCTACACAGCTGTTTCGGTTTCAATTAATGACTTACATATGAATTTGATGATCATTGGCCTCTAATCCTACAAAATCCCTAAAAAAGTGTAAATAGTGTGCAAGTGTGAGACTTGAAATGGTGGATGAGATTCACAATTATTTTATTTTTATAAACAAAAACTATATTCAAAAATATAAATAATAATAAAGATCAGGAAGCCTTGAAGTTTTAATTTTCACACAGCTTAACGATGTATTTAAGATCAAATTTATAATTGAATATATCAAAAATAAAGAAAGTGTATGAAATATGTTTTCTAATTTTGGATTTAGTTGTGGATTTAATTTTGGATTTAGTTCTCTGGGTGGCATTGAATTTTCTATTAAAATGAATTTTCAGTAAAAAAAAAAAAAAAAGAAATTCCCTATTAAACTGGTAAGCTTCCACAAGCAGGCACTACCATATATATATATATATATATATATATATATATATATATATATATATATATATATATATATATATATATATATATGCTGTTATCTTCGATGCTATGCCAAATTAATTTATGCCAAATTAATTTATCATTAATTAATGTATCATTATTACAAAAATTCTGGATATTCTCTGTTAACGTTCATCAACAGCCAATTTAATGGAGTGGTATGGTATTTATTGGTAACACTTATGTCTCTGATATACATATATCTATGTTTTTTGTATATTTTTTCTCTCCATATTTGTTGTGAGAAATTTAAAATTTGAAATAGCCAAACAGTGAGAGGGGAAAAGTATTCTTGTCTTTTTTTTTTTTTTTTTTTTTTTTTTTTTTTGTCGTCTCAGAAAACTATATTTCCCATCATTCATATATGAAACACGTCACACCGGAAACATTCTGAGAGAAATCTTACTGGTTGTTTTAGCGAGGTCACGGAATTTAAGGTAGTAAGTATCGCTTTTAAAACTAAATATATTTACATTTATTTCAATGCAAATATGGTATATTGGCTATATTTATTTTAATCATTTACTGGGCGAATGTATAGTTTTTAACACAAAGCCGAGCAAGGCAGCCCTTTAGGCACATTATATAGCAAATTATTAGCTTTAGCTCACCGTGTTCATTACAAATTACCGTACGCAGTTTTATAGCTACTTTAGCATAAACGAGTAATAAAGATGCTGTTGAAATGTGGTCTTTTTTTAAATAATGATGCATTGTGTTTTTGCACTGATAGGCGCCGATGATGGCAGTGGACTGGGCTGGATATGGATATGCAGCCCTCGTTGCGTCTGGAGGAGTCATGGGTTATGTCAAAGCAGGTCGTCTTTGAACCTCATTATAATAGAAAATAATAACTGTTGTTATTTTTCGCATCAGGATTATGGCACTTATAATAAAAATGTACACACATGAAACGCATACAAAATGTAATATACCCTATAATATACGGTCTCTTCTTGCAGGCAGTATCCCTTCTTTGACAGCTGGTCTGCTATTTGGCGGTCTGGCAGGATTTGGTGCCTACCAGATATCACAAAACTCCCAAAACGTTTGGGTGTCTTTAGGTTGGTATTTTAAGTAATTTATGAAATTTTTACAATAAAAAGTGATCAGCTCAATTCATATAATTTGAAAAGAAACCAACAAAACATGATTGGGCATACTGTTGATTGTCATGTATCCAAGCAAAATAGTCAGTGACTTGGTGGTATCATCCTTGGTGGTATGATACTATTATGCTGTCTACTGTACCACAGGAACTAAAAATATTCTGTTATTATTTACACATTTTTAGACTCATGATTTTATCGAGCCAAATAGTTTTTTAAGACTAAAATAATCCAATATGTGTTACAAATAACCTGAAAAATTTTTGAGAGCTGAAGACCCCATTTCATGAAATCATAGTTATAGTCTGGTTTATGAGCTGTCACAGTAGACTTCTATTAGAATGATTTGATATAAATATCACCGTACAAACACCATTATCAACAACTGCAATAACATATAAAAAAAATAATTGTTAATGCTGAGCTTCAGCCATTCAAGTGCATGTATATGAGCTGTTCTTATTGAAAGGACAATGTAGTAAAACAAAGTTATTAATATAACCTTGCAGCTTTCAGAAGTGCTCTAAAAGAAAATTGATCAATTCTTATATATTAGTCATTTTGCATATACTTTCATTTAGCATACTAAATAAAAAAAAATGCAGATGAGAATTAATAAGTTCTCACAAAGTCTCATCAATGGAAAGATGCCTTTGGCTAAATTAATTCTTATTAACACTTATAATATTTTAATAGTATAAATATATAAATACTGGCAAATCTTTTGTCTTGTCTAAACCCATCATGACATTATAGCTGTATTTCTCTCTACACTTGATCATTTTTTTCTATTCAGTCTCATTTTAATTTAGGAAACAAAGTCATGTTGTAGTGAGATTTGGCAAACATGGTGAATGTGAAGCAACAACCACATGTTTCTTTACTTAAATACTAATTGGTTTTAGGACTATATGAATCAACCAGCTGTGAAAATAAACCCACCTACTGTAAATATAGAATGTATAAGAAAATACTGTGAAAGATATGCAGCAACTGAACAGGACACCACCCAGCCTCATCAAAAGCCTGCTCTATGTTGCTTTTTGGACCCAGGGATAACCTTTGTATCTGTTGTAAAACCTCTTATGAAATGCTGAGGTCTAGACAAATTTGTGGACTGGGAACAAACTTTAGAATTTTGAAGATACCAAATCTGCAAAACCATAATTTAAACTGGACAATGGCACATCAAATCAAGATAAATCAAAGCAATAATCCATTAGTTGTTTAAAACTAATCAAGCAATAAAAGTCATAGGATTTAAGGATAGGATTCTAAATAAATTTTGGACCCTGTGTAAAATGTAAATACAAACATAATGCAATGATTTGCAAATGTAATAAACTTTTATTTTATGCACAATAAAACATAGAATACATATTAAATGTTTAAACTCAGGAAATATAACATTTTAAGGAAAAATGAAGGTCATTTTGAAATTGATTGCTGCAACAAAAAAGTTGGGTCAGGGCCAAGTTCAACAATCTGCAGCATCTTCTCTTTTTATTTATTTATTTATTTTGACAACAGTCTACATATGTCTGAGAACTGAGGAGATCGGTCCTGGAGTTATGGGATAGGAAAGTTGTCCCATTAGTGTCTCATACAGGATTCTCTCTGTTCAACAGTTCTGGGTCTTATTTTTTTATTTTTATTTTTTTTTATATATTTTGTTTTATGATGCACCACATTTAGAGTCTTCGACTATGAACCAATGCTGTTGTAATAGATGCTGTCTGCAATTGAGCTTTGTTTTGCTGAAATATGCAAATTAACCAATTCCATAGGCACTAATGTACCCCCACACCATCACAAATGCATGCTGTTGAACTAAGCAAAGAAAACAAGGCGTATGGTCCCTCTCCTCTTTATTTCCAGAGGATGCTTCATAGTTTAAAAAAAGAATTAATACATTTTGATTTGTCTGACCACAGAAAAATTAAAATTTCACTTGGTCTTAGTCTATTTTAAATGAGCCTCAGACCAGAAAAGAGTGTTTCTGGGTCATGATAACATATGGATTCTACTTTGCATGATTGTGCTTTAACCTGCATTTGTGGATGACACGTCGAATTGTGTTTACACACAATGATTTCTGGAGGTTTTATTCTGAACCCATGCCTTGATTTTCATTACAGAATCATTGCTGCTGTTTCCGTAATGAAGATTCTGTAATAAAAATCACTGCATTGCTAGCCGAAGGCCTAAAGAACATGGGCATCCATAAATATATGTTAACATGATCCAGAAACACTGTCATCTTTTCTGATCCATTGTCATTCTTGTCCCTTGCACACAGATTTATACAGATTCTCAGGATCTATTGATGATATTATATACCATAGATGCATTAAATGCATAAATGCATTTTCACAGATTGGTGAACCCCTTTACTTCTGACTGACTCTGCCTTCTTCTTTTTTCGGCTGCTCCCATTAGGGGTCGCCACAGCGGATCATCTGTCTTCATACCACTCTGTCCTCTACATCTGCCTCTTTCAAACCAACTACCTGCATGTCTTCTTACCACATTCATAAACCTCTTCCTTGGCCTTCTTCGTTTTCTTCTGCCTGGTGGCTCCATCCTCAGCATCCTTCTACTGATATACCACATGTCTCTCCTCTGCACATGTCCAAACCATCTCAATCGCATCTCTCTCAGTTTGTCCCCAAAACATCCTACATGCGCGGTCCCTCTAATAAACTTATTTCTAATCCTGTCCATCTTTCCAATGAAAATCTCAACATCTTTAGCCCTGTCACCTCCAGCTCCACCTCCTGTCCTTTAATGCCACTGTCTCTATACCAGACAACATCGCAGGTCTCACCACAGTCCTATAAACTTTCCCTTTCACTCTTGCAGATACTCTTCTATCACAAATCACTCCTGCTATCAACTCTTCTCCACCCTGCCTGCACTCTTTTCTTCACTTCTCTAACACACTCTCAATTACTATGCACAGTTGATCCCAGGTACCTGAACTCTTCCACCTTCTCCACCTCTTCTCCCTGCAACTGCACCATCCACTGCCCTCCCTCTCATTCACACACATGTACTCTGTCTTACTTCTACTGACTTTCATTCCCCTTCTCTCCAGCGCATACCTCCACCTCTCACACTGTCCTCATACATGTCCTGCACCACCCTCACATACTTCTCTGCCACACCTGACTTCCTCATACAATACCACAACTCCTCTCTCAGCACCCTGTCATATGCTTTCTCTAAATCCACAAACACACAATGCAACTTCTTTCCACCTGCTCTTTCTCTAATTTTCTACATTCACCAACTGCTCAAAATACTCCCTCCACCTACTCAACACACTCTCCTTACTAGTCAACACATTTCCATCTCCATCCTTTATTGCTCTAACTTGCAGCACATCCTTCCCAGCTCAGTCCCTTTGCCTGGCCAATCGGTATGAATTCTTTCTCCTTCCTTAGTGTCCAACTTCTCATACAGCTACTCAAATGCCTTTTCATTTGCTTTTGCCACATCCCTCTTCACCTGCTGCCGCATCTCCTTGTAAGGAAAAGTGCATCTATCCTTTTAAATCTAGTAATGATCAAGTGGTGTACAGATTGCTCCATGGTTATTTGTACTGAAGAGTAAAGAACTCCCAGAATACATTTACAACATATAATTACAAAAAAATTTATAGTCTGACATTTAAGAAATCCAAATTGTGTGTAAAAAGTGTACAATATAGGAATACTTTGTTAAAATAACAGTGAACTGTATTTAATAGAGGTGTATTAATAATTAATGTGTGTGGTGTGCAGCTACATCAGGAACCTTGGCAGCTATCATGGGAAAAAGATTTTACAACTCTCGGAAGATGATGCCTGCGGGTATAGTGGCTGGAGCAAGGTACTTAATGTAAAGGATTAAAGGATTTTTTAGTTTTTGTAGTAAAAGTTTACATTGTGAATGCTCTTTTAATAAACTTTGAGATAGTTGTGGGACAGTGGTTCCTCACACTACACTGAACACTTAGCGCTGTCTCATTTAGGGATGTCTTTCCTTTTCAGTACCTTGATGTTGGCAAAGCTTGGTATTGGAGTCCTGCAAAAGCCTCAAGATTCATGACTGGTCCTAAAAATGCCACTTATAAAAATAAATAATATTTTTTGTTTAATCTATGTACCTAATCTATATTGTGTTTAGAATAATTTGACATAATTGCAGGATTTATAAAATTTTCAATACATTATAAAATAAAGCAAAAATGAATTCTGCATTTCCATCTGTATTTTCATTTTCTAACTACAAGAACAAGCAGGTTTTGAAATGCTTTAACAATAGTCACTGCTAGTATAAAATATAAACAATAAAGATATTGGGGGGGGGGGGGGAACAGATTATTTTGATTTCTTACAATATATTCTGATATTACAGAAATCTAGATTTGGTTGCAAATTGCTTAAATAAGGGAATTAGGTTGTTATTTGAATGACAACAGTGTTTTGAATGACAACAGGGGTTCCACTGATATTCCATTTGCGTTATACGTGATGTTTTTTTCCCAACATCTTTCAAAGCTGTCAGTAATCATATTCAAAGGTAACAACAACTACAACATTGTGACAATTAAAATGTTTTTCACTGCAGTTGCACATCACAGTCAGCAAAAGGACTTACAAATGACTAACTGCCTCTTTAAATTGTCAGTTCATATGTTCTGAAATCTCTACTCATCTGAAAAAAATTAAAGGATGTAACCAGTTGTCAAGGAACCACACAAAAGCCTTAACTCTGTGTTTTTGTGGTTGATTTGGGGAAAAAAGCCCAATACTAAAAAATAATTGCTATTTTAAGAACATTTACATTTTTACGGTAAATATCTTTAACAAAAATGATTACATTTTATATAAAACAATCTGCACAGTGGCTTTTGAGACAATAAAACATTTTCTACTAGAGAACGTGGAGGCATTAAGATTAAGGTGAAGCTGTAATGACTTGTTACCGATGACTTCCATACTTCACTGCCCAATCCACTCGACCACGAACAGGTTGAACAGGAGCTGCATGAGGGAGGATGTTACCAGAATTTTCCCCAAGGACTGAGTAGTTTGTTTCTTTGACTTGAGATCTTTTTTTCCACAAGTCGGCATCTGAGAAGCCTTAATCAATACAATGTCAAATGTAAGAACATTAGCGTTCATTTTTAGGGGGAAAAAAGTTTATTTTTACTGGGGGAACAGAAAAGGTCTTAGGCTTTACCTTCAGTACATGCATTTAATGAAGTAGACATAGCTGTTATTGTTTTTATACATTTTGTTTTGCTTTTAGAATCACCAGAGGTTGAGAGATCAACTAAGTGGAAGTAAGAGTAGGGATGAAGAATAGGGGGGAAAGAAACAGTAAAGCAAAGACTTGTTAAAATTGGGTAAGATATACAAGAGGGTATATCATTTTGTCCACTTATTGCTTCTCCAGCTTACTATAAGTTAAAGTGTTTTAATCAAGACACATAAAAAGCCATCAGATAAGACTTGCATAAAACAATTAATTTAAATGCATGTGAGTTGAATAGCCAAGAATACTGTGGAATGTCATCAAGATGTAATCAACATGTATCTAGACATACATGTTTGCTGGTTTCCAGTTGATGCAAACTGTATCCTCTGGCCAACAGTTTCAACTTCCCTTTACAGGAAAGATGGAATATAAGCACCAGAGAGGTTGTATGCAGTGGAAATTAAGTTTTCTAAAATCCAAATTCATACTGTTAGAACAAAATCTATGTAAAATATGGTGTGGATGTTTAATATAATATTTTCATCCAGTCCAGTATCTTTTATAAAGATATGTTTTGGGGGATTCTGTGAGTTGTAATTTAGAAGCCATGTTTTATTTAATGCAAAAGGTACAATATATATTGTCCAATTATATTATAATTATTATTGTTTTTGTTGGTGCTGCTGTAGTTTGTTTTTGTTCTTTATGTTTTTCAGTGCACTGGAAGGCATTTCAAACAACAAAGTTATGGCTGCCTTATTAGAACGTTAATACTGCTGTACTCTGCACCTGGGTCTAGTATAAGAGGCAAATGATGCATGCAAGCAGAAAATTATTTTTATATAGTTATAAAATTGATTTTACTGTGTAACAGGGAATGTCATGAAATTGAGAAAACTTGAACAACTACGAAATATGGCTATTTAAAGAAATATCAAGCTCTGCATGTGTGAATGAATAGAGTATAGATGCGGTTTAATCTACTACACAATCTGAAGTGATGCTTGTAGTATTCCCACTATGAGAGTCATAGTGATAATTATATTGAGTTTAGACTCTCCTGTCCCTAACCCAAACAAAAATACTTGAGTAAAGTACTGAAGTACAGTAACAAATTACATTTACTTCCTTACTGTCCACCACTGGTATTTTATTATATGAAAGTACTAAGTATCCACATTATTAAATGTTGATTATATGACCCATGAACAATAGAAGCCATTTAGGAGTGTTCAAAACACTCTGCTGTGCCTGAGTATTACTCAATCACAGTGTGTGTGTGTGTGTGTGTGTGTGTGTGTGTGTGTGTGTGTGTGTGTGTGTGTGTGCGCGCACATCTGTGTTTTAGTCTTTGAAAGCTGCTAACTATAAAATTTGTGATCTTTCAGAAACATATGCTTACCAGAATTGACTTGGGTAACTGGGGCTCTTTCAATGGGAGCAAATTGTTTCTTTGGATGTGATAACCAGTTGTCCCAGGCGTCTCTCTGGGGTTCCTTTTCCACAGTTGATGGGGAGCTTTTACTTATCAAACCTGAAATTAAGGTACAATAGGATGATAATTTTATTAATCTACACTCAGTCCCCCATTATAACAAAGTCAAAACAGAATCATAGTACCGTAATTTCCGGACTATAAAGCGCACCAATATATAAAAGGCGCACCCACTGAATTAGATTTTTATTTTTAACATAAATAAGCCGCAGGTGTCTACACTGAAACTAATGAACTTTACACAGGCTTTAACAAAAGACACTAAATGCAATATGTTGCGCTTCTATTAGGAGCATAGCGGTATTTTGGGAATAGCCTGCCACTGCATTCTTCCACTATTACTGCGTGTGTGGAGACTGAGGATTATGTCCTTTTTATTTTCTGATGCTCATTTCTAAGATTCTTTGACTAACCCATAACGCTGTTGCCAAAAAAAAAAAAAAAAACACGAGTTTTGGAAACCTGTCTGTGCTTATATGATTTCTGTTGCAACTGGAGTTAGCGAGCTCTCCCTTCACCCAGACTCAACGCGTTACAACGGCTTGTATCTAAACAGTAGCCTACCAAGTAAGTCATTGTTCACTGTCTTCCTCCTTCCTTTCACAACTACAGTGGTACCTTGACCTACGAGTGCATTAATGTACGAGTTTTCTGAGGTACGAGCGGTAACTCGGTCGATTTTTTTGCTTTGTTACGCGCGCAAAAAATTGAGGCACAAGCTCGAGACGCCGCTGCTAGATGGCGAAGCAAAGCCAGAAAGCGAAGATTGTGACGAAAATTAAGATAAGCAAAGAAGAAAAAGTAAAAGTTTTAAAGTTTCCGTTCAGAAATTTCATTGGTCTAATGTTATGTCGCTCAGTTTTTTAGCTTGAAGTTTGTGAAACCGGGAAAAACCCAGGAAAAATCCATTAATTAGCCGCTTCGTTGTTTAAGCCGCGGGGTTCAAAACGTGGGAAAAAAGTAGCGGCTTATAGTCCGAAAAATACAGTAATTCTTTTGAAAAAAAAAAAAAAGGAAACATAATCACATGTGCATGCATTCAGAGCTTTACTCAATACCTAGTGGTAGCACCTCTGGCACAATTAAAGACTGGAGTATTTTCGTGTATGACACAAGCTTTGCACAAATGGATTGCATGATTTTCTGTCACACACAGGCAAACACCCAAGCTGGGTCAGGTTGGATAGGGATTGTTGTCATGTAGGAATAGGGAGGGGTATTGTTTACATTTTATTGATACCAGTAACGATACTGATACTACTTATCGATACTGGTACTTATCAATACTGTTTTTGATACTACTTTCTATAATTTAGTGCAGGAAGATATGTACCAAAAAATACATTTAAAATAAAAAAGTCCTTAGTCAGGGAGGCGAACAAGAATCCAGCATTTCTTTGTGGAGAGAGGAGAACCTTCCAGAACAACAACCATCTCTGCAGCACTCCATTAACCCGGCCTGTATGGGTAGAGTGGCCATACAGAAGCCACTCCTCAGTAAAAGGCACATGAAAGCCCGCCAAAAAGGCACCCGAAAAACTCTCAGACCATGAGAAACAAAGATTGAACTCTTTGGTCTGAATACCAAGCGTCATGTTTGGAGGAAATCAGGCACCGCTCATGACCTGGCCAATACCATTCCTACAGTGAAGCATGGTGGTGGAATCATCATGCTCTGGAGATGTTTTTCAGCAGCAGGAACTGGGAGACAAATCAGGATTGAGGGAAAGATGAATGCAGCAATGTACAAAGACATCCTTGATAAAAAAAAATAACCTTCTCCAGAGCGATCTAGACCTCAGACTGGGGCAATAGTTCATCTTCCAACAGAACGACCCTAAGCACGCATCCAAGATAACAAAGGAGTGGGGATGGGACAACTCTGTGCATGTCCTACAGTGTCCAGCCAGAGCCCAGATTGAACACAACTGAAAATTTCTGAAGAGATCTGAAAATGGCTGTGCACTGATGCTCCCTATCCAACCTGATGGAGCTTGAGAGGTTCTGCAAAGAAGAATAGAATAAACTGCCCAAAAATAGGTGTTCCAGCTTGCAGCATCATAATCAAAATGACTTTAGACTGTAATTGGTGCCAAAGGGGCTTCAACAAAGTATTGAGCTTAGGCTGTGAAAACGTACATTGAGGAAAATAAGTATTTGAACACCCTTCTATTTTGCAAGTTCTCCCACTTAGAAATCATCGAGGGGTCTGAAATTGGCATCATAAGTGCATGTCCACTGTGAGAGACATAATCTAAAAAATAAAAATTTAGAAATCACAATATATGATTTTTAAACTGTTTATTTGTATGATACAGCTGCAAATAAGTATTTGAACACCTGTCTATCGGCTAGAATTCTGACCCTCAAAGACCTGTTAGTCTGCCTTTAAAATGTCCACCTCCACTACATTTATTATCCTAAATTAGATGCACCTGTTTGAGGTCGTGCATAAAGACACCTGTCCACCCCATACAATCAGTAAGAATCCAACTACTAACATGGCCAAGACCAAAGAGCTGTCCAAAAACACTAGAGACAAAATTGTACACCTCCACAAGGCTGGAAAGGGCTACGGGGAAATTGCCAAGCAGCTTGGTGAAAAAAGGTCCACTGTTGGAGCAATCATTAGAAAATGGAAGAAGCTAAACATGACTGTCAATCGCCCTCGGACTGGGGCTCCATGCAAGATCTCACCTCGTGGGGTCTTAATGATCCTAAGTAAGGTGAGAAATCAGCCCAGAACTACACGGGAGGAGCTGTCAATGACCTGAAAAGAGCAGGGACCACCGTTTCCAAGGTTATTGTTGGTAATACACTAAGACGTCATGGTTTGAAATCATGCATGGCACGGAAGGTTCCCCTGCTTAAACCAGCACATGTCCAGGCACGTCTTAAGTTTGCCAATGACCATTTGGATGATCCAGAGGAGTCATGGGAGAAAGTCATAAAAATAGAACTTTTGGGTCATAATTCCACTAAACGTGTTTGGAGGAAGAAGATTGATGAAGCATGGGGGTGGTAGCATCATGCTTTGGGGGTGTTTTTCTGCACATGGGACAGGGCGACTGCACTGTATTAAGGAGAGGATGACCGGGGCCATGTATTGCGAGATTTTGGGGAATAACCTCCTTCCCTCAGTTAGAGCATTGAAGATGGGTGGAGGCTGGGTCTTCCAACATGACAATGACCCGAAGCACACAGCCAGGATAACCAAGGAGTGGCTCTGTAAGAAGCATATCAAGGTTCTGGCGTGGCCTAGCCAGTCTCCAGACCTAAACCCAATAGAGAATCTTCGGAGGGAGCTCAAACTCCGTGTTTCTCAGCGACAGGCCAGAAACCTGACTGATCTAGAGAAGATCTGTGTGGAGGAGTGGGCCAAAATCCCTCCTGCAGTGTGTGCAAACCTGGTGAGAAACTACAGGAAACGTTTGACCTCTGTAATTGCAAACAAAGGCTACTGTACCAAATATTAACATTGACTTTCTCAGGTGTTCAAATACTTATTTGCAGCTGTATCATACAAATAAATAGTAAAAAAATCATACATTGTGATTTCTGGATTTTTTATTTTTAGATTATGTCTCTCACAGTGGACATGCACCTACGATGACAATTTCAGACCCCTCCATGATTTCTAAGTGGGAGAACTTGCAAAATAGCAGGGTGTTCAAATACTTATTTTCCTCACTGTATGTACATGTGATTTTCGTTTTTTATTTTTAATACATTTGCAAAGATTTGAAACAAACTTCTTTTATGTTGTCATAATGGGGTAGTGTTTGTAGAGCTTTTAGAAAAATAATGAATTAATCTATTTTGGAATAAGGCTGTAATATAACAAAATGTGGAAAATTTGAAGCATTGTGAATACTTTCCAGTTCCCCTTCAGGAACTCGAGCTGCGTCGAAACGCTATGGGAACGCCACTGCGTTGTCCACGCTCTGAACCACGTGTGAAATCTAGCCAATAGGCAGGCGGCGTCGCGTAAACCAGGAAGCTACATGATGGCTGTGCGGTGGTAGCGACATTAGCTTCTGCTCGTTCAGGTAAGCGCTTTGTGTGTGTTATCTGTGCAGTCATGAGCTTAAATGCAGGCAGAATTCCGTCTGCGTGTTTCCTGCTTGCCCCGATTCGTGCGTGTGACGCGGTGCTCCGTATTTCTTCCTCCGAGGTGGGGGAATTTTGGAAAATTCGGGGAAGCATGCCTCGCGGGTGCTTCTTCTCCCGGTGCGGGTGGCGCAGCGTTGCATGTTTCTCTCTCCGAGGAGGATAAGATGATGAATGTTCCTGAGGTTGCTTTCGGGGCGAAGCTTACCAATATCGGTCCTTCCGTACGGCCTTGCGCTCTCACCCCGTACCTTCACAGAGTGCGTGAACGCGGCACTGACCCCGCTGCGGCTTCAGGGCATCCGCATTTTGTATTATATTGGCAATTGGTTGATGTTAGCTCGTTAGAGCACCAGGTGGTTCGGCATTGAAATGCTGTTCTCGCCTGCTTGAGGGTACTGGGGTTCAGACTGAAACGCCGGGTGGAGTGTACTTTCTCCAGCGCGGAGAACCACTTTCCCTCCGTTCTGTCCCGAGGCCCCGGTTTAGCGACTCCTTGTCATCGTGTAACGCTAGCGACGGACGCTTCCCTCACGGGGTGGGGAGCGATCATGAGTGGCCACTCCGCCCAGGGTCTGTGGAATGGCCCACATCTCTCGTGTCACATAGATTGCCGGGAGCTGCTGGCAGTGTTGTTGGGGTTACAACACTTCCTCCCAGTCCTGAGAAATCACCATGTGTTGGTCCGCACGGACAATACAGGGAGGGAGTCTGTCTCCTCCTGGTAGCACCTCAATGGCGGGCGGAACCCTGGTTCACCCCCGCCCGGAGTTGTGGAAGCTGTGGCCCCTAAGGGGGCACAGTTCGTAGCGGCTGTTTTCTCTACCGAGGTAGTAGAGGCCCTTCTCCACTTCAGAGCTCCCTCCACGAGGAGGTCGTATGCCGTACGATGGCGACTGTTCACGGTGTGAGCACCATGACTTGGACCCAGTTAACTGCCCGGTCGGTGCAGTTCTGGAGTTTTTACAGGTACAGTTTGCCACAGGGTTAACCCCTTCGACCCTGAGGGTCTCTGTGTTCGCTGGGTAGGCACCCATTGGTGACATGTTCCCTCCGCGGCTGAGGCCTGGGACGCGACTCAGAGTGCCTGTCTGGGACTTGGCAGTTGCCTCGTCCCGCCTGGAGTTTGCCCCCTGGCATGGCCAGAGTGTTTCTTTACACGAGGCTGGGTGCTCCCACACGATGTGTCCCTCCTCTGTTTATAGCCCCTGACCAGGGGGTTACAAGGCCCGGCTGTGTCCAGTGCGAGCACTGGGTGTTTATCTCCACAGGATGAGTCCTTGTAAGTGGTCAGTGCAGCTGTTCGTCTGCTAGGGCGGGTCTCCTGATATTCCAGGTTTCTTTTATTTAAAGATTTAAATTTAGAATTCTGTTTTCAGTTTGTCATTATAGGGTAGTGCGTATATATTAATGATGGAAAAAAAATATTATCTGAACAACTTTTATATATGTATGTGTATATGTATATGAAACTATTGTAGTTGTGTTAAAAAATAGATAGCAGTACAACATTAGTAAACCAGTACTGATACTTCTTCATTGCAAATAATTTTGCTTGTAGATGACATGCACAGTGTTTGTTCTGAGTAATTGACTCATTCATTCAAAGGGGCATGTTCAAAAGTATAGCAGTATGGAGTTTAATTATAGAAAGCATTCATTCTGTAAAAAAAAAGGCAAAAAAAACTCTGGACATCTGGAAGAAAAGCAGCTACCCAGAATGGCAAATATTCAGCCAATCATTACCTCCTGGAAGGTCAACGATGATCTAAAATCACCTATAAGCACAGTCTTAGTAAGAAGACTGTAGCAGCAGGTGTGTGGAAAGTGCTGGTTTAAAAATAGAGGGTGGAGCCAGTGAAAATGAGCAGTAAGAACAACACCTGCTGCTAATCTGACTGACAGTGTGCTTTGTTTCATTGACCATTAAAGAGGAAAAAAAGGAAGAGAGCGTGATAAATGTGTATAAGTGATAAACATGATAAATGTGTATAAGTGTTTTGGTTCAGCCCACTGAAAGGTTAGTGTTAATCCTGAGTAAATGCATGTATGTGTATCGGTTCTTCACTGAAAAGTAAAAGCCTATGGATGAATACATTCAGTTTGTCTTGGTGAACCCATTCTCTTTCTTCCATCCAGAGCCAGCGAGTTCTCTACAAAGATGTTTGATCGAAGGTAAGCTATCAGCAAGAAGCCACTGTAAAGCACCATTGTTGAAAAAAACAGCATGTTCAGAATCAGTTAAACTTCATTAAGGAACACGTCAAATTGCCCCCAAAAGAGAAATTACGTAACATTCTTTGGTCTAATGAGAGTATAATTATTCTTTCTAGGTCTAGTGGTCATTGGTCAGGCAACCTCACATACTGAATTCAAGCCACAGTATACTATCAAGACATTAAAGCATGGTGGAACCAAACTCATGGTATGCGAAGAATTTGCATACCACGGTGTTGAGTCTATTACAGTATGCCAGGAATCATGGATCCATTTTAATACATCAAAAAACTTTTTAGATTAGATTAAGTTGCCCAAAGCCGAATGCCCCTGAAATGGGTGTTTCAAAAGGTTTATTTATGGTATGAACCTGTTTTTAGGGGTAGACTGGATGCAGCACAGATATATAGCAAAATAGTTATTCAACTAAATAATAGTTCAGTAATTTAAAGTGAACTGGAATAATGAAAAAAAAAATCGGTCATATCTGTTTGAAGAGAAAATTTACACTGCTTTTCCGTAACACATTAAAATTTCTTTTTTAGCTTCCTGTAAAAGAATAATGCAGACTTGATCCAATATCTTAATGCTTTGTTTTGGAATTTTATCTGTATTATTTTCACTGGATTTGCAATATGTACATACAACTATTAACATACCGCTATTTATTTAAACACAACTACTGTATGTGTCTATATACAGTATCTCACAAAAGTGAGTACAGCCCTCACATTTTAGCAACCATTTTAGTATATCTTCCAAGGGACAACACTATAGAAATAAAACCTAAATATATTTTAGAGCAGCCAATGTGCAGCTTGTATAGCAGTACAGATTTTCAATCCTCTGAAAATATCTCAACATATAACAATTATTATCAAAATAGCTGGCAAGAAAGTGAATACCCCCTAAGTGAACATGTCAAAACTGTGTTAAAGTGTAAATAATTTGTGTGAGCACCATTGTTATACATAACATAGGAGGATAATATTTACCAGAGCTGCACAGGTTGTTGCTGGGATCATCTTCCACTCCTCCATAATGACATCACAGAGCTGCTGAAAGTTAGACACAAGGCGCTTCTCCAACCTTCCACATGAGGAGGACCGACAGACGCTCAATAGGGTTCAGGTCTGGAGACATACTTAGCCACTCCATCACCTTTACCTTCCCTGGCCTCATTTTGGCGATGTGTTTGGGGTCATTATTATGTTAGAAATCTTCCGTTCGGCCCAGTTTCTGAAGGTTTGGCACCATGTTCTGCTTCAGAGTGTCACAGTACATGTTGGAATTAATATTTCCCTTGAATGGACAACAGCCTCCCAGTACCATGACCAGACCATGATGCTATTACCACCATGCTTGACTGTAAGCACTCTTCAACAGGGTGTCACCACACATGCAGGACACCATCTGAGGCAAACAAGTTTATCTTAGTCTCATCAGACCACAGGACATGGTTCCAGTAATTCATGCTTTTGGACAGATTGTCGTTAGCAAACTGTTTGTCAGCTTTCTTGTAAAACAGCTTCAGAAGAGGCTTCCTTCTGATACGACGGCCATGCAAACCAACTTGTTGCAGTGTGCAGCGTATGGTTTGAGCATGGACAAGCAGACCTTCCACTTCTGAAACCTCTAAAGCAATGCTGGCAGCACTCACAAGCACAAGGACTCGACTTCTTTGATCGACCCTTGCGAGGCCTGTTCCGAGTGGAACCGTCTTAAAAAGCTTCTGTATGATCGTGGCCACTGTACTGTTACTCAGTTTCAGGGTGTTACCGATCTTCTTATAGCTTAGGCAATTTATGTTTTTTTTTTACATGACACATGATAGAATAATAGTTTGCCTTAAATCTGCTCCTAAAAGATTAGCATTGTCATTTTTACATTCATTAATTTTTTTAGTATTTGTTTTATTTTGGTCAAAGATGCAGTGGATCTCAAGCCTATTTAAGGAGTACTAAGTATATTCTGGACAAGACATCAGTCCATCAGTGCCTCAAACACACATTAACTCCTGGGGCCAGTTAATGTCACAAATTGACCTACTGCTATATTTCTAGAAAGTGGAAAAAACTAGCGAACCCAAATAGATAAAGTGAGACCATTAAATGCATATATTCAAATCCAAAATGCTACCTGCTGCACAACACTACTGCCTCTTTTCCAAATTTATTTTAACCAAAAATATATATTTTTTAAAACGGAACTGGACACAACCATGTAGCAGACGTACTAGGCAGGTATCTCAATTGGCACAGGTAATGCTGTCGCACTGAGCAAGTGCTTTGCACACTGGAGTTCGATTTGATGCTACCCGCTTGCTTCATAACTTTGCTAAAAGTGTAAATAGGCTTTTGGTCTTTTAGCCTAAATAGGTTTTAATTAAAAAGAGAAGAAAAAGCAAATTCAAAAGAACAATATTTAAAAATAAAAAGACACAATCTTAAATAACTACATCACTGTACAGTTCAAATGAAAATTTACTGACTCATTGATTAATTTCTTCTTTTCTGTGCCCATGCTGAGCCTTTTGGAGTTGGATGCAACTATGTCTGAGGGATCTGACTTGTCCCAACTGCCAAAGAGTTTATTTTGTCCACAGCGTCTCCGCCCACTTTTAAGTCCCTTCAGGCTGTTCTTGTTTCCTACAAGCCTCTTGAGAAATAAAATCAAATTTAGCACTAGGTTGACCAGTTACTGAAATATACAGTATGGATACAATAAATTATCATCCATGCAAATAATGAACATCTAAATCAGTCATTATATACCATTATTAAGATTTTCCACAAACGATTTTCAAATTTCTTTACCCTCAACCTTGTTTGTTCATTAGACAACTAACTTTTTGTTCCTTATCTTTATGTTTTGATATATATTTTTTAACAATACCTGTGATTGGTTGGATATTTTAGTCACACAGAAAAATACACCCAAAAGAAATTCAAGCAAGCTATACCAACTCCAAAATACTTTAAACTGCCATATCCATTACACAAATAATGTCCCGTTTTCTGGTGGTTCTTTTTCACTGATTTTTGATGAGGGGAATTGGTGATGTGGTGGGTAATGATTCTAATCTAATGCTGGACAGTCCCACAAAGCATTTCACTGCATGTCATACTCTATGTATGTAACAAATAACATTTAATTTGATTTGCATGGTAGTTTGTAAAGAAGACTCATATCACATGCAAACTAGCATCCAAAAGTCTGAGGCCTTTGATTTCAAGGTATTTTAGATGATTTAGCTATTTTTCTGTACCTTTTGTGTATTAAGTGGTAGAGGTTCAGCTTGGTGATCTGCCTGAAGAAGGGGCTGGTGGAAATTTCTGCCCTGGACCTTGGCCTGAGAGTGCAGGGCTGGCTCAGACGCTGACTGTAGCTCAGATTTAGTATTTTTGGGAAGAGCTGTTTTCACATGTGATTTACAATAGTCAGGGGTTTGAGGCTGTGGTCCCTGTTCTGCCTCCGTTAGAGGCTGTGAGCATTTCTAATGTGTATTTAAATTTATTAATATTATATTTTTCATGAACCTTTAATGTTCTATATAAGTTTCATTTTTGCCTGCCACTACTGTGTAAGTCTTAATCTGAGGACTCTTATTTTGTGAACCGTGAGCCAGGTAATAAGAAATAGGAAGCAATGAACACATGGCACAGCAAGTGCATGGCATGTCACGTATTAATTGATCCTTCTTCTGAATCCTATCGAAAGCATTGTCTGTAAGTTTATTTAATAATTAATCTGTTTAGTTAAATGTGATAGGACCAGATATGTTTTTGTTATTGCCAATTAGCATCACTTTGCTGCATTAAGGATGTTTCTAACTTTCTTTTGAGTTAGTGATTAATCTGTATACGGTTTGCTGATAACACTAAGTTTATTATTTTCATTATTGATTTTCTATACATTTCTTTCCTTTCATTTACAGTTTTACTCGGTTCAATGGCCGCTGAGTTTGTTTGTGTAAACCGCACATGGGACTAATAAAGGAGCAAGGTGCTCATATCCTGGCTCTTGAACAGAGTTTGGCTTGCTGTTGATTTATATTCCATGCTAGGAAAGCAAAACATATAAGGAGAACAGTACAGTAAAAAGACAATGGATCAGCAGGTGCAAGAGGAACGCACGGGATCAAACATGGAAGCTGAAAGGGAAAGAGGAAAAGAAAAGGCATTTTCAGAGGTTAGTTCAAAATGCTCGCTCTCTTCCTCCAAGTCTTCAGTTGCTAGTGCTGCTGCAAAAGCTAGAGCCTCAGCGGAAGCTGCACGTGCCAAGATGGCGTTCTCAAAAAGGCAGCTTGAAATGAAAACGGAAAAAGCAAGGCTAGATCAGGAAAGAGCTTCGGTAGAAGCAAGACTGGAAGCATTAGAACTAGAAAAGGAAGCTGCAGCTGCTCTGGCAGAAGCAGAAGTTTTAGAGACAGCAGTGGCAGCAATGGAATGTAATGACAATCGCAGTGAAAAAAGCACAATATCATCACATGTGGTTTCATTGAGAACAAAGGACTATGTAAAACATCAGACTCAGATGAGCTCCGAACCTTCTACACTACCCCTGAATGTCTCTTCATTAGCCTGTGCACAAGAATTGACCCCACGCTTGATCGATAAACCTCAGAGCAAGGGTGCTGCGTATGATGGCGTCACAGATACAGTTTAGGAGCGGAGCAGGTTGAGCGATACAGAATGTCTACAGAGCACAAGATTTCTAGAAGCTCCATACAATCTGCCTCATTTCATCCCAACTTCTGCATTTAAGTCATCCCCTCAAGATCCTGCAACAAATATGCATGCAGTTCGTTCAGATACCCAGCATCAATCTCAAAGCCAAGCCACACATATGTTAGACTTTGCTAAATTCATAGCACGTAGAGAGCTAGTCACCACTGGGCTCACCAAGTTTGATGATAATCCAGAAAACTTCAGAGCCTGGGAGTCTTCATTTGTTGATGCCACACAAGACCTGCAGCTCTCAGCTAGTGAAGAGTTAGATCTGTTGGTTAAGTGGCTGGGGAAGGAATCGTCGGATCATGTGAGGAGGATTCGAGCAGTGTATGTTACAAACTCACAAGCTGCTCTACGGCTGTCTTGGATGAGACTGCATGAATGCTATGCCACCCCGGAAGTGATTGAAAGTGCCTTATTTAGGCGCCTGGACAATTTTCCACGTCTACATCCGAGGGACAATTTGAAACTCAGGGAGCTTGCAGACCTGCTAATGGAAGTACTTGCAGCAAAAGAAGATGCATATTTACCTGGATTGTCTTACCTTGATACCCCTCGCGATATTAATCCTATAGTGGAGAAGTTACCAGCAAATTTACAGGAAAAATGGCTGTTTGCTGGCTCACGCTTCAAGGAAGAAAGAAAGGTCAGTTTCCCTCTATTCTCGTTCTTCGCTCATTTTATTTGCAGTGAAGCTAAAGCACGGAATGATCCTAGTTTTAAGCTTTCAAACAGTAGCGACGCAGGTGTGCGAAACGAAAGACCCTTCTATAAACATGGCGCAAGCAGAACCCCTGTGTCAGTGCATAAGACAGATGTTTCTAAAAAATGATGTGTCTGATCCAGTTAGCTTGAACGAAACTGTTAAGAGAGACTGGACGAAGCACTGCCCGTTTCACAACAAATCACATCCTCTGTGGAAATGTAGAGCCTTCAGAAAAAGGTCGTTGTTGGAGCGCAAGAACCTCCTGAAAGAACATAAGAGGTGTTTCAGGTGTTGCTCTCGCAATCATGCTGCCAGAGAATGTTTCGCAGTCCTCAAATGTGCTGAGTGTGATTCAGATAGACATTGTACAGTCATGCATCCAGACATGGCCGCACCTCCCTTCCCACCTTCAATGCAAGAACCAGACACAGAACAACAGTATGTCACTACACCTGAGATAACCTCAAGATGTACAGAAGTTTGTGGAGAAAGTGCTCCAATGCGATCCTGTGCAAAAATGTGCTTGGTGCATGTATTTCCTCGAGAGCAACCGGAACGAGCCATCAAGATGTATGCCATCATTGACGATCAGAGCAACCGCTCACTGGCCAAAGCAGAATTCTTTCGACTCTTTGGGATCCAAGGTGACCCCTCTCCGTATTTGTTGAGAACATGTGCTGGTTCCATGGAAACGTTTGGAAGAAAAGCGATTGGCTTCCAAGTAGAGACCTTGAATGGTAAGACATGTCTTGATCTGCCAACACTGATTGAGTGTAATGAGATAATGAGTAACAGATCTGAAATACCCACTCCGGAAGTCGCTCTTGCTCATCCACATTTGAAATCTGTGGCACAGTTCATCCCAAAGCTAGATCCCGATGCTCAGATCTTAGTATTGCTGGGAAGAGACATAATCCGGGTACACAAGGTGAGACAACAAATCAACGGGCCTCACAATGCACCTTTTGCACAAAGGTTAGACTTAGGCTGGGTGATAGTAGGTGATGTCTGCATTGACAGAGCTCATAAGCTGAGGGTGAGTGTCTTTAAAACTAACATCCTGGACAATAGCCGCCCATCACTTCTCACTCCATGCCAGAGCCACATCAATGTAAAGGAGAAATTGTGCCATGGCGGGGAGCATAAGTCTGTTGTTTTTCCTTATAATTTGAGGAACGCTACTCATGATGTGCAAGCAGAAGACAAACTTGGGTTGAAGGTGTTTGACAGAACTAAAAATTATAACAAACTTGCCATGTCCTTTGAGGATGAGACTTTTTTGAAGATCATGCAAGCAGAGTTCTACCAAAATGAACAGAAAAGCTGGGTTGCTCCTTTGCCATTCAGGTCACCCAGACCATTACTCCCAAATAATCGGGAACAAGCTTTGTCTTGCCTCAATTCTTTGCGGCGCACGCTAAGTAAAAACCTTGAGATGAAAGAACAGTTTTCTGCCTTCATGGAGGAACTTTTCCAGAACCACCATGCAGAAAGAGCACCACCTATAGACGAGGATGAAGAATGCTGGTATTTACCCATCTTCGGCGTGTATCATCCTCAAAAACCAGGAAAAATACGGGTGGTATTTGATTCCAGCGCACAGCACCAAGGTATTTCTTTGAACAATGTGCTCCTCTCAGGCCCTGACTTAAACAACCTGCTGTTAGGTGTGCTAATACGGTTCAGGAAAGATCGCATTGCAATTATGGCGGATATCCAACAAATGTTTTATGGATTCCTGGTGAAAGAGGAACATAGAAACTATTTGAGATTCCTCTGGTACAGCGACAGCGACTTGAGCAAGGAGGTGGTAGACTACCGTATGAGGGTACATGTTTTTGGAAACAGCCCTTCTCCGTCAGTGGCTATATATGGCCTACGGTTGGCTGCACAGCAAGGTGAACAACAGTATGGAACTGACACTTCACACTTTGTTAACAGGCACTTCTATGTGGATGACGGCCTCATGTCCTTTCCAACAGAAGCCGAAGCAATCGACCTGCTCAAGCGCACACAGGAATCGCTTTCCAAGTCAAATATTAAGCTCCACAAGATAGTGTCAAATAGTATCAAAGTCATGCAAGCCTTCCCACCGGAAGATCTTGCTTCTGGTCTCCAAGATCTACATTTTGGAAATGAGAGTTGGCCTGCACAGAGAAGCCTAGGTTTGTATTGGGATATGAAAACAGATACTTTCACCTTCAGAGTTGCAGCAAACAACCAGCCCTACACTCATCGTGGAGTACTCTCTGTTGTAAATAGCCTCTTTGACCCTTTGGGCTTCGTGGCACCGGTGACTATCAGGGGCAGAGCGCTAGTACGTGAGCTGGCTAAAGAGGTACAAGATTGGGACGCTGTTCTTCCTGAGGGGAAGAGAAACATGTGGGAGGAATGGAAAACCTCACTTCAAAATCTAAGTAACCTTCACATCTCACGCACATACTTACACCATTCGCTTTAGAACACTTCATACACGGAGTTGTGTGTCTTTTCAGATGCCTCAAACTGGGCTATAGGGGCAGTAGCGTACCTCAGAGCTCTGAACGATGAAGGTGAGATCAAAGTGGGATTTGTGATGGGCAAAGCAAAGCTGTCACCTCATCCTGAGCCTTCAATCCCTCGCCTGGAGCTTTGCGGCGCAGTGCTGGCTGTAGAGCTAGCTGAACACATTCTTGATGAGCTAGACCACAAGCCGAATGCAGTGAAATTCTATTGTGACAGCAAAGTGGTCCTAGGATATATTTACAATCAGTCCAGACGCTTCTTTGTTTATGTGCACAACCGGGTTCAGCGTATACGGCAGTCGACCTTTCCAGAGCAGTGGAGGTATGTGCCTACAGTTCAGAATCCAGCTGACCTGGCAACGAGATCAGTAGTTCCATCAAAGCTGAATGACACCATATGGTTCAAAGGACCCAAGTTCCTCTACCATCCGCCCCAAGAGCAGCAGTGCGAGTCCTTCGAACTGGTTAATCCGGAAACAGACGCAGAAGTCAGACCTTGTATAACCAGCTTCATCACTCGAGTTGGAGGAAGTCTATTTTCAGAACGGTTTCAACACTTTTCTACCTGGGAATCTCTGCAGAGAGCAATTTCTTTTCTGATTCATCAGGCACGTTCTCACAAGACAAGTTCCCTCAGCACATCACATGCATGTAAAGGATGGCATCAGTGCAGTAACATACGCACACCTGAAGAGCAGACAGCAGCAAAGAGACTAATACTTCTGCACACGCAGAAAGAACTATATCCAGAGGAATATACTGCACTGCAGAGAAATGAACAAGTTTCACATTCAAGTGCACTATGGAATCTTGACCCCTACATTGATGACGGTCTTTTGAGGGTTGGAGGACGCTTGAAACATGCTCCAGTCGAGTCAGAGGTAAAGAATCCAGTCATCCTCCCAAAGCAATGTCATGTTGCTAAGCTGTTGGTGAGATATTACCACTCTAAAGTGTACCATCAAGGGAGAAAGTTCACAGAAGGAGCAATCCGACTGGCTGGCTTGTGGATTGTTGGGGGGAAAAGACTGATAAACTCTATCCTTTATTGTTGTGTTCTATGCCGCAGACTCAGAGGAAAGCAGGAAGTTCAAAAGATGGCAGATCTTCCTCCTGAGCGCCTCAGTACATCTCCTCCATTCACATACGTAGGGTTAGATGTTTTTGGTCCATGGACAGTGGTCACTCGACGCACCAGAGGCGGTGTAGTAGAAAATAAAAGGTGGGCTATACTCTTCACATGTATGAGTACACGAGCAGTACACATAGAGGTCATAGAGTCTATGAACACTGCCAGTTGCATCAATGCGCTGCGAAGGTTTTTTGCTGTGAGGGGACCAGCAAAACAGCTTAGATCAGACAGAGGAACCAACTTTATTGGAGCAAGTCAAGAACTGGGCATGCAACCAGCAAAAGAAAAAGACAAATCTTCTGAAATACCTCCATGAGAATGGCTGTACTTGGGAATTTAATCCTCCACACGCTTCCCACATGGGTGGAGCATGGGAACGCATGATTGGTGTAACCCGCAGGATTCTAGATGGTATGCTGTTGCAGAAGAAACACACTCACTTAACTCATGAGGTACTTTGCACTCTGATGGCAGAGGTGTCCGCAATCATAAATGCTAGACCTTTGGTTCCTGTCTCGGTAGATCCGTATTCCCCATGCATACTCACTCCAGCAACACTCTTGACCCAGAAACCTGGAGTACCTGTTCCATTAGAGAGCTACACTAAAAAAGACCTCTTGAAATTTCAGTGGAAGCGAGTGCAGGCATTGGCTAACGAATTCTGGAGCCGATGGAGAAAAGAATAGATTAGTACACTCCAACCTCGACGCAAATGGCATGAGATTCACAGAAATTTGCATCCTGGAGATATTGTGCTGTTAAAGCAAATTCAGTTACCAAGGAACGACTGGCCATTGGGGTTAATCACATCTGTCTTTCCAAGCAATGACGGGAAGGTTCGCAAAGTGGAGGTTAGGACAACCTCAGGTGGTAACGTGAAATTATTCTTAAGGCCCATTTCTGATGTGATCTTACTGCTAGCCAAGGAAGACTAAGTAGATTAACCACGAACTGTTATAATGGCATTAATAATGCCAGGCGGGGAGTGTTCTGCCTCCGTTAGAGGCTGTGTGCATTTCTAATGTGTATTTAAATTTATTAATATTATATTTTTCATGAACCTTTAATGTTCTATATAAGTTTCATTTTTGCCTGCCACTACTGTGTAAGTCTTAATCTAAGGACTCTTATTTTGTGAACCGTGAGCCAGGTAATAGGAAATAGGAAGCAATGAACACATGGCGCAGCAAGTGCATGGCATGTCACGTATTAATTGATCCTTCTTCTGAATCCTATCGAAAGCATTGTCTGTAAGTTTATTTAATAATTAATCTGTTTAGTTAAATGTGATAGGACCAGATATGTTTTTGTTATTGCCAATTAGCATCACTTTGCTGCATTAAGGATGTTTCTAACTTTCTTTTGAGTTAGTGATTAATCTGTATACGGTTTGCTGATAACACTAAGTTTATTATTTTCATTATTGATTTTCTATACATTTCTTTCCTTTCATTTACAGTTTTACTCGGTTCAATAACCGCTGAGTTTGTTTGTGTAAACCGCACATGGGACTAATAAAGGAGCAAGGTGCTAATATCCTGGCTCTTGAACAGAGTTTGGCTTGCTGTTGATTTATATTCCACGCTAGGAAAGCAAAACATATAAGGAGAACAGTACAGTCCCAATACCTGTCCCACTTGGAAGTAAGGGTACCTGAGTGCCTGGCATTAGAAAATAACAACATGGATTAGGAAAATCTGTGTGTCAATAAATAAAATAAGCACAAACTAATAGATCATTTAGAACCTGAATACCAATAAATGTATGTTCTATTGTGAATTGTGTAAATTTAGGGTTATGAGATTTGTAAAAGATTGCATTATATTTTTATTTATAATTTACACAGCATTGCAACTTTTTGGTAATTAAAGTTATATAATGTATATTTTTATATTTTATATTATATTAGGGTCTGACTTAAGACTCTGGGACCTCGATGAGACTCAAATTCCAAAACCAAAATAAATCACACCAGCATATCATTTTATATATTGCATTTTCTATTTACTGTGTCTGTTTCAAGATAAAAAAAAAAATTCTAAACAAGAGAAAATACACAGTAATTTAGTGCTAAGCATCCATTTACCTGCACAGCAGTAGGTCTCTTTTTTGGGTCCCAATACAGCAAATCCTTCATCAGTGTCAGAGCCTCATTGCTAGCATTAGGAATGAGGGTTTTTATAGGTGTGGAAACACACTGGGGAAAGCGGAAGTTCATTGCTTCAGCCAGCTGATGACCCTCTAGCCAGTCTGTCTAAACAGAGAAAAAGCTATACTGTTAAGGAAAATGGTATTCATAAATGTGCTCACTGCAAGTTTTACTAGATAAGATAAAGGTTTAAAAGTTTATATAATTCATAATGCAGTCTGTTATATTGTCACTATCCTCCCCATGTGGATTGCAAAATTTCTACCACACAGTTGTATCAAACCATTAATTTTCATATACATGTAAGTATCAACATATTCTAAAACAGGGGTGCTCACACATTTCTGTTTTAAATTCCCAACTAAAAACAATCTACCTTCATGAAATAAATAAATAAATAAATAAATAAATATATATATATATATATATATATATATATATATATATATATATATATATATATATATACACAGTGGTACGGAAAGTATTTAGACCCCCTTACATTTTTCACTCTTTGTTCATTGCAGCCATTTGCTAAAATCATTGAAGTTCATTTCTTTTCCTCATTAATGTACACATGGCAACCCATATTGACAAAAAAAACACAGAATTGTTGCAGATTTATATCTGATCTAATATAGCCATGAGTCTTTTTGGGAAAGATGCAACAAGTTTTTCACACCTGGATTTGGGGATTCTCTGCCATTCCTCCTTGCAGATCCTCTCCAGTTCTGTCAGGTTGGATGGCAAATGTTGGTGGACAGCCATTTTTAGGCCTCTCCAGAGATGCTCAATTGGGTTTTAGTCAGGGCTCTGGCTGGGCCATTCAAGAACAGTCACGGAGTTGTTGTGAAGCCACTCCTTCGTTATTTTAGCTGTGTGCTTAGGGTCACTGTGTTGTTGGAAGGTAATACTTCGGCCCAGTCTGAGGTCCAGAGCACTCTGGAGAAGGTTTCTTCCAGGATATCCCTATACTTGGCCACATTCATCTTTCCCTCAAATTGTAACCAGTCCCTGCAGCTGAAAAACACCCCCACAGCATGATGCTGCCACCACCATGCTTCACTGTTGGGACTGTATTGGACAGGTGATGAGCAGTGCCTGGTTTTCTCCACACATACCGCTTAGAATTAAGACCAAAAAGTTCTATATTGGTCTCATCAGACCAGAGAATCTTATTTCTCACCATCTTGGAGTCCTTCAGGTGTTTTTTAGCAAACTACATGCAGGCTTCCATGTGCCTTGCACTGAGGAGAGGCTTCCATCAGGCCAATCTGCCATAAATCCCCGACTGGTGGAGGGCTGCAGTGATGGTTGACTTTCTACAACTTTCAACTATATATCTCATCTAAACCAGGCGATACAGCTCAATTAACTCGCATAACTGAGTGTGTTAAGGAAATAAGAGATTGGATGACCCATAACTTTCTACTTTTAAATTCTGATAAGACAGAGATTTTGCTCATCGGCCCAAAAACTAGTATACAGAAGCACCAGCATCTCAACCTGCATTTAGACGGATGTTCTGTAACCACTAGTTCAACAGTAAAAGACGTGGGAGTTATTTTAGACAGCAACTTATCTTTTAAAAATCATATCAACCAAGTTACAAAAACAGCCTTTTTTCACCTTAGAAATATTTCTAAGCTAAGAAATATGTTGTCTATATCAGATGCAGAGAAGCTCATCCATGCGTTTATGACCTCCAGAATAGATTATTGTAATGCAGTACTAGGTGGATGTCCTGCATCATTAATAAACAAGCTTCAGTTAGTTCAGAATGCTTCAGCAAGAGTTCTTACTAGGTCAAGAAAATATGATCATATAACCCCAATCTTATCGTCCCTACACTGGCTTCCTGTTAAGTTTCGAATAGACTACAAACTACTGCTACTCACTTATAAAGCACTAAATGGTTTGGCTCCCATGTATCTCTCCAGTCTTTTAACACGCTACAATCCGTCACGCTCCCTGAGATCTCAAAACTCTGGGCTTCTAGTAGTTCCTAGAATAGCAAAGTCCACTAAAGGCGGTAGAGCATTTTCACATTTAGCTCCCAAACTTTGGAATAGTCTTCCTAACAGTGTTCGGGGTTCAGACACACTCTCCCAGTTTAAGTGCAGATTAAAAACATATCTTTTTAGCAAAGCCTAAACATAACATACGTCTCGCATCATAACCTTGTGCTCCAGAACATCTGATCACATGCACATTATCAACTTGTGCTGTTAATATCTTGAACAGCAGCTACGCTAATTTCTCTCCACTGCTTCTCTTTCTCTCCCCATCCCGAGGCTTCCTGAGGTTTGGCCAGCTCCAGTCACGTCCCACCTCGTGAAGATTATGGACTTTAAAGAAGTAGATGCCAAACTTGCAAACATCCTGAACCATCTAGAGACGTACCAGTGCCAATTGGATCCCACTACATGTGGAGCTTTGACATTGCACCTCCGGGAGTGTTTAAAGGCTCTGGCATGGAGAAGCTGTTGCTGGATCTGTGATGATCACAGATGTTGTAGCTCCTACTTTTATACCAAAGACTGTAGAAAGAACATTTATTGTTGAAAAATTTATGTTCAAACTCTTTATGTCACCCAAATGAGGATGGGTTCCCCTTTTGAGTCTGGTTCCTCTCAAGGTTTCTTCCTTATAACATCCAAGGGAGTTTTTCCTTGCCACAGTCGCCATGGCTTGCTCATTGGGGATAAATGCACACCATTCACCTTGACTGTTGATTTCTGTAAAGCTGCTTTGAGACAATGTCTGTTGTGAAAAGCGCTATACAAATAAACTTGACTCGACTTGACTTGAACTTTTTCCCATCTTCCGACTGCATCTCTGGAGCTCAGCCACAGTGATCTTTGGGTTCTTCTTTACCTCTTTCACCAAGGCTCTTCTCCCCCGATAGCTCCGTTTGGCCGGACGGCCAGCTCTAGGAAGGGTGCTGGTCGTCCCAAATGTATTTCATTTGAGGATTATGAAGGCCACTGTGCTCTTAGGAACCTTAAGTGCAGCAGAAATTTTTTGTAACAATTCTGTCTCTGAGCTCTTCAGGCAGTTCTTTTGACCTCATGATTCTCATTAGCTCGGACATGCATTGTGATCTGTAAGGTCTTATATAGACAGGTGTGTGGCTTTCCTAATCAAGTCCAATCAGTATAATCAAACACAGCTGGACTCAAGGTGTAGAACCATGTCAAGGATGATCAGAAGAAATAGATAGCAACTGAGTTAAATATGAGTGTCACAGCAAAGGGTCTGAATACTTAGGACCATGTGATATATCAGTTTTTCTTTTGTAATAAATCTGCAACAATGTCAACAATTCTGTGTTTTTCTGTCAAGAGTGAAAAATGTAAGGGGGTACCCCTTACTTTCTGTACCCACTGTGTGTGTGTGTGTGTGTGTATATATATATATATATATATATATATATATATATATATATATATATATATATATATATATACATACACACACACACACACACACACACACACACACACACACACACACACATATATATATATATATATATATATATATATATATATATATATATATATATATATATATATAGCATTTTTTCATGTAGGTAGATTGTTTTTAGTTGGTAGTTTAAAACAGAAAAAGTGTGAGCACCCCTGTAGGTAGATTGTCCCCTGCTTTACCGCAGTTCGAATCTTGCGTTCCCGGTTTATCGCGGAATTGCATTTGCCACATAACTAATTTGTCTTAGCCTCTTTTTTTTACGTCATAAGACACTTCAACTAATAAACAAGCAGAGAAACTATGCATAGGCTATGCTACAACAGAACTGTATACTTTACAGTAAATGTTAAATGTTAAAACCCTAACCCTAACCCTAACCCAAATGTGCTTTTTTTTTCAGATGCCAGCAAAAAGAGCTTAAACTACTCTGTCATATTTGATCAAACATGTCAAAGTAATACATCATTTAAATCTGTAACGGGTCTACTTTCATTTGTGTATGCTCACTATATAAACCAAACGTTGTATTTTTTTAAAATTAAGAAAATAGTCAGGGTGCGCCATTTGTCGCCTTTGTCTGCGTGATCTTCGTTTAGAAACACGTCATCAAAAAGTGCTGAAACACGGCCAAAAGCTGACACACGGAAATAAAAAAATATATCTTTAGACAGCGTAAAGTATGTAGTTTTAGAATAACTTTTGCTACCATCCTCCTTTCTCCCACCTCCTGTACAGTGTCCAGGGGAATCCCCAGGACTGAGCTGGCCTTCCTGATCAGCTTGTCTAGTCTCTTCCTGTCTGCAGTAGAGATGATGCTACCCCAGCACACCACTCCATAGAATATGGCTGATGCCACAACAGAGTCAAAAAAGGTCTTCAGTAGCTCTCCCTGCACTCCAAAAGACCTTAGTCTCCTCAGCAGAAAGAGTCTGCTCTGCCCTTCCTTGTAGATTGCCTTAGTGTTGTCTGTCCAGTCCAGTTTGTTTAGGTGAACACCCAGGTATTTGTAAGAGTCCACTCTCACAATGTCCACTTTCACAAACACTCCCTGAATGTTTACCAATGGAAGTGATAAAGTGTGTTTGTGCCTACGGAAATCCACCACCAGTTCTTTGGTTTTCCCCGCGTTTATCTAGAGGCAGCTCCGTTGGCACCAGTCCACAAAGTTCTGTATAAGTCCTCTGTACTCTCTGTCATCATCATTCGTGATCAGACCGATGATGGCAGAGTCATCAGAAAACTTCTGTAGGTGACAGGTTGCTGAGCTAAACCTGAAGTCTGCAGTGTAGATGGTGAAGAGAAACGGGGCAAGAACCGTTCCCTGCGGGGCTCCAGTGTTGCAGACAATCATGTCAGACTCACAATCACGAGTCCTCACATACTGTGGTCGGTCTGTGAGGTAGTCCAGTATCCAGGCTAACAGATGATGGTCCACTCCCATGTACACCATCTTATCCCTCAGGAGCACAGGTTGGATGGTGTTAAAAGCACTAGAGAAGTCCAAAAACATGACTCTCACAGTGCTCCCAGCCTTTTCCAGGTGTGAAGTAGCCCGATTTAGGAGTAAAATGACTGCGTCTTCCACTCCAATGCCAGGTTGGTAGGCAAACTGAAGTGGATCCCTTGATGGGATTACCAGAGGTCAGAGATGAGTGAGCACCAACCTCTCCAATGTCTTCATCAGATGGGAGGTCAGTGCTACTGGTCGGTAGTCCCCAGGCTCAGGCTCGGGTCAAACATGTACAGCAATATGCCGCACAGCTGGTCTGCACAGGTCTTTAGTAGCCTGGAACTGATGCCGTCTGGGCCCATAGCCTTCCTCGCTTTGATCTTACTGAGCTCCATTCTCACCTGAGCTTCTGTAAGGGGCAGGGTGTATTGGATGGAGTGTTGGCTGGAGGGAATCAGCTCTTCCTTGTTTCCCGATTTAAAAACCCTCTTCTTCTCTTTAAGGAGAGTCTTTATATCAGGGTTAATCCACGGTTTGTTGTTGGGAAAACACCGTACAGTCCTGGTGGGTACAGTATTCTCCACACAGAAATTAATGTAGTCCGTAATACAGTCTGTTAAACTGTCAATATCCTCCCCATGTGGATTGCACAATTCCTCCCACATAGTTGTTTCAAAACAGTCTTTCAGAGCCTCATCGGCCTCATCAGACCATGTCGTCACTGTGCGGGAGGTAGCTGGTTGCATGCATACAAGGGGTTTGTACACAGGTAGGAGATGAACCAGGTTGTGATCCGACCTTCCCAAGGGGGGGAGGGGTGTTGATGTATAGGCCTCCTTTGAGTTTGCATAAAATAAATCCAGTGTTTTATTGTCTCTGGTGTGGCATGAAACATACTGAGTCCGAAGGATTCGAACCATTTCTGTCCACACAGGCTGCCCAGGTGCTTGTTCAGTCTCTTGTCATTTCAAGACTTGACTACTGCAACTCTCTGCTGGCAGGTCTCCCCCGGAGCGCTATTCGTCCACTGCAAATGATCCAAAATGCAGCTGCACGACTTGTGTTCAATCAGCCCAAGTTTTCCCATACCACCCCACTGCTGCGCTCCCTTCACTGGCTTCCAGTAGCTGCACGTATCAGATTCAAAACACTGATGCTTGCCTACAAGGCCAAAAATGGACCAGCACCATCTTACCTCAGTGACCTCATCACATCTCGCACTGCACCACGCTGTCTGAGATCCTCAAGCACTGCTCGATTGGTACCACCTTCTCTCAGAATGAGAGGTAAGTACAATTCAAGGCTCTTCTCTGTTCTGGCACCAAGGTGGTGGAATGAACTTCCCCTAGATGTCCGTACAGCAGAGTCCTTGATTATCTTTAAGCGACGACTAAAGACCTACCTCTTCCTGAAATACCTATATTAGCACTTTCCAAGTTTGTAGAATTCGAGTTATATTTATATTGAGTTTGTAATCTTGCGTACCAGTGTAGATTTATTCATTACTAGAGATTTAAAGCACGTTTGTACGTCGCTCTGGATAAGGGCGTCTGCTAAATGCCGCAAATGTAAATGTAAATGTGGGCAGAGTGGAGGATGGAGGGGCATGATTAAAATCTCCAGAGATAATGAGAAGGGCATTTGGACTCTGTGTTAACAGTCTGTTAACAACAGAATGCAGGACATCGCATGCCGATTTACCGTCAGCAGAGGGGGGAATATACGCAGCTTTGCGATAACATGCGAGAATTCCCTCGGCAGATAGTATGGCCTCATGCTAGCGGCTAACAGCTCAACGTCCTTACAACAGATCTGCTCTTTAATAGTGATGTGTCCAGTTTTACACCATCTATTATTCACAAACACTGCCAGTCCTCCTCCCTTTCTCTTACCGCTCTCCATCGTTCTGTCCGCGCGCAGTAACTCAAATCCATCCAGAGCCACGGTCGTGTCCGGTGTTAGCTTGGTTAGCCATGACTCCATAAACAGCATGATGCTATACTCCCGGAATTCCCTCTGATGCCGGGTAAGAGCCGCTAGCTCGTCCATCTTGTTGTGTAGAGATCTTACATTTCCCATAACGATGGACGGGAGAGTTGGTCTGTAGCGTCTCTTTTTATTCCGACACATAGCTCCAGCACGGTTCCCCCGTCTTCTCCTTCTTAGCTCGCGGGGAATATCCGTTTTTTCTTCTAGTAGCATCGGCGTGTTGCGGAATGCTAACAGCTGATCCCTGGTGTAAACAATAGGACCGTGGCTGTGAACAGAGTTTCCAGATGCGACTGTGAACAAAGTCCAAAAAAATAAATAAAAATAGAGCAAACTCGGTGGCTTTGTTTATGTCCATTGTGCGGCTTCCAAGTTTACACGCATACACTTGAAAATAAAAAACACAAAGTGCCGGAACACTATAAAATAAATTAAAAAAAGCACAAATTAACGGGAGCTGCTGCAACAGGCTTCCACTTGGGCGGCGCCTACCACGCTGAATCATTCTGAGTCATCCTGAGTAAGTACATATTTTATATTTTCTTAAATTATAATTAGTTTGAATCATTATTGCATTGTATATGCAAACAACTTTATCAATGACATTATTATTTGCTCAGCTGTAAATGGTGATGGTGTAAATGTCTGAGATGCATTATGGTCTATGGCCCATCAACAAACATTTATCTGTCCTATTGCCCATCAACAAATAGGCCTATAGGCTATACAATGCATGCTAACAAATATATATTGTTTAAGTGTATTCATCATCCTAAAATATATTGTTTGATTATTTTTAGGAATGTGGCTGCATCACCCTTGCCTTCACTGGAAACTCACACCAGGCCACGCAGGTGTGGTTCACAGATTCACATACCTTTTTCACTGTGCCAAGAACCTGACAGATCTTAAAGATCTCATCGACCTCACTGTTGCCAGGAAAAAGAGGTTGTAAGGTATATAGCTCTGCCATAATGCAGCCAACTGCCCACATGTCGATAGGAGAGCTATACACAGATGACCTAAGAAGCACCTCTGGAGCCCGATACCTGCATGCAAGTGCACACACAGATAGGCAAACAAACACACAAAGATGTTATGTTATGCATCATAGTCATTTATAGCAAATAAATAAGTGAAATGAAATAATACACAGAAGTAAATTCACCATTAATTTAACCTTTTTTTTAAGTCAACATTGAGTTAAACATGCCTGCCAGAGATAATTAATGACGTCCACATTCATGTCTGTCTTTCATGCCCTACGTGTATTTGTTGTCTCTCTTTGTTTTTACTCATTTAATGTCTCCACTGTAATTGAGTAGTTTTTTGTGCACTTCTACTTTTTAAAGTGAACCTCACGCCATAAGTAAATTTAAAGGGAAACCCTTTAGTGAACCTTTTAGTATTTCTATTCTATTTTAATATTTATCTCAAGTAAATATGACCCAAAACATAATTACATAACATATCGTATAATATAACAATAAGATTACCAAACATGTCCAAAGTACAAAGTGAACACAATAAAAAAAAGACAAAAATAATATACTTGACCATTAAGGAAAATTATCTAATATAAGATATCTGTGAGTGGCAAAAGGATTAACCTCTAGGATTAGCAGTTAATTTGATGGTCTAATTAGAGTCCACCCGTTTTCAAATAATAGGACAAAAATCATGTGCCAGTGTGTTTCATGTTTTATTTAAAGAACAGGGATCAACCACAGTCTGATCTTTACCACATGTGATGAGCATGCTATCCCACTCCTCTTTTTCTATAAATAAGATAGTCAGAGCTCATAAAGGAGCACCAGCTCGAGGTCAATGTGGTGATCCGAGCTGCAAACCTCAGTGATGTGGCTTACATGACTGTCATTCATGAGAAGCTCTTCCCTGAGATCAACCTGATGACCTATCAAGCCGTTTTATTTTAGATTTGTTTGAAATTTTCCCTTTGAAACATCACTTGCGATTACATTTACAACATTTGGCCAACGGCCTTATCCAAAGCGACTCACAATTATCTCACTAAGTAGTTGAGAATTAGGGCCTTGCTCAAGGTCCTTCCAGTGGCAGTTTAGAGGTGTTGGGATTTGAACTCACCACCTTCTGTTCAGCAGTCAAACACCTTTGTGCTACCCCTTCTTGGTGGTACCACTACACTAGCAATGTCCCTTTGTAACAATGCGAACAACCAGCCTATATTAAATCTGAATAAATGTAATATATATTTTATAAATAAATTGAATATATTTCTGTGTTGAGTTTCCATCTGATCTAAAACTTGCCATTCATTGTTTAAGAGTACTCACTACAGACAAATACAAAGGCTGAGTAAGAACCTTTTATTTTTTATAATTGGGCAAACAATCGAAATCATTACAAATTAAACTGTAAAAACAAATGTTTCATGAATTAAACAAAAATAAATAAACATAAATCGGTGTTGACAGCTCCACTATGTAAGACTGTCAGACTGTTGGTATTTTTTTAAGGCTTGTTTAGTCATTTAGTCCCTATGATTATTTTTGGACTACCGTATTTTTCGGACTATAAGCCGCTAATTTTTTCCCACGTTTTGAAAGCCGCAGCTTAAACAACGAAGCGGCTTATTTATGAATTTTTCCTGGGTTTTTCCCGGTTTCACAAACTTCAAGCCAAAAAACTGAACCCCATAACATTAGACCAATTCAATTTCCGAACTTGAAACGAAAAAACGCACCTCACCTGTGTTCTGAGCTGCACGGCTTCGGGAGAAAAACTTCCACCGATGGAGATTTTTAAAAGCACGACGATGCCAAAAGATAAACTCCAGAGAGAAATAGTTGTGAAAGGAAGGAGGAAGACAGTGAACAATGACTTTCTTGGTAGGCTACTGTTTAGATACAAGCCGTTGTAACGCGTTGAGTCTGGTTCATGGGATAGCTCGCTAACTCCAGTTAACAGAAATCATATAAGCACAGATAGGTTTCCAAAACTCGTGCTTTCAAATTTTTCTTGGCAACAGCGTTACGGGTTAGTCAAAGAAACTTAGAAATGAGCATCAGAAAATAATAAGGACATAATCCTCAGTCTTGCACACATGCATTAATAGCGGAAAAATGCGGCAGCAGGCTATTCCCAAAATACCGCTATACTCCTAAATGAAGCGCAACATATTTTACCCGTTACACCGTGTAACAGACACTGTCTTTCCTTAAAGCCTGTGTAAAGTTCATTAGTTTCAATGTAGACGGCTTATAGACAGGTGCGGTTTATTTATGTTTCAAATAAAAATCTTTGTCAATTTCAGTGGGTGCGGCTTATATATGGGTGCGCTTTATAGTCCGGAAATTACGGTACTTGATTTAGCCTTAGTACTGAAAAAATAACCTTTTTTATCAGAACATTCCTATTTATTGGTTTGCCACATTTATGTGTCTATGAGGAGTAAGTGAAAGCTCTCTCACCATCGTGTGGAGACATAGTCTGTATAGGGAGGCCGAGAACGGATCTTTCTGGCCAGACCGAAGTCTGCAATTTTCACCAGTTCAGGACTCATACACAGTAAATTCTCTGGCTTTACATCCCAATGAAAAAATCCTGAATAAAGAATAAAGTTAAACAAAAAAATTATAAGTAGCCATGACAAAGTGTTTGTTGTATTTCAAAAATAGACAGAAAAACAAACAGTAAAGCAGTGTAGGTAAACCTAGCACATGATCCTCAGGAACATCAGAGAACAAACATATAGATTGTCTCAATTACAACAATAATAAACATGCCTCATTGCAGTAACAACAGATATTAACTGTATAAAACCAGCCACTAGAGTAGAGTTCACATTCTAGTGCTTAAAGCTGTTAACCAGAGTATGGAAACTGTTTTGTGAGGTAAACTTGCTCAACAAAGCTTCCAAATTCTAAATCTAACATTTCTAAATAATTAAAATTTCTATTTGAGGTTTATGTGGATTGATATTTTAGCAGAATTTAGCACCTACAGCAGATAGTTAAAGCTCTAGGTAAAAGAACCAACAAAGATACAAAAGACTGAATAATTTTGTATCTTTGTTGGTTCTTTTACCTAGAGCTTTAACTATCTGCTGTAGGTGCTAAATTCTGCTAAAATATCAATCCACATAAACCTCAAATAGAAATTTTAATTATTTAGAAATGTTAGATTTAGAATTTGGAAGCTTTGTTGAGCAAGTTTACCATGCTTGTGCACAAATGCCAAACCAGAGAGCACTTGAAACATGATGTTCTGTGTTTCATTTTCAGTGAACATCTTATGTTCTCTGATTGCAGAGCATTTCATGCACATAAGAAAGGAGAAAAAAGAAAGATAACTATAGTATAGAGCAATAAAGAGAGCCCCAAGAAACATCTCACCCATAGGTTGTGTGAGACAAATTGTATTCTTTTTTCCCAGACATATTTATTTGGACTGTTGTGTTAAATGTCAGAGCTTCAGTTTAACTGCATGCCTTTGCTATCTGAGCCACTCGCACATCCTATCACTAAAGAGATAAGAAAAATTCTGAGCCTTCACCAGTTTTTGTCAACCCCTTTAATAACTGCTTGACTTTTACTCACACAGCTGTTCTTCTTTATTAACCATAAATATTATAGTCCTGAGAAAGTAACCTACCATGCTTATGAATAAATAAATAATAAACCATGCTTATGAGCCCCTGCAATATCTGAAAGGTTATGTTCCTGATGACTGACTCAGGGAACAACTTGTTTCTAGAGACAAGAAAATTAACACAAATGTCAAATGACTCTGGGTTTGATTCTATGAGAATTATTTAATGGAATTTCATATAGTTAAGTAATCACTATGATTTTGAATTAAAAAAAAAATGTTGAAAAAAATTAACAAAAATGTCTTCCTTACAGTAGACAATGCAAAGTTAAACCTGTCTTGGGTCAGTCTGTAAAATCTACAGATTTTATACCTGTCTTTCATCAGCTGGTAGAGATTTTCCTTCATACACTCAAACACGAAGTACAATTGGTCATTTTCTCTGATTACTTCCTTTAGTTTCACCAAGTTGGCATGATTCAGTTTCTTTAGTGACTGAAACATACCAAAATTCATTTTAAATGTTACATCGTTTCATTGTTTGAAAGTGATTCTATCATAGTAATAAAAAACAGAATAAATAATATTATTTCAGTGGATGATGGTAGTAAAACTCACCTTCACTTCTCTTAGGTTCATACACTCCTCCCAGGAGTAAAACTTTCTCTTCATTCTATGAAAGAAAAAATAATAGACAAGCTTAATTTCCATTGCTTCATTGTTTAACAAAAGACCACACATTAATGTTTCTTTGTAACTTATTTGTATGGACAAAACAGTCATACTATGTTTGGAAAAAGTTAACACTAAACATCATAGACATAGACATGACATTTAACAATTAATTTCCTTTTCCTAAAATTCCAAAACTTTTGATCTTTACAAAATCTTTACAAAAATTTTAGTCAAAGACAAATACATTTATCAATTTTATGTGGTTATTTTTAGTTTTACAGTTATTAGTTTAATTAGATTTCAAAATCTACAACACATCAATTCTAATTTAAAATGATGAATAAATGGGCACAAAAACAAAAAAAGGTTACTAAATGGTACATTTATTATACTAAGCAGCATTTAGTATTTGTGAAAATATATGTTCACACAAAAATTATTACCATTATCACCATCCCTTTACAGAAAACACACAAGGTGTAATGTTCAACAAATCGATATATTTGTTTCAAACACTTTATGACTTTTATGACATGAATTATCCTCCTGCTTTCTGCAAATTATTGTTTTTTAAACTGTATCATTCATCTGACAAACACTGTCATCTTAAATGTCAGGAGCATTTTCATATCTGATACAGTGTACCACTCTTTTTTTCCCCCAAATGTTTGAATAGTTTTTTGTAATATATTTTCTGTTTGCATGTTGCCATGCCAATGCAGTAGTAACAGCCCATCAAGTATTGTATTAATAGATCCAGGTTAACAGAGACTTTTTAAAATTTATTATTCAAAATTGTACTTAAAAAAGAAGACTGGTGCAAAAAGTCAAATGTACCAGATCGTACCAGAACTGTTATACTAAATATCAGCACTTTTGGAGAACATTGTAATACATGAAATAGAAAGTCTTCTTCTTTCGGCTGCTCCTGTTAGGGGTCACCACAACAGATCATCCTGATTCATATCACTCTGTCCTCTACTTCTGCCTCTATCAAACCAACCACATGCAGGTCTTTCCTCACCTACTCCTCTGCCTTCCTCTTTCCCTTCTGCCTGGTTCTACCCTCAGCAGTCTTCTACCGATATACCCATGTCCCTCCTCTGCCCGTGTCCAAACCATTTCAATCAAGCCTCTCTCACCTTGTCAACAAGCTTCCTACCTGCGTGGTCCCTCTATTAAATTATTTTTTCTATCCTATCCATACTCGTTACTTCCAATGAAAATCAAAGCATCTTCAGCTCCGCCTCCTGTCTTATTGTCAATGCCACTGTCTCTAAACTATACAACATAGCTCACCATAGTCTTTCACTCTTGCAGATGTCCTTCTAACACATATCACTCCTGCCACTCTTCTCCACCCACTTCACCCTGCCTCCACTCTTTTCTTCACTTCATTAACACACTCTCCATTACTTTGCACTGTTGACCCCAGGTACCTGAACTCCTCCACCTCTTCTCTCTGCAACCGCACCCCTCAACTGCCCTCCCTCTCATTCACAAATGCACTCTGTCTTACTCCTACTGATTTTCATTCCCCTTCTCTCCACCACGTACCTCCACCTCTCCAGGCTCTTCTTAACCAGCTCCCTGCTCTCACCACAAATCACAATATCATCCGCAAACATCAGAGTCCAGGGAGACTCCTGTCTGACCTCGTCCGTCAACCATCACCACTGCAAACAGGAAAGTGCTTCCAGCCTGGCTTCCACTACTCTTTCCCATAACTTCATGGTGTGACTGATCAACTTAATTTCCCTGTAGTTACTGCAGGTCTGCACATCTCCCTCATTCTTAAAGATTGGTACCAGCACACTCCTTCTTCAATCATCAGGCATCCTCTCACCTTCAAAAATTTTGTTGAGCAACCTGGTTAAAAACTACACTGCACTCCACGCATATGCCTTTTTCTTGGCTTTTGCCACATCCCTCTTTACCTGCTGCCGCATCTCCTTGTACTCCTGCCTACTTTTATCCACGTCTCTTTGTCTTCCTTTCTCTTTCCAGATGTCACACCAAGTACCTTTCTAGCTGTCCCTCTTATCACTTCTGCACTAGTTGCCCAATCATCCAGCACCTCTTCACCACCACCGAGCCCCTGTCTGACCTCTTCCCTGAATCTCATACTACAGTCTTCCTCCTTTAGTTTCCACCATCTTATTCTTCTTTCAGGTCTCACTCTCCTCCTCTTCTTCTTCTTCACCTCCAAAACCATCCTACAGACCACCATCTGATGCTGTCTAGCTACACTGCCCCCTGCCAACACCTTACAGTCCCTAATCTCCTTCAGGTTGCATCTCCTACATAGAACATAGTCCACCTGTGTGCACCTTCCACCACTCTTATACCTCACCCTATGATCCTCCTTCTTCTTAAAATAAGTGTTCACCACTGCCATTTCTATCCTTTTAGCAAAATCTACCACCATCTGTCCTCCCACATTCCACTCCTTAAGGCCATACCTACCCTGTTGACTAACAATAACCGTGGCAGTCGTTGGTAACCCAGGCCTCGACCGATCTAGTATGAAAGTTCTCTAAATAGCTGCTCAAAATTCCTTTAAATAAAATCCTTCTCATCACGGTCCCTCTGCCTAGCCAATTAATACAAATCCTTTTCTCCTTCTTCCTTCCTTCCTTCCTCCAACTTCTAATACAGTTTATAATATGCTATTTCCTTAGCTTTTTCCACATTCCTTATTACCTGTTCCTTGCAGCTCCTTGTAATCCAGCCTACGTTTTTTATCTCTCTGGTGAGCCCAACTCTGTTTTGACAACCTCATTTTTCCTTATTTATTCTTGTACTTCCTCATGCCACCACCATGGCTCTTCCTTTCTCTTTGCAGATCACACCAAATACTTCCTAACTATCTCTAATATCACATGTAATTGATAGTGTTGATATGTTGATTGATAGTGGCTGAATTTTTTTTATAAAAATAAAAAAAAACTTTCGAAACACCAGTGACAGAAAATGTAATACTCTAAGCTATGACCCCTTGTTGTAACCACTGAAAGTACTAACAATATTAACAGACTTTATTATAAAATACAAATCTAGTGCAACAGTTGGTGCCTGAAAACTAATAGAAGCATAAGTGTAGACCTGTCTGAATGTGCAATTCAAAGCATCCTCATTTTTTGATGTTGCACTAAAGTGGCCTAGGCCCTGAGCACTTTTACTATGTTTTTTTTTTCACTGTAACTGGAGTATCATTTTGCATTTTGCATCATTTTGCATGGCACCCGTTTGTTCTGGATTTATTTAAATTATAAGGGATAATACTGAACTGAGCACTATGGGATTTATATGATTTTCACAGATTTTGCAAGGATATATTAAACTCAATCAATGGCAGAATTAGAGTATACAGTGGGAAAATAATTATTCAATCCCCTGCTGATTTTGTTAATTTACTTCCTTACAAAGAAATGAACAGTCTAAAATTGTGGTATGAAAGGTTTATTTTAACAGAGAGAGACAGAATATTTTTTAAAAAGCCATAAAAAACATTAAAGAAAGGTTATAAATTAATTTGTATTTCATTGAGTGAAATAAGTATTTGATTTCGTACCAAATTAGCAAGAATTCTGACTCCCACAGGACCAAATAGGTAGTGTCCCTTTAGGAAAGTACTCACAGAATTAACCTCTTCTATTCAAACCTCTTTACCACCATGGGAAAGACCAAAAAGCTGTCAAAAGATTGTAGACCTGCACCAGCCTGGAATGGGCTACAAGACCATTAGATTGTTGCCTTGCCCGTATTTTTCTGGTCATTGTCATGCTGGAAGACTCATCCACCACCCATCTTCAGTGTTCTGGTTGAGGCCAGCAGGTTCTCATCCAAGATTCTACAGTGCATGGCCCTGTTCATGTGGTGAAGTCTTCCTTTACACTTAGCAGACAAACAGCCCCAAAGCAGAATGTTTCCTCCTACATGTTTGACAGTGGGGATGTGTTCTCGGGGTCATATCCAGCATTTCTCTGCCTCCAAACACGACGTGTCGAGTTGATGCCGAAGAGCTTAATTTTGGTCTCATCTGACCACATCACATTTTCCCAAGCCTTCTCTGAATCATTCAGGTGTGCATTGACAAACATCAGACAGGTCTGTTTACATTCTTGAACAAAAAGACGTTGGTGTGTTACCAATGGTTTTCTTGGTGACTGTGGTCCCAGCTCTCTTGAGATAATTAACAATCTCTTCCCGTGTAATTCTGGGCTGATCCCTCACCTTTCTCAGAATCATCCTATCCCCATGAGGTGAGATTTTGCATGGTAATGATGATGTCAAGAACAAAACATTTTTTTAAATAAATGTTTTGTTTCTTAGTTTTATGCCAACTTTTATGCCAACTTAATTCTCTATTTCATTATAGGTCACAGCACAGAAGAGCCTGTATCCTGGCACATTTATAATCCTCTTAGATGGGCTTGCTTCATTCTTTTCACAAAAAAATGTTTTTTTGAAAGACTCCCTCCTGTTCATATTATTTTAAAATAATTTTGTGATCTTTGCGGTGTGGACAGCATTGACTATAAAATAACTCTTATCATAAGGTTGGGGGTTAAAGCTCCAAGCTGCCACTCTTGGGCCCAAGTGTAAAGCACCTTTACTTATGCGTCAGGGTTCACATAAATTTGCCCATATGGTGTATAATGACTAAGAAGATGCAAAAAAACCCATTACATTTAAATTTAGGAGTATGCCTAGAACCATCGTTATAAATTCAAGCACAACAGGGATATTAATCATATATATCATCTATAATCATATATATCATCTATAATCATATATATATATATATATATATATATATATATATATATATATATATATATATATATATATATATATATGATTATAGATGATGTCTCCCTGTTGTGCTTGAATTTATAACGATGGTTCTAGGCATACTCCTAAATTTAAATGTAATGGGTTTTTTTGCATCTTCTTAGTCATTATACACCAAAACTGTATGATACCAGCTTTGCACACAGTGACAAAGTGTTTTTGGAAGTGATTATGGATGGTGTGTCTTGAGGCATGGGATGCTTTTGATTTACCCCACACATAACGTTTTTATTTATGACCGAAAAGCTCTATATTGGTCACATGCTTTCAGATGGCAGTTTTTGAGAGATGCTTCTTTCTACCTTTCCAAAAATGTCAGCGTTAATCAGGGATTTTGATATGGTTGACTGGTCCACCATTACACCCCTCTTGCCACTAAACTCTGTAGCACCTTTAAAGGGATTGATGTCCTCTTTGTGGCTCACAAGTCTCCTTCTTTTTGAGAGATTTGAGAGGCACTTTATGCCTAATTTTCAGACTTCCAATTCAGAAAATGGTAATAGTGCACAGGTAAATGCCAATAGTTAAGTATTGTGTCCTTGTTAAGGCAGTTTATCTCAGCAGTGCTACCTGACAGCTTCCATATAACAGGAGTTAAATATACAAGAAAAATATTCAGTTTATTATTTTTCACAAATAAAACGTGTCCCTTACAATAACTAATTTTGAGTTCCAGTGTCTTAAAATAAAATATTTAACCAAATTAAATTCTAAAGCACCATCTGTGCATTACATAAATAAAGGAATAAATAAAAAACAAACTAGCAGATTTACTTTAAGATGCAAATCACTGTAACACAATAACAGAAAGGCCAGATGCCTTTAGCAGCCATTCATTGCAAAAGACTTGCATCCATGTTGTCCAACGACTTTCAAGCCTGTGAAAATTGAGAGGCCTATGTAAAAAAAAAAAATTCTTCTTATAAATGTACAATTTTCATGGTATACAGAGGCAAAATTATGAAAAACTGTGTTACTCTCCAAATACAGATAACACTGAATTCAATTCAGGTTTTTTGTAGCACCTTTATCAATAGACATTGTCCAAAAGCAGCTTTAAAAAAAAAAAAAAAGTTATAAAATTAGAATGTTAGTGCCTATAATTTAACCCTTAATTTAAGTTTATCCATAAAGCCAGTGGTGACAGTGGCAAGGAAAAAACTGGTATGGTATGAGGAAGAAACCCTGAGAGGAACCAGATTAAAAACTTCATGGAACTTTAAGGTTGTTCATGTCGAACAGTCCTCAGCTTCGCAGCCAAATATGTTTTACATATGTACACAGATTTAGTACACCTCTTTTTATAGCATGATATTCCCTGATGACAGAAGCCTCTTTCAGCAGGATAATATTCACTGAAACACTTAAATTAGCACTTTTCAAGTTTGCTTTGTAGAATTCAAGAGTTATATTTATATTAAGTTTGTGATCTTGCATACCAGTGTAGATTTATTTATTGCTAGAGACTCAAAGCACGTTTGTACGTCGCTCTGGATAAGGGCGTCTGCCAAATGCTGCAAATGTAAAATGCAAATAATATACCCTGCTGGAGGCAGTTATAAAGGCAAATGTTGTGTATATACACTGTTCAATAGTATTTATATGTCACATTCAAAATAAAAAGATACAAAGATGCTAAGACACCACTTAGAGTTTCACTTTTTTACCAGTTTTACTGTTATAAAGAACACTATCTATAAAATCTAACACAATGCTTAATTACAAAATACATTTATTTTTTCTTAATTTACACAACTCTGGTTTTTTTTAAATTATTATTATTTTAAGAGCTGCTATCTGTGGAAAGAACGAAGCAAGCCTACCTAAGAGGATTATAAATGTGCCAGGATACAGGCTCTTCTTGTGCTGTGACCTATAATAAAATAGAGAATGAAGTCCGTAAATGGTGGCATAAAACTAAGAAACAAAACTTTTATTTAAAACAATGTTTTGATCTTGGCATCATCAACCCGCTGTTACATAACCCTATCCTGGGGAAATTATTAAGGTACGAGATAATGAAAGCAAATTGGATTTTATACTACATTTTAAACCGATTTAATCCTATACTTTCTGCAATGCCTTTTTTGCATTTTATACCTGAATCATAGCATCGAGTATTTAAATGTTTAGATAAACATTAGTCACTTTTGCCTAAATTATTAATATAATTATAAACTTATCTATTAAAAAAAACAAAACAAAAAAACCAGAGGATTATGGCAGCTTGAAGTGGTTTGCTACACTCAACTTGGCAAGTAATCGGTTAGAAAAGGAGTTTTGGAGGAATCAGACAAGTAAATGAACAAATTCTCTGTAGCGTAGGCGAAACCAGCCACATTATTTTAAGCTCGTCTGAGACATAGAATGTGTTTTGCTGTAACAGATAACTCGATAATCTCGTCGGTTAAATTCAGCCTATGTTTTAACTGATCTAAAGCCTTTTCATTTTTTAAACTCACCGCATGTTTCCGTTGTCTGGGACAGAAGATAGCGAAGCTGTGGGTAGGATAATAGGTTAAATACACTCGTCTGTCCAGATAAATCGTGTATTGTCGTGTCTATGGCAACGAGGACTCTATCATTACGAACATGCGTCACATGAACGGGCAGGCATGGGCTTGTGGGATATGTTGTCTGCCAGAGCAAAGGCGATTAAGAAGATTTGTGTATTAAGTTATTATTTTTAAAAGCTGCTTTCAGGTTGAACTGTTTACTCAATACTATATATAAGTCACTATATGATGCATTATAAGTCACTATATTATGCATTATAAGTCACTATATTATGCATTATAAGTCACTAAATGATGCAATAATGGAAAATACCTTTTTGCTCCCGCATGAGGAAGTCACTGGTTGGAGAACTATTAACGAATGAGTGTTGAGTCTGAACGAGAGTAATATTGTGAAGATTGGCTGAATACAGTGTACTAAATACAAAATAATAAGTCAGAAAACACAACCACAATTCCGAACCATACAAACAAATCTTAAACCAAAATAGCAAACCATAACAAGAGCAATTTAGACAAATCGGAAGTGTTGTGTTTACGTGTATTTGTCAGGAGATGGTGCTGTAATCTACATGTTCGTAAAGGTGTAACGTAGGCGCTAATGTGAGTTGTTGCACCCGCTGCCAATTATGTAACTTTACGAATACGTGCAACCTTCTCCCTTTTTCTTAATTCTGTCATAGCTAATCTTGCCGTAGTTTTTACTTGCACTTTGATAGGATTAGTAAGGAGGAAGTGAGAGCAGCGAATAAGAGGATGAAAAGTGGAAAGTCTGTTGGATCAGATGACATACCGGTAGAAGCATGGAGATGTTTAGGAGAGATGGCAGTGGAGTTTTTAAAAAAATTGTTTAACAGGATTTTGGAAGGTGAGAGGAATAGAGGAGTGTGCTGGTACCGATCTTTAAGAATACGGGAGATGTGCAGACCTGCAATAACTACAGGGGAATTAAGTTGATCAGTCACACCATGAAGTTATGGGAAAGAGTAGTGAAAGTCAGGCTGAGAGAAGAGGGGACCATCTGTGAGCAACAGTATGGTTTTATGCCGAGGAAGAGCACCACAGACGCATTATTTGCTTTGAAAATGTTGATGGAGAAGTATAGAGGAGGTCAGAAGGAGTTCCATTGTGTGTTTGTGGATTTAGAGAAAGCGTACGACAGGGTGCAGAGAGAGGAGTTGTGGTATGAGGTGTCAGGTGTGTCAGAGAAGTATGTGAGGGTGGTGCAGGACATGTATGAGGACAGTGTGACAGCAGTAAAGTGTGCAGTAGGAACGACAGACTGGTTCAAGGTGGAGGTTGGACGGCTCTGAGCCCTTTCCTGTTTGCATTGGTGATGGACAGGTTGACGGAAGAGGTCAGACAGGAGTCTCCATGGACTATGATATTGTTATTTGTGGTGAGAGTAGGGAGCAGGTTGAGTAGAGCCTGGAGAGGTGGAGGTACGCGCTGGAGAGAGGAGGAATGAAAGTCAGTAGGAGTGAGACAGAGTACATGTGTGTAAATGAGGAGGAGGGCAGTTGAGGGGTGCGGTTGCAGGGAGAAGAGGTGGAGATAGTGGAGGAGTTCAGGTACCTGGGGTCAACAGTGCAAACTAATGGAGAGTGTGTTAGAGAAGTGAAGTAAAGAGTGCAGGCAAGGTGGAGTGGGTGGAGAAGAGTGGCAGGAGTGATTTGTTATAGAAGAGTATCTGCAAGAGTGAAAGGGAATGTTTATAGGAGTGTGGTGAGACCTGCTATGTTGTATGGTTTATAGACAATGGCATTGAGTAAAAGACAGGAGGTGAAACTGGAGGTAGCAGAGCTAAAGATGTTAAGGTTTTCGTTATGAGTGACGAGGATGGACAGGATTAAAAATGATCTTATTAGAGGGACAGTGCATGTAGGATGTTTTGGAGACAAGGTGAGGGAGGTGAGATTGAGATGGTTTGGACATTTGCAGAGGAGGGACATGTGGTATATAGGTAGGAGAATGCTGAGGATGGAGCCACGAGGAAGGAGGAAAAGAGGAAGACCAAGAAAGAGGCAGATTTAAAGGACAGGGTGGTATGGAGACGGATGATCCGCTGTGGCGACTCCTATTGGGAGAAGCCGAAAGAAGAAGAAGTAGAAGATTAATCAATAAATAATTAATAAATTAATTAATAAAGATTCACATTTCATGTATAGCACATTTATCGATTTTCAACACTCCAATCCAGTTCTTACTCATTTAATTGTGTAATGCAATAGTTTGAAATAATAAAAAAACTAGTTTGGAGTCATGACGTTTTATTTTATGAATGTAAAATTCCCCCCCCCCCCCCCCCGTGAAAATGAACAATTGTATAAGCTATGCCTTATTTATAAACGGTCATGATTTTTACGGAAACATAGCTCAATGACAACATTCACAGCAGCGCCATTGTGCTCAAGGGTCGCAGTGTTTTCCGTGCGGACAGAACGGCAGTGGACTCTGGTAAGCGTAAGTGTGGAGGTCTTTGCCTTTATGCTAACAAATCATGGTGCACAGACTCTACCATAACTGAAAGTCATTGCTCAGTCTCTGCTCATTTAGAGTTTTTAATGATTAAGTGCAGGCCCTTATATTTACTGAGAATTCTCAGCCAATGTTGTGATTGCAGTGTACACTCCTCCGGACGCTAAAGCTAAGCTAGCTATGGAAGAACTGCACGCAGCTATCAACAAACAAGTGTCTGCACATCCCGAAGGAGTTTTAATCATTGCTGGAGACTTTAACCACTCCAACCTGAGTAATACCAAAGTTTCACCATATTGTCTCCTGCTCTACAAGAGCATTTGAGTCATGTCTCTTTGTTCATGATACCCAAATACACACCACTAATCAAACGGGTGAAACCAGCTGTGAGGATAGTAAAGGTATGGCCAGAGGGAGACATTTCTTCTCTAAAGCAACAGTTTCCGGATACTGACTGGAACATGTTTGCCTCAAAGGCCACACTGGACTCTCACCCAGACATGGACATCTACACATCATCTGTTTTGGACCATATCAACATGTGTATTGACAATGTCACTACCGTTAAACACGTGAAATGCTTTTCTTTTCAGAATCTTCCGGGCACACAGTGCGCACTTCCGGTTTTGTGGCACGTACTTCCGTGTTGGCGGCCATCTTGCAGCTTTTCCCCACGACTCCCTGTATTTAAGGACACCCAAGACTTTAGCTGGGGGATAGATTATTATAAAGAACCACTTTAGAGTGGTTTTTGTTTTGTGTTTCTGCTCTGCCCTTCATATTTCTGTTCGCTGGTTTTTGATTTTTTTGGACTGTTTTTTGGATTTGGTTCTGTCTTCCCTGCATTGCCCTGCTGCCTGTGTTTAGACTCTGGACTGTTTTTTTAGACTGTGTGTTTGTCTTGCCCTGCTTGATACTTTTCATATGAAAGACCGTTTTTACCTAACTCCTGCTCGGATCCTGCATTTGGGTCCTCACTTACCCAGCCACACCCACATGCCCTGACAGAATCATCTGGCCATGCATTAAGTCCCGTGAGTTACTGACAGTCCTAATCAGAAGCCATGGAATGACTCTGAGGTCCCTCTCTCTTAAAAGGAGAAAATCCTGACAATTCCATATATCAAGAGAATTAATTAATGAAGGTTGGAAGGAATAATGAAATTTGTTAAAGCATGCTGAAATAAGCATAACACACATTTTCTGTGTAAAGCTGCTTTGAGACAATGTTCATTGTTAAAAGAGCTATACAAATAAAAATAAATTGAATGGAATATCTTTAGAAAATGTTTATTACCCAAATGAGGTCTAACAAATTAAAACTATTTAATTTAAGTTTAGCATTTATTTAATTTAATCAATTTAACAAATTAATTACTAAATTTTTTTAATTACTACATTTTATTAGTATAATAAATTGTCTATTGCATTAATTTTATTTGTTTTATTTTATTTTCATATATATTTATAAAATATAATTTTATATATTATTAAACAAAGCAAGCATTTTATTTAAAATTGTTTTTAAAATGTAAACTGTTGATGTTCGCAAATGTTAATAATCATCTTCTTTTTTTGGCTGCTCCCTTTAGGGGTCACCACAGTGGATCATCCGTCTCAATACTACACTGTCCTCTACATCTGCCTCTTTTAAATCAACTACCTGCATGTTTTCTTTTGGCCAACAGTAGCCCAATTTCCACCGGTACCCTGTTGGCTAACAATGCCTGTGGCAGTCGTTGGTAACCCGGGCCTCGACCAATACGGTATGAATTTCTGATTCGTGATCCGCATATTGATTTGGCACATGTTTTACGCTGGATGCCCTTCCTAACGCAAACCCTCCCCATTTATCCGGGCTTGGGACCTGCACTTAGAGTGCACTGGCTTGTGCAACCCTAATTGCTGGGTTGCAAATGTTAATAATCATATACTCTGTTAATACAAACAATGAACAATTTTTGTTTTGGACTTCTTCCCCCTAACTGTACCAAAACGTACTATGTATTTTGTGTATTCAGACCCTCTTAACTTTTTTCAGTTTTGTTATGTTGCAGCCTGATATTACATTTGTTCAGATTGAAATTTTTTTCTCATTAATCTACAGTCAGTACCCCATCTTCAACAACACTTTGAAAATAAGCCTATTTCTCTTGATCATTGCTGAGAGGTTTCTACACCTTGACTAGGGTGGGCAAACTGTGGTAGTGGCCCCAACACCTATTCCAGTTCTCCACATAACTAATATTTACAAAATTAGAAAAAAAAAACCCAAAAAAACTAAAATGGAACAGTTATAATGAAACAGCTTTGAAAACTTAAAACCTTAACTGTATTTTAACTTTAAACTTTATAAATCTTGTTTTTATTGGATCAGATTAGTTCTCAAATAATTTATATCCGAAATCAACTTATCAAGCCTATTTTTTTTACTGTCATGTAAAGTATAAATGTCACCTAAATATATTATCAGCATCACTGTAGTGCAATATAAATCCTTACACTGTACAAGAGAGGGGGGACACATTTCTCAGGCCTTCAGGAATTTCTGTTGCCCCTGTGATTTTTGTGTAAATGAATCCCCTGTGGGTGAAGTTAGATAAATAGATGAGATGATAAGATAGAGAAAAAGCACTTTGTATCCATACACCTTTATTTACTATTTACATTTTTTAAGCATATGATTTGCATTTTCAAAGCTAATAGTTGTGGGGATAAAATCCTTTCCAAAAAGGAAAAAACAGTTAATCCACTTTCTTCTTGTGGGAAAAAATAAGTACGTATGATTCAAGCTAATTGAAACCACTTTTCTAGAAAACTTCTCAACAGTAAAGCTTAACTTAGACGAGTAACCAAAAATGACAACACAATGTTTTGTGCCCTGCATTATAGTTTATCTGTGACTGCAACCAAACTGGACTGTTGTCCTTTAAGGTATTTAACTTTTTAATATATGGTTTAAATATTGGTTGTTAAATATTCTCAGGTAAGAATGTGAAGTTTAAAAGTACTTTAGTTTATAATTGCTTTGTTTGTAAAAAAAAAAAAAATAATAATAATAATAATTAAATAAATAATAATAATAATGATAATAATAATAATGTAAAATCATAATAATAATAATAATAATAATAATAATAATAATAATAATATTATTTGTAATGTGAACCCAGCCAACATTTTCTTTATATGGGCCCATTTGGGTTACAAATGGGTCCAAAGTGGGCTACATAAAGGACCCCTATGGGACCCACATGACTCAATCATGGGTCAACCCACAAATGGCCCCTTTATGGGGTTGTTGTGGGACCACAGTGGGTGAGATTTGGGTCCCATTTTATTAATTTCATCATTGATTTCTGTGGGTGAACTTAATGTACTACTATGGAAAATCCACTGTCAAACCATTTCAAACCTCAGTTACAATGTAAAACTGTGCCTGACCAAACAAATAACTAATATTAGTTGATTTTATGTGCTGCTCTATCTTTAAAATTACATGGTTGAGTATTTGAACTGTGAAAAATAAATGACAAACTCAGAATGTGTAAATCACATTTAATTCAAATTAATTCAAGTAAACAAGAAACAGGAATAACATAATTACTGAGTAAAATAGTTCACTGGTGGGTCTATGCAGATTCCTCGGCTGCACACCTACAAAACAGTAAAGAAAGAGAAGACAGAAAAGGCAATTTAGTACATTTTAAAATACTACCATTCAAAGCAGCATCTAAAAAAAAAACATGCATCAATATAATTAAGACATATCGTAGAATCTGATCAGTGAATTGTTCCCACCTCTGCCTCACACAGTAATAACTTATGCCGGGGGACCAGTCATGGAATCCAAAACTTATGAATGTAACAATTGAAATATCAATCTTGATTCTGAACTTGACTCTTAAACAAATATTTGGCCATTACCATTGATTCTGATCAGCTGAAAGATGTAAGTCACACCTAGGATCACGGTGGCCCAGAAAGATCAACGCACTGCAACTGAAGAAAACATATGCAAATAGAAAAAACACCAGCAAATTAAGAAAACATCTTCATCAGTTAAACAACTCGTGCTGCAAATCCTCACAACGCAACTAAATACAGAAACGTCCTGCAAATCCTCACAACCCAACCAATTAATCTGCACTGCAAATAGCACAGACCACAAAATAAATGTTTCATGGGGACCCCAACAATGACGAACCAGGGACTGCTTGTTCAATGTCTATTGATCAGTGGTGTTGTTGATGATCTGAAAGGTGAGTTTTTATTTTAACATCCTGATCATGATTCCTTGGCTTTGCCAGTTAACATAATAATGTTTTACAGTTAATTGTGTATTTCATCAGATTATTTAGGATAATAATATCCAAAAGGCTAAGGAATCATAAACAAACAATGATAAAATAAACAAACACCACTGACAAATAGACATTGAACAATAAGAAGTCCCAGACGGGTTTGTCACTTGTTGTGGTCCCCTCGAAACATTTACTTTGTGATCTGTGCTATTTGGTTGTGTTGTGAGGTTTTGCAGCGTGTTTCTGTACTTGGTTGCATTGTGAGGGTTTGCAGCACATGTGTTGTCAAACTGATAATGTTTATTTTTTTAATTTGCTGGTGTTTTTTTTTATATGCATGTGTTTTCTTAAGTTGCAGCTCTTTGATCTCTCTCAGCCACCGTATAGGATGCCTTGAGGATAAGTAATTTATAAGATATTTTTTCATTTCAGGGTGGAGTATTCCCTTAATTAAACAGAGGCAAAAACAGCGATCAGAATAAAATATTATTAATTGTGCAGCCCTAGCTATAGGTTATATGACTTACACTTCCGGCTGTACTGCCCTCCGTTCATGGTCCCGCTGGGCTCTCAAAGCACGGTTGCCTTCTCTGTGTCTTGCATTTGTGAAACATTTACCAAGCGCTGTCTCCAGCTCTTTCTTAATGACAGTTTTCAGCAAAGGGTTCCGCTTCAGGCTAACTGTAAAGCAAAAAAATTTATATAAAGTAGAGCATGCTACCGCATCAACCAGGGCACAACCCATTATTTGTATGTATAAAGCATGCAAGTTATATGAGCATAAGACTATCAGAACTAAAAAACAAACAAACAAAAAAAAGACTAAAAATCACAAGGTTGTAAGCACCTTCTAATCAACCATTTGCCCAAACTGTTAACTGATCTGAGTAAATGATGTTAAAATTACACATTACCATGCAAAAAGTTAAATGCATCAATATGAATTTCAGGCTTTGTTGTGATTAATGTTTAGAATAATTATTGGGGCCTTGAACACAGATTGATTATTAAATTTGTACTGGTACACTTTGGACCGTGAATTTGAACTGACCACTGTAACATTAGTTTAAGTTACTTACTTTTAACGATGTTTTGTCTTTAAAAAGCCTTAGTGGAGCTAAACCAGGGGTGGGCAAAAATTTTGCCTCACGGGCCACAATGGGTTCAAAAATTTGACAGAGGGGCCGGGCCAGGACATACAGTATATATATATATATATATATATTACATACACATTATTATATATCTATATCACGTTACATTAGAGCTGAACTCCTTTAAGACGGAGTCAGACTGAAGATCGATCAGTTCCAATTGCACTTCTTGTGGTGGGGTTTCAGGGTCTTGGGACAGGGGACAGGGGACAGAACACCAGCTGAAAAGTGCAAAGTGAAGGCTGATATTGTACTCTTTGAAAACCGTGACAGTTTCTTGGCATATTGGGCATACAGCCTTTGATCGGACTTCAGCGAAAAATATTTTGTTGTCCACTCCACATTAAACATTCGGCGCTCACTATCCACTTTTCTTTGATAAGCTCATTTTTGCAGAAGGGCTCATAAGAGAAGAAGAGAGTACCGGCATGGGCGTAAATTTCATTTAACAGTAGGGGGGGACAATAAATATAAAATTTCTCATGAGCAGTTTTTGAAGGGGGACACAAATAATACAGTCAAATTGTACTTACAGTATAAAGACACAGTGTCCCCACAGTAAAAAACTTTACTGTTTCTGTCATTATTATTGTAGCATGGAGACTGCGTCAATTACAATGGTAATTCAAACTGCTTTACATAAAGAAAGTAAAACTATCATAAAAAAAATCACAACAATAAAAACAAGGAATTGAAAAAAGGTTTAACATTTTATTTACAAATTAATTAAGACACTTAAGAACAGAATATAAATTGATTATACAAAGAAATACAGTGGGGTCAGTTCGGACGTAGCACAGTGCTCGTTTAGTAATTGCACAGCTAAACAATATGCTCATTGCGGCCGTTAAACTGCGGTTAAGCCAGCCGCGTCTTGAAAATACACGGTTAAGCCAGCCGCACTTTGTTTAGTGTTGCGCGTCTACTCGTGCACTTACGGTACGGGTGGTGGGAGCGGTCAAAATACACGTGAAGACGCTTCAGAAAGGCGTTTCCGTTATAAAAAAAAGACTCAGTGCATCATGTTCCACATTCAAACACTCACAAAACATTTTTCTTTATAGGTTTGCTCAATCTTTCAAATACTTCTAATTTACAGTGTCCCTGTCTATGACTCAGTTAATTGTCAACTCATTTTACTGTGGAGTTTTGGAGAAAACTAAAGGCAAAATCACTCCATGCATCACTGCATTTTCAATCATGTTCCATATTCAAACACCCATAAAACAGTTTTCTTTATAGGTTTGCTCAATCTTTCACAGAATTTCTATTTAGACTCTCCCTGTCTATTATTTTATAAAATTTCAACTCATTATACTGTGGTGTTTTGGAGAAAACTAAAGGCAAAATCACTCCAAACCTCAGGTGCATTTTCAATCATATTCCATATTCAAACACTCATAAAAGATAATTTTTTATAGGTTTGCTCAACCTTTCAAATTATTCTTATTAACAGTGTCCATGTCTATTATTCCTTTAATTTTCAACTCATTTTACTGTGGAGTTTTGGAGAAAACTAATGGCAAAATCACTCAAGCATCACTGCATTATCAATCATGTTTCATATTCAAACACTCATAAAACATAATTCTTTATAGGTTTGTTCAATCTTTTAAATTATTCTTATTAACAGTGTCCCTGTCTATTATTCCTTTAAATTTCAACTCATTTTACTGTGGAGTTTTTAAGAAAAGTAAAGGCAAAATCACTCAAAACCTCAGGTGCATTTTCAACCATGTTTCATATTCAAACACTCATAAAACATAATTCTTTATAGGTTTGCTCAATCTTTCACAAAATTCCTATTTAGACTCTCACTGTCTATTACTCTCTTAATTTTCAACTCATTTTACTGTGGAGTTTTGGAGAAAACTAAAGGCAAAATCACTCCAAGCATCACTGCATTATCAATCATGTTTCATATTCAAACACTCATAAAACATAATTCTTTATAGGTTTGTTCAATCTTTTAAATTATTCTTATTAACAGTGTCCCTGTCTGTTATTCCTTTAAATTTCAACTCATTTTACATTGGAGTTTTTAAGAAAAGTAAAGGCAAAATCACTCAAAACCTCAGGTGCATTTTCAACCATGTTTCATATTCAAACACTCATAAAACATAATTCTTCATAGGTTTGTTCAATCTTTTAAATTATTCTTATTAACAGTGTCCCTGTCTATTATTCCTTTAAATTTCAACTCATTATACTGTGGAGTTTTGGAGAAAACTAAAGGCAAAATCACTCCAAACCTCAGGTGCATTTTCAATCATGTTCCATATTCAAACACTCATAAAAGATAATTTTTTATAGGTTTGTTCAATCTTTTAAATTATTCTTATTTACAGTGTCACTGCCTGTTATTCCTTTAAATTTCGACTCATTTTACTGTGGAGTTTTGGGGAAAACTAAAGGAAAAATCACTCCATGCATCACTGCATTATCAATCATGTTTCATATTCAAACACTCATAAAACATTTTTCTTTATAGGTTTGCTCAATCTTACAAATAATTCTTATTTACAGTTTCCCTGTCTATTATTTTCTTAAATTTTAACTCATTTTACTGTGGAGTTTTAGAGAAAAGTAAAGGCAATTATCACTCCAAGCATCACTCATAAAACACAATTCTTTATAGGTTTGTTCAATCTTTTAAATCATTCTTATTAAGGGTGTCCCTGTCTAATATTCCTTTAAATTTCAACTCATTTTACTGTGGAGTTTTTAAGAAAAGTAAAGGCAAAATCACTTAAAACCTCAGGTGCATTTTCAATCATGTTTCATATTCAAACACACATAAAACAGTTTTCTTTATAGGTTTGCTCAAACTTTCAAATTATTCTTATTTACATTGTCCCTGTCTATTACTCTGTTAATTTTCAAATCATTTTACTGTGGAGTTTTGGAGAAAACTAAAGGCAAAATCACTCCAAACCTCAGGTGCATTTTCAATCATGTCACATATTCAAACACACATAAAACAGTTTTCTTTATAGGTTTGCTCAATCTTTCAAATTATTCTTATTTACAGTGTCCCTGACTGTTATTGTCTTAATTTTCAACTCATTTTACTGTGGAGTTTTGGAGAGAACTAAAGGCAAAATTACTCACAGCATCACTGCATTTTTTATCATGTTTCATATTCAAACGCTCATAAAAACATTTTTCTTTATAGGTTTGCTCAATCATTTAAATAATTTTTATTTAGACTCTCCCTGTCTATTACTCTGTAAAATTTCAACTCATTTGACTGTAGAGTTTTTGAGAAAAGTAAAGCCAAAATTACTCCAAGCATCACTGCATTTTCAAACATCTCACATATTCAAACATTCATTAAACATTTTCCTTTATAGGTTTGTTTAATCTTTTAAATTATTCTAATTATCAGTGTCTCTGTCTATTATTCTTTTAAATTTCAACTCATTTTACTGTGGAGTTTATGAGAAAAGTAAAGGCAAAAGTACTCAAAACATTAGGAGCATTTTCAATCATGTTCCATTCAAACACTCATTAAACAGTTTTCTTTATAGGTTTGCTCAATCTTTCAAATAATTTTTATTTAAACTCTCCCGTTCTATTATCTGTTAAATTTCAACTCATTTTACTGTGGAGTTTTTGAGAAACGTAAAGGCAAAATCACTCTAAACATCAGTGCTTTTTCAATCATGTTCCATATTCATACACTCATAAAACAATTTTCTTTAGAGGTTTGCTTAATCTTTTAAATAATTCTTATTAAAGAACTCCCTGTCTATTATTCCTTTAGATTTTGACTCATTTTACTGTACAGTTCTTAAGAAAAGTAAAGCCAAATTCACTCTATACATCAGTGCATTTTTATCATGTTCCATATTCAAACTCTCATAAAACATTTTTCTTTATAGATTTGTTTAATGATTCAAATAATTCTTATTTATGGTGTCCCTGTTTATTATTCTGCAAAATTTCAAGTAATTTTACTGTACAGTTTTTGAGAAAAAGTAAAGGAAAATCACTCCAAGCATCACTGCATTTTCAATCATCTTCCATTATCAAACACTCAAAAAACAATTTTCTTTATAGGTTTGCTAAATTGTTTTACATTTTTCATATTTAGAGTCTCCCTGTCTATTATAGTCTTAAATTTCAAGTGATTTTACTCCAGAGGTTTTGAGAAAAGTGAAGGCAAATTCACTCCAAACCTCAGTGCATTTTCAATCATGTTCCACATTCACACTAAAGACAGAAACAGATAGAGAGTGAGACAATCTAAATAAGAAAAAATTGAAAGATTTAGCAAACCTATAAAGAAACCTTTAAATGAAAATATTAATATTTTATGAGTGTTTGAATGTGGAACAAGATTGAAAATGCACTGAGGTTTGGACTGATTTTGGCTTCACTTTTCTCAAAATCTCTAGAGTAAAATGACTTGACATTTAAGTCTATAATAGAGAGTGAGACCCTAAATAAGAATTATTTGAAAGATTGAGCAAACCTTTAAAGAAAAATGTTTCATGAGTGTTTGAATATGGAACGTGATTGAAAATGCAGTTATGCTTGGAGTGATTTGGCCTTTATTTTTTTTTTTATCTCTACAGTAAAATGACTTGAAATTTAATAGAGTAATATAAAGAGACACTATAAATAAGAAAAATGTAAAGAATTAAGCAAACATATAAGGAAAAATTTTCTTCTTTAGTGTTTGAGTGTTTGAATATGGAACATGATTGAAAATGCACCTGAGGTTTTGACTGATTTTGCCTTTACTTTTCTCCAAAACTGCACAGTAAAATGAGTTGAAATTTAAAAGATTAATAGACAGGGACACTATAAATAAGAATAATGTGAAGAATTAAGCAAACCTATAAAGAAATATGTGTTATGAGTGTTTGAATATGTGACATGATTAAAAATGCACCTGAGGTTTAGAGTGATTTTGCTTTCAGTTTTCTCCAAAACTCCACAGTAAAATGAGTTGAAAATTAACAGAGTAATAGACAGGGACACTGTAAATAAGAATAATTTATAAGATTGAGCAAACCTATAAAAAATTTTCTTTTATGAGTGTTTGATATGGAACATGATTGAAAATGCAGTGATGCTTGGAGTGATTTTGCCTTAACTTTTCTCCAAAGCTCCACAGTAAAATGAGTTGAAATCTGAAGGAATATTAGACAGGGACACCCTTAATAAAAATGATTTCAAAGATTGAATAAACCTATAAAGAATAATGTATTATGAGTGTTTGAATATGGAATATGATTGAAAATGCAGTGATGCTTGGAGTGATTTTGCCTTTACTTTTCTTAAAAACTCCACAGTAAAATGAGTTGAAATTTAAAGGAAAAATAGAGAGGGACACTGTAAATAAGAATAATATGAAAGATTGAGCAAACCTATAAAGAAAACTATTTTATGAGTGTTTAAACATGGAACATGATTGATAATGCACCTGAGGTTTTTGAGTGATTTTGCCTTAACTTTTCTCAAAAACTCCACAGTAAAATCATTTGAAACTCAAAGAAGTAATAGACAGGGACACTGTTAATAAGAATTATTGATAAGATTGAGCAAACATATAAAGAATTATGTTTTATAAGTGTTTGAATATGAAACATGATTGATAATGCAGTGATGCTTGGAGTGATTTTGCCTTTAGTTTTCTCCAAAACTCCACAGTAAAATGATTTGAAAATTAACAGAGTAATAGACAGGGACACTGTAAATAAGAATATTTTGAAAGATTGAGCAAACCTATAAAGAAAACTGTTTTATGAGTGTTTGAATATGTGAAATGATTGAAAATGCACCTGAGGTTTTGAGTGATTTTGCCTTTACTTTTCTTAAAAACTCCACAGTAAAATGAGTTGAAATTTAACAAAGTAATAGACAGGGACACTCTTAATAAAAATAATTTAAAAGATTAAGCAAACCTATATAGAAATTCTTTTTATTAGTGTTTGAATGTAGAACGTGATTGAAAATGCAGTGATATTTTGAGTGATTTTTTGCCTTTACTTTTCTTGAAAACAGTACAGTAAAATTCACTTGAAATTTAAGTCAGTAATAGACAGGGACACTCTAAATAAAAATAATTTGAAAGATTGAGCAAACCTATAAAGAAAACTGTTTTATAAGTGTTTGAATGTGGAACATGATTGAAAATGCACCTGAGGTTTAGAGTGATTTTGCTTTCAGTTTTCTCCAAAACTCCACAGTAAAATGAGTTGAAAATTAAAAGAGTAATAGACAGGGACACTCTAAATAAAAATAATTTGAAAGATTGAACAAACCTATAAATAAAAATGTTTTATGAGTGTTTGAATATGAAACATGATTGATAATGCAGTAATGCTTGGAGTGATTTTGCCTTTAGTTTTCTCCAAAACTCCACAGTAAAATGATTTGAAATTTAACACAGTTATTTACAGGGACACTGTAAATAAGAATTATTTATAAGATTGAGCAAACCTATAAACAAAAATGTTTTATGAGTGTTTGAATATGAAACATGATTGAAAATGCAGTGATGCTTGGAGTGATTTTGCCTTTACTTTTCTTAAAAACTCCACAGTAAAATGGGTTAAAAATTAACTGAGTCATAGACAGGGACACTGTAAATTAGATTTATTTGAAAGATTGAGCAAACCTATAAAGAAAAATGTTTTATGAGTGTTTGAATGTGGAACATGACAAATGCACGGAGTCTTTTTTTTTATAACTGAAGCGTCTTCACATGTATTTTGACCGCTCCCACCACCCGTACCGTAAGTGCACGAGTAGACGCGCAACACTAAACAAAGTGCGGCTGGCTTAACCGTGTATTTTCAAGACGCGGCTGGCTTAACCGCAGTGGCCGTTAATGTTCAGTTAACATTATGCCAAGTCGTCCCAAATAAAACAATGCATGGGAAACGGCTTTGGCATGTTAGTTGCACTGCACTAGTACATTAGCTGCAGTGTTAGTGTCAGTGCACTATTCTACAAGCTATTGTAAACAAGCTAACGTTAACTAGATAGGTCATATTTTAATCTCTAATATAGCAGATTCATGGAAAATTACATCGGTAATCAGCATTTTTGCCGCAACTAATTTACGACTAAATTATTAATGAGTCTGCATCAACTACATTAAAGAGAATCGCTTTATTTAAAGTGAATAAAATGCCTTACTGGAGTTGAACATTAATTTAGGCGCAGACACACACCTGACTCATGTGTGTTGAGAAGGTGAGATGAACTGGGAAAGCAGGCAGTGGGTAAAACCACTGTGAGGAAGGGGGGGGGGAAACTCAACTGTTTCTAAATGCATGTTTGCGTTTTTATTTATATACCATTATTTTAGGTATACATACATATATTTTTTAATATAATACAGAATACATATAATAGAGAGTGCGACTTTTTTTTATATAACTTTGCATGTCCCCTCCGTCCCCCCCCGGGATTTACGCGCATGAGTACCGGTAAAACACGCGAACAAGGTCAATGTATCTGAAGTGCGACATCCTTAGGGGAAACTTGGGCATTACAGGGAAAGGGTAAAAATGAACAAGGTTTACCCGTACCTATTTTAATAGAATTTAGTCACGTTTGGCGGGCCGGATTAATAAACCCAACGGGCTTGACTGCACAAACCGAAGCGTTATATACATAAAAAAAATACAGTGAACGCGATTCGGAAGAATACGGAGTTGTCTGCTCTCGAATTTGTCGGTCTGCACTGCACAGCTTCAAGTCAAACACATCTCAGTTCTCAGAAAGCCTCGGAGCCTGACTTTCCGAACGGCGCAAAATGACGTTATCTTTAACGTAATCATAACGTATCATATTTTTTGTAAAGTTTACAAACGATATAAATATGAACGTTTTTTATCACCTCTACCTGTTTCACCTAAATCACATTAAAATAATGTTAAATATTGTCACAATTTCCTCAGAGCTTTTCTCTGTGTATTATATATACACATGTTATAAAGGTAGTAAAGAGAAAAAGACTCCACAGTGCTTTTACTGTTTCATCGTCCTCTTATCATGATGACACTATATGGAGAAAACACGGGTGAAAATGGTTTGAAAAGCAGTTATTTCCACATTTTAGTAGACAACTTCCTAGTTATTGCTAATCGTTAAAAATGTTCAGTTTTCCGTAGGTGTTTATCTCTGAGGTAAACCAGTTCACTCTCCACACTTACCTTCGTTAATATCGTGCCTGTAACTTTATTTACCACAAATATTTCAGAAGTATACATTAAATAAAAGCAACAGTAAAATGTGATTAATTAAAAAAAAAAACTAATTTCTTACCGTGACAGAGATGTCAGGTTATCCAGGTCAGGTCAGGCGCTCCTGTGGTAGTGAGTGATGACCGTTTCTTTAGAATGAAAAGGCGGGAGACACAGGAGTCAATGGGAGACTCTGTGAGCTGCACAACCGATTCTTTATTTATTTTTTTTAACTAAAGGTCATACTATGTTATTGTTAATCTATTGATCTTATAAAACACGCAAAAAACATATCAATTAAATTTATCATCAATTAAATAATTGAATGTTTTTTGACAAATATAGCTAAATATAGCCCAAATGTGGCCCATACAGGGCCCTCGAATAAACAAAATGGGCAACCTAACTGGGGGCCCACATTCAGCCCATCAAAGTGCCCTCTCTGACCCCATGCCCACGTGATACCCATATAACCCAGATAAAACCCATGTGGGGCCCACATGGACATTTTGGCTGGGAAGATGTCACTTCCTGTCAGCTTTTCCCGGTTCTATATGAAAATAAGGAGACTGTTTGCTCTAATTTTCATTGATTCCACTATAAAGCATCATAGAGGCAAGGTGATTTTTATCACATTAGATGTGTTAAAAAAATATATTGGTCATTATACTGTGTACAAGGTGTCAGCAATGCTAATAGTCGTTGTAGCTGCTACTACAGAGAGAACAGCAGTGTATATTTATGTTATAATATTTTATATATATTTTCATATCCTTTTATTACAGTTTTCACGGCAACATGTTGATGAGGTAGTGTTACGGTTTAACTTGGCGTTTAGTCAGTTTCTACGCACTGCGCGAGAACACTACAATAATAATGATAATGATGAGGATGATGATGTGTATGTATATATATAAATATATAAAAATATATATATATATATATATATATATATATATATATATATATATATTATATATATATATATATATATATATATAAAAATCATACAAAACCCTCTCTGAACAGGATAATGTGCCAGAAGAACTGGGCAGGAGAATGTCCCAGAAGACACATTTAAATTTATAATTGAAATATATTAATTAATCATATTTACCAAATTAATGGTTGTTACACGGAGACTCCGAGTAAAACCAATATGACAATTAAATAATCTGATCTTCATTAATGACATTGAAGTCTTTAGAAACTTTAAACAAGCAACATTATGCTGATGGAAAGTAAATAATGCTAAATCATTAATGACATTTACTTAAGCCTTACACCCAAGTTATTAACTTGTGCAAATATTCATCATGAAAGGATGCCATAGATATATATGCATATAAAACTGGAACGATATACAAATACTAAAATTGGAACGATACAGCGAAGATTAGCCTGGCCCCTGTATGCGCAAGGATGATACACAAAATCGTGACCACGTGAACAATTCTTATGATCACCGGTGGATGGAGGCAATGCTGCACACAACCTAACAAAACCTTTACCAGATCTTAAATACATAGTCACACGCGTGTTTTCCACGGCTACAGGCAAGTTATCTTTGTCTTCAATATATATATATATATATATATATATATATATATATATATATATATATATATATATAATTTTGATTTATTTTATTATTTTATTATATATTTATTTTGGGGTTTTTTTTGTATTTATGTGATCCCGACTTGTTTTTCTTGTAATCTAGACATAAATATGGCTTCATTCATGATGCTGCGGTGATCCAGGAACATGCTCTTATGCCGAATACACAGGAATTAAGTTCTGATCACGAGGAATGTTCTAGAGCCAGCATCATGGCACCATGACATTTGTCGCTGCCCCAAATTTAAGAATTTGCTAAATATAATAATATTTATTTAATTCATATATTAATATTTACAATGTAATGTTTTATCAAATTTACATTAATATGAAATATGTTTATTTGTTATATATACACATATTACTATCTCCCAAGTACCTATACTCTGTAGTTTTTTAATGAAAATGTCCATATATAAATATTGATATATTTACAGTGTGTGGAAAAATATGTTCAGAAGCTTAAGATATTTCTCAACATAATTAGAGTAGCTTGTTGGTGGTGGGATTTGAAATTGTGACCCTCTGATCCAAAGTCAAATGTCTACACCACTGAGCTACCACCTCCCAGGACTATCATAATAAAGTCCTAAGCCTGGTGGATCATCACAACTTCACCTTGTATGCACAGAAAAGTCATTATTCCTTACACCTTTATACCTTTTATATATTTTTTTCGCATCTTGATTCAATCTTTTTATATTTAGATGAATAAACAATGATGCAATACATTGAAGATTTAAAAAAAAGCTTATTATTAATAATATTTGTGATCAGCAACATTAGAACAGTTTACATTTTTAAACCAATTTTAAATAAAATCTCTACTTGCTTAAATAATATATAAAATAATATTACACATAGAATGAATACAAATAGAATGAATCCAATTAATACCTTAAACTTTTTGATTATATTGAGTCTTCTTCTTCTTCTTCTTCTTCTTCTTCTTCTTCTTTCGGCTTTCTCCCATTAGTGATCGCCACAGCGGATCATCTGTCTCCATACCCCTTCTGTCCTCTACATCTGCCTCTTTCAACCCAACTATTGATTAAATTGAGTAATAAATTAAATTGGCACAAATTATACCGATTAAATAAAATTTAGAAATGGAAAAAATTTAATTAAATAGTTTACATATGTTAGACCCTGTTTGGGTAATACAGATGTGTATGTAAGTGTGTGTGCCTTTTACATTTGAATGTAATTTTTTTTTAAGAGATCTGATCTACTTACTCCATACTTTAACAAATGTCTTCAGTTCTTTCATCCTTCATTCATTCACTCCCTTGATATGCGGAATTGTCAGGATTTTCAAACCAAATTGTATGGTGTGAGTAGCCACAGTGACACTACGCTAAATCTAGGTTACTCTAGGCACTTTTGAGTATAATTTCAAGTAAAAAAAAAAGAAAAAAAAAAAAAAAAAAAAAAAAAAGAAAGAAAAAAAAAAAAAAAAAAAAAAAAAAAATATATATATATATATATATATATATATATATATATATATATATATATATATATATATATATATATATATTCCTTAAATGCTCAAAGTGAGAGACGGAGACTGTACAAACTTGTGGTCCGCCACTTAATACTTTTCCTATTCTGTCTCCAGGAAGATGCAGCTCTACCTCTGCCATGTTAATCTATATTTTATGTGACTCTCGGGACTCGCCTCAGTCTCTGTATGTTCATGTAGCAGGAGTGGTGCTGAGACAATGCAATTAAGGAACAGTTTTGCTAGAAGAAATCAATCTGCGTATAAAATATTGGACTCGCCTTAGTCTCTGTATGTTCATGTAGCAGGAGTGGTGCTGAGACAATGCAATTAAGAAACAGTTTTGCTAGAAGAAATCAATCTGCGTATAAAATATTGGTCACTTTCTAAATAACAAAACTATAGCGCATACACTAACAAACTTGTTTTAATAATTTTTTTACCAATGCAAATATGTTAAAAATGATCTTTACATATTCACATTTTTATATAGCTGTGACCAGGGTTGGGCAAAGAAGCATCAAAATGTATCCCAAAATTAAACACCAAATACCTTAACTTTAAGTGTAGCAAAATAAACTACAAAATGCAGCAGCCACACCATATATCAAAATGAACTACTTTATTTTTGTATTTTAAAAATACTAAAAATACTTTTACAAGGGAGCATGACATTTATTTTTAAAACCTTTCAATAAATTGGCCTATTTGATCTGTTCCTTCACCATTACCCAGATTTAGTTGATAAGGTAAACAATATTTGATAGCAACAGCTTTTCTCTGGCCATTCTCTAGTCATGCTGACATGCAGACATGCAACCAGTTAACGGATCCAATATTCACATACATAATCCCTGTGATCTCCCAGATGAAGATTAGTTTTAAAGCAGCCCACAGTTTAATGTTTAACAGTTTGCAAATAAATCATAATTGTATCTTAATTTAGTTACTATAGACTTCTTACAAAGTAGTTTAAAGTATTTTAATACTACAAAAAAACAAAACACTAAATAATTTTGATACTGCATATAAAGCCATTTTCATTAACCCTATCAAACATAACCCCTATAAACCATTGCATTGAACACAAAATAAAAAGTTTGTAATTAATATGTCCTTTTTGTTGTATTGTATTAATTATCGTACAGATACTATATGGACAATAGTTTCTGTACATCTGACCATAAGATTTAGTCTCCATTTTTATTATTATGCTCCATTATTACAGTGGTGGCTGCAGTGAAAGAAGTAATTATTAGGTTTCTTGCTTTGGGTATGGCATTTACTCCAGCTGTGGTGTCATAATGATTGCATTAAGAGGTGGAGTGATTCAGGCAGGAAACCACTGAAGGCCTAGGTGTGAAATGCACAGCCCACCACTGATATACAATACCTGATATACACAAAGCAGATTTTAAGTTTTAATGGAATGAAAAAAAAACATGCTTTAATGCTACAAATGCGTTTGAATCCATTCTAGTAGAAATAGCATCTGCAACTTTTAAAGAGGCTTTTAAGATTTTCTATTAAGATTTTCTATTTCTAGAAACTTCAGACACACTTTGAAGAACTTTAAACCAACACAGTCAACAAACACAAATGCATTCTGTTTTTCAAATCCTCTGGTAGCACTTTAGTGCTCTTTTTTCACCAGTGGTAAAAATGTGAGTGGGATAAAGCAAGGCTTAAAAGAGGGTACACAGGTGCAGATAGAATTCAAGCACCATTGTTAACCCCCCCTCCGACCCACACGTGCACACACACACAAACAGGAAGAAGTGTTCATTTGGGTAATAAAATAAATAAATGTTGATATAACTGATAGTAAATTAGATTTGTTTATATAAAATTCCAATAGAAATATAAAATTTCCAAAAATGAAACTTCATCTAACTGAGAAAATAACTTAATAATGTTTGTCTATCAAATATATACCTGATGCCTGCAAGGATCCTTGCAAATAAACAAGAAATTGTTGACTTAAACTGATGGCAAGGCATCAATCATAGAGAAGTTAAGCATGATTTAGTTTGCACTGGAATTCATTAAACATCGGTGAGAAGGAAGAACATCCTGCAGCTGGTCGGATTTGATTTCATACGGGTGCTTTTCATTCTCTTACATCTATTTCATATTTCGACAAAAGAGGCCACACACAAAATGTGGCATGAAAATCACAGTCACAGAAGTTCTCATAGTGACTTATTTGTAAAACTTAATATTAGTCTATTTTTCATACATATTCCATACATATTTGTAATTGTAATTAACAAATACATTTCACATTTAAATTTATTATTAACAGATTTTAACAGATATAAACTGCCAACCAAATGCTCGTTTACTTCAACCTGGAAAAAACGGTTGTTGACCTGCATGACTTTCAGGCACTGGTGCAGAAATATTTCCAGCACAGCAAACAGCATTGAGGTTGAGCTCAAAGTTAGGCAGTCTTCAAGCTTGGAGTGTCCCACGTTTGTTGCATAAACAGAGCTGTGGGCTGAGTTTGCTGTTTTATTGCGGACACCACATTTAAATTCGTCCTAATTCTCAATACATCTACAGTGTGATCTATTGCATTTTAATACTTTATTGACACCTTAATTTTTTTTATTTGTATTTATAAAAGAACAGGAGGCTTACTGAAACATTAAATATATTTAGAAACCAAACATCCATGTCTATTCATTTCCAAAGAGTAATTCAACTATGTGCACATAATAAAAAAAAACTTCACTATAACATATAATCCATGAGGCTTCCTTGAAATTAGCCATCTGTCTATTCAGAAAAATATTTCAACAGTAATGGTACATAATCCAGAGACGAGCATTAGTAATGGCATTGTTTGTACCCCGAGCTCACAACTTTTTGTTCGCTGAAACGTGTTGCTTTAACTCACCTACACCTGACCTTGAATTCATACAAAAACTCAAGCAATGAAAGGAAATGTGTTTTAAAGGTGCAGTGCTAGTTGTAGGCAGATTGATTGCTGTTTATTTCAGTCAGAGATAAACACCTGATATTTGCTTTATTAACAATGGACTTCCCTTTCAGGGCTCAATGACAGATACTTCACACCCTCCAGCTCTTAGACATTGAGTTGTGTCTGAAAGCACACACCAGAAACACCCAATGGCCCCATGTGACACTTATCTCAGATCTGGAACTCTAACACAGAAACATCTTCTTATTACCAGTTTTTCCCAGCATAAGCACTTTGGCTTTATGCATTTGTAAAACTGGTTAGAGAGAGAGAGAGAGAGAGAGAGAGAAAGCTGACCTTGTAAAGAACAAAGGCTTGAATCAGCACTTAGTCAGCACCACTTAATTGTTTAATAAACATAAAGCATTATTTTAAATCATGACCTTGGAATTATAAATATTTTCTCTAACTTTTTTTTTTTTTTTTTTTGTAAAAAAGTTTTTTTGTATAAAAAGAATAATAGTTGATACAAAGAATTTGCTTTAATCTTATTAAACTTACCAGCTTACAGCTTCTCTGGGCATAATATTTTTCAACAAAAATCTTACAAGGGAGGAGGCCAAGAGTCTATCAACATTATTATTATATCTTTCAAAAATATCTTTCAAGTACTCACATATGAACACAATCACTCATATTCTTTACATCTCTTGGCTGTTGGGTAGCGTGGGTAGACAGAAGCCTTTTTTTTAATTATAAAAAGGGCTGCATTTCTTTAGCCATAACTGGAGCTTTATCAAGGTAGAGGGAATCACGATCAGCTATAAATTCTCATCCTTTTTAGTACAAAACCTTCAGGTGCCTGCTAGTAAGTTTAACATGAAAAGCAATTTCAAATTTCACCATTAAAATGATCCAAAGCATTTAACTGAACCAACAAAGGAATATCTACGCTAAGCTAAAAAAGATAAATTTTTTTTAAATGACCTAGCTAGAGCCCAAACCTGACAAAAAGTCTTGGGTGACTTAAAGTGGGCTGTGTACATGAGATATTTTAGTTTTATATATCTAGAATTTTTTTCAAAAAGAATTGGAAAATACTGTCAAGTAAGGATGTCCTTACTAGTGTGCACACTTATGCAAACAAGTTATTGTTAATTTTTAATTTATATAAAATGTATTTTATTTAATTTATTAACAAGTTATTTTAATTTTTTTCTACAATGTTTTTAATTGTTTTTAATTTAATTTTAATAAAAATTAATCTGTGATTTAAACAAGGGTGTGCATCCTCCTCTGCATTACTGTCAGCTTTAAACGGTTGCTGTCATTAATCAAACAATGGTGATCATTCTTTTAACAAAACGCACACAACATCCAGGTGTGCCTGAGCATAGAGTTTTTACTGTCTGTCTTGTGCATGTGTGTTTATAGTGTGCATCAAATTACAAAGGTCAGAATTAGGTGCCGTTGCCTCAACTCAACACTGTGCAGTCTGCGTTAAATGCTTTCTCCTGTCTGTTTGTGTTGGGCACCTTGTGCTTGTTGTCTGTCTTTCCCCTTCATTACTCCTCCATTTCAAACACTCAGCACAAGACTGCCTTGGGGTCACAGCAGTCTACAAACAGTGAAAACTGCTGAAGGTCATTGGAGACAAGTACGTTAATCCCTCAATACATTGCAGATCAGTGTAATAGGCCAGAAAAGTGCAAGTATAGTATCAGTCCTTTGATTTGCCACAAATTTCATCATATGTAAATATATATATATACAGTGAATACACACACACACACACACACACACACACACACACACACACACACACACACACACACACACACACACACACACAGTACTGTTTTGAACAAGCTGGGATAGGCAAATAAAAGATTTCACTGTGCTGTAATGTATATGTGACAAATAAAGGCTATTCTATTCATATTCTATTCTATTCATATTCTACTGTGAAAGTTTTAGACAGTTGTGAAAAAATGCCTATAGTGTGCAAAGCTGTCTTCAAAGCAAAAGGTGGCTACTTCAAATAACATTTTAGTAGATCTCAAGGGACAATGCTATACAAATGAAACTTTACTTATGTTTTAGAGTAGTCAATGTGCAGCTTGAATAGCAGTATAGATTTACTGTCCTCTGAAATAACTCAAAATACAGCCATTATTAAATAGATCAAATGGACCTGACAAAACTTGTCTGACCTAAACCCCATGGAGATTCTATGGGGTATTGTAAGGAGGAAGATATGAGACACCAGACCCAACAACGTAGAAGTGCGGAAGGCCATTATCAGAGCCACCTGGGCTTCCATAAGACGTCAGCAGCATCACAGACCGATTGCCTCGCATGCCACTGCAGTAATTCATGCAAAGGGAGTCCCGACCGTGTATTGAGTATGTTCATACTTTTTAATAGTCCAACATTTCTGTGTAAATTTTATTTTTTTATTTTATATTCTGAGATACTGAATTTGGGGGTTTCATTAGCTGTAATATATAATTATCAAAATTAAAAGAAATAAACACTTGAAGTAATGAATCTATATAAGTTTCACTTTTTGTATTGAATTACATAAATAAATCAACTTTCTTTTTAATGATATTCTAATTTATTGAGGTGTGTGTGTGTGTGTGTGTGTGTGTGTGTGTGTGTGTGTGTGTGTGTGTGTGTGATGTATTCAGTAATGTGGATCTTCTGGAGAACAGTAAAGCTACGATACTGTGGTAATCAAACTTTTAGACCAGCAAGCAGCTTTTACTAGTGTTAGTACATAATGCAGCCTTGATTCAGTATTTAACCCTGTAAAGCCTGACATATGAAATAATTACGGTGGCCGAGAAGTGCAAAACACATTACCAAATCGGAAAACTAATTAACAAATTCTAGAAAATTATATTTTTTGGAAATTAAAGTGTGTATGGGGTCTTGAAACAAAATAAACAAAATTAAAAAAAAAGATTAGCATTTACAAATGTGATTTTTTTTGTATCATATTTGATACATTGCTCATTTATGGCAATTTACTGATCACAACAATGTATACTGATTATTGAATTGGGAATGTCCACTCCTACTCATCATCATTCTTGTTTTTTTCCCTAACTGCTCTAAGTCACTTGAATTGCCATCCATAAGCATGCCGATGACATTTTCAACACCATTTTTTTGACATCTGAAAATACATACAAAAAATATAATGTTTTTGTATTCTGAATTTCTGAATTGGTAAATATAACATAGATTATGCTAATCGTTTATTTGTTTTACTAAAAAGACAAAACATTAGCAAGCTACAACATTAGATTGAATGTACAAAAATCAAATAAACATTTCATTTGCACTAGTCCAAACAAGTGGAAATTAAATATTGGTGATTTTTGTACATCAGTTAAAAATGTAAATCAGTTAAAAATGATTTTAAGAGGACATTTTAATTTTTAATTAGTTCAATAAATACTAAAAACTTATAATTTATTTGTATTGTATTTTGTATTTGTCATTGTGGCAGTAATAATGCAGATTGCATTATGAAATGCTAAATATTATCATGAAATAATGTCTCTCACTGTCGTTTGCTGGAGTCCCAAAGCTTTAGAAATGGCTTTATATTTTCTAAATCAGTACCTGTAAAAAACTAGCAAGTCAATTTATGTAGGCAGCCATATTGGAAAAACCTGCCTAAAGCCTGCTATTGACTGTAGAGCACAGATAACTCCAATGGGGGACAGAAGACAAGTCTTAGATTGTATTCAACAGGTTTTTGAGGAAAGTATTGTTAATGCAGGTGGTGCAGAAGTCTCAGAAACTCATTTATCAAATATGATATATCTGGCATTATAGAGTTAAAAGGATTAAGCAGTACATAGTGTATGTATTCTACATTTTATATGTCTCTATTGGCCAGGTTTACAGGCCACTTTCATCAGTGCAGAAAGCAAGATTCATGTGATATCATGTGAAATGTTTATCATACAATCAGGCATAAAATCACAGCAGACTCATCAAAGGCCTGGAGGGCCCTCATCTGTGCAATCAGCTATCTACCAGCAGAACACCAGAAGGGGAACTGTATAAATCCCTAGCCAGACAAATAGATTATTATAAGATGGACACTTTACAATTATTGGTTTAGCTTCTGATTAGGGTTTTGTGGAGTTTATAAATGCATTTTTATGAATGAAGATTTGAACTGTTGATTTTGAAATGGCATTTTAAAGAAGAAGAAATAATAGTAAATTCTTGTTATACCATTAAAATATGCTTGTGCATGTGCATTAAATTATATGTTTAGAAACTGATTAGTAAACTCTGATTACTTTAGATTATTAATGATCAGGGAAGTGATGGTACTTGCAAAGGCTGGAGATGCTAAAATGTAGCTACCTTGAGCACACATTAGGGAGTAAATTGTAAATGCTTTAATCAATGTAAAATAAATGATTCATTGGAAAATACAAAATTAATTTTTGATACAAAGGCATTTGTTAGTTTACGTATGCATAATATAGCCAAATGTTTGTGGATAGATAAGCATCACACCCATCTTCACATTAGGGCTGCATTTATGTTTTAGTTTGAAATTATCTAAAATTTTGAAAACTTTCTGTTGTTTTTTTTGGCCTGTATCTATAGAAGTCAAGTTATCGAGTTTTTTTCTCTGACTGTTAGACAGAGCTCTTTCCAGGGATTGGAGATTTATGCTCTTAGATTCTATTGATTGTAGCCTATTTCATTTTCAAAGTATAAATATTTCTGGCACTACAGAGGGGGTGACTGCCTGATTGGCTAAAAACAAGTCGGAACTGTGAGAAAAAAGTCAGAATTGCAAGAAATAGTTAGAATTTGTGAGAAATTCCATATAAATGTTCTCCTCCAAATAATTTGCCTTGATGATTTTTTTGTAATCAAATTACTTAAGTTATTCCAGGAATTGTTTCAGCCCTATTTTACATACTTGCTACAAAGTTGGAAGCACACAACTGGCAATAATTTTGAGGATAGATTTGGACTGTAATTAATATCAACCATCTACTACAATGGCTCAGGACCACAGGTTGCTTGAGCAGTTCTGTACGTAAACACCTATCACTGAATAGCACATCAACGATGATTGAACTGAAATCAAAGGACATTCAGGGCCACCCAAATGAGGGTGAGTTCCTCTTAAGATTAATTCAAGGTTTTTTTTTCTATGCCACATTTGCCACTGACCTATTAATTGGGGATAAACTTAATTTTATAAAAAATAAATTTATAGGCACTAAATTTATAAATATTCCTTGTAACCTCTTCATCTTTGTATCTCTTTATCTCTGAGACAATGTCCATTGTTAAAAGTGCTATAAAAAATTACAATTCTTTGTATGCTGTAACATTACAAATTCTTTTCACTGGAACTAAGATGTCCAAAGATTTACACCATGATAGTGTCCTTGGTTTATCCAGGGTAGAGTGGAAGAACACATAGCCTGCCTCAACCCCACTGAGCAATGTTAGAAAGAAATGTAATGTTCTCCATGTCTTTTCTTCTAACTTTACATTAATGCTCTTGTAATTGTATCCGTATATACTCACAGACATAATCTCAAAAACTAATAGAACACTTCCCAGAAGAGTGAAGGTTATAATGGTAAAGAAGAACTAAACCTGGAGTGGGACTTGGAATGTTCAAAAAAGAACATAAAAGTGTAATGTTCATGCACACAATCTTGAGTAGGGTCAAGGATAAACAAAATAAAAATTTGCTGTTTACGTGATAGAGTGGTGCCTAAATGCAACATTTTAATACAGTAAAATAAGCACTGTCTAAACATATTTTTGATTTCCATATTTTTTATTTCCTTCCAATTTGATAAAAAAATAATGTGTGTTTGTGTAATCAGTTTTGATAGTATATAACAAAAATCAGAGTTGTCCCTAAGCCACTCCTATGTTGTTTTGGCTGCAGGTTTGGGTCCTGACTGCTGTAGAATAGATTTTTTAATTGAGGATATCACTTTACTTTTCTCCATTCTGCTTTCCCTCAACTCTGAGCTGCAGAAAGTCTCTGTTGCAAAAAAATAAAAAAAACACAGCATGATGCTGCCACCAAAGAATTCAAGCTTGGTGATCAAATAATCTTGTTTCATACAATCCTTTGAGTGCCTGTTGGCAAACTCCAAGCGGGCCTTCATGAGTTTTGCAGAAACGTTTCCATCTAGCCACTCTGCCTTAAAACTCACATCCGTGGACGGCTGCAGTGATAGTTGTCCAGCTGGAACTTTGTTCCATCTACACACAGGATCTCCAGAGCTCAGTCACCATCAGGTTATTGGTCACCTTACTTACAGTACTAAGGTCTTTCCCCCCCCAATCGTTTAGTTTGGCTGAGCAATCAGCTCTTGGAAGGGTACTGGTTGTCCATATTTTTTCCATTTGAGAATTATTGAGGCCCCTCTGCTCTCAGGAATACTCAGAAATACTCAGTGCAGCAGCATTTTTTGTATTTTTGAATTTTTTGTAGCCTTCCTCAGATTTGTGCCTTGCAAAAATCCTGTCTTTGACCTCTGATGACCATTGGCAGGCCTTCTATAGAGAGGTGTATGCCTTTCAAAATCATGTCCAATAAATAAACTTTTCTACAGCTAGACTTTAGTCAAGTTTTAGAAACCCTCAGCAACGATCAATAGCAATTTGAGGCACCTGAACTTTCAAGTGTTGTTCTAAAGGGTCTGAATTCTAATGCATATGTGATATTTCAGGTTTTTTTTATTTTAAAAAAATTGACATTTCTTTTACTTTGTTATTATGGGGTACTGTGTGTATATTGAGAAAACAAATCAATATGAATGATTGTAGTACCATAACAAAATTGAAAAATTTAAGGTGGTCTGAATACTTTCAATATGTCTAGATGGGTTTTACTTTGTACACAGGACTACTGTCATACACATTAGTGGATCACTTCAATAAAATAATTAAAAATATAATCACATAAAGAAATGTGCAATAGCAATAACAGAAAAAAATAAGATATAATCGATCCTCCAATATTATATTTCATTCTTTTTGGAAAAAGGTGAGAACAGCAGAACTTATTATAAGCAAAATGCCAGCTTTACCAGAACCCTACTAAACACTGGGGCCAAGGAAAGTTAATTTAATCACATTTAATTTCCCAAGCACAGAATCTATTCTCCATACTCTAATCTGTAAAATGCTTTTAATGCATTCAATTATGGACAAGCCTCTTTATTTTACATTCCCTGTGTCACTAAGTTATTATTATTCCATACTTTATACTTAGTCACTTTATCCCAAATTTAATGCAATAGTCTTTTTGGTATTGCAGACATAACATTTATTCGTATTATGCATTATATTTTGTTTATTAAAATGTATGTTTTAAAAGGTTCTCAGTGTCTTGTAACATGTTTTACAACAACTACATGTAATTCTATACAACTTTTATTGTTCTTTTAATTCATTTACCTATATATTAAGTACTGCAATACACTGTATATGCCTTAAAGGGCCTGCTATAGGTGCGGAGGAAATTTGTATTAAATATGTACATTCCTTTCTAAAAGAGAGAGAGTGCTTATGTTGTGTATTTGTTAGTAGGCTTTCACCTATAGAATATTATAATCTTTTTTAAATGTGAAGATAATGCATGAGCATATTTAATAGAATTATAACCTCATAGAGGTTCTACATCTGTAGAATGGTAACAAAAACAACAGGCTTTCTTATTGTCATGTATCCAAATCGGCAGGCAAAAACAAACATAAACCAGGCATAGTGTGTGTGATCAGCTAACAACAAAATGTAGGTATAACCAAGGGTGACAAAGATGTCACATATACATGTCACATATACAACATATACAGCTCTGTAATTCACAATTAAACTAGACAAGTAATTTTATGAGCATTTAGATGCACAAACAAGGGTAAATAAACACACATAAATAAATGTTTTAATTAATCATTGATTGAAACAACATGGGAACTTAATGACCAATGACAAGGGGTGGAAACATTACAAAAACAAACATACATGGCAATGAACACAGAGACAGGAATGCAGAAGTCCCATATCTATTTTTATTTACCAAAAGATATAAAACATTAACATTTTTTAAAGATCAAGACTATTTAATAACAACAAATAAAGTGACTTAAAATCATGTAGATAAGAGTAGACCTAATAACCCTTGATAAGCCTAATAACACTATAATTTGTATAGGTTCTGCAGTATATAAGTCTATTATAATTATAAGGGTTGACTATTTTAAATTCTAACCGTTTCTAATCTTTAAAATGTTTGGTTCATTCTTACTTGATCCATGTTTTGTGCAGTAGGATGCATTCTTTTATCTCTCAGGATCCTAAGAGCCCTCATGGGTTAGATAGCTATAGTGTGACCAGATGAGTCTCTGTCCTCTCATCCATACTTTTCTCTCATCTCAAAGCTGCTCTATGCTCCAGAGCAGTTGGGATGGATCCATTACACAACAAATGCTCCTTTATTGTGCTGATGAAAGGTGGCACCGGTTAATCAGTGCATCTCTCCTGTTCTCTGCTCGCAAATGACTGCTCCTTGCATATAAATAAATCTCCATATCAGTGTAATGTGAGCACATGTAATGTAAAGCCTACCTGTTTGTCATACCCATCACTAATGCCTCCACCCTCCAAAATGAAGTTAAAAAATAAAAAGCAACCAACCCCACCCCCTCCTTTTCCCCACCTTTTTGTGCGTCTCAGATGTGGCTTCCAGCTAATGGCTGTTTTGCTTTTAATGCCACTTGGTGATGATCAAAAACAGACTGAAGAGAGGGAGAGAGCCCCTTGGAATCTAGAGTGAAGCAAAGGCAGGTGGAAGATTGCTTATCAGGAGTGATGCACAATATCTTGACAATAAGATAGCTATCAGAGAGGTAATGCTTTGGCCAGCAGACTCATGACAGTACATTTTTGGCTCTTGCTTCCTACTCAGATAAGGATTCTCACGGAAAGGTGTCCTCCTCAGGTTTATCTCCCGGGAGTATCAGGCATATTCAGAACTAGCCAGTTCTTGAAAAGCCCAACTTACACATCTGGTTGGATGAAAGGTTATTAATTATTTTAACACAATTGCTCATGTTTAATAGCAAGAAAATTCCACAAAATTATAGAGTGTACACAATTCACACAGAAGTAGGTGTGAGTGCCAGGCATTATTAAAGGTGACTTTATAAATACTCTCTAACTTAGCTAAGTTAACTAAATTGATTCAGGGTTATGAAATCATGTCCTGCATATACTGTACAAATAGTGAAAATAAACTATGCAACATTTCAGTTCGGTTCTCTTAATAACACCAGAAAAAAAGAAAACTCTCCCTTTCAAAATAATTCACACTGGAGTAGTTTGCTACATTCCATGTGCACTTTTCTACATTTCATTAGCTACGTTTTTGTATAAAACTGTACAATCACCAGTATAGGTGCCCCTAAGATTAATTATTTTTCCTTAACTAATATTTCAGGGAGCCATTATTTGTTAACAGGAAAATGCCTTTTCATCAGCATCTTAATACAGTGTAAATATAATATAAAAGATGATTTTTGAGTTCTAAATATTATTATTGTTATTGTAATAATGTCTAAAACTTGTTTAGACTTTTCTTGCAGATTCTGTAATAAACCTTTTCTTAAGCTTAAAATTGCAGTTTGGATTAATGTTGTGGTCATGTAATGATTGTGAAGCAACTGCAGCTATTATTTAATAAAGTGCACACATAAACGCAAGAAAACACAAAATGAACAAAGAACAAAAAATGAAACATGGAACAAAGTTATAATGCTGAGCATGGACATATAGTCACCATAAATGGACAAGCAAGAAACAAGAGATGCAGTAAATAGAGAGTCTATATACAAGATTAATTAACCAACAGAGTGATTCAGGTGCAGACACATATGTGACTTTTATGTGTATGTGCATGTGCAACATATGTGCAAATTATATGTAATATGTTGGCATAATCTTTATCCAAAATACACAAATTGTGGAAGATCTTAACACATTTTCTTGTGTATGGCACTCTAAAAGGAATGCAGCAGACAACTTTTGTTGACTTTATTTTAACATATGCAAAATATTCTACGTAGAACATTCAAGGGTTCTCCAAGTGGGTCAGTCCAAGAACTCGCTCCTAAAGTACACATTATTCATCTATTATCTCTTATGATAATCCAACAGATCATATCCACAGATTATATTCACAATAAGAAATCTGTTAAAAGAAAACCTTGTGATCGCACTCCATGATTTAGTGTATCTTATTATATTACATGTTAACAAAGGCTAGTTTATAGAAGCCTCTCCAAGGAATAATATACAGATTGTGGGAGTGATGTATAACAACCTCCACATCACCTCCAAATTCTATGTGAAGCATGAACCATGTTATCATAACTCTCTGTCGCCATTTGCTACTGAGCCTGTTACTCACACTGAAGACAAGTGATATGGTCATGAATGTTTATTTTGAACATGGATGCCAAACTATTCAGGTTAAACCCAATGAAATTCTTTTTATCTCTTCAGCTTTGACTTACCCCACACTCATTCACTCTGCTCAGGTATGATCTGCACGTAGGCGCCACTTGCAGACCAAGGCTTTTTGCCAACACAAACCAAAAAATAAATAAATAAAAATCATGTTCATGCAGGTAACTTTGATAATGTTTTAGCTTCAACTGATCATCTAAACAAACAAGCACCAGTGATGTCTGGAGATTGAGAAGAATGCTGTATAGAAAGTCCTGATACATAAACTAGAGAACATAGATACACATGTTCTCAACATACATCTGTTCTCTCAGGTTAGTGTTACCAAAAATATGAAATGGATATAAAGATAAAAATTATTGTTTAAATGGCAAAAAATAAATTATGTCAGTGTATACATCAGTCAAACACACCCATTCTATACACACACACACACACACACACACACACACACACACACACACACACACACACACACATACACACACACACAATCTCATAAAAGTGAGTACACACTGCACATTTCAGCACCATTTTAGTATATCATCTTAAGGGAGAGGGTGTACTCACTTTTGTTATTTTGAGAGGACAGTAAATCTACACTGCTATACAAGCTGCACATTAAGAACTCTAAAATATATTTGAGTTTCATATTAGGGCTGTCAATTGATAAAAAAAAAAATTGCATGATTGTCAAGAGCTAACTCATGATTAATCGCAACTTAATCATTCATTTTTATCTGTTGTTAATGTACCTTTAATTAATACTTTTCAAGTTTTTTATACACTAATCAATATGAGCATGGACAAATATGGATGTTTTATGCAAATGTATGTTAATTATTAGTGAAACTCAAAATAGAGCATGAACCCAAAATATTCTTGTAAATGTTTTAAAGTAATTATGGTGTTACGTAAATCATCAGGACACCAAATGGAACTTTTGCTATGTCGCCACACGGATGGTTTTAATTGTAGAATGTGTGCATCATGGCGGATTTTGGTGCTTGATTTGATACTTGGTGAGATTTTTAGTGATTAAAATTTTATATATAATATATTATAATATATTTTTATTTATAAAATGTAACAGTGAATGGTTACATGTAATATAAAAAAAAAAATGGAAATAGGAAGCTTTCTAATTGCTCTTGTCATTGTGTTGGGCCAAAGTCATGAGAGGGTTTGGGGGTGATGAGTGTTATGAGCTCACCGCTGCTGCTGATGGGAGGATTTTTACTGGCCTTCTTCACACAAGCCCTCACTAGTGTGGCATCTTATTCAGAAGATGCATCTACTGACGCTAGCAAACTACATTCAGTTCACCATGTATAATCTTATATTTAAACAAGTTGGTGGACAGAATGCATACTTCCTGTCTCCTTACTGTCTCTCTAAAAAACACACACACTTATACACACACTGCCTTTCAGCACCTCTTGAAGCTTAACTGGATGTTTTAGGCAATCTTGTGTGTGCATGCTCTAAGGCTAAGGGGAGTCTGAAGTCAGTAAGTAATTTGTTTTCTTTAAAATGCCTCAAAAATGATGGTGTTTCTTTAAGAATTTTAAAATGTAATGTTATTTTTAGAACAGAAGGTCTGTTTCTAAGGGTAAAAGGGAAAATGTCATATTTGTCCACATTAAAATGAAATAAACATTATTTGCATGTTATTAAATGTTGCTCTTTCTAACCACAGCATGTTTGCATGCTAACAGGTTAATATATGAGTTATTGAGGTTGGTTGTTTTATTTCTGCATCTTTAACAACAGAAGAATGCAGTACAATAGACTCTTATTGCATATATGTAGTTAACAATTATTATTATTATTATTATTATTATTATTATTATTATTATTATTATTATTATTATTTATTTAATTTTTTTTGGTCTGGGGGGGTATTTTTCAAATTTATTAAAACTAAGAACTGGAGCAAGTTTTGAACTGACACATTTCAAACATGGATTTTACACTCATAATTAAGCAAAACAATGAACAGTATGGGTCAGTGTAAATCCATTCACACTTTGTATTAGCACACAGACAAAACATGACTAACATGCCCTGCTCGCTCTTTGAACCGGGAAGCTCCTGTGAGAATTTCTTGTAGAAGAGTTGGGAGCTGCGTGTGTTCAAGAAAGCTCTTAAAGATGATTGAACTTTAACAGAAAACATGACAAGCACACATATACTACAAACTCAGACACAGAAAACACCTGGAAAGCTTCTCATTTCACCCAGGTTATCTCTTGTTAGGGTTCATTTCCCATAGAGATAATATTTAAGAATCATCACCTGATCCAGTTACAGTGTTTTGCAGACACAAGGTGGCTTATAGAGACAAATAAGGAAAAAATTGTTTATAGCCAATTGTCAAAAAAACACGCTAGTTTTAATAGGAATTATGTTAAATTTCCCTAGGTGAGAAAAGAAATAAAGATTTCCAGAAATATTTGATGGAGAAATGTACATGTAAATGCATGTAATAAGTTGTATTTGAATTCTGATTTACAATACTTTTATATCACTAAACATTTTCTGCATAATGCAACAATTTTCTGCAAAACACTAGTTTCACCTCTCATATTCTTAATTATGTGCAAATTACATTTAGCATGTTTGTCCTGTGTGTGCTTTGGTTTTTCCCCATAAACCTCCTCCCACTCTCCCAGTGCAGGTAAGCAGGTTGTCTACACAAGATTGTCCCTGGGAGTGAATAATGTGTATGTGTATGGTGGCCTGTGATGGATTGGCATCCTGTCTGCAAAACATTCTTCCATCTTGTCACCAATGTTGCCAGGATAGGCTTCAGATGTACCCTGGATAAATTGAGCTGAAGGGGCATCCACGTGACACAGCAGAAAAGTGTTCTCCATGTATGTTGATGTAGGCAGATACTTTTCTCTTTGTGTGCCCTGCAGTGCAGCACTGGTTTGACATAATTCAGTGGCAGTGGTTTGACATGATGTGTATATGTGTTTGCAACTCTCAATGGAAGCATGGGTTTGTCCAAGGCACTGCAGCCAGGATATCTTATTTTTATTTATTGTCTTAAAGAGTGCTCATAATTCTAGAGCTGACTACATTATTACACATATTGGGGTGTAATTATGATTGTAAATATTCAATTTATATTTACATTATGTACATCATATATGTATTTTGTGCATAATGTATTGTACATATTGTATTAATAATCCCATGGCAGAGAATGAATACTCACTATGAAAACCCATCTTTTAGCTTAATGAGGAAAGCTGTAGATGTAAATGAGCGTTAAACAGCCTTTAAACTGATTTAAAACAAATACTGTAAAGCTAGATTTGATACAAATACAGTTACATCAATAAACAATATTGTCATAATATTTTGCTTCCCATGAAGTTTAAGATTATGCACATTTAAGTGGCATGTTATATCTGTCAGAAAAGCAGCATTTTCAATGAAATTGTTATAATTTAATGAAGCCAGTGAATTACATTGAACCTCCTCTCAAACATTTGACCCCATAGTATAAGCAAAGTCAACATTTCCTTAACACATTTTTCCCTTCAAAAAAGCATACTCAGACTATAAGATGCACAATATCTGTGTTGTTGGTTCATTCATCCACTGCTAGGTGAAAACATTGATTCTGCACAGTCAATTAATGTATTTTTCAGAAATTCTCCAACTGTATATAGTTTTTTCGATTTTGCAATATTTTAGGTGATTCTGATCAAGGCCTCAGTAAGACTGTCACTCCCATTAACATGCTTGCATGAAGTCTGGGTGGAGCTGATCATGCGTGGTGTTGCAGATTAGCTTGCTTTAAAACAAAAATCGTCTTTTGACAAATTAAAAATACTGTTCTTAAAATACTCAAAATGCTTCAAAGTAAAAGAGATCACAGCAAAATGCTGTTAAGCTAGTTATCTTTTTGGTTCATTTGTTTGTTTTTTTAGGACATGAGTAGCACACTTACCTAGAAAATTATGAAACGTGTGTTAAGCAACACACAGCCAGTCACTTTTTTTTTTAAGAGAATCGGATCACAGTTGTAGATTAGAGTGGTCATGGTTCAGTGATAGACTATTATGTGGGTGTGTACAAAATTTACTCTAAATGACAGTTTTAGTTGTTATAACTTGTTCAAACTTTTTTGGCTTGGTGTGATAAGTGGCCTGAAATATATATTACTAAATGTGTAGGTATGTAATATATTTCCACACTGCTTTCAGTGTAAATATGGATCATACTGAAACAGATGATAACCATCTGTGGACCGACAGGCCAGATACTTGCTGTGCACATGTGAAATGAAGCAGACAGGATGTACCTGATGGCCTGATACTATCAGGTACATGCCAGGTCTGAAGGGCATTCAACTAAATTCCCACACATATACATACACTTTTTTAAAATGTATTTTCAGGCATTGTTCTTTGTCTTGGACATGTGCGTTAATATCTATATTTCGGTTGTAATGCATTTACTGTGGTGCCCCGGAACTTACAGTCTAAGACCACTGTGAGTTAATTCGCAAATTTTGGACGCACCCCTGCAGCCCCTATGGTACCTTAGTGAATCCATCTAGACATTGACACGTTAATACAATAGTGATTTAAAACATTTTATGAAATTTGTTAATGATCAACATGCTCCTGAGGTTCCAGTGACCACTGTTCCTGCCCCTCTTCCCTCCATGGATCTTTCCACTTTGTCCAGGCCTGCCTCTGGATAGTGTTCTCTTCGATTGAAGGCCACACTGTGCAGCTGGGGACGGTTTCTCATCAACACATTGGGTGGTTCCATAAAATTCCAGAGTAAGAACGGGAGCTTTAAATATGGATTTGGACTGTAGTTAATGTCAACAATCTGCTACATTGACTCAGGACTACAGTTTGCTTCTGATCATCATCACTGTACCCTGCAACATCGTATATCTGCAATAAATGGACATTCGGTGCAAACCAGACCAGGATGGGTTCCCTCTTGAGTCTGGTTCATCTCAAGGTTTCTTCCTTTGCCATCTCTGGGAGTTTTTCCATGCTACAGTTGTCACCAGCTTGCTTATCTGATCAAGTAAAATAAGTATTTCGGAGAGCTGACGTTTCGAGGAAAGGAAAACCACTCAGGACAGGACCAATTCTGAATTAATCTTTTATTTTTTTTGATCAGTGCTAAAGACACAAACTTGCAGGCACACACACACTGGCTCTCTCTTGCTCCTCCTTTATGCTCCCCCTGATCACTGCAAGAGAGAGAACATTCATTAGTCACAATTTCACTCAGGTGTGTCATTTCCACGTTTCCCTGCCGTTCGACCCGCAACTGACCCCCCCCCCGGCGTGAGAGGAAGTCGGTCACGTCCATCTGCACCCCCGGTCCATCTGCGCCCCTTGAATTTGAACAGCTGAAGGGCCAGATACCACTGAGTGATCTGCGCGTTGGCATCCTTCATGCGATGGAGCCACTAGAGCGGGGCGTGGTCCAAACAGAGGCACATCGCAACAGATAGTATCGGAGGGTGAGGACCGCCCACTTGATGGCAAGACACTCATTTTCTATGGTGCTGTACCGGCTCTCTTGCACTGACAATTAACGGCTGATGTACATCACCGGGCGCTCTTCCCCCTCCACCACCTGGGACAACACAGCCCCCAACCCCCTATCCGATGCATACATCTGTGATATAAAGGGGAGAGAGAAGTAAGTTACATGTAAAAGCAGACCACCGCAGAGTGCAGCTTTAACCCTCGAAAAAGCCTGTTTGCACGACTCCGTCCAATGGACTGGATCTGGCACTCCCTTTTTTAGTGAGATTGGTCAGCGGGCTGGTGACGTCCGAATACATAGAGACGAACCTCCGATAATAACCAGCCAGCCCCAGGAACCGTCTTACCTCCTTTTTTGGTCTTGGGTCTATTATACAGCCGAGATTGCCTGTAGCAAATTCCCCAGGGTTAGTTTTCCTAATTTGTGGAGTTTTGCTCTCAGGTCAAGAATTTACTGAATTTCATTTATACTTTTCGAAGGTCCCTTCTCCCAATTTTTACGGAGGACGTTAAGCACTCCGCGTGGCATGTAGCTGTAAAATAATTCAAAGGGGGAGAACCCTGTGGATGCTTGTGGGACCTCTCATACTGCGAATAACAGGGGCTCGAGCCACTTATCCCAGTTTCGTTCATCCCCGTGTACGAACTTCCGGATCATGTTTTTGAGAGTACGGTTGAATTGCTCGACTAAGCCATCAGTTTGAGGGTGGTATATGCTGGTGTGAATCGACTTAATCCCCAATTACCCATATAGTTCGCGTAGTGTCCATGACCTGAAAGCCGTGCCCTGATCAGTCAGGACTCGGAAGATAACATGGAAGAGTGCCTCCTCAACAATGTGTGTGGAGATGCGGCAGAGGGGCACTGCTTCTGGATATCGCGTAACGTAATCTACTGCTCGCTCTAATGGACCAACGAGGTCCATGCCAATTCTTGCGACGGGGACCTCGAATTAGGGGAAGAGGACGCAAATGATTTTGGGAGAAGCTTTTGGGATGGCCAGCGGATTTACCAGCTTCCCGACATGCCGCACACCATCTACGCACATCGCCATGAATGCCCGGCCAATAAAACCGGTCCATTAGGTGGTCTAAAGTTTTATGGCAGCCCAGGTGTCTTGCCATCGGATTATGGTGAGCCGCATAGAATAGGAGTTCAGTGCGGCTCTTTCGGACCAACAACTGGGTTGTTTCCTCTACAGTTCGAGTATCCTGCAGCACTCAGTATAATTTATCCTTCATAACGGCGAAGTAGGGATAGGAAAGCGTGCTGTTTGGCTGGACATGCTGACCATCGATTACCCTCACCTGGTCGAAGGCGTGTTGAGGGGTCTCATCTCGCTACTGCTTAAGGGGGAAATCCCCGGGGGGAATTCCCCGGAGGGCGGGGTCTATCGGCCGCAAAGCTGACGTCGCACTAGGCTTTGGTGTACCCCCATAGATACTCACCGGTATGCGGTACGTTCCTGCTTGATTGGGGGCAGCCTGTGGCGCCTCGGGAATCTGGACCATCACCCCCAATTCCATTACGGGACATTGATCCAAGAAATGCTCCGGTTCCCCGCAGCACCAACAGACTGGCCCCGGCTTCTAAGCCCGCCTATTTCCCGGCGCTGGCCACGTGCTCAAACAGCTCCTGGAATGCCTCAGCGACGTCCTGCGGGACACTAGGCGCAGGTGTCTGGGATCTGACCACTTCCTGGAACCGCTGTTCCTGTTTGGCACGCACCTGAAGTCTGCTGTAGCTCGGCTAGCGCTTTCACCAACTCAGCCAACGGCAAGGTCAAGTCAAGTCAAGTCAAGTTTATTTGTATAGCGCTTTTCACAACAGACATTGTCTCAAAGCACCTTTACACAAATCAACAGCTAAGGTGAATGGTGTGAATTTGTCCCTGATGAGCAAGCCGTGGCGACTGTGGCAAGGAACCAGACTCAAAAGGGGAACCCATCCTCATTTGGGTGACATCAAGAGTTTGATCATAAATCTTTCAACAATACAGAACACTGGAGAGTGAGAACTAACATGATTACTGGAGTATAAGATTATAAGTGATGTTCTTTCTGCAGTCTTATACAGTCTATATGGTTAGCAGCTCCTAGTTTTATAAGCTCAGCATTTGTGATCATCACAGATCCAGCATCAGCTTCTCCATGCCAGAGCCTTTAAACACTCCAGGAGGTCCAATGTCAAACTTCACACATGTAGCAGGATCCAAATGGCACTGGTACGTCTCTAGATGGTTCGGGATGTTTGCTAGATGGTTCGGGATGTTGGTTTCGGCACCACTGTGGGAGAGCTGACGGTTCGGGGAAAGGAAAACCACTCAGGACAGGACCAGTTCTGAATCAGTTCATTTTATTTTTTTCTAGTGATCACTGGCATGCCCTATCACTCCTTCGTTATGCTCCCCCTGATCACGGCAAGAGAGAGAACATTCATTAGTCACAATTCCCCTCAGGTGTGTCATTCCCACGCTTCCCTGCTCCCGGCTTTGCCCTCTATTCATAAACCAGCACTCGGCCATGCCCCCGCTGCCACAAAATATTTGATCCCGTACCAACCAGCAAGAATTCTGACTCCCACACACCCAAATAATCGTGTCCCTTAAATAAAGTACTCCTAATATCAAGTCATGATGTGTATAAAAGACAGTCACAGAATCAACATCTTCCATTCAAACCTCTCCACCACCACAAGACCATCAGATTGTTGCCTTGGCCATATTTTTCTGATCATTGTCATTCTGGAATGACATTCAACACCCATCTTCAGTGTTCTGGCTGAGGCTAGAAGGTTCTTATTCAAGATTCTACAGTGCATGGCCCATTCATGTGGTGAAGTCTTCTTTTACTTTTAGAAGAGATACAGCCTCAAAGAAGAATGTTTTCTCCCTCATGTTTGACCGTTTGGTGTTCTTAGGGCCATATTCAGCATTTCTCTGCCTCCAAACATGGCGAGACGAGTTGATGTCAAAGAGCTCAATTTTGGTATCATATGACCACATCACATTCATTCAAGTGTTCTCTAAATCATTTAGGTGTTCATTGAAGAAATTCAGATGGGCCTGTTAATGTGCATTCTTGAGCAGAGGGACCTTGGTGTGTTACCAATGGTATTCTTGGTGACTGTGGTCCCAGCTCCCTTGAAATAATTAACAAGCTCCTCCCATGTAAATCTGAGCTGATCGCTCTCCTTTCTCAGAATTATTCCTACCCTATGAGGTGAGATTTTTGCATGGAGCTCCAGAGCGAGGGTGATTTACTTATCTTATTTTATTTCTTCCATTTTCTTACATTTTCATGCCAACAGTGGTCTCTTTATCACTTTCTTCTTGCTGATGGTCTTTATAGCCTATTCCAGCCTTGTGCAGGTCTACAATCTTGTCCCTGATGTCCTTTGACAGCTTTTTGGTCTTGCCCATGGTGGTGGAGCGGTTTGAATAAAAGAGGTTGATTTTGTGACTGGTGTTTTTTATACACATCTTGAGTTGATATTAGGAGTTCTTTTTTAAAGGGACAGGACTAATTTGGGGTCTGTGGTAGTCAGAATTCTTGCTGGTTGGTACGGGATCAAATACTTATTTCACTTGATCAAATACAAAGTGGACCATAGGCCGCACACTGCAACAGGGCCGCACACTGCAACAAGTCAGTATTGAGCACCTTTGGGGCATCCTCACACAGAAGGTGGAGAAGCTCCATGTGTCTAACATCCAGCAGCCCCATGATGTCATTATGGAGGCGTGGATGAGGATCCCAGCAACAACCTTTGCAACTCTGGTCAATTCCATTCCCAGAACGATTAAGGCAGTGCTAGATAACAATGGTGCTCACAAAAAATATTGATACTTTGAACACATGTTTAGCTGTACTCACTTTTGTTCTTTAGCTGTACTCACTTTTGTTGTTGTAAATTCTGCCAGCTATTTTGACAGTAATAGCTGTATTTTTGTCCAATTATAATTTGTATAGTATTGTCCCCTGAGAAGATATAATAAAATGGTTGCTGAAATGTGGAGTGTACTCACTTTTGTGAGATACTGTATGTGGTAGCGGGTGCATGGCCAAACGCCAGGTTGTTAATGGGGGAGGCAGACCAGGGAGGAAAAGAATATTAAGGATCACACACCTCATGATTTAACTAATTAATGTTCCCAGTTGCAGGTAGTGAGGAGAGCTTCTAGAGAGAGAGAGAGAGAGAGAGAGAGAGAGAGACAGCCAACTGAGTGTGTATAAATAAATGTTCATGTTTTAAACACTGACAAGTGAAAGCAAACACAAAAAACTTGACTGTTACAAAATAAAGCATTTTTTGTTTTTGAACCTGTCCTCTCTCTCTCTCCTTTCTTCCACCTTAACCAGCGAGCTTTCTTTCCGAAAGTGGGTGGACAGTTACAGAATTCAAATATGGTTGTCAAAATGGTTGTCAGGTTGTCAAAAAAATATTTCACATTAATGCATGAAAATTATTTGTCACATTATGCTCTATTGACTGTTTTTGTCATACAGAAATTAATTCTCTCCTTTTGCACTATATCTACCTTTCATAATGGAATGTTTTAATTTATTTTTAAGTTATGGGTTTGCTTAATTGTTCAAATGGTCAATTTCTTTATTTTTCATATTTTTAATGCCTAATGAAAAACAAAAAGCAAAATCCATACAAATTGTCTGATCTGAAAACGATTGTGTAAATGACTGTATATGGTTGTGTCACTTGAGGATGTTACATGTTTCAGCATGTTTCTTGAGCATGTTAGGTTATGCAGTAGGGAGAGTAACGCAAAGGTAATTAGTTTAGCAGAGAAGAGCGAAGATTCATGTTCCTATATAGTCCATATACATAAATGTGTTTTACAGTAAACAGAGGCTAAATTCTGCTTAATTTCATTTTAGTTCCCTTTGGTAAAGCGGAGCGAAGTATGTGATGTCGACATATGTTACGTGTTATAGTTTATTATAAGTCCTATGAGCCTGTTAGCATGTACATGTTAATGCTAGTTAATTAATTGTTTCATATTGTCTTCATTCACTTTATCATTTATATTTTATATGTTTCTCTGTAAATGTGAACTTTATTTATAGTATTTTTTTGTATGAGTCATATTTATTTGTTATGTTGCTTATTTGTGTAGTTTCACGGTGCTACGCAAACTAAGGTTTAATGGCGCTCTTCACGAGCAAAATCAAGAAAGAAGCACCCGTCGGAAACTCTCTGTGTCTTTTTTATGGATACCATTGGGCAGCTACAGATTGAGTGAAGATTTCTATTAGATAGTGTGCAAATGTTCACACACTCATTAGCAAAAATAGATTTTTTTCTGAATTTATAGAATTTTCATGAATGCCTGATTTCTTCTGTAAAATCTCTCCAATTTCCATTCCATTATCTGTTGTCATAGCCATTTGTGTATATGTTTGTTTTCATTTATGTAATGTCTGCACTCATGTCTCATCCATCGTGCCTTAGCTCTGCTTTTTGTTGTTCTCGTTTGGCGTTTGGCGTAGTGTTTGCAATTTTGCCTGACCTTTGCCTATTGTGTGTGAGTCTGTTTGTGTGTATTGTATGTTTTGTCATAAATTAACAACCATTAGAGGTGCAAGGCCTCTGTTAATAAAACTTTTATTAGTTTATTGGCTGTTCCTCTTAACAGGAAGAAGTATAACACTAAATAGGCATAATTTTCTCATACAATCCCACTTCAACAAACCTGAGCTATCCCTTTAATAGAAATATGACACTGAAAATACTATAGGCATACATTCTATTCATGTTCATAAAGATGGTCCATATAATACACATTTTATGCAAACTACAATGGTTGTATTTCTTTTTTATATTTTTGAGAAAATCTGCACTTAAATGGCACATCTTCTTCTTCTTCTTTTGACTTCTCCCATTAGGGTTGCCACAGCAGACCATCATCTACATCTGCTTCTTTCAAACCAACTACCTGCATGTCTTCTCTCACCACATCCATAAACCTCCTCTTTGGCCTTCCTTTTTTCCTCCTTCCTCCTCCTTTCCTCCATCCTCAGCATCCTTCTACCCATATACCCCATGTACCTCCTCTGCACATTTCCAAACCATCTTAATCTAGCCTCCTTCACCTTGTCTCCAAAAAGTCCTACATGCACAGACCCTCTAATAAACCCGTTTCTAATCCTGTCCGTCTTTGTCACTCCCAATGTCACTCCTTGTCACTCCTTTTTTTCTTTTATTATCGGACTTTAATTTGTAAAGGTGTCCCACTAAAGAAAAACGAATTGTTTGGGATGTATGTATTCTTGCCCGTTTTGCACTACACAGGACAGATTGCCCCTTCTGCTATTAAAAAGGTTTTAAAATGTTCTTAAAATTACTGGTCTAAAATATATACTCAAGTAAAAATTAAAAGCAGCTCATTTAAAATTTTCTCAGAGTGAAAGTTAGTTGCTATGTTACAGCAAGAGGGGTGAAAGGGCCATGTGGTCCACGACCACATCTTAAACAGGGGTGCCAATAATAGTGGAGGGCACTGTATGATCACACTCTTGATATCACCTAAATGAGGATGTGTTCCCTTTTTTGTCTGGTTACTCTCAAGTTTTTATCCTCATGCCATCTCAGGGAGTTTTTTTCTAGCCATAGTCACCACTGGCTTGCTAATTAGGGACAAACTCACAGTTACAGGAAATAAACGTATACATTCTTTTGTAACTGCTTTATCTTTGTAAAGCTGCTTTGAGACAATGTCCACTGTCAAAGCGCTATACAAATAAAAATGTATTAAATTGAACTTTCTGTGTGCTCCTTCTTGATCTAATTATACATTATACCCCCTTAAATATTTTAAATGTCATGTGTTGACGTTTTATAATTTTACTCCAGAATAGATTGTTAAGGTGTTTATTCCCCTTATTCCCCTTATTATTTTTGCACTACATGGAACAGACTTCTAAAAATTCTCCTTTTTTTTAAAACAGCATAGAACCCAAATGCAAAAAAAGAGAAAAATCCAACCTTTCATTTAAGTACATTACTTTGGTGGTAAAAAAAATCACACATTTAGAAAAAAAAAAAAACTTGAAATCATGTGTGCCACAATTATTGGCACCCCTGATGTTAATACTTTGTACAACCTCCTTTTGCCAACAAGACAGCACTTAATCTCCTCCTATAACATTTCACAAGATTGGAGAACACAGAGAGAGGGATTTTGGACCATTCTTCTTTGCACAATCTTTCTAGATCATCCAGTGTCCTGGGTCCTCTCTTATGCACTCTTCTCTTTAGCTCGCCCCACAGGTTTTCGATTGGGTTGAGGTCTGGGGACTGAGATGGCCATGGGAGGACCTTGAGTTTGTGACTGCTGAACCACTTTTGTGTAGATTTTGCCACATGTTTTGGATCATTATCCTGCTGAAAGACCCAATGACAACCCATCTTCAGCTTTCTGGCAGAGGCCATCAGGTTTTTATTTAAAATATCCTGGTACTTCAAAGCGTTCATAATGCCATGCACCCTAACAAGGTTCCCAGGGCCTTTGGAAGAGAAACAGGCCCACAGCATCACAGATCCTCCACCATACTTCACGGTGGGCATGAGGTGCTTTTCGGCATACTCATCTTTTGTTTTACGCCAGACCCACTTAGAGTGTTTGTTGCCAAAAAGCTCAATCTTAGTCTCATCTGACCAAAGCACACGATCCCAGTTGAAGTCCCAATACCGCTTAGCAAACTCCAGACGTTTACGTTTGTGAGTGTTAGTGAGAAAAGGCTTTTTCCTTGCATGCCTCCCAAACAGCTTGTTGGCATGTAGAGAGCGTCTGATGGTTGTTTTGGAGACTCTGTGACCCCAAGATGCCACTCTTTGATGCAATTCTGTGACGGTGAGCTTGGGAAATTTTTTTACTTCTCTTACCATCCTCCTCACTGTGCGTTGTGGCAAGATAAACTTGGGACCTCTTCCAGCCTTGTTTGTCACTGTTCCAGTTGTTTTAAACTTCTTAATGATTCCTCTGACTGTAGATACCAGCAAGTTAAGGCAAGTGGCTATTTTCTTGTAGCCATTGCCTGACTTATGAAGGTCGACACACATCTGCCTTACTTGAATGGTGTGTTCTCTTGTCTTTGCCATGTTGACAAATGGGTAAGAGAATTAGGCCTCTGTGTCACGTCATATTTATACCCCAGGGAAACAGGAAATCATGAATTACTGATTAAAAGTCCCTAGATACCCTGACCAACCTTAGCAACTACAGAAAAATATATAAAAAAAAAAACCACAATTAAATTTTTCAGAGGAATTGTTAGGGGTGCCAATAATTGTGGCACACATGATTTCAAGTTTTTTTTTTTTTTCTAAATGTGGGATTTTTTCACCACCAAAGTAATGTACTTAAATGAAAGGTTGGATTTTTCTCTTTTTTTGCATTTGGGTTCTATGTTGTTTTAAAAAAAAGGAGAATTTTTAGAAGTCCACGACCACATCTTAAACAGGGGTGCCAATAATCGTGGAGGGCACTGTAAATAATTAAACGAATACAAAACACCGGATAGTAAGAACTAACAACTAACTAACGGGATGTACGATTGTGAGTAATGTCCTTCCTACAGTCAATTGACATTATGGAACCAGGAGCTACTGAGCAACTCATAAATAGCTCAACATTTGAGAACACCAGCTTCTCAATGCCAAAGCCTTTAAACACTAAAAAAGGTCCAATGTCCAAACTCTACATGAAGTCTAGATGGTTCAAGATGTTTACAGGCTTGGCATCTACTTCTTTAAATGTCCATCATTTTCAGGAGGTGGGATACGACTAGAGCTGGCGCAACCGCAGGATGCTTCTGGATTGATTGAGAAAGGGAAGGGCATTTGGGTGGCAACAAATGTCCATTTGTTACAGTTGCAACATTGTTAAGGTGTGCAGTGATAGGTGATTAAATGCCTAAATCAAATTTAAAAAACTGTGGTCCTTAGCTATTGTAGTAGACTGTTGAGACTAACGGTATAAATCCATCCTTAAAGTTCTTGCGATGTTTAGCAACTTAAAGGATCCCCTGGCTGCTGATGTGAAACAACCCCCAGCTGCACAGAGTAGTCTCCAAAAAAAGAGGACTCCAACCAGAGGCAGAGTGCCAGGATAAATCAGACAGATCTGAAGAGAGCAAAGGGATTGAGAGAAAGAAAGCAAGTTGATTATGTGTATATTTCATGCAATTAAAAGGCATTAAACTCCTACAATAAGTATTACTGGTTGTTTTGTTGTTGTCTCTGTGTTTAGCAGTGTATCTCTCTGGTTCTGACCTTGCACTGCACTCTGCTCCTGGAAAAAACTAAATATACATACCACATACTGTTACGAATAGACCAGGCATCAGAACCGGAAGTAAAACAGAATGTCTTTTATTTTGCTAAAACGTACAAACACACTAGAGTTTGAGATGTGACTGGAGCAGATGGTACACTTAACTGAGTGCTTCCATAGAAGCGTAGCCAGGAGCATGAAAGCACAGGGAACAAAAGTGGTAGGAAGTCCTATTGTGATCTATGGTCGTACCTAGTAGATCAGACCGTGAGGCACGCAAAACCTAGGGCATGAGGAAGGTTGGGTGCCTACGTTGGGGCTTGGGGGCAGAGCGAAAAAAAAAAACCCAGGCGGAGCAACACCACCAGTGGAACTCAAGAACTAAGTAGCACTCCTAGCGATGAACAACGGCTGGGCGATGCCCCCAGTGGGGCTTGGAGACTGGGCGATGTACTTAGTGGGACTTGGAGATTGAGTTTTGATTGAAGGAGGGAGGCGTGGCTGGTGGTTCTCTGACACATACAAGTTCACTTCACAATAACTGAACTTTCACTTTAACATTTACACAGTTTATATGGGTGATGTTAAACGGGTGGTAATTTAATGTGGCATGATATTTCCTTACTCACTAGTTACTACAGCTAGATTGTTAGTCACAACAAACATTAGCAATGTCATTCACCAATTTATTTATTTATTTTTTGCTAATTTGCATAAAATTGTCAACTTCCACTGCATTCTCCTATTTTATGGAATACAGTTGCAATGGAGTTACCTTATTTTATGCTATGATAAGTAAGAGTATGTGTCTGAATAGCAAGTAAATAATAACAAAATGTTCATTTTAAGTGATCTATCACTTTTTTTTTATTTAAACAGATTTAATAACTTACCAACATAAAATGGTTATACACTGCATAATAAAGCTCTTGCCTTTCTTGCACTTGAGGGCGAAGAAGTTGCTTTAATATATACCAAGGGTTCAGTTTATTTTCTTTATGTTTAACTTCAGCAAAATGTGATGGGTGTTTTACCTTCAGTGTGGGTCTGCACCTGTCCATCACTGTATTTCTTGTGATTTTAGCATAGTAGTTTCCAGGGCACTTTTTTCTATTTACTTAGTAACAGACATGATTTAAAATATATGTAAGTACAATACTTTTATCAACACATTTTTATGCAAAAGTAAACTTACAGATTTTAAAAACAACTTTGAAAAATTAGCATTGAGCTTATTTATATTTTATATTGGCCACTTACTCTGGCTGCATAAATCTGCCTCTTGACTTTTGCTAAATGTGTTAATACGAAATCTAAACTAAAATAAAAAAAGAAAAATAATAATTTAAATCACAAAAACACAATTCAAATATAGAAAGCATTACACTAGTTTTATGTTGAAATATTGTAGACAGTCTCTTACTATGTGTTAACACTTTCAGAAAAGGTATATGATCTTTAAGAACTTGCGAGTGCTAGACAAAATGAACAGCTTAAAGAAATCCATGGTTTTTATGGACTTAGGTGGACACTATGTATCAAATGAATTAGATTTGTTCCTTATCGTTGCTTGAAAGAAGTAATATATGCTTTGCTAACAACTACTTTTAACAATGGTTTTGTGTTTTAGATGCCTGCATTGCTGGGATTCTTGCTACAGTTCATAGCAAGAGACAAAATAACATTAATCAGGTAAAACATTTTCCTCTGAGAGTTTCTGTAGCCTCAATGTCTCAAAAAGCAGCTTATGCATTGAGAGTCACAGGAATGTTACACATCAAAGTCACAGTGGGTGAAAAATGATACCAAAACAGATATAAAGATTTTTGACTAGGCTTTTTCTTGCACCTGTCAGGTTTTCATGGGTGGGGGTGGGGGATGAAAGAGGGATTCAATGGTATGTCTAATATGTTAAGTTCCATATGGTATAAAAAAATATATCATAATATACCAGCAGTGTTGGACAGTAACAAAGAAAATGTAATTTGTTACTGTATTTAAGAAGCTTTTTTGCATATCTGTGATTTACTGAAGTATTTCCATTTGGAGGTAATTTTACTTCACTTTCACTACATTTCAAAGTCAATTATAATTTTTACTCAACTACATTTCGTGAAAGTAGTTGTTTCTTTTTATTATGAGTAGATAAAAACTTAACTGGAAGCATGCAGCAAGCCATCAATCAGGGGAGAGTGCATGCACTGTTGTAAACTTGGCACAAAATTGACTGCCCTCAAATCTTGTTATTTTATTTGGTTTTAAAACTGTGTAGCTTTGAAGTTTTTGGCCTATTATTATTTAAACAGATAAAAATCAGTGTCTTATTAATTAATATTATTCTATTAAAAGATCGGTGTGCTAAGAGTTACATTAGAGTATTTTCACATAAATTGAATTGATTAAGCAATAATAAAAAATGATAATAGGACATAATAGCTATAATAATTCATAGTACTTTGGATACTTAAGTATCCATTTGAGGGCAAATACTTTTGTACTTTTACTTGTGATGAGTTTAACAGAAGCACTTTTACTAGAGTAATATTTTACCTAGTGTGTCTCCACTTTAACTTAAGTACATGGTTTGTGTACTTCATTCAACACTGTATACGAGAAGCAACAATTAATTCTGAATTAGCCATTAAGAAGCAATATTAATTCTACTAATTCACTTTTTTACAAAGTTATGAAATATCAACACAGGAAAAAATTCCTATGGATATTGAATAAAATTTTCAATGCTTGTAAAATGTATAAGATTGTATAATTACATAATTTTCAGCATTGAAATCTGCTGTCATTAGATGTTGAAAAAAATAAGCGATTATTTTTTATGCATTAATAAATCAACATTGCTCATAGATTTTGAAAAAGGAACAGTTTGTAATTTTGATAAAGAAATATAATGAGTTATACATACATGCATATTTTGTTTTATGTTTCTAAATGAGAAACATAGTTTGAGTTTCACTAATATATTTATTAAATCTTATAACATAATAAGCGTGTACGGCTGTCAAAGACCTTGGTGTTATTATTGACCCTAGTCTTACCTTTGAGGCTTACGTGAATGATATTACCAGGATCGCCTTCTTTTACTTTAAAAATATTGCTAAAATTAGAAATATGATGTTGTTACAGGATGCAGAAAAACTAGTTCATGCTTTTGTTACTTCTGGATTAGACTACTGTAACGCTATACTGTCTGGGTGTTCAAATAAGTGCATAAATAAGCTTCAGTTAGTTCAGAATGAAGCAAGAGTCCTCGCTAGATCTAGGAAATATGACCACATCACTCCTGTTTTAATCAGTCTACACTGGCTCCCAATCAAATCTCGCATTGATTATAAAATTCTACTACTGACGTATAAAGCATTTAACGGTCTCGCACCACAGTATCTGAGTGAACTTCTTTATCAGTATGATCCTCCACACCTACTTAGATCAAAAGGTGCTGGCTATCTGTTGGTTCCTCAAATAATGAAGACTACAGCAGGGGGCAGATCTTTCTCTTATAAAACCCCACAGTTATGTAACAGCCTTCCAATCAGTGTTCGGGACTCAGACACAGTCTCAGTGTTCAAGTCAAGGTTAAAAATATATTTATTTAGTCAAGTCTTTGATCAGTAGATTTTTTCTTAGGTAAAGGTGCAGATCTGGAGGGAACATGGATATAGAGTGTTTGATGAACTGGGATATTTGTATGCTGTCGTCCCCTCACATTTACACGTTCACTCAGGTTTGTTGACGGTGGTGTGGTGGGTCGTCTCTTATCCCAGAGATCCCTCATGTCGGTGTTACCTTCTGGTTCTCCCTTTTAGTTATACTGCCATAGCGAGTCTTGCCAGAGTCCAAACTGCACAGTGACATTAACTTTTATACAACATTAAGGACACTTAATAATCCATATCCTTCTTTTCCTGTCACCCTCTTCTCTCTCTCTCTCTCTCTCTTTCTCTCTCTCTTCCCACTTTGTCCCACCTTCCCACCTCTGGATAGTGTTCTCTTCGACTGGAGGCCACTCTGTGCAGCTTGGGACAGTTGGGACACCTTGGGTGGTTCCATGAAATTCTGGAGTAAGAACGAGCGCTTTGAGGATGGATTGGACTGTAGTTAATGTCAACAGTCTGCTACACTGACTCAGGACTACTTTTCGTTTCTGATCATCATCAATGTACCCTGCAACATCGTATATCTGTTATAAATGGACATTCGGTGCAACCCAGATGAGGATGGGTTCCCTCTTGAGTCTGGTTCCTCTTAAGGTTTCTTCCTTATGCCATCTCGGGAAGTTTTTCCTTGCCACAGTCGCCACCGGCTTGCTCATCAGGGACAAACTTACTTATAAAGAACATATTCACTTTTAATCACCACATTATCTTTGTAAAGCTACTTTGAGACAATATTCATTGTTAAAAGCGCTATACAAATAAAATTGAATTAAATTGAATTTAATAATAACCAGTCTGTTTTGGAACCCACCATTGTTAACCCACTATTGCAAATATATTAATTAATATTTGCTTTGTACTTATTTTTATTTATAGTTATAATAAACATTGGTTAAATGTAATAATTGTTAAATGGCTTACATTGTTCATTATTTATAAGTAGTATTTAACATTATTTTCTGTGTAAATACTAAAGGTTAAATTATTTTTAAAATATTTTTCTTCATAAATATTTTAAAACATTAAACAAAATTTAGAGGTGTTTTGGAGACATGCAGAGATGTTGCAGATATTAACAGTTATTCTTAAGCTGCATCTATCTCTCATCTTTTGACATTAGCAGCAGATGATGTAAGCCTTGTAAGGGTCTCCATGGGTTCAGCACATCCCACAAATGCTCAGTTGTATTAAGATCTGTGTAATATGGAGTATTATTAATTAAACACCTGTAACTAATTTGTCATGTTCCCCAAACTATTCTTAAAAACTATTCTTGAAAACATTTTGTAGTATGGCTTTTTGTAGTGTGGTAACTTGCAATTAAGGAGTGTCTTCCTAATGTTTTAGTACATGGTACATGTCTCATTGCTGAGAGCATCAAACTGCTTTTGCCAGCTTGCCTGCTTCCTGTAGTGCATCCTAGTTAAAATCTCTTCCCCAAGGTAAGCAACAAATACCAGGCACCAGAATGTTCACATGCTGTTAAAAAAAACATGCCTCATTAGACAAGGCCACCTCTTTCTATTGCTTCAGTTCTGATGTTCACATGCTTTTTGTAGGTGTTTTTGGCAGTGGACATGGGCCAGGGAAGACCTTAGCACTAGTTTGACAGTTTGTGCTTTGTGGGATTGGACCAGATAGGCTAACCTTCACTCTAATGTGCATAAATAAACTTTAGCATCCATAACCACTTTAAGTAGTTTAAAGGTAATATCTGATCAACGTAAAAATCAGGAAATGAATGCAAAAAAAATATTGTGTAATATTTATCTTTTGATATAAATACATTTTATAAAAGTTACAAATTTCTTTATTGTTCTGTGAAATAATTGGACTTGTCATTCCGGTACTGCTGAAGAGGATTGTACTGAAAAAATGTTTACTGAAGATTATCCAAATACATTTTTTTTACAAGCATTGTTTGATGACATAGACAGTATACTTGAATAAAAAAAGTTGCATACATAGTTTTTGTGTGTCTTGGCAACATGGGGAAAAAAACCTTTTGTATGTGTATGGCTCCATGATACTGTGGCGCCTGGTCTTCAGTCCTCGTCTTCATCTCTCTTTCAAATGTAAAGATTGTGTGAAGAGATTTTGTCAGCAACAAGTATTACTGGCATTTTTACACTCTTGGCCTTCCTTCTCTTACACCTTAAACACACGTTTATCTGTTCATCATTTCTTGTCCTTTTTATCTCTCTTTCTTTCTCTATAGCAATATTTCCTATTTGTGCACACAGAGACTACAGAGCAAAAGAGGTTTGTGCCTCAAGGCTGTTCTCAAAGATTAAATACTATGCCCTGACAAACCAGATGATTAATTGTCTGTGATTATACTTGATCCCTTTTGACAGAGGAACTTGATTGTTCATGCCAGTAAAATGTGTCACTCTATTTCTTTTAAGCATTAAAAGTGCTCAGCCACTAAGCCCCTTATGTCAGTTAACAATGTATTCTCCACTTCTCATTGGGCTTATTCTAAATAAAAACATGTATCTTTGAGTTAAGCATTTTTTTCAGCTACATTTCAGATTTTAAAGCATCTTTCATTTGTGTAAAGTACAAATGTGGCATGTATGGTTAGGCAAGTTAATAATTTATATAAACCAGAAGTATGATTACTTTTATTCAGGCAATGACTGTTGTTACATTTTAAACCTTTAATTATTGATCATAGTAAAATACTGAGTATCCATTCTGAAAAATTGTGTATAACATTTAATTCGAGTTCAAATTAGACTTTTTTACATTATAAAAACAATCTGACTCCAGTAGACCTCTACTCATAATTTACAAACATACAAAATGCATTTTTATTAAACATGTTTATCATTCATTTAACTCTAAATAAGCAATATAAAGAAATGTTTGTGTTGCACATTTGATCAAATATGGATCATATAACTACACAAATATCTTTTCATCTACATGTTTGAAGTACTATTCATAAATAGATGAGCATATATACACTTAAGGAAAGAATGATTTTTACCCAGTTCTTGTTTTTCTTATTTAAAATCATCAGCAAAATAGTCTTCTTCTCTCTGCTTCTACACTGTCCCCTGAAAATAGGCACTGAAGCAGAACATCAAAACTCTCCACCTTCAAACCGGTATGGATTTGTCAGTCTCTCGGGGCAGGTGTTGGAGCTGTAACTGCTGTAACGATAGCCTTCAAAGTTTTCTGTTCTTTCAATTTTTGTTGGGGCAGTATCCTGATAGGACAGAGCAGTTTTTATGACGCTCGAATCCTCTTCAGGCCGTTTCAGTTCAGAGTAAGAGTTGGGAGACATCTCCTCTAAAAGAGAGTTACAGTTTGAAAGTCCTTTCATGTCATAGATGCCTTCACCGTATTTTACCAGAGAAGGTTTAGGGCAGGGCTGGTAGGACACTTTAGTGGTGGTGGTTATGATGGTCTGAAGTGCTGTTGGAGTGGTTGGAGTGGGCCCTGTGTACCTGCATGGGTAGTCAGTGTTATAATAATGACTTGCATTGGTAGAAAGCTGTGGGTATTCCCCTCTCTCTCCATATGGCCCTTTGCCCAGGATTTGCGTCCAGCTATGGTGCTTGCTGGTCGCATCTGGATAAGAACGCTCATGGTTTGGAAGTGAACTGGTTGTGTGAGGCATTCCACTCAGGCCAGAGCAGCTTTTATTTTCAGCCTCACTGTGAGGGCTGACAGGGTCCTTATACACGGCTGTGGAGTAGGGTGAAGAGCTGAGATAGCCTGCAAAGTCATATCCGCATGGGGGTCTTGCCATGTAGAGACGATGATTAGAAGGCTTCTGCAGAGGACTTGCAGCATCGGCCATGGCTGTTGGGCCATGTGTGTCATAGGGGAACTTGTAAGGCTCAGTGTTCTGGAACGGTGTGTAGTGCTGTGTCTGGATAGGGAAATTGGATTCAGCAATGATGCTGAAGCGATCTGGTGTCTCCATGGTGAGTTGGTGGATGTTAGGGAAGGACATATCGTAGCGGCCAGGCTGGGTGAAAACATGATATTTATTAGGTCACAAAGTCTGCATACACATCCATAAATATATAGAGTAGTTCTTTTGTTAATGTTTCTAATTTGGAAATTTGCTTTGGAACGATTCTACATGAAAGTATTTCAAGTTCAAGTATTTCTATTTCTACTTTTTTATTTATAATTTTCTACCATTGCTTGTTTAAAATGTATGTTAAAATACATTAAATAAATTTTAATAGGCTGAATGAATGACTAAATTTAAATAAATACTTTTAAATGTTAAAAACATAAAACAGACAGTAACCATTTAATATAAACTATTCTTATATTTCAAATATACTAACCATGTAACTTTTGTTTCTCCTACATAAGCCAAAATAAATCATTACACAATTTAGTTGCCTTGTTACCTGATTAGACATTGCTGAAAATGTCATTATAAAAATAAACTTAAACTTTCTTTCGGCTTCTCTAATTAGGGGTCGCCACAGCGGATCATCTGCATTCGTGATCCGCATATTGATTTGGCACATGTTTTACGCTGGATGCCCTTCTTAACGCAACCCTCCCCATTTATCCGAGCTTGGGACCGGCACTAAGAGTGCACTGGCTTGTGCAACCCTAATGGCTGACCGGGGATCGAACCCGGTCCGCGGCAGTGAGAACGCTGAATTCTAACTACTAGACCACCATGGAACCTAAAATGTCATTATAAAAATATTATATCTTATATAAGGAAAGCTTTTGGTTGAACCTATTGCCTGCCTGAGGCGGTATTTGGTAATTGAATACTGTAAATCGCAGGTCAATATTTTTGTTTTCTTTGAGTAGGTACAATAAGCACAAGAAATCACTGGTAATTCATTTCTGAAAACCAGTAATTTCAATAAGAAAAGATTATAAAAATCATTTATTAAACAAAAAACAAAACCACTGCATTTGCTACTGTGCTTTATGTTCCAGACGAAGCACAATACTGGCTACATAAAGATCATGAATTATTTAAAATAAATGTTGACTTTATTGCAATTTTCCTCCCACATAAGTAATCCAATTTGAGATTACACAGCCAGCTTCTAAAGTGTGTTTACTATAAATATTTATGTAATGAAGCTTGTTGATGGTGGTTGGCCTTGTGGAATGACACTGCAGAAACAGAAAAGACCTTCAAGTTTCATTCAGCTTGCTCTGAATTCATCTATTAGATTTAAATATGACAGATATGGTCCACTTTGCATTTGTCTAACATGTTTTACATTAATGTAAAATATAAACTTTATTTTAAGAATAGGTCATGGAGCCCACACATTTTGTAAAATGTTGTATATTGAGAGGATTTTATCAGAAGTAATAATATTAAATTTCATTAAATATAAATTTTAGCTATTCAAAATAAATTTTTATAAAAATACTTATACATAATTTATATCAGAGATCACAGATGTATTAATATGGTGCAGAATATAAAGAAACATTGAAGCAAGGTATTATTATTATTATTATTATTATTATTGATGTGTGGGGTTTGTGGATGGGTAATGGTGTGTGATACCTCTTGTTCTACGAGTCTTCTTTTCTGAGAGAAGTGAGGAGAAGCCAGTCTTCTTTTTACTGCGCTTCTCCTTGCCTCCGTTTCCGACTTGCTCTCTGGTCGCGGGTGATCATGGACACCTTTAGCCTATATAAATGTCGAGTTTACATCCAATTCAGAATTATGACCAGAATTCAGAATTATACGATAATTATCGAACAAGAATTTATTAGCGTAATGAGCAACTACAAATATGATCACAATTTATGTTGCCAGTTTCTTAAGGTCTCGACACAATGACTATTATATTCCTCATAAAATGCCGAGATTAAACAATTATGTTCACATACATCCAAATAAAATTATTTGGACTTACTTTATTGATTCACTAATAAAATTAATTTGACATTTTTTGTATTTAAATTACGCAATAAACTGCGTTTGTACCCTAACACATTTATATACAATTCTATACAATACAATTTATAAATTGTCAGAAGAAAGCTACACTCGGCAAACGTACAAAAACTCACCTGGAAAAATATGGCCTTGCCGTCCACTCTCCAGAAATTGGTGACCGGATAACCACTGTGGCCACGGCACGGAACCAACTCGAGAGCTGAGCTGCAGTTTGGACAAAGTTTTTCTAGAGACAAATTGCAATTAATAACAATTATTGAAGATCCAAGACAATTTGTTCTTTAAACACTACTTTTGCACATTAGAACATTCGCATTGTATATCAAACGAATAAAACACCTTAATTTTTTTGTTTGTTGTTTACTCCATTAAGTTTTTCCTTACGTTAGGCATTTTTGTTCTGGATAAGATAAAGGTCAATAAATGTTTAACAGAAGCACCAGCTTCTGCTGACGTTGGGGTGCGTTTCAAATGACCGGTATTTTCGATTACTGTGGAGAAACCCTTCAGAGTTCTCAAGAACAAGAAAAATGCTTACTACTGGGACACTTAAACTAAGACCTATAGCAGTGTCGAAAGTTACATTATTTTCTTTTATAAGGTATTCAAGATTTTTGACTGGCACTGGTACCGCTTAATGAAAACCATATAGAGTACTTGTATAAGACAGATATAAAGGATGGTGTTTATGTATATAGATGAGATTTGGTTAAACGTCTGTAAGTAAAATCTAAATCTAAAGAGTAAAGAATAACCATTTTAATACCAACTTCAAATTGTTTTTGGTGAGTAAACAAAGTAAATGTAAAAATAAATCGACAAATTAATGTTATTCACGCCAATAGATCGCATATGCACGAGCTACAAATTTTGTGTTAAAACGTGTAAACAGTGGGCTGGAGACTGTGACCGCTTGTTAAAAGTTATGGGTTGTTAAAATTACTTTGCTGCTTCTGGCGGGCTTTATCACAAATGGCAGGCCGCAGTTGGAGTTTGGTGCCGTCAGCCAGTGTGCAGTTTCTGGAGCAAACCACGACGCCCAAGCACGATTTCTTTAGTATTTGACAGTTATGGTTGTTGGTGTTGCGCATAGCCCAGCCGCTCAAATGGCGCTGCGCGTTTTTGTCATCGGCACTGTATATGTACCGAACATAACCATCTGTCCATTCCTGAAACGCATCGTACTGCTTCGTGTCCTGTAAAGACAATTAGTCATTTAAAATTTTCATAGGTTTTTATATCAAATTAGACATCTAACTAGAAATTAATCCAAATATCCAATCAGACAAAAAAAATCAAACAGGCCCACCAGAAAAGAAAAAAAATCTAATAGCTTAACAAACTAAAGTTGCGTTCCATAACTAATTGTCTACAATTTATTCTATTTAATTTATCCTTAACTATAAATAAAACTGCATGGGATCATATCTTAGATAAATTGTGATGGACTTATTAAACCTGTATATGCAAAATATATTACCTGTGGAAGTTTAGGGTCGTTGATGTCCCACGTTAGCTTCATTCCGAACGAGCACACGCAGTCTGAGTTGTCAAACTGATCTGATGAATTTGACATGGTGCGATGTCACTAAAAACTGTGGACGAGTTCGTGCCTGCCTTTGGGAATTTAGCCAGTAATGAATCGACTTTAAACCATAGCGAGAAACATGCACTTAAATGTAGAAATCTTTTATAAATGTCTTACAGAGTGGGGATCTGTGAAATTTAATAGTACTTTGGCTAATTTCTTAAGCCATCTGCTATGTTCTTAGTGCATCGCGTAAATCCAGGTCTCGCCGCTCGCCTCCTGAGGCGTACCTGTAAGGAAGCAGTTCTGAGGTACGACTGCTGCTCTGTTTACATTATGTAAAAAGGGAGGCAGTGCCAAAATACTGCTCCAACTCAGCAGTCTTGAAGCAAACTTGGTGTTTAAATACTTTCGTTTTACCTGAACCGTACAACTTAACTACACTAATGAAGCGTTTTATATTATTCACGAGCGTAATATATATGTAGTAAGTAGGTAAATGCTATAATAAAATGCAAGCTAGGTGTCAGCATGGCAGCAAAATGTTAGCTAGTCGCACACACATTTGAGACTTAGAGTCGTTACCAGGCGAGTTATGATATAGTAAAGGTCATTAGTTGTTATATGTAAACGAAATGCCATTGTGCAGTGCTGACAAAACAAAAGGACCAGTCAAACAAAACAGTGCGCATACAGTAAACAGCCGATCAATTTCAGTTTTAGCCGGCGTTTGTTCTTATAGCACTTGTACTAAAAAAAAAGGATAAAATAATTTTTATATATATATATATATATATATATATATATATATATATATATATATATATATATATATATATAAATAAATTTTACTTAATTTGTTAATTAAAATATTATTATTATTTTCTCTTTTTCTCCAACCCAAATTCTCAGTTTTCAGTTCAGTTTTAGCAATTTTCTTTTTACGCAAAGTACGTGCAGATAGGAGTTATCATCCACATACTCGTCTGAGCGGATGTAATATACACTGCATGTGTTTAATATGAGATTAAAGTTAGGCTATATTAAAAAATCTAACATTTTCTTACTTCATATTGTTATATTATTATAATTGTTTCATTAAAAGTAAATTATTAAACATTTAGATACCCCAAACCACTATAATTTTGTGATATCATGCCCGTCCTTTCAGGCAGTTGTTTGCTGTGATAAATTTCTGCATGGGACAAATTCCAACCCCTGCCAAAGGACCTAATTCGTGCAGGAAGGTGCCATCGAAAAAGCTACACACATTTAAGTCCCAAAACTCTTTAACCACGTGTGCTTGGGGCCATTATTTTCTAATCTACCGCACCTGTTCCCGGTTGCCTGTTGCGAGGTCGTTCGTTCAAAATTATGAGTGTAAGTGTATTTTGACAACACACTAGATTATTTTTAAAGCATAGTATACTTACATGAGCGGCACCGATAAATTATCTAATAGTGGTTTGTATTTCTGCGAAACAATTAATACAATATAACCGAGATGCCATTTAGTTTAACAACCGAGGTTTTGTCATAGTCATGCGGGCTCATCAAAATGCTTTTTTCTTCAAACAGCTATCAAGCAAACTGGAGGTTGCTTTTGCCACCAACAATGTTACTTCCGTTGCTCTATGTATTTTGGGGGAGAAATCATCAGCGTCTATAATGGATCAACTGGATGACGTTGCATGCAGGGTATCTGATTTTAAGACACTGAGTTTTTTTGCATATGTCTAGTAAGTAAGGGGATTAAGGGCTAGAAATTAACTAACTATATTTTAAATTCAAACTTAATAACCTCCGTCACTGTAAAGCTGCTGTGTATATATAATATATATATTAGAGACTATTAATTTATTCCAAATACAATGTGCTTTTAAGTTTTATTTGTCGACTATACACAGCTACATGCAGTAAAACAAAGCAGCGTTTTGTGAAGGCTGCTCTTAATGATTTGGCATACATATGGCTTTAATCAATAACGTGAATGCATTATATTAATTTGTTTTAATTTGAAAAACAAATGTGCTTAACCTAGTTAAAATCAATTATGGAAAACTTTGTAATGATTGCAGTTTCTATCTAAATTGCATTTACTATCCCGCTATTTAGGAATGGCGTCCTGTATAAATCTGTAAATGTTTCTATAACTACTGCAAATGTAACTGTGCCACATTTTTTTTTTTTTTTTTTTAAACTGTGATCTTATTTGTGTAAGAAATTGCTTCCAGCATGAAGATATGCAGGTGGAATAGTTTGATCTTTCAATGGTAAAGATTAATAAACCTTTGCGTATGTAAAATGTTCACACACAGTGGTTCGGTTTCTTTTCAAACATTGCATAATCAGGGGACGATGGGTTAAGTTTAAACATGCGAACAGGATGATTACCATAAAATGTTTTATCTGGCCAAATTTCGTCTACAGGATTTGCATAAAAATGAATTCAAAAATGTTACACTTATATTACGGGCGGTTGAACAAGTAATCTCCAAAGACGAAGACTACATCAACCAACTGGTCTCTCATGGATTATTGATCAAGATAAGTGTCACATTTTATATGCCTTTTAGGTTTTAAAATCTTTATGTATCAATGTAAAAGTAACATGGTAACTCCACACCGGTTTATGTTTTGTCTTTTTTTGAACAATACATGCTCACTTGGTTTGAGATGGTTTGTGAGCATTTAAAGGTGCAGCAGAAACCAAACAAGGCTCCTATGCGACTCATGGAAGTGTTCTGTGAGGTGTCGATGGTAATGTGCCCGCGTGTACATACATGTATACATAAATACACACAGTGTGTGTGTGTGTGTGTGTGTGTGTGTGTGTGTGTGTGTGTGTGTGTATGTATGTATGTATGTGTATATAATATATATATAACATTTATTTATTTATTTATTTTCAGAAACTTTGCCAGAGCAACACTGAAGGTGGCGCCACACATTTTTGTCATTTAAACAATTTTACGTTTCTGTGTTGATGTGACTTTGTTTCTTTGTTGTGAATTTGTATGTGGCAGGCAAAATTAAGATTTTGGAGATTCTTATATTAAGGTTTGGAGCTGTTGTGATTGATCAAGATGTACATTTCAATCTTCGTCTAGAGGTAGGTTTAGTAACAGAATGTAGAAAACAATACATTTTCAAGAGCATTTAATTCTTTTAAAATTCTATAATGGCTAAGAATTCTTTTTTTGTGTCACCCTCTCTACAAACAGGCCATTAAGACAATAAATACAATGCTGGACAGCGCTCCAAAAGAAACTCGCAAAAAAATATGCCAGTCTGACCATAACGCTTTGCTGTAAGTTTGCCAGTAAAATACTCATCTTTCCTCCGTTCTTTCTTTCGCCCTTCTGGTAACTGATGTTTAGCAAATGCTGCCTCCTAGTGGCATTAGATTTACAGTTCAGTGCAACAAGATGGACCGTTTCTGTATTGCTGTTTTTTCAGTTTATTTTAATGCCTATATATTTAGTCCAAATTAGAATGTTTTCATTTCTGTACTTTTCTAGAGAGGAGCTTGCTAAAGTGATAATTCATGTCGGTGGTAGGTCACCCTTTTTCTTTTACACTCAGTTCAACACACTTGTCATTGCATGTATATCAAGTAAACAAAATTTTAAAAACAAATTGCCTCCAAGTTAATAATTTTTTTGCTTAGATTATGAAATGCAGGTGGCCATTTCTGAGGCACTCTGTCGGATGACACCAAAGAAACTAAGGGGGGAATTGGCTGGCAAGTGGTTCAGCTACAGAAGCTTTGCTTCATCTTTCACAAAAATAAGGGTTAAAGAGTTTGAAACAGTATGTTAATACAGTAATGGCCTTTAAAACAGATTAATGTAGATACTAATTCATCAGAATGTACGAGAAGTATTATGACTTGCTTTAATGTCTGTATTTACTTCATTGTCTGACATTATCATTAATGTCTTTTGTATAAAGGATTGTAGGATATTTTTGAATGAACTCAACAGCTATTTTGGGAGTTTAAGCAGGTATGTGGTTTGTGTGTATTTGTTTTTCAAGGCAATACACTTGCCAAGTCAATATTCCAAAACAATGTTTGTTTCTGATCTATTTGTGAATGACACTTTTCTTTTTAATGGGTGCACAGAGTGTTCTCATATCCATGCATAACAGCATTTCTAGACACCACTGAGGTAAGATCTTAAAGTATTCATAATGCTACACTTGGCATAGAGAGAAAAAAAAGCAATGTTTGATTTATGTTGCTCCAACTTCCTTAATGCTTGTTTTTTGTTGATTGTAGATGTTTAAACCAGATGATGAACTTTTGCAAAAATTCTGGATAGACTTTAATATTGGTACATCTTGCATTGGCTTCTACGTAAATGACCCACAAGTGAGTTTGATTTACAAACTCGGTATGGAAGTTCAGGATACATTATTGGTTCATTAGAATGAATTTTCAATCGTAACCTTAGGTTTCATTCAATTTAATGTTATGTAAACTTCATATGACTTTAAAAATGTCTAGTAAATGAACTGAGGCTCAACAAACAAATACATATATTTGTAGAAAAAAAAAATTCAAATTGTTATGAAACAATACCTTTTGCTTTTAAACTTGTTCATTGTATATTTATACCTTTTTATAGGAAGCCCTGTGGGAACTTATTCATTTGCCTATAGAAGCTGTTAGTTCCTACAGCTTACAGGGTGAGGTAAAAGCAGTGCCTTCTATGGCCTGAAAACAAGCCTAGTATTAAAACTAAAATTATATTACATTGTGCTTTTAAGGTTTGTTTGTGCTTTATTATACATACTTTTTAATGCAATGGCAATTTTAAAGCAAACCTTCTCCCCTTTTTTTTTATTATTAGAATGTGATGATATGAAGATCTTGAGCATCCACATGTCACTTCCTGTGCATCATGGAAAGATCACTGGAAATATGGTGCAAGTTACCTTTGACTCTAGGCATGACATTCAAACTGCTGTTAACAAAGTCTTTGCTGGAGGAGATGAATTACAACTGATAGAGCTGACAAAGGTTTTGTTTTATTTATTTATTTATTTTTATAAATATGGATATAAGTCAACAGAATTTGATTGCCTGCCTTTCAAAATCAGTAGTGGAGATTTGTGCAAACAGTGTTGCTAAAAGGTTTTTTTATTTAGCATATTTGTATTTTTAGATATTTGCATATTTAATTATTTATATATTGGTATAATTCATTAATTAAGGGGGGGAAAAAGCTGACCAGACCTGTCTGGCCCTATGTTGACATTTGGGTTTCATCAGAATTATGCAATGATGAATAAGAATTTCCTGATGTTCATATCAAGATGTGTTTAACTACTTAAATATGACCAGAAGTGGCAAAACTACAAACATTCTTCACTTACATAGAAGTACAGATATTCATGTTTTAAAATAATCTGGTAAAAATTGAAGTACTGACTGTACTTTTTTTTACTCAAGTTGAAGTAAGGAAGTTTGGGCTCTGACATGTACTTAAGTAAAAAAGTAGCCATTATTATGACCTGTTTTAGTGTCGCACTGGTAACTGAACCTTGCATCATATAAATTTTCGGGCTGTTGATTGATTAAAATATTTAATCGCTTTGTCATAAGTAACTTGTGATTAATCGCAACAAAATTGCACTTTTTTTCTGTTCCAGATGTACTTTAAATTAATACTTTCATGTTTTTAATACTCTAATCAACATGGGCATGGACAAATATGGATGCTTTATGCAAATGTATGTTTATTATTAGTGAGACCATACTCAACATAGAGCATTAAGACAAAATATTCTTGTAAATGTTTAAGTAATTATGGTGTTTTAAAATTTCATAAATCAGGACTCCAAACGGAATTTTTATATGTTTCCCCACGGACTGTTAATGAGGTCATACCAGAAAATATTTGTTTTTGATGTGAATTGAATGACCTGAGAGGGTTAATCGTGTGTGTCATGGCGAATTTGATTTGAGACTTGGCGCATCAGTAAAACAAATGTTTACTGATTCAAAAGTATTTTTCAGTGGAATTTTTTTTATACCTGAGTAAAGAAAGGACGTTGTGAGTAAACGTGTTGCATTGAAGGTTTTAATTTAACCTCTTTTCTATTAATGTATTTATATTTTTTATAAAAATGGTTAAACGGAAATGTGCACTGCATTAATCGCGCGTTAATAAAAATAGTGCCATTAAAATAAATTTGTTATTAATGCCTTATTTTTGACAGTCCTAATTAATATAATCATACAAAATGAATTTCAGATTTTATCTAATGAATGTAGCCAGGCTGAATAACCACCATATATAGTAGAACACAAGCAGAGCAAAGATGATGGTAATCAGGAATGTCTCTGTTCTCAGTCATGTTCACATCGCTGACTCGCTGTGTCTCATACACGTAAGATATACTCCTTGTTACCATCTGCCTTGTTAATTGTTAGCTTCATAAACTAGCTAACGTCTGTGGTGCCTAATAGCCAGGAAATTATACAATAGTGGTAAAATTAAAAAGCAGCACAATGACAGGAAATCGGTTGATGGGCTGAAAACAGCACACAATAATTAATAAGAAAAAAAAAAAAACCAAATAGATTAAAACTAAATAACGAGTTTGGTTTGAAAATTTAAGAATTAGAAACCATATATATTTGTGTAAAAAATGTAATTAGTGATAGTAAAACGTTGCCCGAAAAACAGTGAATTATTGATACCAGAAAAATGTACTTAAGTACAGTAACACCATTGATGGGCGGTCAGAGCCAGCAAAGCCTTCTCTGCTGGTCTAAACACTATCAGAAGCACTGACCTACATTTAAAACCTAAAGCTACAACCTACAGCTAGCTGGCCCAGAATAGCATCAGCATTTTTCTGTCCTCTGATTGGTTGGTTAGAGGGAAACTGTTACAGCCAAGTTCAACTGGCAAAACATGTCTGTAGCATGCTGCACACATGAATACATCTAAAATAGACTTTTTTTTGTGACGGCCAACCCCGAAGCTAGCTAGCTAGTATCAGCTCAGGAAAAGTTTTTTTTGCCACTTCCAGACCAGTAAATATGAGCGGTACCACTGGCTTACAGTTATGAGTATGCATCTCTGGTGAATAGGTTGGAATTTATAAAAAAAAGTCATGTTTTTGTCATGTAATTTGACAAATATTCTGGCACAGTTGTGGTTGTAGTGTAGAGGTTTGGAGTTGTCTTAACTGGATTTCTTGCTTTAGTAAAATGGTATTTACCCTCTATGTGAAATTCCTCTCTCTCTGTAATGCCACGTGTTGTTATATTGCGTTTTTGTATAGTATTAATGGTTTCTACAATCACGATGTGATCGAGGTGGATTAGGTTGGGTCCCCACGGAAGGCCCAGGTACCAAATGCATGGCCTGCCACTTAGTAAAACAGTATTTGTACTTCGTTACTTCCCACCTCTGAACATGACACATTTGGTGGAAGAATAATTAATTTTTAAATGAGCAAAGACAGTGGAACAGTCTTAAAATACACTTAATATTTAACTTGGCTAGTCTAAAACTTTGTTGTGTTGACAGCATGTGTAGACCTGGAATATGGATAAGTTTTTCTTTTTCACTTCTAAATTTATTCTGCTGCTACCATCATTGGTTGCATCAATAAAAAATAATAATCCCATTCCAGAGGCAGGAATTCAAGGCCAAGCCATGATGCTACCTCCTACATTAATAACCGAGCTTGTAGGTTTTTAATCATTAGGAGATCCTTTTCTTTTTCAACACTATGAACTTTCCTTTTGTTAGAAAAAACCTTAAATCTATCCTTTCATATTTTTTTATATACAAATACAATTTAATGTGTAGCGCAATAGTCACTGTCCCAAATAAGCTTTACAAAATGTATTTCAAATAAAGCTTTGAGGATGGATTGGACTGTAGTTAATGTCAACAGCCTGCTACACTGACTCAGGACTACAGTTTGCTTCTGATCACCATCACTGTACCCCGCAACATTGTTTCTGTAATAAATGGACATTCTGTGTAACTCTGATAAGAATGGGTTCCCTGTGGAGTCTGGTTCCTCTCAAGGTTTCCTCCTTATGCCATCTCAGTGAGTTTTTCCTTGCCACAGTCGCCACCGGCTTTCTTAACAGGGACAAATTCACACATATCTTTATAACACACTTATAACTTTATCTGTGTAAAGCTGCTTTGAGTCAATGACCATTGTTAAATGCGCTATTCCCAAAAAAATTTATTGAATTAAATGAATTGAAAACTTTTAATTTTATGAATTAGCCCCTGATATCCATAATGATATCCTAATATGCTATGCGGTTAAAAAAAAAAAAAAAAAAAAAAAAAAAAAAGGGCGGTATCAGTCTCAGAATGTATCAACTAAGGTAAACTTTCACAAATGGAGACTTATAGATCTATGCCATATTCATAACCATTTCTTGACTTTAAAATCAAAAGTCTTAATTGTAATGTAAAAAAGGATTAGCAAAGACAGCAATTTCACAGGGAACTGTATATGTTTTAAGATTACATAGTACTGAACATGTTCAAAGACTTTTTAATATAATAGTTGAAGAGGATGGCAAGACTAGCTATGGTAGGTTAGCTAAAGCTAATAGCTTGAAGGTAGAACAAAATAGATGGAGCCCTGGGATATAAAGTGCCACTTTCTGAGCCCATATTGCCACCTTTACAACAAAAAAGCTTAAATAAATAGTTTTTCATTGTAAACACTAACTTGATGGCTGCTCCAAAATTGAAAATGTCAGGACACTATAATTGTCTACCAAATATATACTGTGACTATTTCAATGCAACATTAAATACTAATTTTATTTATGTTTTGCAATGTATTTGCAGCATGCTGTATTTGCGCAGGAAGATTCAGGTGAGTAAAATATCACTATGTATATCGAACAAATATTACATTTAAACTTTTTAATAACCTACTATTTCAAGAATTTGACATTTTGAATATGTACAATTGTTCTTTATTCAGGAATTCCAAATACTCCAACTGAAATTAAACAGCCATTCACCAGGTATATATATCTCATTCAGTAACTGAAGGAGTTATTTTACATTTTGAAAACTAAAGGAAGCAAGAAATGCAGCAAGAAAACAAGAGAACAACAGTTCCCTTTCAGGAACTTGAGCTGCGTCAAAATGCTTTGAGAATGCCCCCGCGTTGTTCACGCTCATCAGAGCGATGGTAGCGGCATTAGCTTCTGTTGTTCAGGTAAGTGCTTTTTGTGTTAATCTGTGCAACATGGCTAAACAGACAGGCTTTTGCATAAGTGTCTTTCCTTGCCCCAGTTTATTACGGGAGGTGTTACTTATGAGTTGTGTGTTGTTTGGAAGTGGAGCATGCCTAATCGGAGAGAGACGATTGTCCATGCTGTAGCCATTTGACTATTAGCACTCTCCGCTCGCAGAGATTACTCTTCGAGGAGAGTGCTCTCCCTCGTGGCTCAGGTCCCGATCTCATGGAGGCGAATCGGCACCAAAGGTCGTGGGGCTCGCAGGCCAACATAGCACAATGTATGGAGATGGATGAGTCCTCTCCAGCCTTCCCTGCCGGGCCGTGCTCCCACACCCTGGGGAGAGCTCCCGCTGAGGTGGGTCTTTCTCCCGGTGCGCATGGCGAGAAGCTCCTGTTCTCTTCCTCCAATAAGGGAGAGTTTTCGGATGCTAGGGAGCCCACAGGCTCCTCACAGCTCCTCACGCTGTTTGAGGAGGTCCTGGAGGTACTGACGTGAGCCGTAAAGATAGCTTGGCTGAACGATGGGTGTGTTGCAGGCATACCAGGCCGACCTGCTGTGTGAGTTGGACGAAGGTTTTAGCTCTGAAGCCGACGATAATAAGGAGTTACGGCATGCGGCCGACTTGACCCTTAGGGCCACCAAGGACATGGCGTGGGCTGTAGGTTGGTCTATGGCAGATTTAGTGGCCACAGAAAGGCATCTGTGGCTCACCTTGTTGGATATTCCCAACAGGGACAGGGCTTTTCTGCTGGATGCCCCAATAGCTACTTCTAGCCTTTTCGGTGACACAGTGCACACAGTCGTGGACAGGTTTTAGGAGTCGGCGAAACAGTCAGTGGCTTTTAAGCGGTTCCTCCTTCGTCACTCTGTTGGGGCTCCTCGGCGGGCGCAGCCCCAGCCTGGTGCGGCCAGGCAGCACGAAGCCCAAAAATGTAGCGTTGCCAGCCGGACCTCGACAGGAGGGCCCAAGGGCCCTAGGCGATGCTTTGTGCCTGGTTTGAAGGAGCCGGCCAACCTGAGGGTGGTCGTCTCCTCTAACAAAGGGGCGGTGGTGAAGCGGCCCTGACTATTGAAGTGCCCTGCTTTGAGGGGAACGACCTGCACCTGCACCTTGCACCCATGCATCCTCATCTCCACCGGGAGGCCAGGCTGTTAGCTCCACCTCAGGTTGTGTCGTGGAGCGCAGGTTGGGTGTGTCCCGCTGGAAGGAGGTTTAGTGCGTTCCTCTACCCTAAAGCTGGGTATATACCTAAGACCTCTATGGATCCCTCACGACCTGCCGAGTAGCAGGCGTTCTGCCCTCCTCAAGAACCTCTGCCTTTTGGCGATATCCCCCTTAAAAGGATTGGGGATCTGCAGGCCCTGTCTGTGGCCCCGTCTCTCCTGGAGTTTAGTGCGTTCCTCTACCCTAAAGCTGGGTATATACCCAAGATCCCTATGGCTCCCTCACGACCTGCCGAGTTGCAGGCGTTCTGCCCTCCTTAAGAACCTCGGCCTTCGGATTGTGACTAAGGGCGGCATATGCCTTCCTTTTGGCGATATCCTCCCTTAAAAAGATTGGGGATCTGCAGGCCCTGTATGTGGCCCCGTCTCTCCTGGAGTTTAGTGCGTTCTTCTACCCTAAAGCTGAGTATATACCTAAGATCCCTATGGCTCCCTCACAACCTGCCAAGTTGCAGGTGTTCTGCCCTCCTCCCTTCCTAGTTCCAGACCAGGGGAAGCAGAATTTACAGTGTCCAGTGTGAGCACTGGATACGTACCTCCACAGGACGAATCCTTGGAGCAGCTGCTTGTCTGCTATGGCTCTCATAGGAAAGGTTTTCTTGCCAATAAGCAGACTCTCAGTAGATGGATTGTGGATGCGATTTCGGTTGGTTACAAGTCCTCTGGTCTTCCCACTCTGTTCGGAGTCAATGCTCATTCGACCCGGAGTATGGCGGCCTCTACAGCCTGGTCCGCAGGGGTGCCCCTGCGGGACATATGTGACTCTGCGGGTTGGTCCACCCCGTTGACCTTTGTCAGGTTTTACGACCTCGACATCGGAGCCACTCCTGGCTCCTCTGTCCTGCATGCTGGTGTTGCCCAGACACTCTAGGCAGGGACTGGTCAGGTATGGTGTGATGGTATACTTGTTCCCAAAGAGTTTAGGCACAGCTCGAGTTTCTAAAAGGGAATGTCTCTAGGTTACGGATGTAACCCTAGTTCCCCGAGGGAACGAGACGCTGGGTTTCGGGCCATACTCCCAGCGTCTCTGTAAGTGCTTACCTTCACCTTTCTCAGAAGCTAATCTTGCTACCATCACTCCGTCGTTTTGTAGTTTCCTGGTTTGCAGGACGTCGCCCGCCGATGATGTCATGACTTGCCTATTGGCTGGATTTTACACAAGATTCAGAGTGTGAACAATGCGGGGGCATTCCCACAGTGTTTCGATGCAGCGTCCCGTTCACTAAGGGAACTAGGGTTACATCCATAACCTAGAGACGTTTTATTTTGTGTGTTGCATACAAAACAGTTAAATAATAAAGCAAAGCAGAGAGATTATGTCCCAGGTGTAGGCTTACCATATAGTCGTACCAGAAGCCAATCTGTCTCAAGAACTCAAAAAAAACAACAAAAAAAAACAGGCCTACAAATTAAGCCAAGCCATGGTCGAACTGCAATGGTAAAACTACTGGAAGACACAATTTTTCATTTATAACGCAGTGGAACACTTCTTGACATTACTGAAAAATATATCCTGTTCAACATTCCATAATTTATATATTTAGATAACCATGTGTGAAGGTATCAAGATATGCAGTAGTTTTGGAACAGTATTCCTGCTCTCTAATTATTATTCTTCACATATTGGTGTTCCAGCCTATCCTTTTATTCCATTAGAATATTATAGGAATGCCTTAAGGGCAATCATACTTCTAATAAGTATTTTTTTGTTTACAAAATTAAAACATTACATATTTAGGTGATATTTAACGTTTTTGTTCCTTTTAGTCCCTCTATCACAGAAACTACAGGAAGAACTCAAGTAAGTACGGATCTTGACTGTACATTATAATTTTACAAATGTTCATTTTTTAATCTTTTTTTTTTTTTCTTTCTTTCAGTGTGTGCCTGGAAAACTTTCATCACATATGTGAGATTAAATCTCGAATGATTTTTTTTTTTATCCTTTGATTTAAACTATATGATCAAATATTTTTTATATACAGTCATAGGGCATTTCCAGCAGAAGAGACTAATTCTTTAATAGATGATTCTGACACAGAGGTATGTAACTGCATTTATATGTGCTAATTAATAATAATTTCTTAAAATTCTAGTATAAATAAATTATAATAGAAAATGTTATTAATTACTCAGTTTATAGTTAGCAATTCTAACTCTTGCATATTTTAGGGTGTCTAGCCTGTAATTTTAAACAAGTTTAAATAAAAAAAAAAGCATAAAACACCAACGGATCATGAAAAATTGCTTTCAATATTTTTGTTTCATACTGTAAATATTTTTTTTTTATTATTCACTGAAGACTTAACCTATTGGGAATTAAATCTGCTGATATTTATTTTCTCTTTCTACAAAATATGAATTAATACTATTATTATAACTAATAATTAAAAATATTAAGTCTAACTAACAAATCATTAGATACAAGTTAAATTGGTTGATTGAACAATAATATTGATAAAGAAAAAAATATTTTTAAGCCACTGTGAATTATTATTGGCCCGTACACCAAATTGTGTAGCATGGACATTAAAGTTGTCCAATTTATGGCACTCCCTTCCACTACTGAAGCTAACAAGATGGGCCTGATCAGCCTAATGGTGGTGCTATAGAATAAATTTTTGTTTTTTGTGCATCTCATGAATTGTTAAACAATTAGATTTTTTTCCCACGGATTCCTTGTGTTCTCAAAAAAAAAAGCCTGATTTATACAGTGCCCTCCACAATTATTGGCACCCCTGTTTAAGATGTGGCCGTGGACTTCAAAAAATTCTCTTTTTTTTTAAACAACATAGAACCCAAATGCAAAAAAAGAGAAAAATCCAACCTTTTATTTAAGTACATTACTTTGGTGGTAAAAAAAAATCACACATTTAGAAAAAAAAAAAAACCTTGAAATCATGTGTGCCACATTTATTGGCACCCCTGATGTTCTTTTGCCAACAAGACAGCACTTAATCTCCTCCTATAACATTTCACAAGATTGGAGAACCATCCAAGATTGGATTTTTGACCATTCTTCTTTGCACAATCTTTCTAGATCATCCAGTGTCCTGGGTCCTCTCTTATGCACTCTTCTCTTTAGCTCGCCCCACAGGTTTTCGATTGGGTTGAGGTCTGGGGACTGAGATGGCCATGGGAGGACCTTGAGTTTGTGACTGCTGAACCACTTTTGTGTAGATTTTGCCACATGTTTTGGATCATTATCCTGCTGAAAGACCCAATGACGACCCATCTTCAGCTTTCTGGCAGAGGCCATCAGGTTTTTATTTAAAATATCCTGGTACTTCAAAGCGTTCATAATGCCATGCACCCTAACAAGGTTCCCAGGGCCTTTGGAAGAGAAACAGGCCCACAGCATCACAGATCCTCCACCATACTTCACGGTGGGCATGAGGTGCTTTTCGGCATACTCATCTTTTGTTTTACGCCAGACCCACTTAGAGTGTTTGTTGCCAAAAAGCTCAATCTTAGTCTCATCTGACCAAAGCACACGATCCCAGTTGAAGTCCCAGTACCGCTTAGCAAACTCCAGATGTTTACGTTTGTGAGTGTTAGTGAGAAAAGGCTTTTTCCTTGCATGCCTCCCAAACAGCTTGTTGGCATGTAGAGAGCGTCTGATGGTTGTTTTGGAGACTCTGTGACCCCAAGATGCCACTCTTTGATGCAATTCTGTGACGGTGAGCTTGGGAAATTTTTTTACTTCTCTTACCATCCTCCTCACTGTGCGTTGTGGCAAGATAAACTTGGGACCTCTTCCAGCCTTGTTTGTCACTGTTCCAGTTGTTTTAAACTTCTTAATGATTCCTCTGACTGTAGATACCGGCAAGTTAAGGCGAGTGGCTATTTTCTTGTAGCCATTGCCTGACTTATGAAGGTCGACACACATCTGCCTTACTTGAATGGTGTGTTCTCTTGTCTTTGCCATGTTGACAAATGGGTAAGAGAATTAGGCCTCTGTGTCACGTCATATTTATACCCCAGGGAAACAGGAAATCATGAATTACTAATTAAAAGTCCCTAGATACCCTGACCAACCTTAGCAACTACAGAAAAAAATATATAAAAAAAAAAAAAATTAAATTTTTCAGAGGAATTGTTAGGGGTGCCAATAATTGTGGGACACATGATTTCAAGGTTTTTTTTTTTCTAAATGTATGATTTTTTTTTTACCAACAAAGTTATGTACTTAAATGAAAGGTTGGATTTTTCTCTTTTTTTGTATTTGGGTTCTATGTTGTTTTAAAAAAGAAGAATTTTTTAGAAGTCCACGACCACATCTTAAACAGGGGTGCCAATAATTGTGGAGGGCACTGTACATCTAAAAAAATAAACAACTACATAGCTCTATTATTATAATATTTAAATTGCAGTGTGTTACAATGCTTTGTGTGTTTTTTATGACATTTGGCGCAATGTTAGAGAATTGTCTAAACCATTCAGGCCTTCTAGTGCCACCAATAGAAATTTTTTTTAACATTCTGTATGTTTTACAATAATAAATTGAAAAGCAATTCATTTTTTTTTATTCTTTGGGTCAAGTTAAGTTCACAGGTTACCATAGTTTTAATTCCTCCCATATCAAAATTTCCACCATTTTGTCTGCTCATCAACAAATTTGAATCTGATTAATCACTGAATTGTTTCTCAGATTTGCCATTGCTACTGTTAGAAATGGCAAATGTAAATAATACAATATTTTTTCAATTTCATATGGTAATAAAACATGCAAATTTAAATACAGGAATATGCAATTTTTTATATTGCATTGATATTTTGAAACTTTCATTTTAAAATGATATATTACATGTAGTACTAGCAAGCATTCAGCATAGATACCACTAATAATCTATCTTGGTCCATACTATCTGTTGCTGTGGTTTAGGTGACAGATGCAAAAGCTGTTGTCTTCAGTCAGTCTGTCTCATCTAATGGGTAAGATTGATCGTTTTGCACTAACTGTGCTTAAACAATAACTTTTAGTGTAGATACTTTGATTTCTTCAAATTCTTTTTCTCTTTTTCTTTATTGGTGAGTTTAATAATATTGCAGCTTTTTTCCCCTGTAGGTCTGCCAGTTCTGTTAAGTCCTTTCCATCTGCAAAACTTACACAAAAGGTTAATTAAATACACTTATAGTTTTATTTGAGAGAAAGTTGGATTTCTTAAATGCATTACAAATTTATCCTTGAATACTGTTTTTATAAAAATAAAAAAAATAAAAAAACAGAGGAAGACTAGGATGTTTTACTCTGAAACTGACTGCTGTGTGTCACCTGGAGAGAGACTTTTGCTTAGACACAAACCTCAATGTGACTACACCAGGAAAAGAACAAGAATGAAGAGTAAATTCAAAGGTACCTGTAAATCCTAATCAGTCTGTTCAATAGCTAATACTCTTTTACCTAGAACTCTGACCCATTTTATTTGTCCTTAAATTGTTCCTTCTAGTTCTCCCAATTTCATCACCAAGTAGCAATGAAGAGAAGTTATTTAAGGTAGCACTATCCTTTTAATATTGAGATACTATAACCCTGTGGTCAATTTGAACAATTGCTTCAGATTTCACTTCAATAAGTGTTAAATTAAGAATATTCATCAAGAATACAACAGTAAACAGTAACAAACAGTTTTTAATTCATTATATTATTTGTAGACGGCTTTTAACTTTAGTGTTTGTGTTAATGAATTTAAGCTTTTACTTATTTGTAAATAAGTTATTTATATATATTTATGTGTGTGTGTGTGTGTGTGTGTGTGTGTGTGTGTGTGTGTGTGTGTGTGTGTACTTTATTTATATATTTAATTTAATTCTGACTGTCCAAAGGAATCAACACCCATACACAAACAGAAACTCAAGAGGAGTGAAGGAATGAGTGAATCGCAGAATCTGGATCTTTCCCACCAACCCATTGAGACCATTGTGAATTCAAGCAAGTCACAATTCGGTTTATATTTATTTTATTTAGTGGACTGTGTACTGTTTGATTAGATGAATGTCACATTTTACTTTTACCTTTTGTTTAACACTATTCAAACAATATTGTAGGCCATGTAGTCACAGCTGAATTCCTAGATTGGTGGTGTTTGTAGAGTGATGACCACACATTCAATTGTATATTTAAATGCTAAGATCAGCTGATTAAATTGAATCAGTTTTACTGTCTTGTTTGGACAGAAAACCCACATCAGAAGATCTCAATTTTTCACAAGCTAAAACAAAAACTTACAGATAATGTGTTTTTAATGGATAGAAATATGGACACAAAGGGGAGTTGAGACACCTTTTTGGTTCTGGAAAATACATGCCCATATCAGGTATAATCTGTATATGTATACATAAATAGATGCATAAAAAGCACCCTGTCGTATGCTTTCTCTAAATCCACAAATACACAATGCAATTACTTCTGTCCTTCTCTATACTTCTCCATCAACATTCTCAAAGCAAATAAGGCATCTATGGTGCTCTTCTTCAGCATGAAACTATACTGTTGCTCACAGATGGACACCTCTTTTCTCAGACTGGCTTCCACTACTCTTTTCCATAACTTCATGGTGTGACTAATCAACTTAATTCCCCTGTAGTTACTGTAGGTCTGCACATCTCACTTATGCTTAAAGATTGGTACCAGCACACTCCTTCTTCTCCATTCCTCAGGCATCCTCTCACCTTCCAAAATCTTTGTTAAACAATCTGGTTAAAAACTTCACTGCCCTCTCTCCTAAACATCTCTATGCTTCTACCAGTATGTCAACTGGTCCAACTGACGTTCCACTCTTCATCTTCTTAATCGCTGCTCACACTTCCTCCTTACTAATCCTATTCACTTCCAGCTTCACTAACTTCACATCATCCAACCTTCTCTCTCTCTCATTTTCCTCGTTCATCAGCTGCTCAAAATACTCCCTCAATCTTCTCAACACACTCTCCTCATTAGTCAACACATTTCCGTCTCCATCATTTATTGCTCGAACTTGCTACACATCCTTTCCAGCTTGGTCCCTCTGCCTGGCCAATCTGTACAAATCCTTTTTCTCCTTTCTTAGTGTTCAACCTCTCATACAGCTCCTCGTATGCCTTTTCCTTGGCTTTCGCCACATCCCTCTTCACCTGCTGCTGCATCTTCTTGTACTCCTGCCTACTTTTCTCATCACCCTTTCGATCCCATTTCTGTTTTGTTAACCTCTTTTCCCTTATGCTCTCCTGCACTTCCTCATTCCACCACCATGTCTCTTTGTCTTCCATTCTCTTTCCAGATGTCACACCAAGTATCTTTCTAGCTGCCTCCCTTATCACTCCTGCAGTAGTTTCCCAATCATCCAGCACCTCTTCACCACCACCGAGACCCTGTCTGACTTCTTCCCTAAACCTCGCACTACACTCTTCCTCCTTCAGTTTTCACCATCTTATTCTTCTTTCAGTCCTTACTCTCCTCCTCTTCTTCTTCACCTCCAAAACCATCCTACAGACCACCATCCGATGCTGTCTAGCTACACTGTCCCCTGCCAACACCTTACAGTCTCCAATCTCCTTCAGGAGACATAGAACATAATCCACCTGTGTGCACCTTCCTCCACTCTTATAGGTCACCCTATGATCCTCCTTCTTAAAATACGTATTCACTACTGCCATTTCCATCCTTTTAGCAAAATCTACCACCATCTGCCCTTCCCCATTCCTCTCCTTAAGGCCATACCTCCTCATCACCTCCTCATCACCTAGGTACACCATCTACCACTTCATCTAATTCACTCCAGAATCTTTCCTTCTTCTCCATGCCACAGCCGACTTGTGGAGCATAGACACTGATGACTTTTATCATCCCTTCAACTTCCAGCTTTACGTTCATCACCCTATCAGAAACTCTTTTCACCTCCACTACACTCTTACTGTACTCTTCCTTCAGAATCACCCCTACACCATTTCTCTTTCCATCCACACCGTAATAGAACAGTTTAAACCCAATCCAATGTTCCTGGCCTTCCATTTGGTCTCCTGAACACACATGTCTACCTTTCTCTTCTCCATCATATCAGCTACCTCTCTCCCTTTACCAGTCATAGTACCAACATTTAAAGTACCAACCTGTACCTCCACTCTCCTCCACTTCTCCTTTCCTTGCTGTCTCTGTAGACATCTTCCTCCTCTCCTTCTCCTCCTTTGGCCAACAGTAGCCCAATTTCCACCGGTACCCTGTTGGCTAACGATACCTGTGGCGGTCGTTGGCAACCTGGGCCTCAACCGCTCTGGTATGAAATTCTTAATCGTGACCCGCATATTCGATTTGGCACGTTTTACGCTGGATGCCCTTCCTAACGCAACCCTCCCCGTTTATTCAGGCTTGGGACCGGCACGAAGAGTGCACTGGCTTGTGCCTCCCTAATGGCTGGGTTAGTGGGGCAAAGAGGTATTTAGCCACCAATTGTGCAAGTTCCCACTCGGCTCCCACTTAAAAAGATGAGAGAGGCCTATAATTTTCATAATAGGTACACCTCAACTATGAGAGACAAAATTAGAAAAATAAATCCCGAAAATCACATTGTCTGATTTTTAAAGAATTTATTTGCTAATTATGGTGGAAAATAAGTATTTGATCACTTACAAAAAAGCAAGATTTCTGGCTCTCACAGACCTGTAACAACTACTTTAAGAGGCTCCTCTGTCCTCCACTTGTTACCTGTATTAATGGCATCTGTTTAAACTCGTTATCAGTATAAAATACACCTGTCAAAGGGATCGAGGGCCTGAGCAGTCCAGAGCAGTCCAGAAGCTGTATGGGCAGACTTACTAGTCCAGCTAGTAAGGTCTTCAATGTCACTTGGCATGATATGGCTAGTAGTGTGACCTGGTGGGAACCTTTTATTAGCTACAAATGTGTCTTGATACTTTGCAAGAAAGCTGGAAAATTGCCATTGTATAATAGTTCAAAGAGAGCCCCCACCCTTTGTTTTAACTAAACATATTTGTAAACTCAACATAAGCTTTGTTTAAAAAAATTTTTTTATTGCTGTTTCTTGTGTATGCTAAAAACTTGACAGATCCAATGACATGTTTATGTATCTTGTGGATAAGGAAATCAACTGACAAAATACAAAAAATTGCAAGTGTGATAAAGGTTCACACTGACATTATTATATACTTATTACTTGTTTACTGAATATGTGGCTATTTGTGATGAAATGGTTAAAAGTACAATAAGTAGGCATGTACATTAATGTATTGATTAATTTAATAGTATACAAATTATGGATGCAACTCTACCAGATGAAAAAAGAGAGAATGCATAGTACTTGCACACAGAAATTTTACTTCTTTCCCTTTCTTTTCTTCCCGCTTGCAGGGTTTCAAGATAAAACATGGATTGGAGATTCTGCCACAAAGGAGAACCCTGTTGGATGTATTGAAGTATTTACATTTATTTGTAATGCCTTTTTGTCAAATCTTCACATTGTTTTATCATGTTTAGCACTGCAGCACAACAGCATAGACATGAGTGATTTGGTTTTAGTGCTAATTTAGATTTTCGAGAAGTTAGTAGTAATTAATTTAAATTTCATGGCATCAACACATCTCAAAAAAGTTGGGACAAGGCCATGTTTACCACTGTGTGGCAGCCCTTCTTCTCTGCAAACGTCTGGGGACTGAGGAGACAAGTTGCTCAAGTTTAGGAATAGGAATGTTGTCCCATTCTTGTCTAATACAGGCTTTTAGTTGTTCAACACTCTTAGGTCTTCTTTGTCGCATCTTCCTCTTTATGATGCGCCAAATGTTTTTTAATGGGTGAAAGATCTGGACTGCAGGTTGGCCATTTCAGTACCCAGATCCTTCTTCTATGCAGCCATGATGTTGTTGCAGGATGTGGTATGGCATTGTCATGTTGGAAAATGCAAGGTCTTCCCTGAAAGAGACAATGTCTGGATGGGAGTATATGTTGTTCTAGAACTTGGATATACCTTTCAGCATTGATGGTGCCTTCCCAGATGTGTAAGCTGCCCATGCCAGACGCGTTCATGCAACCCCATACCATCAGAGATGCAGGCTTCTGAACTGGGTGCTAATAACAACTTGGGTTGTCCTTATTCTCATTAATCCGGATGAAATGGCGTCCCAGTTTTCCCAAAAAGAACTTCAAATTTTGATTCGTCTGACCACAGAACAGTTTTCCACTTTGCCACAGTTAATTTTAAATGAGCCTTGGCCCAGGGAAAAAGCCTGCGCTTCTGAATCATGTTTAGATATGGCTTCTTTTTTGACCTATTGAGTTTTAGCCGGCGACGGCGAATGGCACCGTAGATTGTGTTCACTGACAATGTTTTCTGGAAGTATTCCTGAGTCCATGTGATTTCCATTACAGTAGCATTTCTGTATGTGATGCAGTGCCGTCTAAGGGCCCGAAGATCACGGGCATCCAGTATGGTTTTCCGGCCCTGACCCTTACGCACAGAGATTGTTCCAGATTCTCTGAATCTTTGGATTATATTATGCACTGTAGATGATGATAACTTCAAACTCTTTGCAATTTTTCTCTGAGAAACTCCTTTCTGATATTGCTCCACTGTTTTTTGACACAGCATTGGGGGAATTGGTGATCCACTGCCCATCTTGACTTCTGAGAGACACTGTCACTCTGATTATCTGATTTTGCCAATTGACCTAATAAGTTTTTGGAATGTGTAGCTCTCATAAAATCCAAAATGAGCCAATATTTGGTATGACATTTTAAAATGTCTCACTTTCAACATTTGATATTTTATCTATATTCTATTGTGACTAAAATATAAGTTTGAGATTTGTAAATTATTGCATTCCTTTTTTATTCACAATTTGTACAGTGTCCCAACTTTTTTGAAATCTGGTTTGTGTGTGTGTGTGTGTGTGTGTGTGTGTGTGTGTGTGTGTGTGTGTGTGTGTGTGTGTGTGTGTGTGTGTGTGTGTGTGTGTGTGTGTGTGTGTGTGTGTGTGTGGATATGTTCTAGAAGTTTTCTTTTTGAAGCATCTCAAGCACCTTTCGTGATTTCCTGCTGGATCTCCGAGATGGTATCAAAACCGGTGACCTTTTAGCTGAATATTTATCTTAGTCAAGAGGGCAAAGTCTGCAGGAGCAAAATCTTATGAGTAGGGTGGTGCAGAAGTAAGATCATGTCGATTGTTTTGACAATTAATCATTATTTAACAATTGATATTGTCTCAAAGCAGCTTTACACAGATTACGTATGTGGTAAGAAAGAATCGATGAAATTGTTTTTTTTTTTTTAATAAGTGTAAGTTTGTCCCTAATGAGCAAGCCGGTGGCGACTGTGGCAAGGAAAAACTCGCTGAGATGCTACAAAGAAAAAACCTTGACGGGAACTAGACTCAAAAGGGAACCCATTCTCATCTGGGTGGCACTAAATGTCCATTTATTACAGCTATATGATGTAAAGGTGTGCAGTGATGGAAAAAAAATGCAAACTGTAGTCATTAGAGTAGCAGATTGTTGACATTAAGTCAGAGTCATTAGGAGTCCAAATCCATCCTAAAAGCTATTTTATTATTTATGCGAGAAGGGAGCTAGTGTAGACTGATTAAAACAGGGTTGATGTGGTCATATTTTCTAGATCTTTTTAGGACTCTTGTTGCTTCCTTCTTGTTTACTTCTAGCTGCATGTTTTCCTAGTAAAAGTACTTCTATCTTAGCCGAGTTGAGCAGAAGGAAGTTATCAAGCATCCACAGTCTAAAGCCCTTTATACACTGCTCAACATTTTTAAGCTGATCTCTCTCATCTGGCTTTGCTGAAATATACAACTGCGTGCGTATCCTCAGCATAGCAATGAAAAACGTTATTCTATGTTTGTATAATTTCACCCAGAGGCAGCATATATAATGAGAAAAGCTAAAACAGATCCTTGCGGAACACCAAACTTTACCTCAGAGAGTGTGGAGAACTTAACATTTACATCAACAAACTGATAGCAATCAGTCAAATAAGACCTAAGCCAGCAGAGAGCTGTTCCCTTTATTCCAACAACATTTTCTAGTCTAGTGAGGAGGATAATATGATGAATTGTATCAAAAGCTGCACTAAGGTCGAGCAAAACAAGTAAGGAGACAAAATAAGAGAAGAGGCCAATAACAGGTCATATACCACTTTAAATAGCACTGTATTTATGCTATGAAGAGGCCTAAATCCTGACTCATACATCCAAATTTTTTTTATTTCTGAGTAAGTGTGAGCATAACTGCTGTGCTACAACCTTTTCTAAAATCTTGGAGATAAAGGGGAGGTTTGATGTTGGCCTATAGTTGGACAGCTAACAAGGGTCAAGGTCAGGGTTTTTAATTAACTGGTTGATAACTGCCAGTTTGAAAGCATTATGTACATAGCCAGTGCTAATAAAAGCGTTTAATATTTTTAAAACAGGTTCAATTATTTCAGAAATTATCTGTTTGAGGAAACTTGTAGGCAAGGGATCGAGAATACAAGATATTGATGTGGAAATAAATAGAATTTTTATTCTCTTGAATAGGAGTAAAACTTTGTAATTAATTGTCTGTTATAATTTTAGTGGTATCTACAGGGTTATTTTAAAATAGTTTGTATTTATATTAATTGTTTGGATTTTTGCATGATGTTTTCAACTTTATTATTGAAAAAGTAAATGCATGTTAGTACACTACATTTATTTCCTGTTAGTTTTGCTAAACTAACAGGATTTAATTAAAATATAGGAATATGCTTGTGATTTTCTATGGGAGTAAATAAATATGTTGTTCTAGCAGCACTAAGAGCTTTTCTATAATTCAGGAGGCTCTCCTTCCATGCTATTTTAAAATACTGTCAATTTGGTTTAATGCTGTTTATGTTCTAATTTCCGAGTGGTCAAATTTATTTCTTCCTGATCATTTTGGTATTTAAGGGGAGCTACATCATCTAGAGTGTGATGGAACGTTGATTTTAGGCATCCAGTGACCCAGTGAAGCCCTCTGGGTTTAGATGGAGATCTAATTAATGTTGATAATTCCAGAAGATTATTGATAAAACTTGCTGCTGTAGTTGACATAAATGTATGCTTAACATGGTAACGTAGCAAGGTACCTATGACTAAAGCAGATTTTAAAAGAGATTAGGTATTGATCTGAAATGGCTTCAGACTGTGGAATTATGACTATTTTTTATATCGAATCTAAATGTTAGTATGAATTTAAAATTGTGTCCACCACTATGAGTGGGTTCTATAACATTCTGATTAATTTCTACTGAATCTAAAATAAACTGCTGTTCTTAAGGAGTCTTCCAGATTATCAAAATGAATAATAATGGACACATGAAGTAAGGAGGAATGGTGCTTCCATGGGTGAGCGTTAGCTTTGGCTTTGCGAGTTTGCAGCAAAGTCGTCACCCACTCAGCCCGCAGTGAGGGTTCTAATGCCGGATTATGGGGAATGCTAACTCTACCTAGGGCATCCAGACTTTCCCTCTGCAGAACCTGGACTGCTCTTCCATTCACTAATTATCTCCAGACTCTGGATGCATTCCTCTAATGCTAGGATGAGCTCCATCAAAGAGTTAACCACCTTACACTTGGTACACAGGCCTCGAAAGGTTTAATCAAAGAAGTTAAATCCTTGTGCTGTGCGTCAGGTGCAGAAGCTGGCTTCAAAAAGCAGATAAATGGGTGCTGCCGGCATTGCTTTAGAGGTTGCAGTAGTGGAAGGTCTGCTTGTCAGTGCTCAGACCATAAGCCCCACACTGCAACAGGTCAGTTTGCATGGCCGTCGTCCAAGAAGGAAGTATCTTCTTAAGATGGTTTACAAGAAAACCTGCAAACAGTTTGATGAAGACAATCTGTCCAAGAGCATGAATTACTGGAACCATGTCATGTGGTAAGATAAACTTGTTTGGTTCAGATGGTGTCCAGCATTTGTGGCAACACTGGTAAGTACCAAAAAAATTGTCTTGCCTACAGTCAAGCATAGTGGTGGTAGCATCATGGTCTGGGGCTGCTTGAGTGCTGCTGGTACTGGGGAGCTGCGCTTCATTGGGGGGGAAAAATGGATTCCAACATGTACTGTGACATTCTGAAGCAGGACATGATACCCTCCCTTCAGAAATTGGGCCAAACAGCAGTTTTTAATATAATAACCACCACAAACATACTGCCAAGATGACAACTGATTTGCTGAGAAAGGTGATTGAGTGGCCAAGTGTGTCTCCAGACCTGAACCCTATTGAGCACCTGTGGGGCATCCTCAAGTGGAAGGTGGAGAACAGCCATGTTTCTAACATCCAGCAGCTCCATGATGTCATTATAGAGGAGGGGAAGAGGATCCTATCAACAACCTGTGCAGCTCTGGTAAATTCCATGCCCAGGAGGATTAAGGCCATGTTGGATAACAATAGTGCTCACACAGTGATCCACGGAGAACTCACGGGGGTCTTCCTTAAATTTTGGACGCACCCCCGCAGCAAAGTGAATTCATCTGGACAGTGTCACTTTAATACAATAATGTGTTTTTTTGTTTGGTTTTTTTTTTTAATAATATATTTTTTTTTTTTTTATGAAATTTGTTCATGAAAACAGTTAAAAATGCTATTCCTAATGGTCCTGTACATTCTGGCCTGCTGCGGATTCCCGCCAATTTTTAGATGCTGTTAGTTAGATTCCAAATGAGAAACCGCAAATTTTCCAAGCTGCGAGTTCTGAACTGCAAATTATTAGGGGTTGACTCTATATATATTGTGGTTTTTTCCCAATCAGGAACAGACTTTTGAAAAAGAAAAATCTGAACTTCCAAGCAAAAGACCACTGACATCAGCAGGTATGTTGCAATTTTTACACACTTTACATTCAGTAAAAAAAAAAAAAAAATTGTATAAATCTTTTGCAATTGCCTTGAACCCCTTTACAAACAGAGTTGGATGTATGTTGTGAGGATGGGGATAAAGAACAGCTCTCATTCTCTACACTCAAACCCAGAAAACTTTTCATCTCCCCCTCTCTAGAGAGTGCTAAAGGTAGGAGCCACATGTCCTTTTTTAACCACTATTAAGGAGACAATCTGGACTGTAAATTAAGTCCAAATAAAAAACATTAACCATGCATTCAGAAAATCTTTATATCCCTCTTTTCAATTTTATGTTGCAGCCTTATACAGTGTTACCTCGACATACGAGTTTAATTCGTTCCGTAACCTTGCTCGTATGTCAAATTGCTCGTATTTCAAAGCAAATTTCCCCACTGTAATTAATTGAAATGCCATTAATCCGTTCCAGCCCCCAAAATGCGACCCCAGTTGTTTTTGTTACGTGTTTTTGAATAAGAAAAATGTATTTATAAATTACAAATATTGTATAAAACATAATAAAAGAGAATGTAAAGATATAATAAGGTTTTATTCAGTGTATATTTCTTAGAGATGAGACGACTTGAGCTAACGAAAACGCTTGTGGTGTGTGTGTGTGTGTGTGTGTGTGTGTGTGTGTGCGGAGGGGGGGTAGAGGCGATAAGCGGAGGCAGAGGGAAAACTCGTTTTTTACTAATCACTCCTGCACACTACGTATCCCTAAACTTTAAAATGTTTTACTTTTTCTTTTTTGCTTATTGTTACTTATCCGCTTGAACTTTTCCCGGCGGCAGCGTAACAACTCATTAGTTGATGCTCGTGGAATGATGAGATGGACAACATTAGCCGATGCATAACCACTTTACTTGTTTTTATGAAGATAGATTCGCAGGGTTACAGTATAATACAGAATACAAATCATATAAATCGCACACAGGAAAAACATTCACCCCGCACACTTTTCCCGCACTACACTACCCATAATGCATTTTACTCTGGACTTCAATACCCAGAGATAGTAACCTTAAAGAAACAGCTCTCATTTTCCCTCTAATGCAACACTATCTTAATTTTCCTCACAATCTTCGCTTTCTGGTTTTGATTCAGCATCTTGCAGCGGCGTCTCGAGCTCGTATCTTAAGTTTTTGCTCGCGTATCAAAGCAAAAAATCGACCGAGTGACCGCTCGTATCTCAAAAAACTCGTATGTTAGGGCACTCGTATGTCGAGGTACCACTGTATTACAATCATTAGAATCATTTCTTCATTATTCTACACTCACTACCCCATAATGACAAAGTAAAAACAGAAATCTAGTCTGTTGATTTGTTTAAAAACTAAAAAATACCACGTGTTCCTTAATATTCATACCATTGAACTTGATGTTTCTACACCTTGATCAGAGTCCACCTGTGGTAATTGATTGGACATAGGTTGGAAAGGCGCACACTAATTTGGAAAGGTTCTCTATCGAAGGCCTTACATCTGACTAGGCATACAGTATCAGAGCAAAAACCAAGCCATGAGGTCAAAGGAACTGCCTGCAGAGCTCAAAGACAGGAATATCAAAAGGCATAGATCTGGGGAAGGCTACAAAAAAATTCTGCTAAACTGAAGATTCCTAAGAGTACAGTGGCACAACCAGGACTTTTCCAAAGCTAGTCGCCTGGCCAAACTGAGCAATCGGGAGGGAAAAGGGCCTTTATAAGAAAGGTGATCAAGAATCTTTGAGAATGTCCCATCTTCTTACAGGATCTCTGGAGATCAGTCAAAGTTCCAGAAGGACAACCTTCACTGCAGCCCTCAACCGATCTGGGATTTATGGTAGATTGGGACAGACGCCTCTCCTCAGTGTAAAACACATGGAATTTTTGGGTCTGATGAAACCATGATGTTTCGCCTCAATTCTAAATGTTATGTTTGAAGGAAACCAGGCACCACTCCAACAGTGAAGCCTAGTGGTGGCATCATCATTCTGTGGGGCTGTTTTTTTGCAACAGGGACTAGGAGACTGGTCATTTAGAGAGAGCTGAATGAAGAAAAGTACATAGATATCCTCAATAAAATCTCGTTCCACAGTTCTCAGGACCTCAGCCCAGCCAGAGCCCTGACTGAACCCTATTGAACATCTCTGTAAAACACCTGAATATGGCTCTGACTCTCAACTGTCCCCAACTATCCTGACCGAATTTGAGAGGATTTGCAATGAAGAATGGCAGAAAATCCCCCAGTTCAAATGTTCAAAGCTGTTTCATCATACCCAAAAATACCCAAGGCTGTAATTGCTGCCTAAGGTGCTTCAACTAATGAGTAAAAGGTCTGAATGCTTTTATTTATTTTTTTCTTTCTCAGACATTTCTAGAATTCGGTTTCCAGTTTGTCATTATGGGGTACTGAGTAAAGATTAGTGAGGAAGAAAATTTAATTGAACGATTGTTGTACTGCAACATAACAAAATTGAAAAAAGAGAATAAATAGCTTTTGAATACACTTTTTTCTTTTTGCAGAGTGAAGAGAAAAAAGATAAAATTAGTCTGTAATTAATTTTGTGTGTGTGTGTGTGTGTGTGTGTGTGTGTGTGTGTGTGTGTGTGTGTAGAAGCAATAACCCAAGCAATGATTGAAGATGACGAATCTGAAGAAGAACTGAGTACTGGAATCATGACTGCCTTTGATTCCTTTAAAGCTCATCTAAGAGAACAATTCTCTGTAAGTAATAATTTTAGGAAAGTATATGCAACAATTTTTGAGAAAGCTCAGTTGACATTATTAAGGTAGAAATGGGTTTGTTTCTAGTCCAGGTATAAGAAGACTGAAACAAAGTCACTGAGATCTTTGACTGACTGCCAAAAAACTGTTTCAACATTGCTAAAAACAGTGCATGATCAAAGGTAAAAATCCCCTTATTATAAACGTCCCCTTTGTTTTGCTTATTTACTATGAGCTATGCTTTTGAGTTTGAGATCAAAAAATTAAATATCAGGAAATGAAAGATTGAATTCTGATATTGTATTAATCTTTTGATCTCAAGCGCAAATGTCTTTAGTGTATAGCAAAATTAATAGTTGCTTTTGTCTTTCCAATGCTTTTAGAGACTGTACTGTATATAAACTGTTTTTCACAATTAATTGCATAAATTTTGCACACTCTAAACTTAATCAACCTTATTTTAATCAATTGTTGTTTTTGCTATACACTGAAGACAGTTATGAAGGCGAATCATTCATTGCTCCATTTTTCTTTTATGAAGGCTTATTCATTTGGAATGTTTCCAGAATGCTGTACTCCAGCAGTTGGGTCAGCTGGAGCAGAACTGTCTTTCCCTAAAGAATATTGAGAAAGAAACTGTGGTTTGTTTTTTCTACACTCACTCATTTGTTTCCAACTTCCTTCTACACACTCTCTTTCTATTGTTTTATTGTTATCCTCCATAATCATATACTAAATTTACAGGCATTTACAGGAGCATAAATTCAAGAAATGTAATTTTTATGAATAATAGCAAACATATACAAAAAATGGGAGACAAATATTCAGCCACATTTGTTTTTGTTATTGTATGCAGTTTCAGTGCATACAGTCCTATTGTTTTTGCTATAAACTGAAGACACTTGGGCTTTGAGATTGGAAAAGAAGAATATAGCCCTATTTGGATGGGACTAGTTTTACAGGGGGTCGTTAGAGAAATTTCTGTTTTACAGACGTACTTTGTGATTTTAATCCCGTCTGAATCTGCCATGTCTTTCTTTCTCTCACACGACCTCTGTAAAAATTCCAGAGCAAATTACCTACTGTTTTTCAGCAAACTCAGCGGTCCTCTGAGAAATCTAATCCCGTCCAAATGTGAATGTCTGTGATTGCCGAAAATGTTTTTTCCAAAACGCATTTTCTTGTGTGTTTTGGTCAACGTGAATTACCGTACTAACCGTAGCGCGCTGGTATTCAAGTTCCTGCTTTCTTTTTTGCCGCTATTTTACTATCGATCGGTCATATGACCATACGCAATCAATGCATCCTGGACATGTTGGCTTGTGCAATGCCCACATGTAAAACACAGACACTCCTACCTCTGTAATAAACACAGAGATGTTAGTTCCTTCCAAATCTATACATGAAATGACAGACTAGTCCTGTCCGAATAGGGCTTATGAAACAACTGATCACATTTAGTTACACTGCATTTGTAATTAAAAAAAAGAAAAAAAATCTATTGCACCTTTTTAGATTAAATAATATTTGATGTGCATGACAGGCACAAAAAAACTGTTGTGACTTTCTATTGATTCTGCAGAAATGTGCAGTAAACAGTCATAAGATGATATAATATAGACTTATATTTATATACATTTATATACATGCATATCACATAAACCCATATTTTATTTAAGGGGAAAAAAAAAATGTAATTTTTAAATTGATGGCTGCAACAGGTTTTTAAAAAAATTGTGACTGGGCTACACAATTCTGGAAAAAGCGTTATTAAAATTAAACAGTTGGAGAAACATTTTGCTACTAATTAGGTTAATTGACAACAGGTCAGTAAGATAATTGGGTTTAAACAGTGTATCTCAGAGAGGCAAAGTCTCTCAAAATTATTTGTGAAAGACTGAACAAATTGTGAAACAATTTCAGAATGATGTTCTGTGGTGTTGTTACATTGATGTTCTTGTAGACGGCAATGTATGCAAGAGGAGAAGAGTAGCTGTAGATTATGGAATTACGTGTACGGGAATCGTGTACATGTGAGTTACTATGCTAGTTCAATGAGTTATTAAATTCTTTAAAAGATTCCACAGCTGTGTTTCCTGACTAGTTGACGACATAAATTGGAAGCGAGGACATTTTGTTGCAAGGATTTACTGAAGATGGTGTCAATCGGTGCTTCTTTTTGCTTTGTCCCAGTAAACCGGCTATACCACTAGCCAAACATTAATGTGAATGGAGATTCCTGGCCAGAAGCCAGAAAACAGGCCTTGCTTCTAAACTGCCTTGGAACGAAAGGCCAGGGATTGTTTTACTCATTGCCCAACACCGGTGACATCCAACACCATTAAAGCTCTGAAAAAACACTACAGTACAAAACTTAATGTCATCATGGAAAGACATGCTTTTAGGAAATGAGTGCAAAAGACAGATGAAACAGTAATACAATACATTGCTGCATTGAGAGACTTGGCTACAACTTGTGAATTTGCTGATACCTTAGATGATAAGATACCAAGGCATGACCAATTAGTTGAAAACATTTCTAACCCTTGCATTCAAAGCTGCAAATGTAATTGCAATTACATTTGCCACACAGCTGAAGGTCACTGATGCCCAGGAAAAAACAAGGACTTCAAGCATCTCTGCTGTAGTACAAGCCATACACCTTACTCCTGTGTCAGGACGACTGCAAAGTCAAAGTACGTACCTCAGTGACAATTCCTCCTTCTGCTTCTTCAGCTTGAAACATGCTTCTCTTCCAATAAACATCTGGCAAAAACTGTCCATCTGTATCTGCTAAATGTAGAAATTGCAATTAGACTGGACAATTTGCACAAGTCTGACGCTTTACCCCTACCCTTCCAGTACGTTCCTTTGACTTGCCTGAGGTCTGTGTTCTCCACCTGCCTGGACTAACTGACCACTTTGTGTGACGTGACTATAACTGCCTGTTTCTCTTCTGCTCACAGTGGACTCTAATCAGTGTCGCTACTCCCAAAACTATGTTATGAACAGCATTTCCATACTGTGCTATTACAAGTTCATGCTGTCCATCTAGTTACTTAACAAGAACCAATTCCAGTTAGTTTAGTGATTCCAGTGATGTTTACCTGTGTCTAGGTATGGCCATACTTGTGCTACCTGTTTTTTTATTGCTGACCAAGGTACAGCTTTGCTAGGCATTGATTTATTTAAGGGACTCCAGCTTTGATTCGATGGACACACTGTGCTGCCACCACCAAATTTTGCTTCAGTTTGTGCTCTCTCCACTCCCCTATCACAGCATGCTGCCTTGGGCTGCATAACCAATTTCTGATTGTGTGATGCCAACCAGACATAAATCATGTCACTTACCTTTCACTGTCAAAGATGCTGTCTCTGCAGAATAAAATACCTTAAGATGGGTGTGTTTGAGAGGATTGACTCTTCTCCATAAGCTTCACCAATCGTTGTGATCCAAAAGAAAATAGTGGGGATCCGCATGTGTGTGGATGTGCGAGGGCCCAACGAGGCAGTTATAGTAGATAGCTACCCGTTAGCACACATGGAGGGGCTGATGCAATGCAAGGTGCGACTGTGTTTTTGTCTATAGATTTGGAAAGTGCATACTACCAGGTACCTCTTCACAAAGATAGCAGGGACCTCACTGCATTCATGAAGGCCTCTTTAGGTTCTGCTGGTTCCCGTATGGTTTGGCATCTGCATTCCAGAAGACGACATTGTGTGGGGACGCTACAAGAGCATGATCATGCTTTACAGAATGTACTGCAGCACTTGGGTTGGATTAATGCTAAATGAGTCTAAATGTCCATTCTGGAAGCAGTTCTTGAAGTTTCTAAGGTCAGTTACTTTCAGCCAGATCAGGATCACATTTCTGCAATAATCAGATGCTGTGCAGCTCTGTTCTCAGCTGGGACTCCTTTTATGGTACAACAGATTCAGTCCTAATTTTGATTAGGTGGTGATGCCTTTGCATGCCTGCCTGAAAGATGAGAGTGGATTTCTCTGGTCTGAGGAAGCTCAACAAAGTTTAACTGAGGTGAAAGAGCTACTTGTACACAGTCCATTTGACCCAGAGCTGCCGGTGATTATTTTTACTGTCTTATGGTTTATCTGCTTATGGATTAGGTGCAGTATTTTCACAAGTAGGCACTGATAGTCAAGAATGTACGGTTGCTTTCGCATCCAGAATGCTCACTTCCACTGACATGCATTTGGGCAGTAGAGAAATGGTGGGCATATTTGTTAGGTCCTCTTCAAAAAAGGGATAGCATGTGCATAAAGTAGCTAGTGTATGTTCAAAAAAGCTCATCCAAAGTTCACCCCTCTAGTTGAGGTTAAATAAATGGTCCTTACACCTACCTCTAAAATTAATAATAGACTGATCAATGCTGAGAAATAATGCTCAAGAACCAGTTTGGCTGGAATATTATGTGCATTAGTACAGCAATTGACATTAATTCACATATACATGCAATTAGATACTAAGCAGGGATACTTGTGATTAGGTTTTTTTGTTAATATGGTTAATAAGTCTAAATGTTTACATTGCATTCATTTATATATTGCCTAGTGTATGTTTCGGGTACGTCTGAATTTGTGGTTACATTACACACTTGATGCTTTATTTAACTCATGCTCGTTACTGCTATAGGAAAAATTTATTTTTAGCAAGAGTTAATAAACTTTCGGCTTCTCCCATCAGGGGTCGCCACAGCGGATCATCCGTATGATCCGCATGTTCAATTTGGCACATTTTTACGCTGGATGCCCTTCCTAACGCAACCCTCCCCATTTATTTGGGCTTGGGACCGGCACTAAGAGTGCACTGGCTTGTGCAACCCTAATGGCTGGGGTTAATAAATTCTTTAAAAGAATCCACTGCTGTTTTCTAACTATTTGATGACATAACATTTTCCTAAAAAAAAAATTGCAAAAAATCTCATCATTTACAGTATATTTCATAAGTTTTAAGGAATCTGGAAAAATCTCTGTGCACAAGGGACTAGGGCAGAAATCAATACCGGATGCGCTTGATCTTCCTCATGCATTCAAAGTTAATTTAAAATGTACTGAGGCAAAGTGGAAAACTGTTCTGTATTCAGATGAATAGAATTTCAAATTTCTTTTTGCAAACTATATATACCATGTCCTCTGGACTAAAGAGGAGAGGGCTTGTTATCAACACTCGGTTCAAAAAGCTGGTGTGGGAGTGCATTAGTGCCTGTTGAACTGGCAGATTGCACATTTGGAAAGGATCAATCATGCTAAATAGTATATACAGGTTTTAGATCAACAATGCTTATATCCAGAAAAGTTTTTTTTTTTGTTTGTTTGTTTGTTTTTAGTAAAGGCCCTCCATATTTGAGGAAGACAATGCTAAATGCATACTGCATTTATGACAATAGTACAGCTTCATAGTAAGAGTCCTGGAACTTAACTTGCCTGCCTGAAGTCTAGCTCTTTCACTATTTGAAAACATTTGGAGCATCATGAAACCAAAAATACAACAAACGACACCCAGAACTGTTAAGCAGCTACAATCCTGTTTTGGACACATATGGGACAACATTCCTCTCCCAGCAACTGGTCTACTCTGTTTCCAGATGTATACGGACAGAGGATGTGACACTACACAGTGGTAAACATGGCCCTTTACCAACTTTTTTTAGATCTTTTGCAGACATCAAATTCAAAATGACCTTTTCTTTCTTACAATGGTATTTATTCTGGAACCCATCCTCATCTGAGTTGCACCGAATGTCTATTTATTACAGAAACGGTGTTGAGGGGTACAGTGATGATCAGAAGCAAACTGTAGTCCTGAGTCAGTGTAGCAGACTGTTGACATTAACTACAGTCAAAATCCATCCTTAGAGCTCCCGTTCTTACTCCGGAATTCCATGGAACCACCCAAGGCGTTGATGAGAAACCGTTCCCAGCTGCACAGAGTGGCCTGCAATCGAAAATAACAATATCCAGAGGCAGGCCTCTATGAAGTAGGAAGATCTGAGGAGGAAAGAGGGGCAGGAACAGTGGTCACTGGAATCTCAGTAGCATGTTTAACTTGCCAGAGAGAGAGAGAGAGAGAGAGAGAGAGAGAGAGAGAGAGAAGAGGGGTGACAGGATATGGATTATTATGTGTCTTTATTGTTGTATGAAAGTTAAGGACACTGTGCAGTTGGGGAATCTGGCAAGACTTGATATGGCAGCATAACTAAAAGGGCGAACCAGAAGGTTCTGCAAAGCAATGTGTATTTCCCTAAACATTTTTTACATTCTGTGCATTTCAATGTTGTGTAAAATTTCTTGATTAGTGGATTTAGTGTGAAAAATAATGTAGTTTGTGTACAAACAGAAAAAAGCAACAAAAAGCAGAAAACAAAACTTTAAGAGAATATCATCCATCAAGTTGTGAACAATTGTAACCTAGTATGTGAATTAGCTACATGTAGCTTATGTAATAAAAGAGAAAACATTACTCTGACACAAGTGATGTTCTCTTTTAAACATCTGTTCGGTATCTCACTATCCTGGAAGCATCAATCACACCACGTCTGTTGGCTGACAGACCAATCAAGACAGTGATGCGGGAAGTCCCGCCTCCCTATATACACCGCTGCTGACGGTCCCTGCCTCATTCTCGTTCTCTTCCCCGTGAAGATCCTTTTTCAGGAAGCTATCCTCAGCAGATCCTCTAGGGGTCGCTTAACTGTTCCCGGACAAGCCATTGAGGTACGTCTTCGAGCGCGGCTGCTTATTTAAGGGGAATATTCACTGTTAAAGTGGATATTCGCTTCTGCTGTTCATTTTCACCTTGCGTTGAGCGAATAGTGAGATATCGTTCGAGACCCGTTTTTCGAGAGGCACGTTGTGGTGATCTCGTTTTTATCTTCCAGCATTTGCAACTCCGTTATGGCGACTGCGAGCCCATCTGGTTGCACAGCTGCGGGGAAAGATCCCTCCCGACCATGTGCATGCGGGTCTATGATCTCGGCTAAAGACTCATCCCCTGTGCATAGTGTGTTTAGGAGTCAGACATGCACAAGCTGTGCTCGCTAACCCCGAGTGCTGCCAGCACTTGTGCCGTTTCCCGTTAAGGGTTCGGGAGCACCGAATGCAAGTCACGGCCACGAATAAAGGAGACCCATGTCTCTCTTTGCTGCCCGCGGAGAGAGACGAGGCTGCTTCTCAGGCACAATGTAGCTGGGGAGAGCTGATGGACAAAGTGTCTCCTGTCCTTCCTTCGCTCTTTGATTCGAACCCTTTAGTGGGGGACAAGGGTGAGGAAGAGGAAGATGATGAGGTTGCTTATTTTTTGGAGGAGGATTTGGAGGACGACGAGGAGGATGCTATCATTCCTCCTGATCTTCTCTTCAGGCCTGGAAGTGCTATGGGCCCTTCCCCCATGCCAGGTGAGCTGGACCTCGTTGAGGTGTGTAGAAGAGCAGCCAAAAAGCTCTCTATCGACTGGCCATCTCAGCAGGTGCACCAGGATGCTGAGAGGGATTTATATGATGGGAAGAGGCTGCCATCGCGCACTTCCCCAGTTTAGCAGCTGATTCCTGCCGTTCCTGCGTGTGTCGCAGAAATGCGTCGTTTTTAGGACAAACCCTTCTCACATAGTGCCTATTAAGGGTTTCTCGAGACTGGAGGTGCACAATATGGAGGATTTGGGGATGTCCAACATCGCCCCCCCCGTCGAACTGTTGGTGGAGTGTCACCTCCACCCTAATCGACGAGCTGCTCTATCCTCCTCCTCCCCTTCACTGCTGGGGCGAACAGAGAGGCTGTCCTCCTCTCTTTTCCAGAAAATGTATCGCTCCTCGGCCCTGGCGGTTAGACTTCTGAATGCCACCTCACTGCTCACAGCATACCAGGCAGAGCTCATGGAAGAGATTGATGCTGGGTCACCTGACTCGGCTTTGTGGGAAGAGATCTGAGAAAGTGGAGTTCCTTGATGGCCCAATAAAGCCGAAAGCCCTTTTCGGGGCTGCAGTGGTGAATATGCGGCAGCAATGTGTTCTACTCCCGGTTTTTACTCCCGGTACTTTGTCGTTCCCAAGAAGGGGGGGGGGGTCTCCGTCCCATTCTGGATTTCCGGAACCTCAACAAACACCTCAAAAAGTAAAAGTTCAAAATGCTCATATTAAAAGCATTGTACAGTGTTATTCATCCCAGAGGCTGGTTTACATCAGTGGATCTGAAGGATGCGTATTTTCACATAAGCATTTATCTGGCACTCAGGAAATTCCTACGCTTTGCTTATCGGGGCACAGCCTACGAATATTTGACAGTTCTGTTCAGGCTGGCTCTAGCCCCATGGATCTTTTACCAAATGTGCCGAAGCTGCACTGTCACCGCTCAGAGCAGCGGGTTTCAGAGTGTCGGCGTATTTGTACGATCTTCTTCTCTGCGCTCCGTCACGGTGGCAAGCGGAGGTGGATACGAGTGTTCTGCTGTCTCACGTGAATGGCTTAGTCTTCAGAATAAACAAGACAAAAAGCTGCTTGGTGCCCACACAGGATATAATCTACCTGGGTCTCAGGCTGGACTCAGACCTGTATCAGGCTTTTCTATCGGAAGAGCGCATCGGGTTGATTCGCGGTTGTCTCTCTCTCTTCCAGAGAGAAAAGAAAGTTCCGTTCAGACTCTGTTTACGCCTTCTAGGGCTGATGGCTTCGGGAGTGTCTGTCATACCGTTGGGACTGTTGCGAATGAGAGAGTTTCAGTGCTGGGTAGCGGCACAGTGCTTATGTCCGAAGCGCCACCTCAACCACAAAGTGATGGTGTAATCACTGTGCTTGCGCGCTTTCCATCACTGGGGAAATCGCACTTTTCACACGAATCGGGAACCCCACTGGGAGCTGTTACCCCTAAGAAAAGTAGTGATGACGGATGCGTCACTCACGGGTTGGGGTGCGGTGTGCGAGGGCAGGATAGCAAAAGGGAAATGGCCCGTTTTGCTACAATCTGTGCACATAAACTTTCTGGAGCTGTTAACGGTTTTTCTAGCTTTGAAACATTTTGTGCAGAGTCACCACGTATTGGTCAGATCAGAAAACACGATGGCAGTGGCATACATAAATCGCCAGGGCGGAACGTGCTCTCCTTGACTACACAGTCTAGCGCGAGATCTCATGGTGTGGGGAATGAAGCATTTTTTATCGCTATGAGCGACTCATGTGCCGGGAGTGATGAAAACGGGTGGCAGAGGTGCTTTTTACAAGCCCTTCTAGATAAGGGCAAGGCGTTTTCTACCGTTAAGGTTTACCTCGTCGCTGTTTCTGCATGCTTTGCGGATTGACGGACATACTACTGGTCATCACCCACTCGTGTGCAGGTTTATGAAGGGAGCGTAGCACCTGAACACATTTTCAAAGCTGTTGATTCTGCCGAAGGATCTGTCAGTGGTCCTGTTTGTTTCATGGGCTGATTCTTGTAAAGGAAGACCTGTTTCCCGGCAGCGCCTGTCCCACTGGCTTGTGAAGGCTATTATATTGTGTTATAATAGCATTGGTTATAACCCTCCAGAAGGACTGAGGGCTCATAGAACCCTTGGCTTGGCCACCTTGTGGGCGCTTTTTAAGGGCGTTCCGATTCAGGACATTTGTGTGGCTGCATGCTGGGCTTCGCCGCACACTTTTGTCCGATTTTATAGGCTGGAAGTCATGGAGCCTTCGCTGGCTTATTCTGTCCTAAGTGTGTAGTTAAAAAAAACAAAAAAAAATAAAATATATATATATATATATATATATATATATATATATATATATATATATATATATATATATATATATATATATATAGAGGTGATTGACAATGGATGATCATTGTCATACATCTTGGATTAAATGTTTTTCATTTCTCACACGTTTCCGCTCGCTTCGGTGAGGGGGAAAACCTAGTGTTAATTTATCACATCACTAAGTTGGTTGAAAACTGCTTCGGACAGCATATCTGCAATATGGGAGTTGTCTATATCCCATAGTAAGATACCGAACAGATGTTTCAAAGAGAACTTTAGGTTACTTACATAACCCCGATTCTCTGATAACAGGAGTGAGGTATCCCACCACACTTCCCTCCTTGCAGTGCATGGAGAAGAGATATGTGAGAATGAGGCAGGGACCGTCAGCAGCGGTGTATATAGGGAGGCGGGCCGACAGACGTGGTGTGATTGATGCTTCCAGGATTGGTCACGCCCGAGGCGATTCCCATAGTGAGATACCTCACTCCTGTTATTAGAGAACCAGGGTTACATAAGTAACCTAAATATTTGTCTGTCAAATCTGAGGTCAGCTTCAATGTATAGTACTGTGTTAATCCCAGATGCACAATAAATGGGTTGTAGTAACAGGAGATTTCTGAGAGATTTATTTAAAAATTAAATGCAGTGTTGCAATATATACTATATTCCTTTAACTAGTTAAGTTAAAAAAAAAAAAAAAAAACTTTAACAAAGTAGGTTAGTTGTATACATCAAGTGGAATGCACATGCAAAAGTTTCAGTTATGGTGTCTCATTTCTTTTCCTTCTTCCAGGGTTTTTGGCAGTCTCTGTCTGATACAGTGAGAGCATTCTGTAATAAACAGCAGAAGAGGTACTTTTAAATGTGGTATTAGGTTTACAAAACACTTAAGCCTATATACCTTTCAAATTTAGTATGGACTGTTTCTATTTCTTCTAGGTTGGAATCTATAGAATTACTTGGAGGGAGCATCCAAGCCCACCAGAGGCAAGCAGAGGGAACAGAAGCAATGTCAAGCATGGTAAATATATATATTACATAAATGGCATAGTCAAAAGAAAACATGGAAGCAACTTGCTGATATCTATGGAATATTTCATTTTAATTAATACTGGCAAATATTCACAAAATATACCAACAAATTCACAAAAAAAAAAATATAAAATTTTCTTTTAAAGCAGAGCATTTTTGTGATTTGTTATAAAAAAAAATAAAAATAAATACAAAAAAAGTTCAAAAGGTTAAAACAAAGACACATTTTCAGTCTTTGCCTAAACGAAGGGGTTCAAGTCAAACTGGGATTTCTGAGTTTATAAATAAAAACTACATTTATTTTTTGACATGCTCCCCTGTTACATTTATGCACATCCCAGTGTTTAACTAGTTCCTGGAAAGATTCAGCATAGAAAAATTTGTCAGAATAATTTGTCAGAAACATCCTAGTATAGCCTGCTTCACTTTGACATCAGTGCTAAAATGTTGGCCCCCGAGGAACTCATCCATTATCTAGGATCAGGCATTCCATGTGCTGAATGTTCTCTGGACTGGCTTGTGACGTGTGCACCACCTATCACTAATACAGTAGGACACTAGCCAGTGTCTAGGCGTGTAGTACTGCCACACCAGCATCCATTTTTAAACCTATAAAATTAAAAGACCCAGTTTGACTTGAATGCCCATTGTTTTTACTAAGGGTGCCATTATTAGTGGAGGGCACTGTAAATCAATGGACAAGTTTATTTAGCATGTTTACCCATCAAATAAATAATGACTGAAATGCAATAAAGTAAAATGAAAAGCAAAGTAATATCTGTTATGTACTTGAGTGCAAAACAAATATTATATTTATAGAAAGAAGTCAGTGTTAATTTTCAGACCTCAATAATAAGTAAAATAATAATCATATTAATGGTGAAAATAACACTTATTTTTCCTATCTCCTGACATTTTTTTAGTCCACTGCAGTTCCAGATGCAGAGACTGAAGACAAACCAAGACAGTAAATAGGTAAAACAGTTTCCAGCTAGAAAGTACATTAAATGTAAAAACTATTAGAAACATTGCAGAAAGTATTTGTGAATTGTATGACTTGTATTTAAATGTATTATGTTTACACAATTTGCCTTGTTATAAACAGGGGGTTATACTTTTCCTTTTACACTAAATTCTACAATCAGACTATTAAAATGTGGCATTTAAAAAGAAAAACATTCTGGGTAGAATATTAAAGTTGACAGAGTTTTTGAGTTACATTTTTATGATTTATAAATGATCTGATATGATTTTATATCTCATCTAAATTTCTGTCAAATAGCTCAATGATCTACACCCCTCCTGAAATTCCAACAGATTTTGAAAGGAATTTTTTCAAAAAAATTATTAAGAATAGATGTAATAGTTCATGCAATATTGTTTATCAACAGTCTGTATACATATGGGAGAGGATTGTTTTCCCATTTGCATCTAATACACAATTGTAGCTGCTCTAAAGCCACTGGCCTCCTTTGTCGTATTTTTCATTTTATTATGCACTGAATGTTTTTGATTAGCAAAAGGTCTGGACTGCAGGCAAGCCAGTTCAGCATAAGCACCCAGTGAAACCCTCTCTATTTGCTCATTTACATTTGCGGCATTTAGCAGACGCCCTTATCCAAAACGATGTACAAAAGTGCTTTGAGTCTCTAGTAATGAATAAATCTACACTGGTACGCAAGATTACAAACTAAATATTCTACAAGCTTGGAAGTGCTAATTTAAGTATTTCAGGAAGAGGTAGGTCTTCATTCGTCGCTTGAAGATAGTCAGGGACTCTGCTGTACGGACATCTAGGGGAAGTTCATTCCACCACCTTTTTAACATGCCAGAACAGAGAAGAGCCTTAAAGTGTACTTACCTCTCATTCTGAGAGAAGGAGGTTCCAGTCGAGCAGTGCTGGAGGATCTCAGCGTGGTGCAGTGTGAGATGTGATAAGGTCACTGACGTAAGATGGTGCTGGTCCATTTTTGGCCTTGTAGGCAAGCATCAGTGTTTTGAATCTGATACGTGCAGCTACTGGAAGCCAGTGAAGGGAGCGCAGCAGTGGGGTGGTGTGGGAGAACTTGGGTCGTTCAGGGAAAGACCTGCCAGCAGAGAGTTGCAGTAGTCTTGAAATGACAAGAGACTGAACAAGCACCTGGGCAGCCTGTATGGACAAAAATGGTCGAATCCTTCGGATGTTATAGAGAAGAAATCGACAAGAACGAGCAACATTAGCGACATGTGGGAAGAAGGACAGTTCATTGTCCATAGTTACCCTAAGGTTACGATCAGTGTTGGGCAGTAACGCATGCGTTACCCGTTACTTTTTTAAATGAATTAATTTCGGCTGAAGTGTAGACTACAGCCTAACTTGCTTACAGCAGCGTTGCATTGTAGGATTGGTGGATAAACCACTGTAAACAGGAAGAAGACGCATTGTAGGATTGATGGATAAACCACTGTAAACACGAAGAAGACGCACTGTGGGCGTGTCTCCGTTTATTCAGGTTTGTGCGGCAGTAATGGCGAGTCGAGGCGAGAGCAAGACGAGTTTCTCAAAGTGGAAATATGCTCATTATTTCACTTTAGTTGAGTACAAAGACAAAAACTTTTAAGTCAAATGTAAGTTGTGTCTTTCTGGTTCGAAGCTCGTATCTACTGCGATAAACAGCAACGCCAATCTGTTGAAACACCTCCAGTAACTCCATGCCCAAGGAGCTAGTAGCTAGGAGCTAACCCGGTGTTCTTTTCTACATTGTTGATAGTTTTTATACTTCAGCTGTGAAAAGAACATTTGTAAGAGCTCAACACAATAGCAGAAGCCACTTTAGTTTTTGATTGTGAATATATAATTCAGCTTGTTTTGTTATTTATTTCAGAAATCCTTGTGATATATTCAGTTTGTGCTGGTCTGACTTCAATAAAATAGTGTTTAAAAATGACTTTGTGTTTAAGTCAGTTTTGTGTTTGTATAGATCATAACGCATAAAAGGGGATTAATGGGAACATTAAAGAAGGTTCTTAAAAAAGTAACTAAAAAGTTACTTTTAACAGTAACGCATTTGGTGTAATTAATCAACAAAGTAACGGAGTTACTTTTTAAATGAAGTAATGAGTAACTGTAACTAGTTACTATTTTTTAGTAACGAGCACAACACTGGTTAAGAGCAGTGGCTGAAGGGGAGAGCAGAGAGTCATGAAGTGTTATTTGGAGATCTTGTCCTGGAGATGAATCACCTGGGATGACCAGCAGTTCTGTTTTGCTGGGGTTGAGTTTTAGTTGGTGAGCACTCATCCATGAAGATATGTCTGTCAAGCATGCTGATATCCGAGCAGAAGCTGTGGTATCTGATGGAGGGAAAGAAAAGATTAGTTGAGTGTCATCTGCATAGCAGTAGGAAAACCCATGTGAGGATATGACTTCACCAATGGAGTGGGTATAGAGTGAGAAAAGGAGGGGACCAAGTACTCATTGCTCCTGATAATGACATACTTAACTGTTGGAAAGGTTTTTCTTAACCATGAAGAGGATGCTGTGACCATCCACCACTGTTTTATTTTTCTGAGCTCACCAGTGTGGTGGTTTTGTTTTTGTTGTTGTTTTATTTTTTTTAACCAGAATGTACCAAACTGTTTGGATTGGTTGATGTAGCCACTCCTAGTGTTTCTGCTAACTCTCTGATGGACTTTTCTTTTTGACACCTAACAATTGCCTGTTTTAATTTGCATGCAGGGCTCCTTCGAATGCATGATGTGGTTTTATAGCAACAGCTTCCGAATGCAAATGCCACACTTAGAATCACCCTTAGACCTTTGGTATGAATGCTCAGTAATTTATTTATTTTTATAAGGAGATTGAATAGTGTGTGTGAGGGGTGTGTGTGATAAGCCATAATTCTGGTGGCTTTACAGATGCAGCAAACCTCGTTGAGCTTCTTAGCCATCCTCACTATCCGCTGTATCCGATATAGCACAATTCTCAAACCAGGCAGTGATAGCAGGATTGATTGTAGAGTAGGCCTTCCAGGGAATGCTTTTAGATTAGCACTGACCAGTTCTAGCCAATAATATTAGGGTCGGCTGATACAAATGATAGTTGGGCAATCACTGGTGGTGCCCCAACACCTAATCCAGTTCTCCCCATAACTAATATTTACTCTACAAAGTTAGCAAAATCCAATTCAAACTAAACAGTGATTATGAAAACAACTTTGAAAACTTTAAACTTAATAACCAAAGACAGTATCAGTACATTATATACCCGTGTTTCTTTTTTGCCACTTTTTATAAAAAAAAAAAAAAAAAAAAAAACCTGGTTTGGGCACACTTTGTGTAATTAGCTAATATTGGCTGGGATGGCACGTTGTTATTTAAATTGCTAACTGCCTGAACTGAGGCTGAAATAGTCAAGAGATAGGTCTGATTTGCATAACTTGTTGAAGACTAAGAAGGAGCAGGGCTTGTGGAGGGTAAAATGAAATTAGCCATAGCCTCTGAATCGCAAGCTGCAGCACTAGGCTTTACACATGTTCAGTTGTAACGACAGTTGAATAAAGTGTACAAAATTTTGTTAGCTGCTGCACAACAATCATAAATTGAAAAAGTAGACATTCAACATTCAAAATAAGGCAGTATGAAGCTTAAGCCCAAATTAATCAAATCACATGTGGGCCACTTTGGGCAAAATTTCTGTGTTCATGGAAATGTATAGTCCAAATGTGACCCTAATGTGGCCCATGCAGTAAATGGTAAATATGGCCCGAATAGTGCCAAAAAAATGTGTGCCAATGCTGGTAAAAATGTGACATCAACAAAGGCTAATCAGGGTGCAAACAAAATGAGTGTATCTGATTGGAACATTGTTTTAGGTAAAAAAAAAAAAAAAAAAAAGATTGATCCAACAACATGTACTTTGTAAAATCATATCCACCGGTTAGTGGGCAGACTGCGTCACCGGTTAGACCAGACATGGGCAAACTATGGCCCGCGGGGTTTATTAATCCGGCCTGCCGAACGTGACCAAATTCCATTAAAATAGGTACGGGTAAACATTGTTCAATTTACCTTTCCCCTGTAATGCCCACGTTTCCCCTAAAGATGTCGCACTTCAGCTCAATTGACGTTGTTCGCATGCAATACTCTCTTCTTCTCTTAAGAGAGCTTAATCTGATACTCTCTAAAAACTGCGACAGTATCTGACAAACACCTCGGATCTATCCTGAGAATTGCCACAACAAAACTTACCCCAGACTTTGATGCACTTGCAAAAAAAAAAGATCAACAAATCACTTGATGGCACTTGATGAAACTAAATTTGCCAAATCTCTAATGTTACACACACACACACACACACACATCTCTCGGGGAACTCCTTCAAGACTGTTGGAAGACCATTTCAGGTGACTACCTCTTGAAGCTCATCAAGAGAATGCCAAGAGTGTGCAAAGCAGTAATCAAAGCAAAAGGTGGCTACTTTGAAGAACCTAGAATATGACATTTTTCAGTTGTTTCACACTTTTTTGTTATGTATATAATTCCATATATAATTCCACATGTGTTAATTCATAGTTTTGATGCCTTCAGTGTGAATCTACAATTTTCCTAGTCATGAAAATAAAGAAAACTCTTTGAATGAGAAGGTGTGTCCAAACTTTTGGTCTCTACTGTGTGTGTGTGTGTGTGTGTGTGTGTGTGTGTGTGTGTGTGTGTGTGTGTGTGTGTATATATATATATATATATATATAATATATATAAATACATTGAGGAAAATAAGTATTTGAACACCCTGCTATTTTGCAAGTTCTCCCACTTAGAAATCATGGAGGGGTCTGAAATTGTCATCGTAGGTGCATGTCCACTGTGAGAGACATGATTTTTTAACTATTTATTCGTATGATACAGCTGCAAATAAGTATTTGAACACCTGAGAAAGTCAATGTTAATATTTGGTACAGTAGCCTTTGTTTGCAATTACAGAGGTCAAACGTTTCCTGTAGTTTTTCACCAGGTTTGCACACACTGCAGGAGGGATTTTGGCCCACTCCTCCACACAGATCTTCTCTAGATCAGTCAGGTTTCTGGCCTGTCGCTGAGAAACATGGAGTTTGAGCTCCCTCCAAAGATTATCTATTGGGTTTAGGTCTGTAGACTGGCTAGGCCACACCAGAACCTTGATATGCTTCTTACAGAGCCACTCCTTGGTTATCCTGGCTTTGTGCTTCGGGTCATTGTCATGTTGGAAGACCCAGCCTCGACCCATCTTCAATGCTCTAAGTGAGGGAAGGAGGTTGTTCGGCAAAATCTCGCAATACATGGCTCCGGTCATCCTCTCCTTAATACAGTGCAGTCGCCCTGTCCCATGTGCAGGAAAAACACCCCCAAAGCATGATGCTACCACCCCCATGCTTCACAGTAGGGATGGTGTTCTTGGGATGGTACTCATCATTCTTCTTCCTCCAAACACGTTTAGTGGAATTATGACCCAAAAGTTCTATTTTGGTCTCATCTGACCACATGACTTTCTCCCATGACTCCTCTGGATCATTCAAATGGTCATTGGCAAACTTAAGACGTACCTGGACATGTGCTGGTTTAAGCAGGGGAACCTTCCATGCCATGCATGATTTCAAACCATGACGTCTTAGTGTATTACCAACAGTAACCTTGGAAACGGTGGTCCCAGCTCTTTTCAGGTCATTGACCAGCTCCTCCCGTGCAGTTCTGGGCTGATTTCTCACCTTCCTTAGGATCATTGAGACCCCACGAGGTGAGATCTTGCATGGAGCCCCAGTCCGAGGGCGATTGACAGTCATGTTTAGCTTCTTACATTTTCTAATGATTGCTCCAACAGTGGACCTTTTTTTACCAAGCTGCTTGGCAATTTCCCTGTAGCCCTTTCCAGCCTTGTGGAGGTGTACAATCTGAGTGATATACCAGTGTTGGACAGTAACAAAGTAAATGCAGACGTATCTGAATATTTTCTTTTATTTAATTTAATTTGTTCAATAATATTTTGGCAGGTTCTGAGTTTTTGAAGTTATATTGTTTCCTTTTTTGTACAAATGCGGGATATATAAAAATTACATTTACTTTGTTACTGAAACCCAAGATGGCGCCGGTGAGGTCGGCTGCCGTCACGACTGCTCCGGCTACGATTTTTCTTTTTTTGTTTATTTTATACTTTTATTTAACTAGTTTTAGTTCCATCTACACAAGATGGACATCATTAGATATGACAGAGAAACTCTTATATCTATTGGTGTACAATGCACTCACCTTTCGCCGCTTTTAAACCCGGACCCATGCTGGCCGAGCGAGATCCTGAGGGAGAACAAAGGACGTGACCCGTACCGGCGTCCGCGAGGGAAACGAGCCGGCGTCAGGAACAGGCTGAGGGCACGCGCACACTCCCTTACCTAGTATCCTGTTAGCCAACGTCCAGTCACTGGAGAACAAGCTCGACGACCTCAGGGCAAGGGTCAAGTTCCAGATAGACATTCGGACTGCAACCTTCTCTGCTTCACCGAGACATGGCTGAACCCAGCGGTACTGGACCACGCCATCCAGCCGGCCGAGTTTTTCTCGGTTTACAGCATGGACAGAACACTGGAGTCGGGGAAGGCTGGAGTCGGGGAAGTCAAGAGGAGGTGGAGTGTGTCTGATGGTGAACAACCACTGGTGCGACAGCGCGAGCATTGTTCCTCTTTCACGCTCCTGCACACCAAATCTGGAACTACTGACCATCAAATGTCGGCCCTTTTATCTAACTCGGAAATTCAGCTCGGTCATAGTCAGTGCCGTTTATATTCCACCTCAAGCAGACACGGACACTGCAGTATGGGACTTACATTAGTCACTAACGCAACACCAAATACAGCATCGGGACGCTGCGCTCATTGTAGTCGGAGATTTCAACAGTGCCAACCTCAAGGGCGCACTCCCGAACTTTCATCAGCACATCACCTGCCCCACCAGGGGCGAAAGAACACTGGACCACTGCTATACAACATTCAAGAACAGCTACAAGGCACAATCACGTCCACCGTTTGGGAAATTGGACCATGCTGCCATCTTCCTCATGCCTGTTTACAAACAAAGGCTGAAACAGGAAGCTCCGGTTCAGAGGGAGGTCGCGCGCTGGACTGACCAATCGGTGGCCGCTCTGCAGGACGCTTTGGATGACGCAGACTGGGACATGTTTCGGCGCAGCTCTGATGACGTCAACATGTTTACGGAAGCGGTTGTGGGATTCATCGGGAAACTAACGGATGATACGGTGCAAAAAACCACTATCAGAACGTTTCCCAACCAGAAGCCGTGGGTGGATAAAACCATCCGCGACGCTCTAAAATCCCGCTCCGCTGCCTACAACACGGGGCTCGCCACCGGGGACATGGATGAATACAAGGCTGCGTCTTACAGAGCGGTGAAGTATGCAAAGCGGCGCTACGGGAGGAAACTGGAGTCACAGTTCCAACAAGGTGGCTCTAGGAGCCTGTGGCAGAGACTAAGGACAATAACGGACTATAAAACACCATCTTCCAGAACGGTGAATGCGGACGCTTCTCTGGCAGACGAGCTAAACACCTTTTACGCTCGTTTCGAGGCTGCAGCTAACCACGCTAGCGGCGCTAGTGGCACAACCAGCATGCACGCTGAGAGAGCCAGAGAGGTAAACACATTCACATTCAAGAGAGTGAATACCAGGAAGGCAGCAGGACCAGATGGCATCACAGGTCGGGTTCTGAAAGCCTGCGCTGACCAGCTAGCACCAGTGTTCACTGAGATATTCAACCTATCTCTGGAACAGTCTGTTGTCCCCTCATGCTTCAAACAGTCCACCATTGTTCCTGTCCCGAAGAAACCCCAGCCCGCCTGCCTCAATGACTACCGCCCTGTAGCTCTGACCTCAGTAGTGATGAAGTGCTTTGAGAGACTGGTCAGAGACTTCATCACTGCATCACTACTGGACACACTGGACCCACTACAGTTTGCGTACCGTCGGAACCGTTCGACTGAGGACCCAATTGCACATCTTCTCCACACTACAATCAGCCACCTGGACCAAAGAAACGGGAATTACACAAAGATGCTGTTTGTTGACTACAGTTCAGCATTTAACACCATAATTCCCTCCACACTCACCTCTAAGTTGGAGGTCCTGGGACTCAGCCTGCCGCTGTGTCAATGGATCTCAAACTTCCTGACGGACAGACCACAAGCTGTACGAGTGGGAAAACACACCTCATCCACCCTCACCCTCAGCACTGGAGCTCCCCAGGGTTGTGTTCTGTGCCCCCTGCTGTACTCACTGTACACGTATGACTGTGTGGCCACTTCCAACTCCACCACCATCATCAAGTTTGCTGACGACACCGTTGTGGTGGGTCGGATCTCCAACAACGATGAGACGGCCTACCTACAGGAGGTTAAAAACCTGGAGAGATGGTGCCAGGAGAACAACCTTCTCCTGAACGTCAGCAAGACTAAGGAGTTGATCGTGGACTTCAGCACAAAGCCGGAGCGGTCATACCAACCGCTAAACATCTGTGGGACTCCAGTGTAAAGAGTGGACAGTTTCCGGTACTTGGGTGTTCACATCACACAGGACCTGTCTTGGTCCTGTCGCATCAACACCCTGGTGAAGAAGGCCCGGCAGCGTCTGTACCATCTGAGATGCTTGAGGGACTTTAAACTACCCTCTCAGGTGCTTAAGACTTTTTACACTTGCACCATTGAGAGCGTTCTGACTAATTGTGGCACACATGATTTCAAGTTTTTTTTTTTTTCTCTAAATGGTGGTAAAATTTTTTTACCACCAAAGTAATGTACTTAAATGAAAGGTTGGATTTTTCTCTTTTTTTGCATTTGGGTTCTATGTTGTTTTAAAAAAAAAGGAGAATTTTTAGAAGTCCATGACCACATCTTAAACAGGGGTGCCAATAATTGTGGAGGGCACTGTATGTATATGTATGTGTGTGTATATATATATATATATATATATATATATATATATCTTTATATATCTTTATATCCTTATTTATCTGCCTTCTTTTTCTTATTATATTTTTCTTTTAAATTTTGTTATTATATTTATAATTTTTATTCTCCTTTTTACCCCATTTTATTCCCTCATGCCGGACCATCGTTAAAAGCATTTTACTGCATGTCGTACCCTGTATGTGTGTGTATGTGACAAATAAAATTTGATTTGATTTGATTATAAAATTACATTATAGCCACATTAAATCATAGTACTTTGGATACTTAAGTACATTTTAAGGCAAATAGGTTTGTACCTTTACTCAAGTAAAAGTTTAAAGGGAGCACTTTTACTGGAAGAATGTTTTACAGAGTGTATCGACTTTAACTCAAGTACTGTACATGGTTTGTGCACTTGTGTCCACCACTGTGATATACTAACACCCACAAACACACACACTGATATATTTTGTTCATAGTGACTCTCCATAGGTGTGATGGTTTTTATACTGTAAAAACTACTTTATATCCCTTTACCCTTTTTTTTTAATTTGTGTTCTAACTATATTCTTATTAATATTTTAAGAGTTGATTATGATTTAGCTAAATGTTGTTTGTGTATTTTTCTTGTATTACCTGTATGTTTTTGCTAATATATTACAAAGAATAATCTGTTTTATGTAAACGTTTTTTTTTTTTTGTTTTTTTTGTTTTAGGAATGTAGTAGGTTGGTAGATTTTTATTGGCTAAGTGCAAGGTCTGAACTGGTTGCTGGTGTTGGAACAAAACAAATTTCCTGTGAAGAATTAATAATTTTATTTTTTTAAGCCATTTGGTTTGTAATCGGTATGTGTTGATAGATATCAGTGTCCTTTCACACAAGCATGCACAATGTATTGTTAAATATTTGTCATTATAAAAAATTCTATCTCATTTAACCATTTAAAATTATCATTAATTTACACTATAATAAATTAATTTATATCTCTCTGTGGGCAAAACATTCAAACTAAATAGAGTTTTCATGTTTCCTAATTTAAACTTGAAAAAAGTGCGTAGAAAATGCATGCAAAATTCAAAATGTTAAAAGGTTGATGGTTGGAGGAATAAGCTTTAATAAATATAATGATAAATGTGACTTTATGTTGCCGATTGCTTCGTTATATTCAGCAATTGTTGTGTGTTAAAAAATTATGTGATGGTTAATTAGTGATATTTTAGCAATTTGGCAAGCTAGCATACACCTTGCAATTGCAAAAGTTATTTGGGCAGTTCAGCTCTTTTCATCATGTTTTTGTAGAGAAATAGGCTGAATGAAAATTGCTAGAAGCAAATAAGGAATTCAATTTATATCGATCTACCTGTATGCCATATTCTTTCTTAGTATTTCAACTTTGTTAATGTCAGATTTGCTCTCCTTTGGGGAAAAAAATTTTGAATTGATCTTGCATTGAGAAGTGATTAAGGCCATTATCAATTGATCAATTTAAAACTCTTATTTCAATTTTACTTGTGATGCATTGTGACATCAAATTACATACAGTACTGATGGTTTAAACATTAATGATGAAAGGAAACATGCATGATTATTTCAGCTCGCGAGTCTTTTGGAAAGAGTCTGTTTTATTCATTATTTTTCACGTAACATGAACAGCATGTTCGGTATACGATACATACATTAGTTCATAAGTCTCAGATGTCTTTACTTATATTTAGTAAATTCCTGCTACACTGACATGCATTCTAGTCTGTAAATGGTTAACTCATCTTAGTTAACATAACAGAAATATTACAAATATAATTATAATGCATTTTGACATTGTTTGTATAGTTGGTTCTGAATTTAATTCCTTTATACATAGTTTTCTTTTTTGACCTTGACAGTCAATGTAATATGTTAACCCAGCCATTAGGGTTGCACAAGCCAGTGCACTCTTAGTGCTGGTCCCAAGCCCGGATAAATGGGGAGGGTTGCGTTAGGAAGGGCATTCAGCATAAAACATGCCAAATCTAATATGCGGATCATGAATCAGAAAGAGAGAGTTTCTGATAGGGTGATAATCGTGAAGCTGAAAGTTGAAGGGTTGAAGATAAATGTCATCAGTGCCTATGCTTCACAAGTGGGTTGTGAGAGGAAAAATTCTGGAGTGAGTTAGATGGAATGGTAGAAGGTGTACCAAGGAATAAATTATTAGTGATTGGGGCAGACTTTAATGGCCATGTAAGTGAAGGGAACAGAGGTGATGGGTAGGTATGGTTTTAAGGAGAGGAATGCGGAAGGGAAGATGGTGGTAGATTTTGCTAAAAGGATGGAAATGGCAGTAGTGAATACTTATTTTAAGAAGAAGGGGAAGTATAGGGTGACTTATAAGAGTGGAGGAAGGTGCACACAGGTGGACTATGTTCTATGCAGGAGACGCAACATGAAAGAGATTGGAGACTGTAAGGTGTTGGCAGGGGACAGTGTAGCTAGACAGCATTAGATGGTCGTCTGTAGGATGGTTTTGGAGGTAAAGAAGAAGAGGATGAGAGTGAGGACTAAAGAAGGAAGACTGTAGTGTGAGGTTCAGGGAAGAGGCCAGACGGGCTCGGTGGTGGTGAAGATGTGCTGGATGATTGGGCAACTACTGCAGAAGTGATAAGGAAGACAGCTAGAAAGGTACTTGGTGTGACATCTGGAAATAGAATGAAAGACAAAGAAACATAGGGGTGGAATGAGGAAGTGCAGGAGAGCATAGGGAGAAAGAGGTTGGCAAAACAGAATTGGGATCGACAGATTGATGAAAAGAGTAGGCAGGAGTACAAGGTGATGCAGCAGCAGGTAATGAGGGATGTGGCAAAAGCCAAGGAAAAGGCATATGTGGAGCTGTATGTGAAGTTGGACACTAAGGAAGGAGAAAAGGATTTGTATCGATTCGATTGGCCAGGCAGAGGGACAGATGGGAAGCTGGGAAGGATGTGCTGCAAGTTAGAGCAACAAAGGATGGAGAAATAAATATTTTGACTAGTGAGGAGAATGTGTTGAAGATGGAGGGAATATTTGAGCAGCTAATTAATGAGGAAAATGAGAGAGAGAGAAAGAGAGAGAGAGAGAAGGTTGGATGGTTTGGAGATTGTGAAGCAGTAGATATTGTGGAAAAAGTGGATAGGATTAGTAAGGAGGAAGTGAGAGCAGCGATTGATGAAGAGTGAAAAGTTGGTACGACTCAACGACATACAGGTAGAAGCATGAAGTTGTTTAGGACAGACGGCAGAGGAGTTTTTACCAAGATTGTTTAACAGGATTTTGGAAGGTGAGACGATGCCTGAGGAATGAAGGAGTGTGCTGGTACCGATCTTTAAAAATAAGGGATATGTGCACACCTGCAGGAACTGCAGGGGAATAAAGTTGATCAGTCACACCATGAAGTTATGGGAAAAAGAGGTGGAAGCCAGGCTAAGATGAGAGGTGACCATACTGCTGACCATCAGCAGTATGGTTTCATGCCGAGAAAGAGCACCAAAGATGCATTTTTTGCTATGAGAATGTTGATGGAGAAGTATAGAGAAGGTCAGAAGGAGTTGCATTGTGTGTTTGTGGATTAAAAGAAAGCGTACGACAAGGTGTTGAGAGGAATTGTGGTATTGTATGAGGAAGTCAGGTGTGTCAGAGAAGTATGAGAGGGTGGTGCGGGACATGTATGAGGACAGTGTGACAGCTGTGAAGTGTGCAGTAGGAATGACAGACTGGTTTAAGGCGGAGGTTGGATTACATCAAGGATCAGATATTAGCCCTTTCCAGTTTGCAGTGGTGATGGACAGGTTGATGGAACGAGGTCAGACAGGAGTCTCTGTGCAAATGATCTTGTGATTTGTGGCAAGAGTAGGGAGAAGGTTGAGAGGAGCCTAGAGAGGTGGAGTTATGCGCTGGAGAGAAGGGGAATGAAAATCAGTAGGAGTAAGACAGAGTACATGTGTGTGAATGAGAGAAAGGGCAGTGAAGTGGTGCGGTTGCAGGGAGAAGACATGGAGAAGGTGGAGGAGTTCAGGTACCTAGGGTCAACAGTGTAAAGTAATGAATAGTGTGTTAGAGAAGTGAAGAAAAGGGTGCAGGCAGGGTAGAGTGGGTGGATAAGAGTGGCAGGAGTGATTTGTGATAGAAAGGTATCTGCAAGAGTGAAAGGAAAAGTTTATAGGACTGTGGTGAGACCTGCGATGTTGTATGGTTTAGAGACAGTGGCATTGAGTAAAAGAGGGGGTGAAGCTGGAGGTAGCACAGCTGAAGATGTTGAGGTTTTCTTTGGAAGTGATGAGGATGGACAGGATTAGAAACGAGTTTATTAAAGCGACAGCACATGTAGGATCTTTTGGAGACAAGGTGAGGGAGGCGCGATAGAGATGGTTTGGACATGTGCAGAGGATGGACATGGCATATATCGGTAGAAGAATGCTGAGGATGGAGCCACCAGGAGGGAGGAAAAGAGGAAGGCCAAAAAGGAGGTTTATGGTGTGGTGAGGGAAGACATGCAGGTGGTTGGGGTGAAAGAGTGGAGGACAGGGGGGTATGGAGAAGGATGATCCACTGTTGTAGAAAGAAGGGAAAAGAATATCTTTATAATGTAATAAAGAAGAATATTGTCAATATTATAATAAAAAAATGTATTTTTATTCTATTTCTATTTACATGTTGAACAGTCATAAAACGTCTCTAGGTTACGTATGTAACCCTAGTTTCCTGAGGAAAAGAGGCGATGCATCACAATGCTTTGGGAACGCCTCACGTTGTCCACACTCTGAATCACGTGTGAAATCTGGCCAATAGGCAAACCGTGACGTCATCAGTGGGCGACGTCATAAAAACCAGGAAGCTACAAAATGGGTAAGTGACAGAGCAACATTAGCTTCTGTAAAAAGAGAAGGTAAGTGCCGCAGGGATGCAGAGAGTATGGCCTGTTGACGCAGCGCCTCGTTCCCCTCAGGGAACTAGGGTTACATATGCAACCTAGAGACGTTACCTTTCGTGATCTCGAGCTGCGACAAAACACTTTGGGAACGAGTGTCCAATCACGCCATACTGACTAGTCCCTGCCTAGTGTGTCTGAGCACAACACTGACACTGAGGTCATAGAACCTGACAAAGGTCAAAGGGGTGAACCAGCCTGCAGCGTTGCATATGTCCTGGAGAGAAACTCTAGCGGACCAGGCCATAGAGGCTGCCATACCCCGGGTAGAATGAGCCTTAAGTTCGAAAAGAGTGAGAAGATCAGAGGACTCATAACATGAGGAATTGGCATCCACAATCCATTTGCTGGGAGTCTGCTTATTGGCCGGAAAACTTTTTCTATGAGAACCATAGCGCAGTCGATTTAGCTTTTCCTGGTCAGGGGCTAGGAAAGGAGGAGGACAGAAAGAATGCCTGCAGTATGACTGGTCGTGAGGGAGCCGTAGGCACCTTAGGCACATACCCAGTTTTAGGGTAAAGAAAAGCACTGGCCATGCCAGGGGCAAACTCCATGAGAGACGGGGCCACGGAAAGAGCCTGTAGGTCCCCGACCCCCTTAAGGGGCCTTTCTTTTTTGCCAGAAGAAAGGCGGTCTTTACCGACAGATCCCCAAGGGCCACCTTGGCCGAAGGCTTGAAGGGGGCTCAGATAAAGCCGCCAGCACAACGGCCAAGTCCCACACAGTCACTCTGGGTCTATCTAAGGGAGGATGGTCTCCATCCAGTATAGAGACCAGTCATGACCCTCAGGGGCCACATACATAGCTTCCATAACTCCGGGCAGGGGTGAACCAGGTTTCCCACTGCCTGAGAGAGGAGATCCCTTCTGGGAGGAATTTCCCAAGGAGGTCCCTCAAGATGGGACAGTAGGTCCGTGAACCAAGGTCTGCCCAGCCAACGAGGTGCCACCAGGAAGAGACAGGTTCCTTCCTGGCGAACTCTCTCCAGAACTCCCTGGAGCAGCATGATAGGGGGAAAGGCGTACAGACGCACCGCACCCTTGGCCACATCTGCACCATGGTGTCCAGCCCCAGTGGGGCTGGGTGAGAGAGAGAACCAGAGGGGACAGTGCGAAGTCTCCTGGGTTGCATACAGATCCACCTGGGCTCTGTAATATCTCTGCACGGGGCGATCTCTCAGGTCTCGGAGGAAGTGCTTTAGTGCCTAAAACACAGCCATCATCTGCAGACAGTTTATGTGCCATGAGAGATGTAGCTTGTTCCACCGACCTTGGGCGGAGTGGACACTCATGACCGCTCCCCACCCCGTGAGGGATGCGTCCGTCCTTAACGTTACGCGAAGACAAGCAGCTCACAAGACGGGGCCTTGAGACAGGAACCTAGGTTCTTTCCATATATCTAAGGCTCAAAGGGCTCGCCGTGAGACCTTGATAGTACGGAGTGGATTGCCCTTCCGGGAGAACCCTCTGTCTCTGAGCCACCACTGGAGGGGTCTCCTATAGAGAAGGCCAAGTGGAATCATATTGGACGCTGCCGCTATGAGACCCAGCAGCCTCTGGAACTGCTTCACAGTAAGTGACTGGCCTTCTCTTACTCTCCTAACTGCCGTGAGGATAGCTTTGATCCAGGTGGGAGACAATTGTGCCCGCACACTATGCCCAAAATATTTCTCTGTACTGGAGAAATCAATCAAATTTTATTTATAGAGCGCCTTACAACAACCAAAAGGAGCACAAGGCACTTTCCAATAAATACATCAATAGATAACAAAATATAACAGCACAATGTACATAAAATAGCAGTTGAATTAGAGGCTACGTGTTAAAAGCTTGTATGAATAAATATGTTTTCAACTGCGATTTAAAAACACTCAGCACAGTGATGCTTCGTAGTTGTGCTGAAAATGCATTCCACAGCTTAAGTCCCTGGATAGCAAATGACTGGCCTTCAAACCTTTTATATTTGAACTTGGGAGTAACCAGAGAGGTATGTTCAGAGGCGCGGACAGTTCTGGCTGGTTGGTAGACTGTTACTAATTCAGCGAGGTAGGCCGGGGCCAGACCATTGATGGCCTTGAACACGAACAGCTGGACCTTATACTCTACCCTAAGCCGGTGTGGCCAGTGAAGCAAGCAGAGGACAAGGGTGATGTGTGAACGTTTGGAGGTGTTGGAGAAAAGACGTACTGCCACATTTTGTACCAATTTAAGCCGATTGAGGAGTGATTGATTAAGTCCAGTGTAGAGAGCATTACAGTAGTCTATCCTCGAAAGCACACTCTTCCTTGTGTTTAGTCTTAACCCCAGCTCCTTCATACAGGCGAGAACGACATCTCAATGCCTGAAGCTCTGATCGATCTAATATCAACCAGTCTTCAATATAGTTTAGATGCCCTGAAGCCATAGTGGGGCTAGAGCCACATTCATGCACTTTGTGAAGTTGTGGGGTGAGCGTGCTAGGCCAAACGTGAGGACCTTGATAAGCTTCGCCCACGAAAGCGAACCTCAGGAACCTCCAGTGAGCGGGAAGGATGGCTATGTGGAAATAGACATTCCTTAGATCTATCATGACAATCCAGTCCCCGGACTTGATCTGTGACAGGACCTCCTTGAGGGTGAGCATCCTGAACCTGAGCCTCACGAGAGAGCGTTTCAAGGAGCGCAGATCTAGAATCGGCCGCAATCCGCCATCCTTCTTTGGAACAATGAAGTACCTGCTGTACAAGCCTGACTCTTTGACTAAGGGAGAAACCACTTCGATGGCCCCTTTCCTTAGGAGGGTGCACACTTCCTGTTGCAGGACAAGAGCCTGCTTGGGTCCCAATGGCTTTCAACGGCTTAGTAGGCAATACCGGGGCCTTCAGCAATGCAGCACCTGGGGAGAGATATCCAGCTAGTGTCTCTTCAACCCTGGGCATCTCCCCATAGCATCTCCCCATAGCATCTCCCCACTCCCTACTACATTCGCGTATAGCGAGGTTTGCGGGGAAAAGGCATGGACCGCATATGGGGTCTCCCAGGACCTGGACACGGTGTGCAGGTTGAGAAAAAACAGTAGGCTTTGGTACGGAGGTTGTGCTGCAGGGTGCAGGAAACGCTCATCCAGCTTAGTAGGAGTGCGTTGCTTTCACTTCTCATCCAGCCAAGCTATCTCTAGCATTGACACGGCCTGTGTCACTACCTCCAGGAGCTCCTTGAACAGTGCAGGCTGTAAGGAATCCGTGGGCTCACTAGCATCCGAAAATTCTCCCTCCTTGGAGGAAGAAATACGGAGCTCCGCGTTGCACGCGCCGGTAGAAGAAACTGCTGAAGGGTGTGCTTTCCCTGGGGAACAGGTGCTCGGCCCGGCAGAGGAGGCTGGAGGGGACTCGCCCGTATTCATGCCTTCTGCTTTGCCTCAGCGAGAGCGAGACCTGAGCTGCGAGGGAAAGCGCTCTCCGGGAAAGCGTGCACATAGCCATGTGACAATCGTCTCCCTCAAGAGCCGACTGAGCATGCTCCGCTGCCAAGCAAACAAGGCATAGCTCATGTGTGTCTTCCCCGTAATAAAACGGGGGCAAGGAGGGAAACACATGCGAAAGTTTTGTTTGCTTTTCACCATTGCTTGCACAGATTCATTTTGTAACTTCCTGGTTTTCGCAACGTCGCCCGCTAAGATAACCAGATAACCCCCTGGCCTCTCTGGTTGACTCCACCATAAAACAATTCACTCTCGAAACTCGGCCCCAGTACGTCTGTTTGTAACACACACACATATACAGAAACACACACACCAAAAGGGAGCATTCTTTGATTAATTAACTAATAAAGAGAATATCCCACTTCACATGACACAAACATACATCTTGTTTGTATCTTCTCTTAAAAATAAAGCAAGTGTTTAACTCTACCTCAATAAAAGTTACACTCTAAAAGGTTTAGTTATATACCTCTGTTTTAATGTTGCCTCTTGTTTTTCAAAGTTGATTTAAAGTTATCTTCTCTTTATTCTTACTTTCCTAACAAGGGTGCATTGTATACACCAGAATATAATGTTGTATTAACAAAGTTACACCTTAAATACTGGTCACAGTACATTGTACATCTGTTTTAATGGTGTCTTTTCTTTTAAGGCTTAATGTCAAAGTTGACAAAATTATATTCTCTTTATTTTCCTAACAAGGGTGCATCTTATATACCTCAATATAACATTGTATTAACAAAGTTACATCTTAAATACTGGTATGTTAATAGTGTGTTAAATGTTATCTGGTATGTAATGTACTTCTGTTTTAATGCTGTCCTTGCTTTACATGTCTAATATCAAAATGATCACCAAAATTATCTGTTCCTTATTTTGCAAACAATGGTGCATTTTATTTGATCATGAAATGTACCATACTTTCATAATACACTTTGGATAAAACTTTAAGTTCTCCAAAGCAAGTATAGCCCAGAAACCATGCCCACAAATGTATGAACAAAGGGAGTTTCTCCCTCCAAAGTTTCAGGCCATAGCATTGGCCATTCCCCCAAAGATGGGTGGGGTTCAGGACCTTTAAAACATCTTGAACCCAACTAATCAACGGTCAGTCAGCCAGGTCAAGTCAACTTGCTTGCTCGAGAGAAGGGCCCAAAGGCCCAGAGGGTCAGACATTCGGAACAGCTTGGAAACGATTCTCTCTTCCTTCAAGATCTTCTGGCAAGCTTTACTTTCAAGAACAACAACTGCTCTGATCTTCAGGAGAACCTGGAAGAACATCTGACTCCATCCTAACTGACTCTTCAAAGATCTCTTTGTCGCATCCGGACTCTTGTGCAACAAGCCAATGCAAGTAACCGTTTTACCAACCAATTTAGATGCGTATTTAAGTGTGAGCCCCTTTATTGAATTTTAAAGTGAAGTTGAATTCTGTGACGATTTCTCAGTTAGGGTGTGATTAATTTTGAAGTTTAAGCTTGCCATTCCTTTCCTTTCTTTCTTTCATTTCTTCATTTCCTTTCTCTTCCTATTCCTCCTTTTCCTATTTTTAACTTTTTGTTTATTTTTATTTTCTTTATTTCTTTTTTTTTGTTTGTGTAGTTAGTTTTATGTTGTGTTTGTCTCATTCATTAAATGCCGTATTTTTCATAAGTGATTGTCTCTGAGTGCCGCTCACATTTTAAGTTTCCTGCAACATTCGATCTGAACTACATGCTCTATTAATTGTACTGTATAAAGTAAAGGGGGGTTGCTTCTTTCTCGGCTGGGGAGATACCTCTTTTATAGAAATAATAAAAGATTATACTGTCTGTTCGCCGGACGAACAGACCAAATAAGTGTAACGTTAATTCCATTACCGTCAATTCAACTTAATTTAAATATTTAGGAGTAACTATAACCCATTAAAATTACTTATAAATATTTCCTTTTCTTTGTGAGCTAAATTCGCTACATATAATGGAGAATGCGGGCAAACTGTTGTTCAAACTATATTCTCATTTTATCTTTATCAGTTGTTTTTCCCTCTTCTCTCCCACTCGCTACATGACTGAATAGACTTACTTCTGACTTAAAAAATTATTCTGCCACCTGTTTAATTTACTTAAGTGTAACATACATTCCATACAATAGAATTTTGTTTACTAAATAAACGCATATAAATCATGTAGGATTTTCTATAAGGTCAACTACTTAGCTTTTAATAGATTCACTCATGTCAAAATAACATAACACAATCAAACTCTCACACGCTTCTGGGAAAATCACTGCCCATATCACGAGATTTAAGCAAAGCATGGATTCGGGAATTCACCTGTTTTTCGCGCGCTTATGAGAAGGTAAGAGCAAATTCTTTGTTATACACTTTTAATTTGTTAAATTTCCACATATTTGTTTAAATGACGCTCTCCGTTGTTTTGCCCATAACAGGGCAGTAGTCAGATTAGCATTAACTGTTGCTTGTCTAAACTACACATGTGGTATAAATGAATCTTGCACACTTAGCTCAACAGGAGAGGGAGAGACCTTGCACAAGTGATTCTGCTTGTTATGAAAGAAAGAACCGTAATGAAAATGGACACAGTATTAAAAGTTCACCAGCTGTAAAGCTTTAGTATGATAGCCATAATGATTTACATGATAAAAGTAAGGGAAAGGGAAAATTAAGGTTTACAGGATTTGATATAAGTAAACATACAAAAAGATTTGAATCTTGAAAAAAAACACAGGCTGAACTATGTACAAAAATCTAATAAGTTAAGCAGAAATAGAATAGCTATAATTAGAATAGTCACCAAATACCTTGGCAATTTGTTAGTACATACTAGTTATGTGGTTATGTTACAGTGTAGTACTGTGCTGTGCATTAGTTTATCACAGCAATTGGTTACTGCTCACAGAAGGCAAGAAGTGGTTCGAGATGCACCCATGATAGCAGATTTCAAAACAAGAAGGCCAGCACTCTTCAGTCTGCATGAGGTAAGTAAAACAACAAAATCCTTTTTGTTAGAGGGTTTACAGTACAATGAAAAGACTCATGAACTGATGATTGGTGATGGTAACACTTCAGCAGTTGTAATTGTGCATTCACTTATATATATATTTTTAAATTACGTTGTTGAATTAACAGTAATGGAATTAAGGTTACAGAGTAATCTTTAATTCATTCTATAAAAGGGATATTTAATTTATTTTTATTTGTATAGCGATTTTAACAATTAGTATTGTCTCAGTTACACAGATAATGTGGTGATTAAAAGTGAATATGTTCTTTATAAGTAAGTTTGTCCCTGATGAGCAAGCCGGTGGCGACTGTGGCAAGGAAAAAATCCCCGAGAGGGCATAAGGAAGAAACATTGAGAGGAACTAGACTCCAGAGGGAACCCATCCTCATCTGGGTTGCACCGAATGTCCATTTATAGCAGATATACGATGTTGCAGGGTACAGTGATGATGATCAGAAGCGAAAAGTAGTCCTGAGTCAGTGTAGCAGACTGTTGACATTAACTAAAGTAAATCCATCCTCAAAGCGCCCGTTCTTGCTCCGGAATTTCATGAAACCACCCAAGGCGTTGATGAGAAACCATCCCAAGCTGCACAGATTGGCCTCCAGTCGAAGAGAACACTATCCAGAGGCAGGCCTGGATGAAGTGGAAAGATCCATGGAGGGGAGAGGGGCAGGAACAGTGGTCACTGGAACCTCAGAAGCATGTTTAACTCAACCAAGAGAGAGAGAGAGAGAGAGAGAGAGAGAAGAGGGTGACAGGAAGAGAAGGATATGGATTATTAAGTGTCCATATTGTTGTATGAAAGTTAATATCACTGTGCAGTTTGGACTTCGGCAAGACTCGCTATGGCAGCATAACTAAAAGGGAGAACCAGAAGGTAACACTGACATGAAGAATCTCTGGGATAAGAGACGACCCACCACACCACCGTCAACAAACCTGAGTGAACGTGTGAATGTGAGGGGATGACAGCATACAAATATCCCAGTTCACCAAACACTCTATATCCATGTTCCCTCCAGATCTGCGCCTTTACCTAAGAAAAAATCTACTGATCAAAGGCTTGACTAAATAAATATGTTTTCAACCTCGACTTGAACACGGAGACTGTGTCTGAGTCCCAAACACTGATTGGAAGGCTGTTCCATAACTGTGGGGCTTTATAAGAGAAAGATCTGCCCCCTGTTGTAGTCTTCATTATTTGAGGAACCAACAGATAGCCTGCACCTTTTGATCTAAGTAGGCGTGGAGGATCATACTGGTAAAGAAGTTCACTCAGATACTGCAGCGTGAGACCGTTAAATGCTTTATACGTCAATAGTAGTATTTTATAATCAATGCAAGATTTGATTGGGAGCCAGTGTAGACTGATTAAAACAGGAGTGATGTGGTCATATTTTCTAGATCTTGCTGCTGCAATCTGAACTAACTGAAGCTTATTTATGCACTTATTCGAACACCCAAACAGTAAAGCATTACAGTAGTCTAATCTAGAAGTAACAAAAGCATATACCGTAATTTCCAGACTATTAAGCGCACCCATATATAAGCCGCACCCACTGAATTTTTACAAAGATTTTTATTTTGAACATATATAAGCCGCAGTGCCTACACTGAAACTAATGAACTTTACACAGGCTTTAACGAAAGACAGTGACTGTTACACGGCTTGTATCTAAACAGTAGTCTACCAAGAGAGTCATTGTTCACTGTCTTCCTCCTTCCTTTCACAACAATTTCTCTCGAGAGTTGTTTTTTGGCATCGTCGTGCGTTTAAAAATCACCATTGGTGAAGCTTTTCTCCCGATGCCGTGCAGCTCAGAACACAGGTGAAGTGAATGATTCGCATTTCCTGTTGACAGTCCGAGTGAGCAACAGGTCAAATATCAAAGGAACCTCATCCATATTTATGATGTGGTGCGGCCCGATTTAGTGGGAGCACATCTGATTTAATATAAAGAGTTTCATTGGTTCACCTGAACCCTTCCAGCAATTTAATTGGTCTAATGTTATGGGGCTCAGTTTTTTGGCTTGATGCTTGTGAAACCGGGAAAAACCCAGGAAAAATCCATATAATAGCCGCTTTGTTGTTTAAGCTGCGGGGTTTAAAGCGTAGGACAAAAGTAGCGGCTTATAGTCCGGAAAATACGATACTAGTTTTTCTGCATCCTGTAACGACATCATATTTCTAATTTTAGCAATATTTCTAAGGTGAAAGAAGGCGATCCTGGTAATATTATTCACATGAGCCTTAAAGGAAAGACACGGGTCAAATATAACAAGGTACAATACAATAAAGTGTTTGACTGCTGTACACACTGAGACAGAAACACCATCCAGAGATGCTACGTAATTGGAAAGTTTGCTTCTAGCTGCATGTGGTCCTAGTAAAAGTACTACCATCTTATCTGAGTTAAACAGAAGAAAGTTATCCAGCATCCACTGTCTAATGTCCTTTACACACTCCTCAACATTGTTGAGCTCATCTTTCTCATCTGGCTTTGATGAAATATACAACTGTGTATCATCAGCATAGCAATGGAAGCGAATACCATGTTTATGTATAATTTCACCAAGAGGCAGCATATATAAAGAGAAAAGCAGTGGGCCTAAGACAAGATTTTGAGGAACACCAAACTTTACCTCAGAGAGTGTAGAGGACTCACCATTTACATCAAGAAACTGATGGGGATTAGTCAAATAAGACCTGAGCCAAGAGAGAGCTGTTCCCTTTATTCCAACAACGTTCTCAAGTCTAGCAAGCAGTATAGTGTGATCAATGGTGTCAAAAGCTGCACTAAGGTCGAGCAAAACAAGTAAAGAGACAAAACCCTGATCAGAGGCCGATAACAGGTCATTTACCACCTTAACTAGATTAGATTAGATTAGATTAGATTAGATTAGATTAGATTAAATTTTATTGTCGTTACACATGTACAAGTACAAGGCAACAAAATGCAGTTTGAGTCTAACCAGAGTGCAATTGTCAGGATCTCCTGGGCACACTGCGCGCACTTCCGGTTCCGCGGTGAGCATTTCCGGGTCGGCGGCCATCTTGCCGTTTTTTCCCGCGCCTCCCGGTGTATATAAGGACAATCAAGACTTTAGTTCCGGGCCAGATTATCTTACCGGTTTCCTAGCCCCTGAGATCAGTCTCGCCATCCTGCCTGCTCTGTATCCTGATCCTGATCCTGATCCCAATCCTGATCCTGATCCTGATCCCTGTATTGCCCTCTGCTATACTATATATATTAAATTCAGTGTTTTTTCATAACCTTGTGTGCATCCTGCATTTGGGTCCTCCCATCCAGTCACTCTGCACCTACCGTTGCACCCAAGCTCGCTGACAGCAATAACAGCAAGTGCAGGATATATAGTTTTTACATGAATTTACATAGGTAAATAAAATAAAATATAGACTATAAACAGTAATTTAAAGATGAATATGTACTATAAATGTAGTATACAGATGAATATATATGTACTGAAAACACAATATACAGATGAGTATATATATATGTACTATAAATATAATTACAGATGAATATATATATATATATATATATATATATATATATATATATATATATATATATATATATGTACTATGAATATAATTACAGATGAATATGAATATATATGTACTATGAACAATAATATACAGATGAATATATATATGTATTATGAACATGCTATACAGATGCCTATTACTATACACAGAGATTTACAGAAGGATGTAAGCGGTGGACATAATAATATTGCTATAACTATAAACAGAGAACGGGTATATGTACAGTGGTGATACGTTTATGGTAAGCAGCAATACAAAAAAGAGCAGTGTGCAAATGAGCAAGGTTTGTGTAAACAGTCCGTGCAATAACAAAGTGTGAGGTGAGAAATGATCAGTGTCTTGGTGAGCATAAGTTTTTGTTCAGAGAGTCCATTAGCAAAGAGTGTGAGGTGTGGGGGGAATGTGGTAGTGTATCAGTGAGTGTCAGAGTTCACTAAAGAGACAGCTCTAGGAAAAAAGCTGTTCTTTAGTCTGCTGGTCCTGGTCCGGAGGCACCGGAAACGCCTGCCGGAGGGCAGAAGAGTAAACAGTCTATGGGCGGGATGAGAGGAGTCCTTAAGAATGCTGCGAGCTCGACGCAGACAGCGTTTCTTTTGGATGTCCTCCATGGCTCGGAGTGGAGTCCCTGTGATGCGCTGGGCAGTTTTCACCACCCGCTGCAGTGCCTTACGCTCTGCAGCAGAGCAGCTCCCATACCAGACTGTGACACAGCTGGTCAGGATGCTCTCTACTGCGCAGCGGTAGAAGTTCACCAGGATATCCGAGGAGAGCTGATTTTTTTTTAAGTGTCCTCAGGAAAAAGAGGGGCTGGTGAGCCTTCTTGAAGAGGCTGGAGGTGTTGATGTTCCAGGACAGGTCTGCCGAGATGTGGATCCCCAGGAACTTGAAACTGGAGACACGCTCAACAGCCATCCCGTTGATGTGGGTGGTGTCATGTGTGCCTCTTGCCTCCTTCCTGAAGTCCACAATAAGCTCCTTTGTCTTGGAGGTGTTAAGGAGCAGGTTGTTGTTGTTGCACCATGTGGCTAGGTGCTGGATCTCCTCCCTGTAGGCAGTCTCATCATTGTTGGTGATGAGACCAATCACAGTAGTATCATCTGAAAACTTGATGATGGAGTTAGATATATTCACAGGCCTGCAGTCAGAGGTGAAGGGATTAGAGGAAGGGGCTCAGCACACAGCCCTGTGGTACACCAGTGTTGAGTGTGATGGTGTTGGAGCAGATGGAGCCAGATCGAACCTGCTGGGGTCTTCTGGTCAGAAAGTCCATGACCCAGTTGCAGGTGGAGGTGTTAATGCCCAGATCTAGAAGTTTGGCTATTAACTTGGTTGGAATGATGGTATTGAATGCTGAGCTGAAGTCAACAAACAGCATACGTGCATAGGTGTTATTGTCCAAGTGTGTGAGCACAGAGTGCAGTGCTATGGAAACTGCATCTTCTGTGCTTCTATTGCTTCGGTAGGCAAACTGGTGGGAGTCAAATGTGGTTGGCAGAGAGTCCTTCAGGTGTGCCAGGACCAGCCGCTCAAAGCACTTCATTACAATGGGTGTCAGTGCTACAGGGCGGTAGTCGTTCAGGCACGTTGGGTTGGAGTGTTTTGGCACTAAAACAAAGGAGGTACATTTAAAGCAAGTGGGAACAGCTGCTTGGGCAAGAGACAGGTTGAAGATGTCAGTAAAGACCCCAGCGAGCTGCTCAGCACATGCCCTGAGTACGCGACCAGGGATGTTGTCTGGTCCAGCGGCTTTGTAAGCACTGAACCGGCTCAGTGCATTGCAGACATCTGTGGAGGAGAGTTTGATTGGGGAGTGATCAGCCGAGAGTTTGAGCTTTGTGGCAGTTTCTTTGTTGTCTATCTCAAAGCGAGCATAAAAGTCATTAAGCTCATTCAGAAAGAGGACATCAGTGGCAGCGGGGGTGGAGTGGGAGGATTTGTAATCACTGATGGCCTGGATGCTTTGCCATATGCGTCGAGGGTCAGAGTTAGAAAAATGCTCCTCTATCTTTAGCTTGTAGCAGTGCTTGGCCTCTTTGATGCCCCTCTTCAGGTTAGCTCTGGATGTGCTGTAGGCCTGAGCGTCACCTGACCTGAAGGCAGTAGTGCGTGCCTTCAGCAGGAGGCGCACCTCCTTGTTCATCCATGGCTTCTGATTTGGGTATGTGATGATCTGTTTCTGGGTAGTAACACTGTCTGTGGTGGAACTGATGTAATCCAGAACAGAGGAGGTATAGCAGTCAATGTCTGTGTGAGAGTCACTGGTGGCCTGAGAAGCAAATGAACTCCAGTCTGTGTGTAAAAACCTTTCCTGAAGTGTGAAATCTGCGTCTGCGGGCCACACCTTGATGGTTCTCACTGATGGCTTTACCCGGTTGATGAGGGGTGCATATTTGGGGGTGAGAAACAAAGAAAGGTGATCTGACTGTCCCAGGTGGGGGAGGGGGGGTCGCAACGTAAGCTCCAGCCATGTTTGTGTATACATGGTCTAAAGTTTTGTTCCCTCTGGTGTGACATGAAACATGCTGATGACATTTTGGAAGAACTGCCTTTAAGTTTACGTGATTAAAATCTCCCGCAACAATAAACGCAGCTTCCGGGTGAACAGTCTGTTGTTTACTGATGGCCGCATAAAGTTCTTTCATAGCGAGCTTAGCATCAGCATCAGGGGGAATGTAAGCAGCAGTAATAATGGTGGAAGTGAACTCCCGCGGTAGATAAAACCGTCTACATTTAACCATGAGAAACTCCAGGTTAGCTGAACAATGACTCTCGACAATAACAGAGTTCGTGCACCAAGCTTTGTTGACATAAATGCACAGTCCACCGCCTCTGGTCTTACCGGAGCCATCTAATGTCCTATCCGCCCGGGATTGTGTGTCGTCCCGCTAGCTCAATAGCGTTGTCCGGAATGCCGCTGTGTATCCATGTTTCCGTAAAAATCATGACATTACAGTTCTGAAGTTTCATGCTGTGTGTGATGCTGAGTCGAATCTCCTCCATTTTGTTCACCAGTGACCGAACATTGGCAAAGAAGATGCTGGGTAAAGAGAGCCGGTGTGGTGTTAGCTTTAGCTTAGCTTTCACTCCACCGCGCTTCCCCCGCCTTTGTTTACGATCTCGACGCCGCCTGCGAGCACTTCCGCCCGGCCAGGTAGAGTGAGCTGCCTCGGGTGCTCTGGTGATCTCAGGAAGGAGATGAAGGTTGTCCATGAAACTGTCGGGGAGTCGTAAACCAACATCCAAAAGCTCACGTCGGGTGTACGATGTATATGCACAGCTGTTCTGCACGAACAGACCCGATATGAGCAACAGAAATACCGCAAAATTGCAGATTCTGGAGAGACCCTGAGCCTCGCGATGTGCTCGTGCCGCCATCTTGGGTGTACTAGCGCCGTCTCTGTGCTATGATGAGGCCTAAATCCTAAATGGTATATTTCAAAAATGTTATTCATAAGTGGATGTGAGCATAACTGCTGTGCTAAAACCTTTTCTAAAATTTTGGATATAAAGGGGAGATTTGATATTGGCCTGTAGTTGGACAGCTGACATGGGTCAAGGTCAGGTTTCTTAATTAGGGGGTCGATAACTGCCAGTTTGAAGGATTAAGGTACATAACCAGTGCTAGTGGAAGAGTTTATGATTTTTTAAAACAGGTTCAATTACCTCTGGAATTATCTGTTTGAGGAAACTTGTAGGCAAGGGATAGAGAATGCAGGTTGATAATTTTGATGAGGAAATTAATGAAATTAAGTCAATCTCATGAATAGGAGTGAAGCTTTGTAATTGATTGTCTGTTATAATTACACTGCTGTCTACAGGGTTACTTGTAAAATAATTTGGATTTATATTAACCTTCTGGATTTCTTGCCTGATGTTTTCAACTTTATTATTAAAAACGTTCATGAAATCATTACTACCTAACGATGGTGTGCATGTTAGTGCAGTGCATTTATTTCCTGTTAATTTTGCTACCGTGCAGAATAAAAATCTAGGATTATGCTTGTTATTTTCTATGAGGGTGGAGAAATATGCTGATCTAGCAGCACTAAGAGATTTTCTATAATTAAGGAGGCTCTCTTTCCATGCTTTTTGAAATACTGTTTTGTTTGACGCCATTTACGTTCTAATTTCCGAGTGATCTGTTTTAAGGTGCGCGTATGATCATTATACCACTGTGCTAATTTTTTCTCCCTGATCATTTTGGTCTTAAGGGGAGCTACATTATCTAGAGTATAACGTAACATTGACTCTAGGTATTCAGTGGCCCAGTCAAGCTCTGCGGGTTCAGACGAAGATCTGTTTAATATCGTAATTTCTGGATATCTCCCCGGCCAAAAAAAAAACCCACCTTCACTTTATACCCTTACAAATAATAAAGCATGTAGTTTGATCAAAAATTGCAGGAACTTCGAAATGTGAGCAGCACTCAGAGACAATCACGTATGACAAACACAGTGTTTAATGAATGAGACAGACACAACAAAGAACTAAGTACATAAACATACAAAAAGAAAGAAAAAAAATAAAATTTAAAGAAACAAAAAGTTAAGAATGGGTAAAATGAGAAAGAGAAGGAAAAAAAGAAGAGAGAAAGAAAGAAAGAAAGAAAGGTATGGCAAGCTTAACTTCAAAATAACCACAACCCAAACAAGAATCATCAAGAAATTGAAATTCACCTTAAAAAATAAGGGGCTCAAGCTTAATCAAGCAACGGTTACTAGCATTAGCTTTCGCTGAACAAGTGTCCGGATGAGGTAGACAATGGAAATTCTTGAAGGGTCCATTAGGAGGAAGTAAAATGTTCTCCTGAAGATCAGAGTAGGAGAAGTTCTTGAAGGTAAAGCTTGCCGGAAGATCTGCCTAAAAGGGTTTTTAGTCCAGTCTCGAAGAAGAGGTTCTGAGCAACGATTGGTGGGGTTCAGGACATTTAAAGGTCCCTGAGCCACACCCATCTTTGGTGGAATGGCCAATGCCAGGCATGAGGTTTTCGGATAGAGAAACTTCCTTGTTCGTGGGTTTGTGTGGGATTACCGGTTTATACTTACTTTGGAAAAATTAAAGTTTGTGTGTGTGTGTGTGTGTGTGTGTGTGTGTGTGTGTGTGTGTGTGTGTGTGTGTGTTGTCGTAACTCAGACCCCATGTCTGAGTAGACATTACATTTAAGTGGCTCAATGCTCAAATTAGTTTTAGCTATTCAATAATCAATAAGTTTCAAAACTTCAGAAATAATATAAACAAACCAAATGAAGACATCTTTCAGTCATGAATGAGAAGGAGCAAATCAGCTTTATGCAGTCACTTCAGGCCCATCCAATTGAGCTCTCGGGAGAGAACCATCCTGACAGCAATGGCACCCGTCAGCTTTCACATGCAAGTGTGAATTTGATATTAACAATCCTTACTTTTTATATCTCACACCTAGTAAAATGTACATATTTTGGCTAATATCTCCTCCCTCACAATTTACATACACCAATCATTTTACAGGGCTTTGCATATCCCACCTTTTGCTTACGTGTTTTCTGGTAAGTTTAAACCTATTCTTAGTAAAATTCCACCTATTCCTCCATACAATTCTAATTTACATGTACAACAAACATCTTTTGATAGTGACCTTGTCTTAAAAAAAAAATCCCCTGATCATGCACTTTGTACACAACAATGCAACTGATCGTCCACCGCAATATTCACACCTTTTCTTAAAATCTTGTCTGGGTTTTTTCCTATGTCTGCAAATCATCCTTTGTTTTGTGTAGACTTGGTATCGAAATGTTTTTTTTTACCAGTTTTACAAACCAGGACTTTAGTTTTAACACACCAGCACATTTCTCCAAATGCTTTTCCTATTTTTCATAGCTCTCGTCTTTTACTTAGTTTTTCTTAAAATCTTCTTGAAATATATTTCTTATGATATAATACTTCTTTATATAACATTTCCTGTTTTACTCTCATCCTGCCTGCATCTTAAGCTCATGCTCTCATAGAAACATCTTACTTCCTGTGTGTTTTGGCCATTGTATCTCTTACACAAATTATTGCAACTATTCCCCTATGTTCTTTATTATCTGACGATGTATTGTGCCTATTAACCCAGCCATTAGGGAGGCACAAGCCAGTGCACTCTTAGTGCCGGTCCCAAGCCTGGATAAATGGGGAGGGTTGCGTTAGGAAGGGCATCCAGCGTAAAACATGTGCCAAATCAAATATGCGGATTACAAATAAGAATTTCATACTGGATCGGTCGAGGCCCGGGTTACCAACTGTTGGGCTACTGTTGGCCAAAGGAGGAGAAGGAGAGGAGGAAGACGTCTACAGAGACGGCAGGAAAAGGAGAAGTGTGGGAAAGTGAAGGTTCAGGTTGGTACTTTAAATGTTGGCACTATGATTGGTAAAGGGAGAGAGGTAGCTAATATGATGGAGAGGAGAAAGGTAGATATGTTGTGTGTTCAGGAGACCAAGTGGTATGGGATTAAGGCCAGGAACATTGGAGGTGGGTTTAAACTGTTCTATCATGGTGTGAATGAAAAGAGAAATAGTGTAGAGGTGATTCTAAAGGAAGAGTACAGTAAGAGTGTAGTAGAGGTGAAGAGAGTTTCTGATAGGGTAATGTACGTGAAGCTGGAAGTTGAGGGGATGATGATAAATGTCATCAGTGCCTATGCTCCACAAGTCGGCTGTGAGTTGGAGGAGAAGAAAAGATTCTGGAGTGAATTAGATGAAGTGGTAAATGGTGTACCTAGGAATGAACGATTGGTGATCGGGGCAGACTGTAATGGGCATGTAGGTGAAGGGAACAGTGGTGATGAGGAGGTGATGGGTAGGTATGGTTTTAAGGAGAGGAATGTAGAAGGGCATATGGTGGTAGATTTTGCTAAAAGAATGGAAATGGCAGTGGTGAATACGTATTTTAAGAAGAAGGATGATCATAGGGTGACCTATAAGAGTAGGGGAAAGGTGCACACAGGTGGACAGGGGCTGAACAGGTCAGACAGGGGCTCGGTGGTGGTGAAGAGGGATGTGGCGAAAGCCAAGGAAAAGGCATATGAGGAGCTGTATGAAAGGTTGGACATTAAGGAAGGAGAAAAGAATTTGTACCGATTGGCCAGGCGGATGGACTGAGCTGGGAAGGATGTGTTGCAAGTTAGAGCAATCAAGGATGGAGATGGAAATGTGTTGACTAGTAAAGAGAGTGTGTTGAGAAGGTGGAGGGAGTAATTGGGTATGTGGAGGGAGAAGGTTGGATGATATGGAGTTGGTGAAGCAGGAAGTGGATAGGATTAGTAAGGAGGAAGTGAGAGCAGCGATTAAGAGGATGAAGAGTTGAAAGTTGGTTGGACCAGACGACATACAGGTAGAAGCATGGAGATGTTTAGGAGAGATGGCAGTGGAGTTTTTAACCAGATTGTTTAACAAGATTCTGGAAGGTGAGAGGATGCCTGAGTAATGGAGAAGGAGTGTGCTGGTACCGATCTTTAAGCATAAGGGAGATGTGCAGACCTGCAGTAACTACAGGGGAATTAAGTTGATCAGTCACACCATGAAGTTATGGAAAAGAGTAGTGGAAGCCAGTCTGAGAAAAGAGGTGTCCATCTGTGAGCAACAGTATAGTTTCATGCCTAGGAAGAGCACCACAGATGCCTTATTTGCTTTGAGAATGTTGATGGAGAAGTATGGAGAAGGACAGAAGGAATTGCATTGTGTATTTGTGGATTTAAAGAAAGCATAAGACAGAGTGCCAAGAGAGGAGTTGTGGTATTGTATGAGGAAGTCAGGTGTGTCAGTGAAGTAAGTGAGGGTGGTGCAGGACATATATGAGGACAGTGTGACAGCAGTGAAGTGTGCAGTAGGAATGACAGACTAGTTGAAGGTGAAGGTTGGACTGCATCAAGGATCAGCCCTAAGCCCTTTCCTGTTTGCAGTGGTGATGGACAGGTTGACAGACAAGGTCAGACAGGAGTCTCCCTGGACTATGATGTTTGCAGATGATATTGTGATTTGTGGTGAAAGTAATGAGCAGGTTGAGAAGAGCCTGGAGAGGTGGAGGTATGCTCTGGAGAGAAGGGGAATAAAAGTCAGTAGGAGTAAGACAGAGTACATGTGTGTAAATGAGAGGGAGGGCAGTGGAGTGGTGCGGTTGTAGGGTGAAGAGGTGGACAAGGTGGAGGAGTTCAGGTACCTTGGGTCAACAATGCAAAGTAATAGAGAGTGTGTTAGGGAAGTAAAGAAAAGAGTGCAGGCAGGGTGGAGTGGGTGGAGAAGAGTGACAGGAGTGATTTGTGATAGTAGGGTATCTGCAAGAATGAAAGGGAAAGTTTATCGACCTGTGATGTTGTATGGATTAGAGACAGTGGTGTTGAGTAAAAGGCAGGAGCCGTAGCTGGAGGTAGCAGAGCTGAAGTTGTTAAGATTTTTGTTGGGAGTGACGAGGATGGACAAGATTAGAAATGAGTTTATTAGAGGGACAGCCCATGTTGGATGTTTTGGTAACAAGGTGAGGGAGGTGAGATTGAGATGGTTTGGAAATGTGCAGAGGAGGGACATGAGTTATTTTGGTAGAAGAATGCTGAGGATGGAGCCACCAGAAAGGAGGAAAAGAGGAAGGGCAAGGAGGAGGTTCATGGATGTGGTGAGGGAAGACATGCAGGTAGTTGGTGTGAAAGAGGCAGATGTAGAGGACAGGGTGGTATTGAGGTGGATGATCCGCTGTGGCACCCCTAATGGGAGCACCCCGAAAGAAGAACAAGAAGAAGTATTGTGCCTATTAACCTATTACTCTTCTCATTTTTATATATTTTTTTATATTTTTTTTATGATTTTTTCATTTTAGTTTCTATTTGTGCTTTGTTTATATATGTGCATGTTGCCTGCATGCTGCTTGCTTATTTTACTATTTTTATTTTACGTTATATTTTCCTATCTTTTCCTTCCGGCCGACACCCTTTGCCTGGTGTGTGTGGTCACCACTTTCTACTGGCCTGTTTTCTGGAGTGACTATTGGTCCTCATATGCGTCTCTATTTTCCACCTCGAATATCTCTTCCAGTTCACTCATGGCACCTCTACATTTTTCCCCTTATTTTTTTAAAACTGCCGTTTTTTCTAATCCCTAATCTAACCCATCAGCCGTATCTGCTCACTGGCCTTTATAACATGTATTACATTTACAAGCATTTTGATTATATAATGTATGCTAAACTTTATATATGATCAACTTTACTCTAAAGCATGATTATTGATTTCGTCTGAAATCTCTTTATACAGTTTATACAGAGTTCTCTGCGAAGCTAAGTATTATACTATATTAATGCTGAGTAACGGTTATATGTATTAAGCTTGGATTTAAACTAATATAAGCAATGTTATGTTATCTGAAGCATATTGCTAAATGATATTATATATTACTAGATTTTACTACTGATAGCTGAAGCTGACCTAAGTTTAAGAGTTTGCAGCCTTCCCCAACCCAAAGTACTGGAGCTGAGTTGCGAGAGTGGATTGTTTCATGGTTTGTGGGTCCCTGTGAAGTCAACCAGAGAAGCTAAAGGGGGTTTTCTGGCTTTGAGTCTTCCAGGAGTGTGTGTGTGTGTGTGTGTGTGTGTGTGTGTGTGTGTGTGTGTGTGTGTGTGTGTGTGTGTGTGTGTGTGTGTGTGTGTGTGCGCATGTGCATGTGTTCTGGGTCATTTAAAGGGACTGGATTGAGAGACCCCCCCCCTTCAATAGAGGTGTAAACCGTGGTGCTTGTCCTTTGAGTGAACTGCAAATGTTAAAGGTTAAAAGGAATACCTGGGACATGAATCTAAAAGACACTAGCCAGACCTTACAATGTGTGAGTTGCCATGTTTAAAGTTTAGAAGCATCTCTAAATGTGACCTTTACAAAATCTCTTTATTTAGAGATAAACTACACATGCTGTCTGTGTGTGCTCTTAATTCATAGCGTCTAGCACAAGCTGGATCTCAATGTTTCATATACTAGTGTAAAAGATATTGAGTCTTGTGGACTCTCTAAATCTATTAAACATATTTGGGTTAATTTACATGTTGTCCTAAACATTTTATGAAGAAATACTGAATAAGAATATTTAAAAAGGGGGTCCAAAAAACCTTATATTTTTACAAAACATGTATGTCTAAACATATTGTGAAATCTCAGTTAATTTAATTTCTATGGGGATAAAACTAATATCAAGGTTCTTTTTCCAGAAATTGCATCCTTGAATTAGGGTGAAGAAATATGGGTTGTTTAAAATGTTATAGAATTTCATTTTGCACTTCCATGTAGAAATTCACGTGTTTATTCTCTGATTTGCAGAACGATAAATTTTAACTGTTAGCTGTTGTACATTATTATGTTTATAACGTTATGAAACGTGATTAGATTTCGGTATGGGGTGGGATGTAATTAACATCAGGGTTTAAAAGAAATTATTATTTTTGTATAGGCAGAGGATGTAAGCAGACACACAACCATGGAAGAGACCCTCTTTGGCATCTGTTATTCGACATGAAGGTGCTGAGCTTAGTGATCCCCCAGAGAATGTGGGAGTCATTCTAGAGGTGGTGACTGTAATCTGTGAACTAAGGAATGTACCTTTTGTATAATATGAATTGTATAATTTTATTAGCCAAGCATCCCTTTGTTAAAGTGCGTAAGTGTACAGTTCAAATTTTTTTAAAGTGGGGTGCTATAATACAGTTGAACCTTTTTTACCTGCAGTATTTCTGTTTCAGATTTTATGATAAAATTGTTTCGAAACAAACCAGTTTAAATTAAGTTTAACATTACCAGGTACTACAGTTCATTCTAGTTGTAATAAAAAAAGTATTTAACATATTTTTTATTTTTTTTTAATGTTTCATGATTCCCAGAAATTTGTTTTAAAAATGTTACAAAACCAACACCTAAACACCCAAAGAATGGAGAGCAGTTATGTAAATAATTTACCTTTGTTAATTAAACTTGATGACCAGTGGTTTTGTGCTCATATTTCTACCCTTAACATCAAGTCGACTTTGCTGAAGCACAACCTTTGGATCAAGAGTCGGAAACCAGAGTATGGGCAAACGCTTTAATCATCTTAATAAACGAGGCAAAGGCATGAGGATAAGTCAAGTCGAGTTTATTTCTATAGCGCAAATTTTCCACTTAACGTCGGTTATCTCGATCGGCACTGTGCAGCCGCAAAAGAACTCGCGGAAGTGGTGGAAAAATCAACAGATGCTACAGTTGTAGGATACTTTTAAGAGCTGTGTCAGAGTGAAATGACTTGAGAATTTAATTGACACTGGTTAGCTTTTTGTAAAAACGAGCTACACCCCCGCACGTTTTTAGTGATTTTGTGAGCGATCTTTGTGTTTGCTATGTTGGAGAATATAATAAAGGTTTGTATCGAGAATCGACGGTGGTTTGTATTGTATACTGGTAAATCTCTGCTGTTAGTTGGTGCACATATGCCTTTTGTTGTTAAATGCTATGCGATGAACGGGAGGCGAACGCCGAAGTGAAAGCAAAACAGTTTATTGCAACACAGGGCAAAGCCAAACACAAACACTCGCCTTGAAAGTGAATATGCCGGTGGTGCGCTCTGGGAGCGCGGTCCACTAAGTCTTAAACTGAAAAGAGGCAGTCTGTATATATATAATCCACGGGTGCGCTTGGTAGATGCGCGGCGCCGAACAGCACACGGGAGAACGTAGGATGAGCAGCAAAAGCATAGAATTAACAACGGCAGGATCGGGGGAATCCGAGATGCGCTTTGGGAAGAAAAGCGCAGCCGTTAAGAGAGTGCGGAGTCCGAGTGAAAAGGCACGTACCGGGATACGCATGAGCGATAACAACGACCGCCGTAAAACAACATATACCAACAATAACGGACGGTGAGAGTGTAGAAGTGAGGGGTTTAAATAGGAGCTGGTAATGAGTGCTAAACGAGTCCCAGGTGTGCGCGATTAAAGCCGGGAGCTTCAGAGAAAGCGGAGGTTTGACAGCCGCCGAAGGGGGCGTGGCAGGTGGTTTCTTGACAGTTAACAAACATGTATGTACATTTTTATAGCATGCCTTCATCAAACAAATCGCGGCAACTCTGTTGTGTTTAAAAACTCCAAAAACACGTGCATGTACATTCTCATTTATTAACGCACATCATGTACATAAAGAAATTTCAAGCAAGTTAATATATTGCCGCCATATTGGTTTTCGTTTGTCTCGATCATCGGTTATCTCGACGCTTTTTGGCGTCCCCTAGGCCAGCCACATAACCGGGTTCCACTGTATAAGTAATGATCTTTCTTCAGTCTTATATAATCTTTATGGTTATAAAACTAGGGACATTTGTGATCATCACAGATCCAGCATCAGCTTCTCCATGCCAGAGCCTTTAACACTCCAGGAGGTCCAATGTCAAAACCACACATGTAGTGGGATCCAATTGGCACTGGTACGTCTCTAGATGGTTCGGGATGTTTGCGAGTTCGGCATCTACTTCTTCAAAGGTCCATAATCTTCATGAGGTGGGACGTGACTGGAGCTGGCCAAACCTCAGGATGTCTCGGGATGGGGAGAGAAGAAGAAGCAGTGGAGAGAAATTAGCGTAGCTGCTGTTCATGATATTAACAGAACAAGTTGATAATGTGCATGTTATAGCATGCCTTCATCAAACAAATCGCGGCAACTCTGTTGTGTTTAAAAACTCCAAAAACATGTGCATGTACATTCTCATTTATTAACGCACATCATGTACATAAAGAAATTTCAAGCAAGTTAATATATTGCCGCCATATTGGTTTTCGTTTGTCTCGATCATCGGTTATCTCGACGCTTTTTGGCGTCCCCTAGGCCAGCCACATAACCGGGTTCCACTGTATAAGTAATGATCTTTCTTCAGTCTTATATAATCTTTATGGTTATAAAACTAGGGACATTTGTGATCATCACAGATCCAGCATCAGCTTCTCCATGCCAGAGCCTTTAACACTCCAGGAGGTCCAATGTCAAAACCACACATGTAGTGGGATCCAATTGGCACTGGTACGTCTCTAGATGGTTCGGGATGTTTGCGAGTTCGGCATCTACTTCTTCAAAGGTCCATAATCTTCATGAGGTGGGACGTGACTGGAGCTGGCCAAACCTCAGGATGCCTCGGGATGGGGAGAGAAGAAGAAGCAGTGGAGAGAAATTAGCGTAGCTGCTGTTCATGATATTAACAGAACAAGTTGATAATGTGCATGTGATCAGATGTTCTGAAGCACAAGGTTATGATGTGAGACGTACGTTATGTGTAGGCTTTGCTAAAAAGATATGTTTTTAATCTGCACTTAAACTGGGAGAGTGTGTCTGAGCCCCGAACACTGTCAGGAAGACTATTCCAGAGTTTAGGAGCTAAATGTGAGAATGATCTACCGGCTTTAGTGGACTTTGCTATTCTAGGAACGACTAGAAGCCCAGAGTTTTGAGATCTCAGGGAGCGTGACATATTGTAGCGTGTTAAAAGACTGGAGAGATACATGGGAGCCAAATCATTTAGGGCTTTATAAGTAAGAAGCAGTAGTTTGTAGTCTATTCGAAACTTAACAGGAGGCACAGCAGGGATGATAAAATTGGGGTTATATGATTATATTTTCTTGACCTTGTAAGAACTCATTCTGAACTAACTGAAGCTTGTTTATTAATGATGCAGGACATCCACCTAGTAATGCATTACAATAGTCTATTCTGGAGGTCATAAATGCTTGGACAAGCTTATCTGCATCAGATATAGATAACGTTTCCTAACTTAGAAATATTTCTAAGGTGAAAGAAGGCTGCTTTTGTAACTTGGCTGATATGATTATTAAAAGACAAGTTGCTGTCTAAAATAACTCCCAGGTCTTTTACCGTTGAACTAGTGGTTACATAACATCTGTCTAAATGCAGGTTAAGATGCTGGAGCTTCTGTATACTGGTTTTTGGGCTGATGAGCAAAATCTCTGTCTTATCAGAATTTAATAGTAGAAAGTTATGGGTCATCCAATCTCTTATTTCTTTAACACACTCAGTAATGCGAGCTATTAGAACTGTATCGCCTGGTTTTGATGAGATATATAGCTGGGTATCATCAGCATAACAATGGAAGCTAATTCCATGCCTTCTAATAATATTTCCTAAGGGAAGCATGTATATTGTGAAAAGCAGGGGTCCTAGAACTGAACCTTGTGGCACGCCATAATTTACTAGCATTAGCCTGGATAACTCTCCATTTAAGTCTACAAAATGGTAACGATCGGACAGGTAGGATTTAAACCAGATTAATGCCTGTCCCTGAATGCCAATGTAATTCTGTAAGCGATCTAGGAGGAGATCATGGTCTTTAATGTCGAATGCAGCACTAAGATCTAGTAAATCCAACAGCGAGATGAAGCCTTGGTCTAAAGCTAAAAACAATTTATTAGTGATTTTAACTAGGGCAGTTTCTGTGCTATGATGGGGCCTAAAACCTGACTGAAACTCTTCAAAGATATTGTTCTCTTGCAAGTGGGAACATAACTGGGCAGCGACAATCTTTTCTAAAATCTTAGACATAAATGGGAGATTTAAAATTGGTCTGTAATTCGATAGCGTGTTTGGATCCAGATTAGTTTTTTTAATGAGTGGCTTAATAACTGCTAATTTGAGGGATTTAGGGACGTGACCTAAAGATAGTGAAGAGTTAATAATGTTGAGAAGAGACTCACCAGCAGTGTTGTGCTCGTTACTTCATTCAAAAAGTAACTCCGTTACTTTGTTGATTACTTACACCAAAAAGTAGTGTTACTGTTAAAAGTAACTTTTTAGTTACTTTTTTAAAGAACCTTCTTTAATGTTCCCATTAATGCCCTTTTATGCGTTATGATCTATACAAACACAAAACTGACTTAAACACAAAGTTATTTTTAAACACTATTTTATTAAAGTCAGACCAGCACAAACTGAATATATTACAAGGATTTCTAAAATAAATAACAAAACAAGCTGAATAATATATTCTCAATCAAAAACTAAAGTGGCTTCTGCTGTTGTGTTGAGCTCTTAAACATGTTCCTTTCACAGCTAAAGTATGAAAACAGAACACCGGGTTAGCTTCTAGCAACCAGCTCCTCAGGCATGGAGGTCCTGGAGGTGTTTCAGAAGATTGGAGTTGCTGTTTATCGCAGTAGATACGAGCTTCGAACCAGAAAGACACAACTTACATTTGTCTTTATACTCAACTAAAGTGAAATAATGAGCATATTTCCACTTTGAGAAACTCGTTTTGCTCTCGCCTCGACTCGCCATTACTGCCGCACAGACCTGAATAAACGGAGACACGCCCACAGTGCGTCTTCTTCGTGTTTACAGTAGTTCATCCACCAATCCTACAATGCGACACTGCTGTAAGCAAGTTAGACTGTAGTCTTCACTTCAGCCGAAATTCATTCATTTAAAAAAAGTAACGGGTAATGCACCATACGGTAACGGAGTTACTTTATTTTTAAAAGTAACGCATTACAGTATTAGTTACTGTAAAAAGTAATGCGTTACCGGTAACGCGTTACTGCCCAACACTGCTCACCAGCTATATATAACACTTCCTTCAATAGATTAGTTGGAATGGGATCTAACTGACATGTTGTTGATTTAGCTTTGGTAATAACATTATACAGCTCTTCCTGTCCTATACATGTAAAACAGTGGAGTTGTGGAGTTGTAGGCGAGATAATGTCAGTAGATGCTGTCAGAGGTTGGACCTCCACAATTGTTTTTCTAATGAAGATATTCATAAGGTAAACTGTGATGGAACACATTTTTCAGAGACCTGATTTGTAGTTAATTTAGCTACTGTACTGAAAAAGAACCTGGGATTGTTTTGGTTGTTTTCTATGAGTTTGCTCAGGTGTTCAGCTCTAGCAGCTTTTAGCTGAGGATACTGTCTTTATATGCAATTCTAAATACCTCCAATTTAGTTTTCCTCCATTTTCTCTCCAGATTACGGGCTGTTCTCTTGAGGGCATGCATATGACTATTATACCAAGGTGCAGGTGCTTGTTCTCTAACCTTTTTTAACCGGATGGGGGCAACAGTGTCTAATGTGCTAGTGAGGATAAGGTCTATGTTGTTAGCCATTTTATCAAGATTATTAGCAGTTATGGGTTTAGTGAGAAATTGAGATAAATTGGGCAGGTTATTTATGAATCTGTCCTTAGTGGTCAGAACAATAGTCCTACCAGGTCGATAACGTGATGAAACACGGCTAATCTGCTCTAACAATAGTGTGTACAGTATGAGATAATGGTCTGTGATGTCATTACTTTGATGTAAAATATCTATATCAGTGACGTCTGCTCCGTGGGATATTATTAAGTCTAGTGTGTGGTTAAAGCGATGAGTTGGTCCGGTGACGTTTTGTTTAACCCCAAAAGAGTTTAATAATTCGACAAATGATAATCCTAGGGCATCGTTTGCATCATCTGCATGAAAATTAAAATCTCCTACAAGCAGCACTTTATCAAAATTGATCAAGAGGTCTGATGGAAAACAAACAAACTCTTGAAGAAAAGCAGCATAGCGCCCTGGGGGTCTGTACACGGTGACCAGAGCGAGTTTTCTATGTATGTCTGAAAGTACAATTTTAAGAACGAGCACTTCAAATGATTTAAAGCTGAATCCTAATCTCTGACTAACATTAAGAGAGGCACTATAAATGCTTGCTACACCACCCCCACGACTAGTCTGACGGGGCTCATGCATATAAACATATCCTGAAGGTGTAGACTCGTTTAGACCCATATAATCACCTGGTTTAATCCAGGTCTCAGTGAGTGCATCGAGATTATTATCTGTGATCATCTCATTTACAATCAGTGCTTTAGAACTTTGTTGTGATTGTTTATCTGGCATTTTTCAGTTTTAACTGTAATAAGATTATTTCTGCATCTTGTGTATTTAATTCTCTGTTGTATACGTGTTCTCATAGTCGAAGATTTCCTGATGTTTTACCAGTCAGATGATGTGAAGTATCCTAGAGATGTTATCTGATAGCACTGCTGCTCCAACTCTGCTGGGGTGCAGGCCATCACGGCAGAAGAACCTAGGACGCTCCCAGAAACAGTTCCAGTTATTAATAAAGAGAAGTTTGTGCTCTCGACACCATGACTGTAACCATTCATTTAGTGCAAGGAGTATACTAAATTCTCAGCCCCTCGCTGGTAAGTGGAAAGGGGTCCTGACACTATGATCCTCGTTGTGGGCAATGTGCTGCGTACCGTCTCCACCAGGATCCTGAAATCCCTCTTTAAGATCTCCGTTTGCCTCAGCCTGGTGTCGTTCACGCTGACATGAAGAACAACCTCTCCGAAGTTCTCGTTCAGGATCGCGGGTACCTGCGCAGCGACATCGAGAACACGAGCACCAGGAAAACAGCGAGTGTGCACCTTACCTTTGGCTCCGGTAGCACGGACATGCCGGACGATGGAATCTCCGAGAATCACAGTATCGCGTTCCGTCTCGTGGAGATGGGCGAAGCGGTTCTCGGTCGAGATCTCAAAGGCCGGTGGTGGTGGCGGGGGAGACGTCCTCGACCGGGGCTTGGCTCGTGTCTTCCGCTGCTGCAGCATCTATCGCAGCATTGTTGTTTTGTTTACCGGTAGTAGGGGTGAGACTGCCATTTCTGTTGGGTGTGTTTGCTTCCTGTTTTTTGGTGAAGGAGTTAGGGAGGTGGTTTGTCTTTCTTTTGTGTTTTATTTGTAGGCAGTAAGTGTTTGTCCAAAGTGCTTTTTATTTATTATTTTGGGCTTTGTCCAGCCTGCAGTCTGTCCCGGTGCTTAGTATTGTACATACCTTTCGTTATTGTACACCTTTCGTTTACGATACCACCCCATGTGTTTCCATTCCCCCATCACATTTTATCAAATACACTTCCATCCACCTGATATATACATATATATATATATATATATATATATATATATATATATATATATATATATATATATAATCAGGTGGATGGAAGTGTATTATATATATATTATAGTGTAATATATATATATATATATATATATATATATATATATATATATATATATATATATATATATATATATATATTTTTTTTTTTTTTTTTTTCTACCCTGTGCCTTTAATCACGCTGTGCGCCCTAACCCTAGACTGGGACGTAACACTGTATTGTCACAACTTAAGTTCTGTTCTGACACTATGAGAATAGAGAATATTATAGGAAATGAGAGCATCACCTTTCCGAGTGGGATGGATACTTCCTCTCAAAATTGCTTCCAGTAACCTGCTTTACTGGTGCCCCTAAAGCCCTATTTTCATGTGCCTGATCATAGAGTTTTTTTTAAAGTTTTTCAACTAGTGTGTGGCCAGTGGTATAAATCATTTTTTGCCTTTAGTTTTCACTGTGCTGAAATTGCGTGTGTGGCCCTTTAAGAGATCGCCGGTCTGGGCTCGCGAGATTTCCCTTTCACAGGCGCGAAAAATAGAACAGCCATTTTTTGGAGAACTCTGTGAAGCAGTCGCATGCTGTGTGTTGTTTCGATATCGAGGAGGATTTATTCTAAAATGGTGCTGTTCCTCCTGGTAAATATCTCTTTAAAAATGTTTTTATATCTGTGGGAACTAGTGACCTATTTGTGTGAACCTTTCTTTGTGTGCAACTCTTGTAGATGAGATTGGTTCAAGTATAATCTGCGTGATCCTCGTGTCACGTGCAAATACACGTTTCTGTGTAAGTTCAGTGCTTCTAATATTATTTATGTGATTATCTGAAAGTGTTTTAAGAGCTATAAATAATGCTAAACTTATTGTTTTAATGTTTAACAGTGTGTATTTGTGTTTCTTTTATCTCTTTTGTACCATAGCACTACCGTATTTTATTTACTTTATTTTCTTTATCGTATTCTTGCTTATTTTTGTTTTGTTATATTCTCTGAGCCTGTGTGTTCAGTAAATTGGGTGAGTAGTTTTTGACTCAAGATGCCTTTTGGTGTTTAAGTGTAATTTATTGAGTGTGCATCTGGTGCTGGGATTCTAACCAGTGTTTATCTGCAGTAAATCACTGTTAAGATTTGATTTTGTTACACTGCATTTTGGTAAAACATTATTTTGTAATAGTTTATTCTCTTTAATTTATTTTTGTTTTGCTGATGTTCCCACCGACCGCTGTAAACTGTAAGTAAAAACAGCAGTCAAAACAGCAGTAAAAACAGCAATAAATTAACTATTTTGTTGCCGTGTGTGTTTCCTTCGTTACCACCCGGTTACAAGTGCTTCAGTAGAGAGTAGAGAAAATTAGAGGAAGTCAGTTAGATAAAGAAAGCACAAAGGAGTGGTGCTCCAGTGGGCAGGCCTTTGCATTGGCTTGTAATAGTTGTTGCAGGTTTGTTGTGTGGGAATGAAAATTGTAGGAAAATAGGGCACAACACCAGGATGTATGATAAAATGTTTTATTGATGTATAAAACAACAGGTCAGAAAACAGGGTTGGTAAGACTGAAGTCAGTGGGAACACTGAAAGTCCAGAAAACTTTCACTTCTTCTTTCGGCTGCTCATATTAGGGGTCGCCATAGCGGATCATCCGTCTCCATACCACCCTGTCCTCTACATCTGCCTTTCACACCAACTACCTGCATGTCTTCCCTCACCACATTCATGAACCTTCTCCTTGGCCTTCCTCTTTTCCTCCTTCCTGGTTTTAACAACTTCAGCTCTGCTACCTCCAGATACGCCTCCTGCCTTTTACTCAACACCACTGTCTCTAATCCATACAACATCGCAGGTCTCACCACAGTCCTATAAACTTTCCTTTTCATTCTTCATTCTTCAGTCAACCTGTCCATCACCACTGCAAACAGAAAAGAGCTCAGGGCCGAATCTTGATGCCGTCCAACCTTCACCTCGAACCAGTCTGTCGTTCCTACTGCACACTTCACTGCTGTCACACTGCCCTCATACATGTCCTGCACCACCCTCACAGAGACGGCGCTAGTTAAGGTGGTAAATGACCTGCTATTGGCCTCTGATTAGAGATTGCTAGACTTGAGAATGTTGTTGGAATAAAGGGAACAGCTCTCTCTTGGCTCAGGTCTTATTTGACTGATCGTTATCAGTTTGTTGATGTAAATGGTAAATGGAGTTCTCCACACTCTCTGAGGTAAAGTTTGGTGTTCCTCAAGGATCTGTCTTAGGCCCATTGCGTTTCTTTTTATATACGCTGCCTCTGAGTGAAATTATACATAAACATGGTATTCGCTTCAGGACTCTCTCAGGCGAGTTAAACATGCCCCTCTCCCCTCCGTGGATCTTCAAACTTCGTCCAGGCCTGCCTCTGGATAGCGTTCTCTTCGACTGGAGGCCACTCTGTGCAGCTTGGGACGGTTTCTTATCAACGCCTTGGGATTCTAGAGTAAGAACGGGCGCTTTGAGGAAGGATTGGACTGTAGTTAATGTCAACAGTCTGCTATATTGACTCAAGACTACTTTTCACTTCTAATCATCATCACTGTACCCCGCAACATCGTATAAACTTTCTTTCTGCTTCTCCCATTAGGGGTCGCCACAGCAGACCATCCGCATGTTTGATTTGGCACATGTTTTTACGCTGGATGTCCTTCCTAACGCAACCCCATTTATTCGGGCTTGGGACCGGCACTAAGGCTTGTGCAACCCTAATGGGTGGGGTTGGTTCCCTGACCAGGGATCGAATCCGGGCCGCAGCAGTAAAAGTGCTGCATCCTAACCACTACACCACCAGGAAACCTAGGAAACTTTCTTTCGGCTTCTCCCATCAGGGGTCGCCACAGCGGATCATCCGCATGTTTGATTTGGCACATGTTCTCACGCTGGATGCCAATCCTAATGCAAACCTCCCCATTTATCCAGGCTTGGGACCGGCACTAAGAGTGGCTGGGGTTGGTTCCCTGACCGGGGATCGAACCCGAGCCGCAGCGGTGAGAGCGCCGCATCCTAACCTCTAGACCACCAGGGGACCTACCCCACAACATCGTATATCTGCTATAAATGTACCTTCGGTGCAACCCAGATGAGGATGTGTTTCCTCTTGAGTGTGGTTTCTCTCAAGGTTTCTTCCTTATGCCATCTCGGGGAGTTTTTTTCTTGCCACAGTCGCCACCGGCTTGCTCATCAGGGACAAACTTACTCATAAGGAACATATTCACTTTTAATCACCACATTATCTGTGTAAAGCTGCTTTGAGACAATGTTTATTGTTAAAAGCGCTATACAACTAAAAATGAATTAAATTGAATTGAATACTGTTGCTCAAAGATGGTCACCTCTTCTCTTAGCCTGGCTTCCACTACTCGTTTCCATAACTTCATGGTGTGACTGATTAACTTAATTCCCCTGTAGTTACTGCAGGTCTGCACATCTTCCTTATGCTTAAAGATTGGTACCAGCACACTCCTTCTACATCCATCAAGCATCCTCTCACCTTCCAGAATCTTGTTAAACAATCTGGTTAAAAACTCCACTGCCATCTCTTCTAACCATCTCCATGCTTCTACTGGTATGTCATCTGAACCAACCGACTTTCCACTCTTCATCCTCTTAATCGCTGCTCTAACTTCCTTCTTACTAATCCTATCCACTTCCTGCTTCACCAACTCCACATCATCCAACCTTCTCTCTCTCTCTGATTTTCCTCATTCATCAGCTGCTCAAAATACTCCCTCCACCTTCTCAACACACTCTCCTCACTAGTCAACACATTTCCATCTCCATCCTTTATTGCTCTAACTTGCAGCACATCTTTCCCAGCTCGGTCCTTCTGCCTGGCCAATTGGTACAAATCCTTTTCTCCTACCTTAGTTTTTAACTTCACATACAGCTCCTCATATGCCTTTTTCTTGGACCATAAATCTTTCACTTAAAATGGAAAATTATATAAGATATTATATCTTATGTAAAATGTCATACTCTTGTTCTTTCAAGCCTTAGTGTAATTTTTAATTATGTATAACACACACATGCACACACAGACAAGGTGTCTTGAAGAATGTTTTACAAATAAACCATTAAGAAGCATTTTTAGTCATCACTTACATTCATTATATAGATAAAAATACACTAAAATATCCAAAAAAAAAAGAAAGGAAGTCATATTTGTTTGGATCATATATGGTTTCCATTTTCTTTTGGGAGGTAATCTGTTAATTTAAATTATAATGCACAGTAAATGTAATAAAACCAAGTAAATGGAAACAACTTTTTAAATATTTTTGATTTTTGATTTGCTATTCGATGCCTATGTTAAAATACAGCACTAACTGGAAAATTGTTAAGTTTCAGGTTGACTATGCATTAGCTAGTATTACTAGTAATAGCCAATATAGTTTTATTACACATAGGTTTAGTCGGAAAGAAATGGCCTAAGTGCCATTTTTACAATGTTCAGAAATGAATGACTCTAGATGTTCACATTTACAACTAAACCTTCAGCATGAATGTTTGCTGGGTTTTAGTTTCTAGTCTTTCCTGCAGTTTAAAGTGTATAAAGTTTAAGCTGTAGCAGCTGTAGTTAATGCTCTACTGTAACAAAACATTTTACCTTGATGGATTTTTCATATTTATAGCATCGGGTAATACACTGATTACTTCGGTGACTAATTCTGTCACCACTTGCACTGCCTTGCGCTGATTCGGTTGCTTCAAACTTAACAGAATTATAACCACCCCACAAAAGGTTTCAGTTACTTTAAGAACCTAAAAAGCATGAGCACTTTGCTTCAGTTAGTTTACTAACAATGATTCTACTACAATATACTATACAATATATATACTAATTCTATATTCTGCCATTAAATTTTTCTTTTTTCTTTTCTATATACAGTGGAACCCGGTTATGTCGATGGCCTAGGGGATGCCAAAAAGCGTCGAGATAACTGATGATCGAGATAAACGAAAACCAATATGGCGGCAATATATTAACGTGCTTGAAATTTCTTTATGATCATGATGTGTGTTATTAAATGAGAATGTGCATGCACGTGTTTTTGGAGGTTTTTTACACAACAGCGTTGCCGTGATTTGTTTGATTGGTCATGTGGATCGAGATAACCTGTAATGCGGATAAGGAGGCGAAAGCCGAAGTAAACGCAAACGAAGTTTATGGAGAATACTCAGGAGATAATCCACCAATATTTGTAGCGAAGCAGTAATATCCAGTGGTCAACGTGGTCAATGAAGTTCTGTGAAAGCAGAGACAATTCGTGTAGAGAATCCACAGATCCGCGCTATGGAAAGCGCAGCGCTGGGCAGCAATGGATAAACGTGGAGCAGACAGCGTGAAAATAGCAGGATCGGGGTAATCCGGGGTGCCGTTGAGAGAATGCAAAGTCTGAGAAGAAGGGTACATAGCGGGATACGTATACGCGATTACACAGACCGACATGAACCAACACATACGATCATGCACAAAAAATAACAGACCGCGAGTGTGTGGAGTTGAGGGGCTTAAATAGGAGATGGGATGAGATATTAGGGTTCGGCGACATAAAAAAAATCGACATAACCGGTTAAAAAATGCTAAGACAAAGCGAGAATTTAGCGGTTCCACTTCAAAAACGTCAACTTAATAGGGTTGGCGAGTTAACCGAGGTCGAGATAAGTGGGTTTGACTGTATTAATGAGTGCTTTCCCTGAAAATAGAAGAAATTCCTCATTGTTGGTGTGCCAATGTAAAAAGAAAACAATAATGTTTAATATCTTGATAAAGAACACATACAATTCCAGCTCAAACATTTTATAATGTTCTTGTTAACTGATATATGCTTTAAATTAAAATGTAATATTAGAACTGAGTATCACTCAAATGGCTGGGGGACACTATTGTTTAATCTGATAACTTTCTGAATGGTAATGGTAACACTTTAGAGACTAACACTCCTATACTAAATGTCATTGATTTATTTTGTTTATTTTATTCACTGTGTTTTCTACCCATATAACATAATTAGCTTTATTATATTTGTTATTTTAAATTGTGTTCTTGTTTTGGCAAATAGGCTTGGAGTGGAGTCTGGGTTTAGGCAGTCTGTAATTTCTTTACACATTATTATTAGATCAAAGTGATTGAAAATCTAATTTGTATGATCAAGTTGGTGACTGGAGCTAATTTGTGACTGTCACATACCCAATCCTGGTCATTCTTCCCACTCACCACCAAAGTGCACCACGACTTCCAAGACTGTTTCGCTTTGGACTACAGTTCCCAGAAGCCCAGATAGGGCTCATTGTTCCACATTTTCATGTGGTTTATTTATGTATTTATTTATTTATTTTACCTCGGCCCGTTTACCACATTTATGATAGTTTGCTGTCTGCCTCGACCATATCTTCTTTTTGGATTACCCTTTGTCTTACCCCTAGATATCTGTTTGCTGTTGTTGACCCTGGCTGTTTGACTACTCTTAATTAAAGCCTGCATGTGGATAATCTAACTCTGTCTCCATGCTTGCCATCAGTGTTGGGCAGTAACACTTTACCGGTAACGCTTTAAAAATAAAGTAACTCCGTTACCGTATGGTGCGTTACCCGTTACTTTTATAAATGAATTAATTTCGGCTGAAGTGTAGACTACAGCCTAACTTGCTTACAGCAGCGTCGCATTGTAGGATTGGTGGATAAACCACTGTAAACAGGAAGAAGACGCATTGTAGGATTGGTGGATAAACCACTGTAAACAGGAAGAAGACGCATTGTAGGATTGGTGGATGAACCACTGTAAACACGAAGAAGACGCACTGTGGGCGTGTCTCCATTTATTCAGGTCTGTGCGGCAGTAATGGCGAGTCGAGGCGAGAGCAAGACGAGTTTCTCAAAGTGGAAATATGCTCATTATTTCACTTTAGTTGAGTATATAGACAAGAACTTTTAAGTCAAATGTAAGTTGTGTCTTTCTGGTTCGAAGCTCGTATCTACTGCGATAAACAGCAACTCCAATCTGTTCAAGCGGCTCCAGGACCTCCATGCCTGTGCAGCTAGTAGCTAACCCGGTGTTCTGTTCTACATTGTGGATAGTTTTCATACTTCAGCTCTGAAAGGAACATTTTTAAGAGCTCAACACAACAGCAGAAGACACTTTAGTTTTTTAATTGTGAATATATTATTCAGCTTGTTTTGTTATTTTTTTCAGAAATCCTTGTGATATATTCAGTTTGTGCTGCTCTGACTTTAATAAAATATTGTTTAAAATTGACTTTGTGTTTAAGTCAGTTTTGTGTTTGTATAGATCATAATGCATAAAAGGGCATTAATGGGAACATTAAAGAAGGTTCTTTAAAAAAGTAACTAAAAAGTTACTTTTAACAGTAACGCATTTACACTTTTTGGTGTAAGTAATCAACAAAGTAACGGAGTTACTTTTTGAATGAAGTAACGAGTAACTGTAACTAGTTACTATTTTTTAGTAACGAGGACAACACTGCTTGCCATGCCATTGCCATGCAAAGTCCAGTCCAACCCATACGTTAGTGACATATACCTCCATGTGACTAGTGCAACTAGTCACTACTGCAAGGGTAAAACAGTGGTCTCAGTTAGATTCACAGCATTTCTTCAAATTCTATTTATATTGGACTCGCTTCTGTTCACTTGCTGTTATGCATTCAAGACAAATTGTATTTCTCAGTTTTGTTTGTCATGTTCTCACTTCTGATCTACATATGCATTCCCTTAAGATTATAGCATCTTGCAAATAATTTAGGCTATTTCTTTACACTAAATATCAAATCACCAAATAAAATGTATTACCTAAGGGTTAAAATGTTTGTGTGTGTTTTCATGCAATTTTTACATCTCAAAAATGAGGTCAAATCAAATCACATTTACTAATAGGAAAATGCCAACACAGAAAAATCAAGATAAAGGAATGTACCCAAAAGAGTATAAATGCTTAAATTATAAATACCGCTTAATCTGTACTCTAGCAGGGTACAGCAATGTACCTCTGAACATTGGTATATTTTTGTACCTTCTTGTTTGTAACTCTAAAAGAACATTTATGCACCTCTAGTGAAAGAAATTTATTGTCCTGGTATGATAAAAAGAATTCATCCTAATCATACATTCTGTGTGCAGAACATCAGTGAAATGCTATAGAAAAATATTAGAATGTAATTTTAAACCATACCAGGACACAAAGGTAGACTCAAAAATTGCTATTAAAAAAACAGCCACATTCTGAACTTAAAATGCTGTTTGTTTGTTTTATTAAAACAGTAAAATCCCCAATAAAAAAATCATTCTGGGTCATTTGTAAGTAAATTTGAGTAATTTAAGTACCACTTGGTAGAGTGAATGAAAAACACAGAGTGAATTCAAACACTGATGAACACTTCTGTTAACAAGCAGAATTACTAAAGGAAGGAACAAGGAACAAAACTACAACTGACACAGCCACAGCCTCAAAAAAAATCAACTGAACTAAATCAGAGGTTGATTAAACAAATCCAAAATCAGCATTAACAACTTCAATTATTACAGTTTGACTTTGTTTTGTAGATATATGACAAATATTCTTTGAGACTTAACAGAGGTTTATATGTGTTTGAAAATGACCTCACAATTTTGGATATCAGTGGGTGCATTAGTTGGGCTCGTGGCCCTTGACTCTTTTTAAAATTGTTTTTCTCTGGCTGTTTTAATTGTGTTTGTAAAGCACATTTAAGAAAAGTGACAAGAAATTGTATTTACATGGTTTTGGTTAACTATTGATGGTAATTATCATCATCTAAGGGCCTAATATGTTTAAGTCAAGAACGGACAGAAACATATTGATATTATGCTGCATGTTATTTTATTTAAAGGCAGTTACTGTGTAGTTACTGATGCAGTGAGACTCTCTATGCTAATGCAATGGCACATGAATGTGTGCTGCTATCTGCAAGAGATTTGACTTGAATTGATAGTTTTAAAGATTTTGCATGTTACATGCCCCAAAGGCACATATAGTTTTGCCACTCTTTTTGCCCTCTGTCTCTCTGTGGTCTTGACTTTCCTTAATTGCAGGTGGTGATTCCTTTAATCTGGGCATTATAGGGGATTTGCCACACCCCTCGCAAAAAGCAGACGTCACCAAAGAGTCTGGCTTTGAGGATTAAAGGAGGATTACCCCCTTGGTGAATAGCAATAACTTATCCTTTTGTATATACCTTTGCACTTAAACTTACACCAATCCCCCTAACCTGCTGTTACTACCAGTTTTGAATGTGCCATGTGGGCAGGTAGTTTGGGCAAGCCTCTACGTACCCCTTGTAGAAGTTTTCTGTTTAGACACATTAGGGTTAGAGGCGAGTGCCACCCACTGTATTTATTTTGAACAGGTTAGGATGTGGATAGAAAGGGAAGTTGTTTTGTTTTGTTCTTTGTTTTGGCACCACCACTGAGTCCAACTCTGAAATTCAAATAATATAATGTCCCATCCATAACTCATGTAAATTTGTATTATACACAGGAAAATAAATTGAAACAAAAACTAGAACTGGGTCTCATTTATGTCCTATCATCCAACTATCATAGCATAAACACCTTATGTACACTCCCTACTCTAGACTTAAAAAGGGAGTGTACCATTGCATAATAAGTAAGTTATTCAGTTAAGTTTTTTTTTTGTGCACTCAAGTACTAATATGCTTACATTACTTAAACATTATAAATATTAGTTTATAGACAAAGGACAGTTGGCCAATTTAAGTGCAGTCGGTTTCTGCAAATAAAATGAGTTAGCTTGAGTTTTAATTTAGAGTTCTTTTTTACAGTAAACAAATAGTAATAAATCATGAATTAAAGTAATCTAGACTAAAATGTACTTTTAAATGACAACTGATAATGTGATGTAGCTGGGTCTCAATGTATTATTGAAATGAATGCCAAATGCCTAAGCTATTGAGTCTACCAATTTTATACAGAGATACACTGAAGCCCTAAAGTTCTTAACAATGTCGAAGCTTGGTAGGAACAAACAAAAACAAAAGGTTTGAAATCTTACTACATATAAAATGCACAAGAAACAGTTATTACAATTGAAGAGGATTATCCCTGCTATTAGATTAGTCATCATGAAATAATAATTTTGAAGAGCCATTATTTGTCATCAGTGCAGCTTATGTTTGGCACCATTAACACAGGATGAGATGCCATTCAGGTTTCTCATCATCTCTCTAGCTTTATCATCTCTGGCTGGCTTTTTTCTGTATGTCTGAAATGTAGTGAAATTAAAGTAAGGGATTAAGTAAATGATGCATTGCATTCACTTACATATATTGAATGTCTAATTAGAATTTTTGGTAATTATACAAAATAGCACTTGTTTTCTTACCTGCATGTAAAAGTTGATGAACAAGATAACAAGTGTAACCATGTAGCTGGACTGAAAAAACAGGCAGCCCAGAGGAAATCCACAGGGGAAAATCAATGCACTTAATGTATGTGTAATAGTTAATATAAACTGTACCTGAAATGAAAACCATGAAAAATGGCATACCATGTTTAGCTTGTACAGTCAGTCATTTTAAACTTTAATCTTTTATGAGCTATTAAATTAAAATAACAAAAAAGAAATGAAGTAATTAGAAAACAAAGTTATAGAAACATAGTTTACCTCAAATAGACCCTCAATTACAAAATATAACACACTCACTATCCTTCTATGGATAGCTGAAATCTTTATTTTTCAGCATTCCACATACCGTATTTTTCGGACTATAAGCCGCTACTTTTTTCCCACGTTTTGAACCCCGCGGCTTAAACAACGAAGCGGCTAATTTATGAATTTTTCCTGGGTTTTTCCCGGTTTCACAAATTTCAAGCCAAAAAACTGAACCCCATAACATTAGACCAATTAAATTTCCAAACGGAAACGAAAAAACGCACCTCACCTGTGTTCTAAGTTGCACGGCTTCGGGAGAAAAACTTCCACCGGTGTTGATTTTTAAACGCACGACGATGCCAAAAGATAAACTCCAGAGAGAAATACAGTAGTTGTGAAAGGAAGGAGGAAGACAGTGAACAATTACTTTCTTGGTTGGCTACTGTTTAGATACAAGCCGTTGTAACGCGTTGAGTCTGGGTGAAGGGAAAGCTCGCTAACTCCAGTTGCAACAGAAATCATATAAGCACAGACAGGTTTCCAAAACTCGTGCTTTTTTATTTTTTTTGGCAACAGCGTTACGGGTTAGTCAAAGAAACTTAGAAATGAGCATCAGAAAATAATGAGCACATAATGCTCAGTCTCACACGCGCACACACGCAATAATACCGGAAGAATGCAGTGACCTGCTATTTCCAAAATGCCGCTCTGCTCTTAAAGGAGCCACAACATATTTCACCCGTTACACCGTGTAACAGACACTCTCTTTGGGTAAAGCCTGTGTAAAGTTCATTAGTTTCAGTGTAGACCTGCGGCTTATTTATGTTAAAAATAAAAATATTAGTAAAATTCAGTGGGTGCGGCTTATAGTCCGGAAATTACGGTAATATTAATATATGAACAATGTATTGACTTTTATAATAAAAAAATATTAATATTGGGCCTCAATTATCAATCTTTTTCAAATTCTGTGTAAATATCTGATTTTGATGACCCACAAAAAGCAATTTTCAAACACTGTGGTCATTTTGTATTGACAAAACAGATAGCTGAAACAGTAAAATAATAGTCAGAAAGTCAGAAGTAAAAATAAATATTACTTCTATACCAATAAAAATATTGAGCATCATAACAGCACCAGAAAATAAAAATCACAAGACGTAACAGAAAATGTGAATTAGATGCAAATTAAATGAGGTGAGAAGAAAATGGTAGAACCACTAGTAATAAAACCGCTACTCTCTGCTTTGTAGGTCTAACAGGTTTGATCTTCTTAGTAAAGCACCCACTTAGAAACCCGAAAGGGCACTGGTTATAGTAGACTAAGGCACATGAAATTAGCTAGGCCTTAGCTAGTGACACCAACAGCACGACAGCAATACTTTCACCATCTGCCTGTTAAAAAGCTTTGCTGCTAAAGACTTTTACATTTAAAGTATTTGGTAGTTGCCCTTATCCAAAACAACTTAAAATTATCAAATTTCAGCCCTGACAACGTTTGGGATATATATAGCAAGAGTTTATATTTATGCGAGTGAGTGAAGATCTTAGTGTTAGTGGACTATACCTGCTACACTGCTAAGACTGCTCTGTTAATCAGGTTAAAAAAATAACTAAGGACAGATAACAGTAACCCCCACCCCCCAAACAAAGCAGGGCAACTCTACAGAAACCATGGAGATCTGACCTCCAAGCATGGAGTCATGGTACTCAAATATGCCTTGGCCTGCTTTGCCAAATGGCTCAACACAAGTTAATTAATTCTATGTGTGCATAAATGTAGGGAGTCCAGAGTCTGAGATGTATGTTGGCTTAGGCAACTATAATTAGTCATTAGTTATTAGTTGGTCATTACATAATTAGTCATTAGTTAGGATTGTTAAACTAATGGATTATTCTGACCAATTAGGATGATCTTAAAAGATGCAGCAAACAGTATAAGGATGTCTCCTCATTTGGAAGCCAGTAATCCCTGCCTTCAGTTGCTGCCAATTTATGATGAGCAAAGCTCATTCAAAGATCCCTATAGCAGCCAGACACGAGGTTTCTGATGTATTTTGGGATGTAGAAAAATCCATGGCAAAATCAATGTGATGTTGGGGAAATGTTGTTAAGGTCTTACCACACCACATGTAGGATGCCCTTCTCATGCTTCCCTAGTTTGATCAGCTCCTATATCAATGTTGCCTTCCCACAAGTGAGAAGAATTTTGTTTCTTTAACACATTCCTGATATTATTGTTTGGTTTCTTGGATCCACAGGATATTTAGTATTCCAGAGCAGTTCTTGAGCCACTTGTAGAGATTCTACAGTATTTGGGGTAAAGTGCTACCTTTGCCTTTTTCATGACCTCTATGAAATCATCAAAGTGCATGAGGAAGAAACTATTGATATAGGAGCTAGATATGGGACTGGAAAGCAGCAAAGACCATGGAGACATAAACAAAATTATCAGTAAGAAATCTAATTGTTTGTCCATAGGAGTCATGAAACAATAAGGAGCCCACACCATTCTCTCATTAAACTTTCTGCACATGACCTAGTAAGCAGTCTAGGTTCTGTTTTAACTCTTCCTACATGCCTTTGGGCCAATGTTTTTTCTTCCTTTGTTTCACTCCATGTTTTTGCCTCTAGACTAACTATTTAATACCCTTCTCCTTTCCTTTTTCTTGGGACTTTACTGCACCTAATAAACTCGAAAAAAATAGCCTCTGCCCTTCACATACAAGGTGTCCCTTAATGCATCGTTTGGTTTACATCCTTGTATATAACAGGTACTCAAGGATGTTTCTCAGGTCATTGTCCTGCAACTGCCATCTTCCCACCTTGTTTGTCTTTTTGCCAACTTGGAATGCCTATTGTAATCTTTCTTCACAAACTTGGCCTAGATTAACTGTGGGGCTGCTAGGTATTTCTCCAGGGTGCTCATATGCTTGTGGAATGCATTTGATTGGCATATTTCCTCTTATTGCTTGCTCTCACTAGTGATGGGTTCTTAAACTCTGTGTTTTTTGTTGTTTTTCAGTGGCTTTGGGTCCCAATTGTCTAACCTATGCTTGCACTGGATGTTTTCTGTTGGTTCTTTTTTGGTGGATTCATAATTCTCTTGCTATGTGATTATTATTTTCTAAAAAATGGAACATGACAAAATTTTAATTTTACTTAACTCACTTTAGTTTGAACCCCATATTTTATAGACTATACAGCCAAAAGTTTGCAAACACAATTCATAAGTATGGTATTGCCTTTTGAGCATTGCATTCCACATTTAGTCCCAATTTGCTCTTACAATTTCCTCTACTGTTCTGGGAAGATGTTCCACTAGATTTTGGAGTGTGTTTGTGGATATTTGTGCTCATTCAAACACAAGGGTGTAAGTAAAGTCAGATTTTGATGTAGTGAAGGTAAGGAGGCCTGAGGTGCAGTCAGCATTCCAATTCATCCCAAAGGTGTCAATTAGGGTTGAGCTAATAAAGTTTTTTTATTAGGTCAGAGCTCTATAGCAGGACATCTGGAATGGATCCCTGCTGGAACAGGTTGGGGTCTCCTAGTTCAAGTAAAGGGAAAATGTCATGCTTTTGCATTCAAAGGCCCCCTATACAATTGTGTGCCTTCAGTACTGCAGTAACAAATTGGGAAAGAACCGCAAATGGCTAGGAAAGTCAGGTGTCCTAAAGTTTTTGTCTATATTATTAGCATTGCTTCACTTTAGCAGTGTTTAACAGTGCTTCTTATTTAGTAAAAGAACTTAGTAAAAAAAAAAAAGCTAAGAACTAAACTAAAAACTAAAATAATTTTCTATGGTTCATGTGTTATAAACTGACATTTAGACAATTCCTTCTTCAAAAAAAAACCTGAAAGAATCCTAAATACATTTCTTACATATTACAAAATGTAGCTGCTAGAGTATCTACTTATTGCATAATTGTATGCAGTGGCTGTACTTTCCTATACAAATTTTAAGTGATTGTAAATGTTTTGTTTTATACAGAAAATGTATGCATTTACTTTTTAATTTTTTTTATTCATTCATTTGGAATTATTTCTCAACCTTAACTACATCAGTACCTAACTTTACTAACACCCTTGTGTCTAAACTCAAGTCAAGAAGAGATTATTGTCATATCAACCACATATAGATGACGCTGTAACACAGTGAAATGAGACAACGTTCCTCCAGAACTCTGGTGCTACATAAAAAACATAAAGCTACATAACAGAACGCAGAGCTAAGGACTAAAGTAAGTTGTCCTAGCCACATAAAGTGCATCGTGTGCAACCTAAACTGGGACTAAATGTGGTATGTAATGCTCTAAAAACCCATACCATACATATGATCATGTGGAAATATATACTTTTGGTAATATAGTGTAGGTGGCCTTAAATTACATTAAAATTATTTTTCATGTACTCAATTGTACATGAAGTGTTTTGTTAATAAAGCATGCAATATTGTACTGACCAGCTGGGCCTGTGTAAGATATCGTTTCCACCACAAGTACTTGTGCATAGAGGGAATGGTGGACAAGCTGTAGTATGAATACATCAGCACATGTATGAAGCTGTTCAGAGTGGGTCCGAAGAAACCTGCACACAAACGAGACAGAACATCAGCTGAGTCAATCTAATCTTGAAAACACAAGTTTTATAAATAACGGAATCAGGCAAATATAGTTTAGAATTTCAGTTCAGTTCAATTAAATTAATTTTTATTTGTATAGCGCTTTTAACAATGAACATTGTCTCAAAGCAGCTTTACACAGATAATGTGGTGATAAAAAATTAAGAAGAATTTATGAAACTGTATATACAATGTGTCTCTCAAATTTTTTTATTCTTCCTTTGATGACTGCTTCATTTCATTTTCATTTCGTTTGTGCACACCTCATTTACACAATTTAGTTACAATCTTGTTTAGCATTATGGTGTGTTTGCACTGCTGGCTTTTATGCCTTTATCTAGTCTTTTTTTTAAGTTCTATTTTGCTTTTGGTTACTTCTTGACATTATGTGGTAATTCTTTGACTTCCTAGATTTGTGACCTACTGCAAAACTTAATTATATACTCTATCTGTGATGTAAATGAGCAACATGTACGTCACAAAAATGTACATAAGAATCCATTTCAGGTCTTCTTGTTTCGTATATTTGTAAATGTGTCTATTTAAACTTGTTTTTAGTCATTAAAGCATTTTTCTTAAAAGGCTTGGCTAAAACAACCCAAAGCAAATGTTTTGAGACATGAGACTTCATAATTAGGAAGCTAAATTATGTTGAGTTGAGTTTACTTAGATTTGAATGCTATAATATTTAGGCCATGCTTAAACATGTGTCAGAAAGAAATCTAATTATTACATTTCTAATTTTTTAGGAACACCAGAGCACTTGGTCATTTGTGCAATTATTCAGTCAGTCTAGCATGTGGTGGTCATGTGTGCATACTTACTCTGTCCACAGGGGATCCAGTTGAGAACACACCACCAGATGTTAAACATGGAGGCATGGTGATACACATGCAAGAAGGTGATCTGATTGTTCTTCTTTCTTAGTATGAAGAAGATGGTGTCAAGAAACTCAATCAGCTTAGAGAAGTAGTACCACCACAACACCTTTGCTACCTAATAGTCAGAGAGACAACAGTATTGAATTGCACAAATTATATGAAACCTAAAAAATGACAAAATATTAAATATATTATTGCATATATGGTGAATTTACTATACAAAATACAAACCCGTTTCCAAAAAAAGTTGGGACACTGTACAAATTGTGAATAAAAACTGAATGCAATGATGTGGAAGTTTAAAATGTAAGGGCCCAAAGATCACGGGCATTCCAGTATGGTTTTCAGGCCTTGAATGCACAGAGATTGTTTCAGATTCTCTGAATCTTTGGATGATATTATGCACTGTAGATGTTGATAACTTTAAACTCTTTGCAATTTTTCTCTGAGGAACTTCTTTCTGATATTGCTCCACTATTTCTTGCCGCAGCATTGGGGGAATTGGTGATCCTCGGCCTATCTTGACTTCTGAGAGACACTGCCACTCTAAAAGGCTCTTTTTATACCCAATCATGTTGCCAATTGACCTAATAAGTTGCAAAGTGGTCCTCCAGTTGTTCCTTATATGTACATTTAACTTTTCCGGCCTCTTATTGCTTTCTGTCCCAACTTTCTTGGAATGTGTAGCTCTCATGAAATCCAAAATGAGCCAATATTTGGTAGGACATTTCAAAATGTCTCACTTTGAACATTCTATATTTTATCTATATTCTATTGTGAATAAAATATACGTTTATGAGATTTGTAAATTATTGTATTCCTTTTTTATTCACAATTTGTACAGTGTCCCAACTTTTTTGGAATCGGGTTTGTACTCGTTTGTACGGGTTTGATAACATATTTATTTAGTCAAGCCTTTTATCAGTAGATTTTTTCTTAGATAAAGGCGCAGGTAAAGGCGCATCTGGAGGAAGCATGGATATAGATTGTTTGGTAAACTGGGATATTTGTATGCTGTCGTCCCCTCACTCTCACACGTTCACTCAGGTTTGTTGACGGTGGTGTGGTGGGTCATCTCTTATCCCAGAGATCCCTCATGTTGGTGTTACCTTCTGGTTCTCGCTTTTAGTTATGCTGCCATAGCGAGTCTTGCCGGAGTCAAAACTGCACAGTGATATTAACTTTCATACAACAATAAAGACACTCAATAATCCATATCCTTCTCTTCCTGTCACCCCTCTTCTCTCTCTCTCTCTCTCTCTCTCTCTCTCTCTCTCTCTCTCTCTCTCTTCCCACTTTGTCCAGGCCTGCCTCTGGATAGTGTTCTCTTAGACTGGAGGCCACTCTTTGCAGCTTGGGACGGTCTCTCATCAACGCCTTGGGTGGTTCCATGAAATTCCGGAGTAAGAACTGGCACTTTTGAGGATGGATTGGACTGTAGTTAATGTCAACAGTCTGCTACATCGACTCAGGACTACTTTTCGCCTCTGATCATCATCACTGCACCCCGCAACATCATATATCGGCTATAAATGGACATTCGGTGCAACCCAGATGGGGATGGGTTCCCTCTTGAGTCTGGTTCCTCTCAAGGTTTCTCCCTTTGCCGTCTCGGGGAGTTTTTTCTAGCCACAGTCGCTACCGGCTTTCTCGTCAGGGACAAACTTACTTATATTACTTACTTACTTACTTATATTCACTTTTAATCACCACATTATCTGTGTAAAGCTGCTTTGAGACAATGTTCATTGTTAAAAGCGCTATACAAAAAAAAAAAAATTAATTGAATTACTCGCACACTATACAAATGACAAAAACATTTAATATTACGTGTACATAAGTATTCAGATCCTTTACTCAGTACTCAACTGAAGTTGGGCAGCAATTACAGTTTCAAGTATTTTGGGGTATGATGAAAAATGCTTGGCACACCAGGATTGGGGGATTTTCTGCCATTCTTCATGGCCAATGCTCTCAAGATGGGTCAGATTGAATGGGGACCGTCAGTGGACAGCTTTTTTAGGTCCCTCCAGAGATGTTCAATAAGGTTCATGTGCAGGCCCCAGCTGTGCCATTCTAGGACAATCACAGAGTTGTCCCTAAACCAGACTTGTCCTCTGTTGTATTGGCTGTGTGCTTAGTGTTGTTTTCCTGTTGACATGCTCCCATTAGTTGTCGCCACAGCAGATTATCCGTCTCCATACTACCCTGTCCTCTATGTGTGCCTCTATCAAAACCAAATACCTGCATGTTTTTCCTCACAACATCCATAAACCTCCTCCTTGGTCTTTTTTCCTCCTTCCTGGTGGCTCCATTTTCAGCATTCTTCAACAGATATACTCCATGTCCCTCCTCACCACATATCCAAACCATCTAAATCTCTCATCGCTGTTATTTTAATACACTTGTTTCCAATTCTGTTTATCCTCAATGAAAATCTCAGCATCTTCAACTGTGCCACCTTCAGCTCCACCTCCTGTCTTTTAGTCAATGCCACTGTCTCTAAACCAGACATGGGCAAACTACGGCCCACGGGCCACACCGCCGAACTTGACCAAATTCTATTAAAATAGGTACGGGTAAAAATTGTTCAATTCACCTTTCCCCTGTAATGGCCACGTTTCCCCTAAAGATGTCGCACTTCAGCTCCATTGACGTTGTTCGCGTGCAATACTCTCTTCTTCTCTTAAGAGAGCTTAATCTGATACTCTTTAAAAACTGCGACAGTTTCTGACAAACACCCCGGATCTATCAAGAGAATTGCCACAACAAAACTTACTCCAGACTTTGATGAACTGGCAAAATAAGGAGTATATATGTATATATGTATATATGTGTGTCTGTGTATATATATATATATATATATATATATATAATATATATATATATATATATATATATATATATACAGTGGAACCCGGTATGTCTATGTCCTAGGGGGTCGCCAAAAAGCATCGAGGTAACCGATGATCGAGATAAACGAAGATCAAAATGGCGGCAATATATTAACGTGCTTGAAGTTTCTTTATGTACATGATGTGCGTTAATAAATGAGAATGTGCATGCACGTGTTTTTGGAGGTTTTTTTTACACAACAGCGTTGCCGCAATTTGTTTGATGAAGGCATGCTATAAAAATACATACAGTACATGTTTATCTGTCAGGAATCCACCTGCCACGCCCCCTTCGGCCCCTTTCAGCGTGTCAGGTGCTTTCTCGGCCGCTTTCTCTGAAGCTCCGCTTCAATCGCGCACATATGGTGCTGGTTTATCATTATCACCAGCTCCTATTTAAACTTCCACACTCTCACTGTCCGTTATTGTTGGTATATGTTGGTTCACGGCGGTCGTTGTTATCGCGCATGCGTATCCCGGTACGTGCCTTCCCACCGGCACTCTCTCAACGGCTGCGCTTTTCTAAACTAACAGCAGAGATTCACCAGTATACAATACAACACCTGTAGCAGCTGTAAGACTTGATTTTTTCGCCACTTCCGCGAGTTCTTCTGCGGCTGCACCAAGATAACCGACGTTAAATGGCAAATTTTTTCCCCCCTTGTGCTCGAGATATTAGGGTTCGGCGACATAAAAAAAGTCGACATAACCTATAAAAAATGCTTAGAAAAAGCGAGAATTTGGCGGTTCCACTTCAAAAACGTCGACTTAATAGGGTTGTCGAGGTAACCGAGGTCGAGATAAGCGGATTCCACTGTATATATATGTATGACCCGGCCCCTCTGTCAAATTTTAGAACCCATTGTGGCCCGTGAGTCAAAAGGTTTGCCCATCCCTGCTCTAAACCATACAACATAGCAGGTCTCACCACAGTCCTATAAACTTTCCCTTTTACTCTTACAGATACCCTTTCACAAATCACTCCTGCCACTCTTCTGCACCCCCTCCATCCTGCCTGGACTCTTTTCTTCACTTCTCTAACACACTCTCCATTGCTTTGCACTTATGACCCCAGGTACCTAAACTCATCCACCTTCACCACCTCTTCTCCCTGCAACTGCATCACTCCACAGCCCTCCCTCTCTTTCACACACATGTACTCCGTCTTACACCTACTGACTTTGATTCCCCTTCATTCCAGTGTGTACCTCCACCTCTCCAGGCTCTTCTCAACCTGCTCCCTACTCTCACCACAAATAACAATATAACAATCATCCAACCTCCACCTTGAGCCAGTCTGTCTGTCTGCACACTTCACTGCTGTCAGACTGTCCTCATACATGTATCCTGCACCACATACTTTAAAACCACCATCAGAATGTTTCCCAACCAGGAGCCATAGTTGGATAAATCTCTCTGCAATGCTCTTGAGATCCCGCTCTGCTGGGGCTCGCCAACGGGAACACGAGTACAAGGCTGCATCTTACAATGTGCGCAGAGCAGTGAAGGAAGCAAAACAGTGGCACAAACAACATGCACACTGAGAGAGCTGGAGAGTGAATACAAGGAAGGCAGCAGGACCAGATGGCATCACGGGTCAGGTTCTGAAAGCCTGCGCTGACCAACTAGCACCAGTGTTTCCTGAGATATTCAACCTCTCCCTGGAAAAGTCTGTTGTCCCCTCGTGCTTCAAACAGTCCACCATTGTTCCTCTCCCCAGCCCACCTGCATTAATGACTACCATGCTTTTGAGTGGAAAGATGGTGCCAGGAGAACAATCTTCTCCTGAACATCAGCAAGACTAAGGAGTTGATAGTGGACTTCAGCATGAAGCAGGAAAGCTAAAGTGCAAAAGAAAGTGCACAAATCAATGGGGCCCCAATTGAGAGAGTGGACAGTTTCAGGTACCTAGGTGTTCAAGTCAAGTCAAGTCAGGTTTATTTGTATAGCGCTTTTCACAACAGACATTGTCTCAAAGCAGCTTTACACAAATCAACAGTTAAGGTGAATGGTGTGAATTTGTCCCTGATGAGTAAGACTGTGGCAAGGAAAAACTCCCTTAGATGTTATGAGGAAGAAACCTTGAGAGGAACCAGACTCAAAAGGGGAACCCATCCTCATTTTGGGTGACATCAAGAGTTTGATCATAAATCTTTCAACAATACAGAACACTGGAGAGTGAGAACTAACATGATTACTGGAGTATAAGATTATAAGTGATGTTCTTTCTACAGTCTTATACAGTCTATATGGTTAGTAGCTCCTAGTTTTATGAGCTCAACATTTGTGATCATCACAGATCTAGCATCAGCTTCTCCATGCCAGAGCCTTTAAACACTCCAGGAAGTCCAATGTCAAACTCCACACATGTAGCGGGATCCAAATGGCACTGGTACGTCTCTAGATGGTTCGGGATGTTTGTGAGTTCAGCATCTACTTCTTCAAAGGTCCGTAATCATCAAGATGGTGGGAGGTGACTGGAGCTGGCCAAACCTCAGGGTGTCTCGGGATGGGGAAAGAAAAAGAAGCAGTGGAGAGGAATTAGCGTAGCTGCTGTTCATGATATTAACAGCACAAGTTGATAATGTGATGTGATCAGATGTTCTGGAGCACAAGGTTATGATGTAATGTGTGTTATGTGTAGGCTTTGCTAAAAAGATATGTTTTTAATCTACACTTAAACTGGGTGAGTGTGTCTGAGCCCCGAACACTGTCAGGAAGACTATTCCAGAGTTTAGGAGCTAAATGTAAAAAGGTCTACCACCTTTAGTGGACTTTGCTATAAATTCACATCATACACATCATACAAGACCTGTCTTGGTCCTGCCCGGCAGCATCTGTACCATCTGAGACATTTAAGGGACTTTAAACTACGCTCTTAGGTGATATGCAGGACAGACAAGCCCTCCAGAGGGTGGTGCGGTCAGCTGAACCTCCTATCCAAACCAAGCTCCCTAACCTGCAGGACATCTACAGCACGCAACCTTAGCCATCCCAACAATGACTCTTTTCTCTGTTGCGTTCAAGGATGCACTTTCGCTACTTGAAAGAGAATGAAGAGGAGCTTTCTCCCACAGGTTATTCGGTGTCTAAACCAGAAGATACTCCTATAAGATTTACCATGTTATTCTTAACCTTATTTTCATACTTTTTAGCTATACTCTTCTTCTTCTTCTTCTTTCAGCTTCTCCCATTAGGGGTCGCCACAACAGTTTTTCCTTCTCCATACCACCCTGTCCTCTACATCTGCCTCAACCCAACTACCTGCATTTCTTCCCTTACCACATTCATAAACCTCATCCCTAGCCTTCCTCTTTTCCTTCTTCCTGGCGGCTCCATTCTCAGCATTCTCCTACCGATATACCCCATGTACTTCCTATGCCCATGTCCAAACCATCTCCATCGTGCCTCTCTCACTTTGTCTCCAAAATGTCCTACATGCGCTGTCCCTCTAATAAACTCTTTTCTGATCCTTTCCATCCTCGTCACTCCCAATGTAAACCTTAACATCTTCAGCTCTGTTACCTCCAGCTCCACTCCTGCCATTCTTCTCCACCCTGCCTGCACTCTTTTCTTTACTTCTCTAACACACTCTCCATTACTTTGCACCGTTGACCCAAGGTACCTGAACTCCTCCACCTTCACCACCTCTTCTCCATGCAACCACACCACTCCACTGCCCTCCCTCTCATTCACACACATGTACTCTGTCTTTTATTCCCCTTCCTCCAGCGCATACCTCCACCTCTCCAGTCTCTTCTCAACCTGCTCCCTACTTTCACCACAAATCACAATATCATCCGCATAGTCCCTGCCTGACCTCGTCTGTCAACCTGTCCATCACCACTGCAAACAGGAAAGGGCTCAGAGCTGATCCTTGATGCAGTCCAACCTCCACCTTGAAACAGTCTGTCGTTCCTACTGCACACTTCACTGCTATTACACTGTCCTCATACTCATCCACCTATTACCAAATACCTCATCCACCTTTCACTACACCTTAACAATATAAATACATTGAATGGACATTTGGTGCCACCCAGATGAGGATGGTTTCACTTTGAGTCTGGTTCCTCCTAAGGTTTCTTCCTTATACCATCTCAAGATGTTTTGCCACAATCGCCACTGGCTTGATCATCAGGAATAAACAATTTTAAGGAACTAACTTATAGGCCAACTTACACATTCTTTAATATAACCTTATTACAGCTGTATCTGTGTAAAGCTGCTTTAAGACAATGCCCATAAAAAAATAAATAAATATAAAAAATAAAAAATAAAAAAAACCTAAAGTTACAGTATAGTGGCCAGGGACATACAGAGGTTTCCCAAAATGGGTTGAACTCGGAACAGGCCTCTCAATCAGAGAAGTTGAGTCCTCGTGCTGTGTGTCAGGTGCAAAAACTGGTTTTAAAAAACAGAAGCATAAGTGCTGCCAGCATTGCTTTAGTGGTTGCAAAAGTGGAAGGTCCACTTGTCAGTGCTCATACCATAAGCTCTACACTGCAACAATTGGTCCATACTGCAATTTTCCAACATGATAACAACCCCAAACACACCACCAAAATGACAACTGCCTTGGTAAAGGTGATGAAGTGGCCAAGTATGTCTCCAGACCTGAACCCTATTGAGCACCTGTGGGGCATCCTAAAAGGGGAAGGTGGAAGAGTGCCATGTGTCTAACATCCAGCAGCTCCGTGATGTCAGTGGAAGAGGATCCCAGCAACAACTTGTGCAGCTCAGGTGAATTTCATGCCCAGGAGTATTAAGGCAGTGCTGGATAACAATGGTGCTCACACAAAATACTGACCCTTTGGACACAGTTTTGACATGTTCACTTAGAGTGTACTCACTTTTGTTGGCATCTATTTTGACAAAAATGGCTGTATGTTGAGTTTTTTTAAGATTTAAATTAAGGATTTAAATGTTTATATGAAGGGATGATGTACTACTTAAGAACATTTATTTACATCCTGGCACAATGCATTTGCAGTGCATTCAAACCTAAAAATACAAATAGCCACATTTAAACAGAAACATTAAGTGACACTGAAACATTCGGGAAATGAGGATTTGCTAGCATAATGGTAAAGAACAGCGTGAAATCACAATGCCACTTGTTTTGGTACAATGCAAAAACAAAACACTTATTTGCTCTTGTCTGAATAAAACTGGATTCTTTAGTTCTTTTCCTGTTTTATATATTTTTTAAAGCACACTAAACTGTTTAGGTTTGTAACACTTTTGTAATATCTATGAAAATAGCAGGTACTCTAGAACAGATATTGAACATAAACAGGTTTTTACTACTCTAGTTCATTGTTAGTTTTCTGTATACCCGCCATAAGAACAACCAGATTATTTATACAAATAAGAGTACCTTCTCGTAAAGAAATGCCATGATACAGTTATATACAAAACGTTAACATTTTTTGCTGATTGGCATTTAAAACTGACGTGAGCTGTAATATATCTCACTTACCCTGATGTCACCCTCCCCTGATTCAAACAGCCCTTGACATTTCAGTTTGTATCCTGCTGACCAGGTTGCTGAAATAAGCTACCGAATTCACACACACACACACACACACACACACACACACAAACACATGCACAAAAAATAAAGCATTTTGTTCAGATACTAAAAACTGTTGAACATGAACATTAAAAGTCCAAAAAGGGCAGGAGAAAAGGAACTTAATTTCTTTTCTTTTTATTATAAATCTCTCTCTCCTTTTCCTTTGCATCTGCTATCTGTCCTAAGGTGTGGCTTGTCTGTGATTGCTTCTTGTGTTACTGTCTTCTTTTTTTTAATATTTTAATAATGTTTCTGACATAATTACACATTTCTGGAAGTCTTGTTTAATGATCCTTGTATAAGGACTATTAGGACCTATTAACCTATTTATCAATGCAGCCAATTAATTAAATAATGCTTAAGCCTACATCAAATATCAAATTACAACCAGATATAACACATATATACGTATATAGTGCATTCGAAAAGTAGTCAGACCTTTTAATTTTATGTTGCAGCCTAATGCAACAATCGTTCAAATTGATTTTGTAATTGAAAAATCATGTCATGAAGTGTGTGAATCGGGGGAAAAGGGCCAAGAACCCAATGGTCACTCTGACTGAGCTCTGCTGATCCTGTGTGAAAATGGACAACTTCCAGAATGACAGCAGTCATGTTTAAACTGGTTTAACTAAAATATGTTATTTAATATAAAAATTTTTATATTCAAAAACATTGGATGAAAAAGGATTAGAAATTCATAATTCATCAAAACTGCAGCTGGTCCAGGTTGAGGGAAAGCTAAATGGAGCAAAGTACAGATTTCCTCAATATAAACCTGGTCCACAGCCAAAGGTATACCTTCCTATAGGACAACAACCCTAAGCACACAGCCAACAAAGTAGTGGCTTAGGGACAGCTCTGTGAATGTCCAAGAGTGGCCCAGCCAAAACCCTGACTTGAACCCTATTGAACATCTCTGGAGAGACCTGAAAGTGGCTGTATACCAATGGTTCAACAAAGTCTTGGGTAAAGGGTCTAAACAAGTATGCATATGTGATATTTTAGTTAATTTAAATGACATTTTTTTACAGACATTTCTAGAATTCTGTTTTCACCACCCTTATGGGATACCAAGTATAGATGAGAAAAAAATCTATTTGAATGATTATTGGGTCAGACTGCAAAATTTTAAAAAGTGAAAGGGGTCTGAATACTTTTTGAATGCATAAATATAATGCAGTTAATATATAATGTATAAATAAATGTATATAATATGTATATGTATATAAAATGTATAAATGTATATAATATATATTAACTGTACTATTGTTTCATTTATCCTCTTACCTCCATGAGCATATAGAAGGACAGCATAGTGACACTGCAGTTGTACAATAGCAATACATTCTTCAGAGAGTACGCCATCTTGTTTTTCATGTACTTTGGTCCCAAGTAGACTATCAGGAGGTAGATGAAGGTGAGGACCAGAGTGGGAGTGCAGGAGTCCAGCAACAGCCAACCTCGTACTCTTGGATCTACCATCAAACACATACTAATAAATTATTGCATCAGCATTATTTAAAAAGACAAATGTATTTAGCTGTTGTTATTTTAATCACATTGCTATGTACAACTTGACAGACAACAAATCAGAATTACAAAATTACATATTTTACATATTTTTGGAAAGACAAAAAAATTTTATTGTTCATGTTTTGTTGTCTTGCATTTCATCTGTTTTGCAAGTATTTTGTCAAGAGATTGTTAAACAGTGGCCTGAATTCTTAGATTACTGGAATGTCTAGAACAACCCAAGACACATTTGTATTTTTCTGTAGTCTAATTCTATTCAAAATGAAGAAAATAAGTATAAATTTAAATTATTCTTTAACACAATCAAAAATGGAATCTTTTTTGGGTTTGGGCCACAATTTACCACAAGAATCATAAGTGGGATTCCACTTAGATTTATTTTAGATTTATTTTATTAATATGGCTATATAAACTTTAACACCTATCTTCCTAAAATGTTAAGCTACAGAACCATTTCTGGTTTAATTTGCATGGAAAAAAATTCTACCTCTGTTTTGTATGGATAAAGATATTGCAGTGGATATAAATTGACAATATTGAGTGGATGTACTAAATGAGCAAAGGTAAATAAACAATAATTAGAAGTCAGACTGAAAACTATTGCAATGACTAAGAATATAAAGGTAATACAAAGAGAGAAAAATCACAAACCTCTCTCTCCAAATAGTTTATCCACTGCAGAGTTTAACCATTTGTCAATGGCATAGAAATGGTTCTGAAATGCACAAAAGGTTTAAAAGAAATGTGTGGGATTTGCTAATAGGTTTTCTTGAGTCTGTCCATTTTTCAAAAATATGCTTGCCAACAGTGCTCTTTTACTTAAAATAATTACTTTAAAAAATGTTTCAATCTGTTCAGCTTGTTATTTCTAATGAACTACCTAAATGAATGTTCACACAATCAGCAAAAGCATAATGTTTTATGCACATCATTTTGTCCTTTCTCGTTTTACAGATCACATCCCACTTCTAATATATGTATGTTTGTGAAAGAGAGAAGAGAGATTGATGGAAAGAGAGAAGAACAGAGTTACAGAGTCTCTTAATTGTCCTGTGAGTGGCCATTTTAAAACAGTGCCACATTGTCCTCCTAAGAGCCTCACTGTTCATTGACTGGGCACAATACAAAGTACATGGTGACAAAAGGTGGGTAGGATGGCTTAGTTGAAACAAACAAAAAGGAGGTGGTAATGAACTTTGTAACCCCACTCTATCCAAAGGAATATCCAGAATCCTTTCCAGATCCAGATTTTTTTTAATGCTTTATTTACATATATATATACAGTCTTTTGCTGTGAAAATTTAAATTGTATGAAAGTCTGGAAGCTCATGATCCTATCACAAGTTTTCAAGTGTGCCATTGTTTGTGGATCCTATATTGGAAACTAAATATAACAATCAGAGTCAGAGATACACTATGATAAGACTTAATGAACAGTAAATGTTTAGATGAAAATATGGACTTTGCTTAATAAAGTGTTTGCTTGTTTTTTTTTTTTTTTTTGCTTGTAATCAATTTGCCCACTAGTTGATGAATTTAGCAATGTAATTGTGTGCTTTTTTACTTTAGGCTGTGAGTTCTAAAGACTTGTTTTCAAAGCAAAAGCAAATGTTAAAATTCCTAAAAAAAGATTCAGCAATGCATCAAGATTATTTATATTTAGTTGGCTAACATTCATTTGTGGCATTGACTACAAGACAGGAGGTGGAGCTGGAGTTAGCAGAGCTGAAGATATTGAGATTTTCATTGTGAGTGACGAGGATAGACAGGATTAGAAACAAGTTTATTAGAGGGGCCGCACATTGGAGACAAGGTGAGGGAGGCGCGGTTGAGATGGTTTAGACATGTGTAGAGGAGAGACATGGGGTATATCGGTAGGAGAGCGCTGAGGATGGAGTCCCCAGGAAGGAAGAAAAGAGGAAGGCCTAGTAGGAGGTTTATGAATGTGGTGAGGGAAGGCATGCATTTATTTATTCATAAAATATGGCTTTCAAAGCAAGTAGAAATGTACATTTGAAAATGTAAAGATTTTAATTGTTACATAGGATTACGCCAATTAGCTAGAAAATCCCTTTAAGTCATTAAATATCTTCATCCAATTCCAGGGACATGCCTAAATAATCACAACTGAATTACATATTAAGTATTATTATTTTTATTACTTATTTATCTGGACTGTGTACAGTCAGTAGGCTATTATGCATGAAATCATCCACTATTAGGGAAAAAACTAATAATTACTGGATAATAAATAATTCAAATAAAAAAATGAAGAATTAGCAAAGCCGATTCACTACGACAACTAACTACATCTTAAAACACATGCAATAAGCAAATCGTTGTTTCTTACCTTTTCAGTTAAATACATGGCTAGACTTTCAGTTGTTTTGGACTACAGAGTGATGCGGCTTAATGAACAGACCTTTCTCTGTCTGCGTTTGCGGTACTGTGGGGTATTAGGTATGGTGGGCGGGGCGAATGATCCAAAGTTCCGCGTGGTTAGAGTCAGAGATTTTAAAACCTGCAGGCTTTTTGCAGGAAATCTGTTTTAAAAATCTGTACATTTTCTAGTAACAATAAATAGGATGCCAAGCACGGAAATAGCTTGTGACTACACATTACGAAACATAATTTACTCATTTTGGAAAAAAAAAATCCCAAAAGATTTTGCTTTATCATCATAGTATTTAAAAAATTTAAATGCACTCGTATAAAATTTAGAATTCTTGAATGTCTTTCGGGTTTTTTAGACGATATACCTTAATTAACTTATATAATTTTTTTTTTACCTTAAACTGTTGATTATTCACATTTATTCATCGAATTATGTTTAATATAGCTCATAATTTAAGAGCGATTTAGAGCCTTTTACTTCAATTGCAGATTCATCTGTCAGCAATAAAAACAATCATTTTATTCATTACAGTAACACAAAGACCATAATATTTAAAGATAAGCGTCTTAACCAGTTCTCTATTAGTATATGCCATTATTCAAAGCGCGTGCCCGTTTCGACTGAAGCGGGCCTCCAACTCGTGCATGCGCAAATGCAAGGTCGCGCTTATTGGCATTGGTCCATTGCTGTGCACGCGTGAATGGCTGCAGAGCGGTGGGCTGATGGCGGTTAATGTGGGGTGACGCTGCTCATGCTCTCTGGTTGGTCCTCCTACAGTAGAGGGGTGCGCGTGCCAAGAAAACCGATAAGAACACATTGATGAACGGATGGGGTTAAAGGTTTCTCGGATTTGATTACATTATCGTTCTTAACCGCATAGGTACACGCAGGCGATATGCCATCATATCTTTCAAAAAAGCGTCTGAATAAAACGGATGAAGTTTTTTTCAAAACTTAAAATCAATCGTTAACAGCTTTAAGTAACAAACCTCTCTCCAACGTGTTTAAAAAAAAAGCGTATTTGTGGTGCGCGCGCGTACGTGCGTGTGTTTCTCCAAGTAGGCGAAAGTGCAACCCGTATGTCTCCTCTGCTCCACTTTTTTTTGCTTAGACAGGCAATTGGCCTACATTAACCATGTCCAAATAACATTCATAAACAGAAACAACAGAGTAGACATTAGTCTGTGGATGACACAATTCCAGTTTTAAACAATGGCTATTGTCGATTAAATAAAATGTAACGTTTTTTAAATTAAAGGTTTTAGTGATATAAAAAATGAAACCAAGATAAATCATGTCAGAACTTTTTTTACCTTACTGTTAAATGATCACATATAAACAATCAAACATTCAGAAAAAATAGCAAGAATATAAAAGTTTACTAGAAGTTACTGGCTGCATAAATGTTCACATGTATGCCCCCAGTTTCAGTTCCTAAAAAGTTTGTACTGGTTGATTTTTTTTCCATCACAAAAGCCTGTTATTTTATTAGGGGTATGTAGATTTTAATTTTCTTTATCTATGCATTTTGATTATTAAATATTTGTGGGTAGCTTTATGAGTTATATTTGAGAAAATCAAGATTCAAAGGGATCCCATCCTCACCTGGTTGACCCCAATACAGTGCAAATGTAAACAACTCCCTTCTATAATTCAGGCCAGTGGCAGCAGTGGGCAGGACTGGGCTTAGCCCACCAAATTTGCATTTCGCGCATCCAATCAAAGTTTGATTTTATTATTGTAGTCAAAGGAAAAATAACAGAAAGTAGCAGCATCAGGGACAATTTTTTTGTTGTTGAATTAGCTAATTTAGAAATGTTTGTATGTAACTGTGCTTATTAAAATAGCAACATTTTATGTAAAAAAAAATCCACTTTAAAGATGTACGTTTCTCAGTTTAACTCATGATGATACTGTTAGAAAGGACTAGAATCTAGCAGAACAATGCTTTTATCTACTGGAAATCGTACCCTTTTCAATCCAGGTTTCTATAATACAGTTTTATTCTGCAATAATATTTATATTGTATTTATAATTTATCTGTGTGTGTGTGTGTGTGTGTGTGTGGTGTGTGTGTGTGTGTGTGTGTGTGTGTGTGTGTGTGTTGGGTGTGTGTTTCAATAAAAAAAAAATCAAGACAAAGCTATGCAGGTTCTGTGTGAATGTTTAAACACAATGATTATTGTATATGTACATATATACAGGTGCATTTCAATAAATTGAAATATTATTAAAAAGTTTATTTATTTTAGTAATTTAATACAAAAAAGTAAAACACGTATATTATAGAAAATAGATTCGTCACACACAGACTGATAGATTTTAAGTGTTCATTTCTTTTAATTTTGATGTTTTTGGCTCACAATTAACAAAAACCCACCAATTTCAAAAAATTAGAATTCTTCATAAGACCAATCAAAAAAACATTTTCAGTGAATTGTTGGCCTTCTGAAAAGTATGTTCATTTGCTGTATATGTACTCAATACTTGGTAAGGGCTCCTTTTCCTTTAATTACTGCCCCAATTTGGCAGTGGGGGTGATCAGTCTGTGGCACTGCTGAGGTCATATGGAAGCCCAGGTATTTTTGACAGTGGCCTTCAGCTCATTTGCAATTTTTGGTCTCTTGTTCCACATTTTCCTCTTGACAATACTCCATAGATTCTCTGTGGGCTCCAGGTCTGGTGAGTTTGCTGGCCAGTCAAGTAACCAACTTTTGGTCCTTTTGGCAGTGTGGGCAGGTGCCAGATCCTGCTGGAAAATGAAATCAGCATCTCCATAAAGTTGGTCAGCAGAAGGAAGCATGAAGTGCTCTAAAACTTCCTGGTAGACGGCTGTGCTGACCTTGGACTTAATAAAACACAGTGGACCACTACCAGCAGATGACATGACTCCCCAAACCACCACTGACTGTGCAATATTTACACTGGAACTTGCAACTTGGATTCTGTGCGTCTCCTCTCTTCTTTCAGACTCTGGGACCTTGATATACAAATGAAATGGTACATTTTCTTTACTTTCATCTGAAAAGACAACTTTGGCCCACTGAGCAACAAGTGAAATGTTTTCCTCCTCAGATCTTTCCACTTCGTCCGTGCCTGCCTCTGGATAGTGTTTTCTTCGATTGGAGGCCACTCTGTGCAGCTGGGGATGATTTTTCATCAATGGTGGTTCTATGAAATTCCGTAGTAAGAACTGGAGCTTTAAGGATGGATTTGGACTGTAGTTAATGTCAACAGTTTGCTACTCTGACTCAGGACTACAGTTTGCTCTGATCACCATCATTGTACCCCACAACATCGTTTAATTGACATTCGGTGCACTTATAAAGAACATCTTGTAAATTTTTAGCACCACAAAATGTGTAAAGCTGCTTTGAGAACATGTTCATTGTTTAAAGCGTTATACAAATAAAAATGAATTGAATTGAATTAACCATTATTTTGTGGTTTTGGCTCAGTTTTATCAAGGGATATCTAAACTTATCACATAGCCTAAGTGTTCTGAAAGCAGTTCTGCTTACCGCAGGCTCTACACTCACTTCTCCCTCAACTCTTACCATCTGTTTATCCTCCTCACTGTGCATGCCGTTGATGCCAGTGTCACCACCACTACTATCATCATCAGCTGCTGTGGCTGATGAACGTCCTGCTGAATGTATGGCAGAAAACTTTTATTTTGACATTTTGCAGCATCTGTCTAAAGGGCAATTTCTTTTTCACCTCCCTTGTGTTTATTCTCTTTGTGTTCAATTTGGTTCCAAGCTTCATCTTCTTAATAGCTGCTCTCATGACCTCCTTACTACTCCTATCCACTTCTTGCTTCACCATCTCCACATTATGCAACCTTCTCTCGCTTTCATTTTCCTCATTAATCAGCTGCTGAAAGACTCCCTCTGTCTTCTCAACACACTCTCCTCACTAGTCAACACATTTCTATCTACATCCTTTATTGCTCTAACGTGCAGCACCTCCTTCCCAGATCGGTCCCTCTGCCAGGCCAGTCAGTACAAAACATTACAAAAATACTATGATATTTTTATTTTAAGTTTGATTTCTGTCAAAGCATGATTTGGCATGTAACTTTTTTGGTTTTTTTTTTTAGAGGATTTGTAATGTCACAATTTTGTTTTTATTCTCTTGTTGCACTTTTTAATGGGTTTTCATTAAATTACGCTTATGAATAAGAAATTTTATATTATAATTAAAAATATAAAAAAAAGAAAGTCATATTTTTGTCAAAACATGATTTATTAGTTTGGGTTCACTTCTTGCACAGTTTAATGGTTTTCCATAATATTATGCTTACGAGAATGAAAATTCATATTTTCATTATAAATATAATTTTTTAGTTTTTCATTCAATTATTGCACCTTAGAATGTTTTTTTTCATGAAATTATGCTTATGAAGATACATGAAAAACAATCATGTTAACAATCAAATTTTTTACTAAAAAAGTCACTATTTTGTCAAACTATGCTTTGTCATGTCAATTTGTTTCGTTTTTCATTCACATATTATGTTTCAGTGATTTATTTTTGAAATTATGCTCATGAGGATAAACATTAAAATTTTCATAATAACATTTTTTATGAATAAAGTTATATTTTTTCAATGCTTTGTCATTGTCAGGGATCCACCTGCCACGTCCCCCTCGGTAGCTGTCACGCTGCCCCACTTTGCCGCTCCCAGCATTTCCAGCAATCACAAACTACAAGACGACATCACCTGCTTGTAACAGTGATGCCTTCCTCCCAGATGCACTGAACGACTTGTACACCCGGTTCAAGGTGCAGAACAACATGGTGGCGAGGAAGACCACACCCCTCCTCCCAGTGACCAGGTTCTCTGTCTAACCACAGCTGAAGTGAGGGAAAACTCTATGCAGAGTTAACCCACGGAAGTCTGCTGGACCAGACAACGTTACTGGCAGAGTGTTCAGGGAATGTGCACAACAGCTAGCAGATGTCCCTTACCCACTTAGACAACAAGAACTCTTATGTACTAATGCTGTTCATAGACTTTAGCTCAGCATTTAACACAATCATCCCTCAGCACCTGATTAAGAAGCTGAGCCTACTAAGCTTGAACACCTCCCTCTGTAACTGGATCTTAGACTTCCTGACTGGAGACCTCAGTCAGTCCGGATTGGAAACAGCATCTCCAGCACCACCCCACTGAGCACTGGAGCACCTCAGGGCTGTGTGCTCAGTCCACTGCTGTTAAATCTGCTGACTTATGACTGTGTAGCAATGCACATCAAGTTCGCCGATGACATGACCGTGGTGGGTCTCATCAGCATGAACAATGAGTCGTGAGGAGGTGCAATGGTTAACAGCCTGGTGTGGCGCCAACAACCTGTCTCTGAACATCAACAAAATGAAACAGATGGTTGTTAACTTCAGGAGAGCACAGAGCAACCACTGTCCACTAATCATCGATGGATCCTCTTTGGAGATCTTCAAGAGCACCAAATTCCTTGGTGTTCATTTGGCAGAAAACCTCACCTGGTCACTACACCAGCAACACCAGCTCCATCACCAAGAAAGCCCAGCAGCGACTTTACTTCCTGAGAAGGCTGAGGAAAGCCCATCTCCCTCCCACAGAGGGACCATTGAGAGCATGCTCAAGCCATGTTGAGAGGACACCTTAGATCAAAAGGTGCATCACTGCCTGGTTTGGGAACTTCACCGTTTTGGATTGCAAGACCCTCCAGAGGATAGTGAGGACAGCTAAGATCATCGGAATCTCTTTCCCCTCTATCATGGACATTTACAACACATGCTGCATCCGCAAAGCATCCCACACACCCCAACAGCATCCCACACACCCCTTACACACACTCTTCACCCTCCTGCCATCAGGGAAGCGGTTCCGAAGCATTCGGGCCGTCACATTCAGACTGTGTAACAGTTTCTTCCCTCAAGCCATCAGGCTTCTCAACACAGAACGGAACTGAACTCCACACACACACACACACACACACACACACACACACACACAACTGTGTGATTGATCTATACAAACTGGACTCAAGACACTCGTACTCAGTTTACACATCCATGTCTTCAGTACAACTCTCATTACACCACTTCATTACCATAAACTGTTTACATGCAGTTTTTACACATCTTTTCTGGATTGCTGCTATTGCTCTTTTGCACAACATTTGTTTAAACTTTTTGTAACTGTTCACTTTACGTTTCTTACACACCACAGTGTGCAACATACAACAGGTTTACTGGTGGCGCTATTTTGTGTTTTGTGTATTTGTCTTACACTGTCTTGTGTTGCCTTGCACTGCCCTGTATTGTCTTTCACTGTCTTGTGTTGTCTTTGCACCAGGTTGAACACGATGCACTTTATGTGGCGAGGACACTTACTAGTCCTTAGCCCTGTGTTTTTTGTTTTCTTGGATTGTTGTTTTATGTAGCACCAGGGTTCAGGAGTTTCATTTCACTGTGTAATACGTCAGCTATATATGGTTGAAATGACAAACACTTCTTGACTTGACTTGAACCTCTAATCTGACCCCAATTAAAATAAAATTAAATAGACCTCAACAGCCAATGAAATTGTAGGGTGCCCACCCAATGGCCCAATGACAGAATCCACTGGTGTGGGTAAAGGCATGCTGCATGTTAGTCTTTCTCGCACGGCTGTAAAAGATTACTCAAATGGATTGCACTTTGTTACATGAATCCAATTTTAGCCTCTAATCTGACTCCAATTTATAATAAATATTTAACTTGAATATATCTAATTTTAGCTGATCACCTTATTGGCTGTATTTCTTTTTAATTTTAATAGATTATTATAAAGATGCCGTTGTGGCAGCGGGGGCATGGCCGAGCGCCGGTTTGTGAATGGAGGGCGAGGCCGTGAGCAGGTAGACACAGAAATGCCTTACCTGAAGCGAATAATGTCTAATGAGTGTTCCCTCTCTTTCAGTGATCGGAGGGGGCATTTAAGGAGGAGCACAAGGATGTGTGCCAGAGACATGTGATTGAGGCACTGAGCACCAGAAATAAACATTCAATAAAAGTAACGTGATTGACTTAGACACGGTCCTGTCGTGGTGTTCCTTTCCCTCGAAACCATACGCTCTCCCACAGCCGTCTTTGAATAATCATACATTATGGACCTGGAGTCGCTTAGAGATTTGTGCTTGGCGAATGATACTTGCTCACGGAGGCACATTGGCCAGTCCAAATCTTAGTCAGAGGATATAACGGTAAGCTAATATTCTTTAAGTAGGTGGCTCAATGCTGGCTCATTTATAAAGAATAATTGATTTAGTTACTTGGTCATAACTTGCTAAGTCAGTGATAGCCACTACACATGCACACGGACACAAACTTACCAGTCTGTAAACTTGTATTCTTTAAGTAGGCCGCTCACTGCTTGCTCATGCATAAAGAATCATTTATTTAGCCACTTAGTTATAACTTGCTATGTCAATGATAGTCAGAAATCAGAAGGTCACAGACGTTGTGCTCTATGCTCCATCCGTTCATGAGCCTTCAGTTTGTACTATGCTGGTCATAGATTTGCAGTTACACCAGGCTACATAATCAACCAGATATAAATGATTTCAGGAAATTTCAGCGGTAATCAAGAATTTCGAATTTATTTGCCAGGCAATAATCAATAAACAAATGTCACATCTAAAACAAATAAAAAAAAAAGAAAGTTACACAACATGATCAGCATATAACCAAATAGTTTAACAATGCAGTTTACAAAAGAATTGTTGAAGAGTCACTGTACCTAGAGACACACAGAAACTGTGTGGGAAGTTCTGAGTGTTTGGCCAAATTTCTTTAAATACCAAACCATCATAAACACTCAAAAATTTAAATTGATAAAAGCTTTGCAAACCTAAAAACCAAATGTCACCTAGTGTAAAACCAATACATCATAAGGATCTTCTCAGGGTCAATTTTTATGTCAGTAGGACAGAATTTCCACAAACCTGAGGTCTGTTCTACTGATATGTGACTGAGATCATATTTCCAATCATCCTGATACCTTTCAAATGATACCAAACATGTGGAGGTAAAATGCGTACATTCCAAAAATGTAATTATTAAATTATGCAAGTACAGTAGTTATGAATATGAATGTGAAAATTCATATTTTCTTTTTTGTGTAAGAAGCCATATTTGTGACAAAACATGATTTGTCATGACAAATCTCATCATAAACATGTAAATAAATCGTGTTTAATTGCATGCACATAATTGCACAATTATCATATTTTTTCTGAGAAACGGCATCTTTTTGTTGGAACATCATCTGTATTGTGAAGATTTATGAAGAAAGTCAAATATTTATCAAAATATGAGTTGTCTTATCTCATCATAAATATGTAATTGTATTGTGGTGAAGTGTATGCTGTATGTCAAAATAAGCCTTGGTTTGAAAAATCGCTTTCCTTTCGTCCTGCGAAGCTGATATTTGCAGAATCGCATTTTCATCGCCTAAGAAGCTAATTCTTCATAGCACGTACACGGCTTTGCCAAACATGAGGTGCTGATGCGCTTTAGATAAATAATAACTTTCCACAGTTTTTAACAGTTTTTCATGAAATTATGATTCTTCTTCTTCTTCTTCTTCTTTCGGCTGCTCCCATTAGGGGTTGCCACAGCGGATCATCCGTCTCCATACCTCCCTGTCCTCTACATCTGCCTCTCCCACACCAAACACCTGCATGTCTTCCCTCACCACATCCATGAACCTCCTTCTTGGCCTTCCTCTTTTCCTCCTACCTGGTGGCTCCATCCTCAGCATTCTTCTACCAATATAATTCATGTCCCTCCTCTGCACATGTCCAAACCATCTCAATCTCGCCTCCCTCACCTTGTCACCAAAACATCCTACATGCGCTGTCCCTCTAATAAACTCATTTCTAATCTTATCCATCCTCGTCACTCCCAACGAAAACCTCAACATCTTCAGCTCTGCTACCTCCAGCTCCACCTCCTGTCTTTTACTCAATGCCACTGTCTCTAAACCATACAACATCGCAGGTCTCACCACAGTCCTATAAACCTTCCCTTTCAATTTTGCAGATACCCTACTATCACAAATCACTCCTGTCACTCTTCTCCACCCACTCCACCCTGCCTGCACTCTTTTCTTCACTTCTCTAACACACTCTCCATTACTTTGCACTGTTGACCCCAGGTACCTGAATTCCTCCACCTTCTGAAGCTCTTCTCCCTGCAACCGGACCACTCCACTGCCCTCCCTCTCATTCACACACATGTATTCTGTCTTACTCCTACTGAGATTCATTCCCCTTCTCTCCAGCGCATATCTCCACCTCTCCAGGCTCTTCTCAACCTGCTCTCTACTCTCACAACAAATCACAATATCATCCGCAAACATCATAGTCCAGGGAGACTCCTGTCTGACCTCGTCCGTCAACCTGTCCATCACCACTGCAAACAGGAAAGGGCTCAGGGCCGATCCTTGATGCAGTCCAACCTTCACTCTAAACCAGTCTGTCGTACCTACTGCACACTTCACTGCCGTCACACTGTCCTCATACATGTCCTGCACCACCCTCACATACTTCTCTGACACACCTGACTTCCTCATACAATACCACAACTCCTCTCTTGGCACCCTGTCGTACGCCTTCTCTAAATCCACAAATACACAATGCAATTCCTTCTGTCCTTCTCTATACTTCTCTATCAACATTCTCAAAGCAAATAAGGCATCTGTGGTGCTCTTCCTCGGCATGAAACCATACTGTTGCTCACAGATGGTCACCTCTTCTCTCAGCCTGGCTTCCACTACTCTTTCCCATAACTTCATGGTGTGACTGATCAACTTAATACCCCTGAAGTTACTGCAGGTCTGCACATCTCCTTTATGCTTAAAGATTGGTACCAGCACACTTCTTCTCCATTCCTCAGGCATCTTCTCACCTTCCAAAATCCTGTTAAACAATCTGGTCAAAAACTCCACTGCCATCTCTCCTAAACATCTCCATGCTTCTACCGGTATGTCATCTGGTCCAACCGACTTTCCACTCTTCATCCTCTTAATCGCTGCTCTCACTTCCTCCTTACTAATCCTATCTACATCCTGCTTCACCAACTCCACATCATCCAACCTTCTCTCTCTCTCTGATTTTCCTCATTCATCAGCTGCTCAAAATACTCCCTCCACCTTCTCAACACACTCTCCTCACTAGTCAACACATTTCCCTCTCCATCCTTTACTGCTCTAACTTGCAGTACATCCTTTCCAGCTCGGTCCCTCTGCCTGGCCAATCGGTACAAATCCTTTTCTCCTTCCTTAGTGTCCAACCTCTCATACAGCTCCTCATATGCCTTTTCCTTGGCATTCGCCACCTCCCTCTTAACCTGCTGCCGCATCTCCTTGTACTCCTGCCTACTTTTCTCATCACTCTGTCTATCCCACTTCTGTTTTGCCAACCTCTTTCTCCTTATGCTCTCCTGCACTTCCTCATTCCACCACCACGTCTCCTTGTCTTCCTTTCTATTTCCAGATGTCACACCAAGTACTTTTCTAGCTGCCTCCCTCATCACTCCTGCAGTATTTGCCCAATCATCCAACACCTCCTTAACACCACTGAGCCTCTCTCTGACCTCTTCCCTGAACCTCACACTACACTCTTCCTCCTTCAGTTTCCACCATCTTATTCTTCTTTCAGTCCTCACTCTCCTCCTCTTCTTCTTCGCCTCCAAAACCATCCTACAGACCACCATCCTATGCTGTCTAGCTACACTGTCCCCTGCCAACACCTTACAGTCGCCAATCTCCTTCAGGTTGCATCTCCTGCATAGCACATAGTCCACCTGTGTGCACCTTTCTCCACTCTTATAAGTCACCTTATGATCCTCCTTCTTCTTAAAATAAGTGTTCACCACTGCCATTTCCATCCTTTTAGCAAAATCTACCACCATCTGCCCTTCCACATTCCTCTCCTTAAAACCATACCTACCCATCACCTCCTCGTCACCTCTGTTCCCTTCACCTACATGCCCATTAAAGTCCGCCCCAATCACCAACCGTTCTTTCCTAGGTACACCATCTACCACTTCATCTAATTCACTCCAGAATCTTTCCTTCTCCTCCATCTCACAGCCAACTTGTGGAGCATAGGCACTGATGACATTTATCATCATCCCTTCAACTTCCACCTTCACGATCATCACCCTATCAGAAACTCTCTTCACCTCCACTACACTCTTACTGTACTCTTCCTTCAGAATCACCCCTACACCATTTCTCTTTCCATCCACACCATGATAAAACAGTTTAAATCCACCTCCAATGTTCCTGGCCTTACTCCCTTTCCACTTGGTCTCCTGAACACACAGCATATCTACCTTTCTCCTCTCCATCATATCAGCTACTTCTCTCCCTTTACCCGTCATAGTACCAACATTTAAAGTACCAACCCTAACCTCCACTCTCCTACACTGCTCCTTTCCCTGCCGTCTCTGTAGACGTCTTCCTCCTCTCCTTTTCCTCCTTCGGCCAACAGTAGCCCAATTTCCACCGGTACCCTGTCGGCTAACGATACCTGTGGCGGTCGTTGTTAACCCGGGCCTCGACCGATTCGGTATGAAATTCTCATTTGTGATCCGCATATTTGATTTGGCACATGTTTTACGCTGGATGCCCTTTCTAACGCAACCCTCCCCATTTACCCGGGCTTGGGACCGGCACTAAGAATGCACTGGCTTGTGCCTCCCTAATGGCTGGGTTCATGAAATTATGATTATGAATATGAAAATTCACATTTTCATAATTAATTTAATATTTTTAGGAAGAATTTCATATTTTCATATATTCATGATTTGTTATGTCATATACCATAACTTGTTTATAATCTAACCCTAACACTAAACCCTAACCCTAACTCTGATTTGTCATGCCACCTTTTGCTTTGTTTTGTTTTGAAAAAAAATCTATATTCTCATAATTACTAAAATTATTGTTTATGAAAAAAGTCATTGTTGTCAAAACATGATTTGTTACGTCACCTTTTCGATTTTCTTCACTTTTTGCACCTTTTGAGGGAATTTAATGAAATTATACCTTAGAATATGGTCATATTTTTATAATTTTATGAATATATGACATCATATTTCCTTATAAAAATATATGATATTTCTATATATAATATATAATATGAATCATATAATATACAAATATTTGTTGTCACCTTTGAATTTTTTATTCACTTGAAGCACCTTTTAACAGTTATTCATTTAATTATGCTAATTATTATAAAACTTAATATTTTCATAATGTTTTATAAGATTTATTTTTACAAATTTTGTCATGTCACCTTTTTTTTCTTTTACTAGTTGAACCTTTCAATGGGTATTCATGAAATTATGCTATTTAATAAAAAAATATATATTTTTTAAATTATCATATCAAAAAAAAAGTAATATTTTTTGTGATGTCACATTTGTTTTCCGTTCACTTATTGCCCTTTTTAACGGTTAGTAATGAAACTATGCTAATTCATCTTTTTAAAAATCATCTTTTTATTATAACTACCACATTTTTTATGAAAAGCGTCATCTTTTTGTCAAACCATGTTCGGTCATGTCACTTTTTTGTCTATTGTTAACTTATTGCCCTTTTTAACGGTTATTCAGAAAATTATTATAAAAATCAGATTCTTTTCATGAAAATAGCACATTTAGTCAAAACTAAATTTGTCAAGTCATTATTTATTTTGTCATTCACTAGTTGCATCTTTTAGGGTTTTCAAGAAGTTATGCTTTAGAATAGGAAAATTCATATAATGAAATGTCAGATTTTTAAAACAATTAAAACAATTCGTCATGTCACCTTTTTTTTTTTTTTCGTTCACTAGTTGCACCTTGAAAGAGATTTAATGAAATTATGCTAAGGAATATAAAAACCCAGCCATTATGGATGCACAAGCCAGTGCACTCTTAGTGCCGGTCCCAAGCCCGGGTAAATGGGGAGGGTTGCGTTAGGAAAGGCATCCAGCGTAAAACATGTGCCAAATCAAATATGCGGATCACAAATGAGAATTTCATACCGGATCGGTCGAGGCCCGGGTTAACAACGACCGCCACAGGTATCGTTAGCCGACAGGGTACCGGTGGAAATTGGGCTACTGTTGGCCGAAGGAGGAGAAGGAGAGGAGGAAGACGTCTACAGAGACGGCAGGGAAAGGAGCAGTGTAGGAGAATGGAGGTTCGGGTTGGTACTTTAAATGTTGGTACTATGACGGGTAAAGGGAGAGAAGTAGCTGATATGATGGAGAGGAGAAAAGTAGATATGCTGTGTGTTCAGGAGACCAAGTGGAAAGGGAGAAAGGCCAGAAACATTGGAGGTGGGTTTAAACTGTTTTATCATGGTGTGGATGGAAAGAGAAATGGTGTAGGGGTGATTCTGAAGGAAGAGTACAGTAAGAGTGTAGTGGAGGTGAAGAGAGTTTCTGATAGGGTGATGATCGTGAAGGTGGAAGTTGAAGGGATGATGATGATAAATGTCATCAGTGCCTATGCTCCACAAGTCAGCTGTGAGATGGAGGAGAAGGAAAGATTCTGGAGTGAATTAGATGAAGTGGTGGATGGTGTACCTAGGAAAGAACGATTGGTGATTGGGGCAGACTTTAATTGGCATGTAGGTGAAGGGAACAGAGGTGACGAGGAGGTGATGGGTAGGTATGGTTTTAAGGAGAGGAATGTGGAAGGGCAGATGGTGGTGGATTTTGCTAAAAGGATGGAAATGGCAGTGGTGAACACTTATTTTAAGAAGAAGGAGGATCATAGGGTGACGTATAAGAGTGGAGGAAGGTGCACACAGGTGGACTATGTGCTATGCAGGAGATGCAACCTAAAGGAGATTGGAGACTGTAAGGTGTTGGCAGGGGACAGTGTAGCTAGACAGCATCGGATGGTGGTCTGTAGGATGGTTTTGGAGGCGAAGAAGAAGAGGAGGAGAGTGAGGACTGAAAGAAGAATAAGATGGTGGAAACTGAAGGAGGAAGAGTGTAGTGTGAGGTTCAGGGAAGAGGTTAGACAGAGGCTCAGTGGTGTTAAGGAGGTGTTGGATGATTGGGCAACTACTGCTGGAGTGATGAGGGAGGCAGCTAATAAAGTACTTGGTGTAACATCTGGAAATAGAAAGCAAGACAAGGAGACGTGGTGGTGGAATGAGGAAGTGCAGGAGAGCATAAGGAGGAAGAGGTTGGCAAAACAGAAGTGGGACAGACAGAGTGATGAGGAAAGTAGGCAGGAGTACAAGGAGATGCGGCAGCAGGTTAAGAGGGATGTGGCGAAAGCCAAGGAAAAGGCATATGAGGGGCTGTATGAGAGGTTGGACACTAAGGAGGGAGAAAAGGATTTGTACCGATTGGCCAGGCAGAGGGACCGAGCTGGGAAGGATGTACTGCAAGTTAGAGCAATAAAGGATGGAGAGGGAAATGTGTTGACTAGTGAGGAGAGTGTGTTGAGAAGGTGGAGGGAGTATTTTGAGCAGCTGATGAATGAGGAAAATCAGAGAGAGAGAAGGTTGGATGATGTGGAGTTGGTGAAGCAGGAAGTGGATAGGATTAGTAAGGAGGAAGTGAGAGCAGCGATTAAGAGGATAAAGAGTGGAAAGTCGGTTGGACCAGATGACATACCGGTAGAAGCGTGGAGATGTTTAGGAGAGATTGCAGTGGAGTTTTTGACCAGATTGTTTAACAGGATTTTGGAAGGTGAGAAGATGCCTGAGGAATGGAGAAGAAGTGTGCTGGTACCGATCTTTAAGCATAAAGGAGATGTGCAGTCTTGCAGTAACTACAGGGGAATTAAGTTGATCAGTCACACCATGAAGTTATGGGAAAGAGTAGTGGAAGCCAGGCTGAGAGAAGAGGTGACCATCTGTGAGCAACAGTATGGTTTCATGCCGAGGAAGAGCACCACAGATGCCTTATTTGCTTTAAGAATGTTGATGGAGAAGTATAGAGAAGGACAGAAGGAATTGCATTGTGTATTTGTGGATTTAGAGAAAGCGTATGACAGGGTGCCAAGAGAGGAGTTGTGGTATTGTATGAGGAAGTCTGGTGTGTCAGAGAAGTATGTGAGGGTGGTGCAGGACATGTATGAGGACAGTGTGACGGCAGTGAAGTGTGCAGTAGGAACGACAGACTGGTTCAGGGTGAAGGTTGGACTGCATCAAGGATCGGCCCTGAGCCCCTTCCTGTTTGCAGTGGTGATGGACAGGTTGACGGACGAGGTCAGACAGGAGTCTCCCTGGACTATGATGTTTGTGGATGATATTGTGATTTGTTGTGAGATTAGGGAGCAGGTTGAGAAGAGCCTGGAGAGGTGGAGATATGCGCTGGAAAGAAGGGGTATGAAACTCAGTAGGAGTAAGACAGAGTACATGTGTGTGAATGAGAGGGAGGGCAGTGGAGTGGTGCGGTTGCAGGGAGAAGAGCTGGAGAAGGTGGAGGAATTTAGGTACCTGGGGTCAACAGTGCAAAGTAATCGAGAGTGTGTTAGGGAAGTGAAGAAAAGAGTGCAGGCAGGGTGGAGTGGGTGGAGAAGAGTGACAGGAGTGATTTGTGATAGTAGGGTGTCTGCAAAAATGAAAGGGAAAGTTTATAGGACTGTGGTGAGACCTGCGATGTTGTATGGATTAGAGACAGTGGCATTGAGTAAAAGACAGGAGGCGGAACTGGAGGTAGCAGAGCTGAAGATGTTGAGGTTTTCGTTGGGAGTGACGAGGATGGATAAGATCAGAAATGAGTTTATTAGAGGGACAGCGCATGTAGGATGTTTTGGTGACAAGGTGAGGGAGGCGAGATTGAGATGGTTTGGACATGTGCAGAGGAGGGACATGAATTATATTGGTAGACGAATGCTGAGGATGGAGCCACCAGGTAGGAGGAAAAGAGGAAGGCCAAGGAGGAGGTTTATGGATGTGGTGAGGGAAGACATGCAGGTAGTTGGTGTAAAAGAGGCAGATGTAAAGGACAGGGTGGTATGGAGACAGATGATCCGCTGTGGCGACCCCTAATGGGAGCAGCCGAAAGAAGAAGAAGAAGATGCTAAGGAATATAAAATTTAATTTATACATAACTATTGTCGGAGATCAGAACCCATCTCTGAGCAGACACATCACGGGTGAACTAATATTCTTTAAGTAGGCCGCTCAATGCTTGCTCATGCATAAAGAATAATGTATTTAGCCACTTAGTTATAACTTGCTGTAAGTGATAGAAATCAGAAGGTCCCAGATGTTGTGCTCTATGTGCTCTCAAATAAATGTTAAGAATTTAACATTTATTTGCCAGGCAATAATAAATAAACAAATGTCACATCTAAAACAAATAATAGAAGAAAGTTACATAACATGATCAGCATAAAACCAAATATTTTAGCAGTGCAGTTTACTAAAGAATTGTTAAAGAATCACTATATCTGGCAATAGAGACACACAAAGACTAAGTGCTTCGCCAAATTTTCTTAAATACAGAAACCATCGGAAACACTTGTAAATTCAAAGTGATAAAAGCTTTGCAAACCCTTTCTTGTGACAGGAGGTGTCAGGGATCCCTCTATGTGCTGTCACCTGTCACTCGTTACCATTTCCCTTTATAAATTCCAGTTCCAACTCCACTCGATGTCGGATCTACGTACTCATGCTAGTGATCTCCTGGATTCCAGACTGCCAGCATTCCCCGCTGGTTACTGTTCCACGATTCGATTCTAACCGCCAGCATTCCCCACTGGTTCCTACTCCATGTTCCGATCCTTAGGATTATACTTGCATTATTGATTGTACTCGCTGTATGGATTATTCCTGACTTTAGGGATTCTACCCGCTTTACGGTTACACACTCGTTCTGGACCCTACCCGCTTTACGGATTACACACGTGTTCCGGATCCTATCCGCTTTGCGGATTATACTCGCATTAAGGACAATACCAACCTTACCAGATGACAACGGCAGACCTCCACTTCAGCGCCCACGGTTCTGGGAAGGCCCTGGACCGAATGGCTGATGTAAGGAGGCGAGCATTCCCCACTGGTACCTGTTCTGCGTTCTGATTAGGGACCGCCAGCATTCCCCGCTGGTTCCTACTCCGTGTTCCGATCCTTAGGATTATACTTGTGTAGCATCTGGTGGGTGTCATTTAGATTTCATGTCCAAGGCATTCCTTTTAACCTTTGACATCTACAGCTTAATCAAAAGGTGAGCACCACGGCTTACATTTTTATTGGAGGTTGTGTATTCCACAGTGTTACACCCCCACCCCGGAAGACACAAAGCCCTGACCTCTCCAGCTGATTAGCAGCCTTCAACTGATAACACAAGCCACCTTACACAGTACACACACACACAAACACACACGCGCGCGCACACACACACACACACACACATATATACACCTCTCTGGTTGTCTCTGGTTGAATTCACAGGGACCCTCAAACCATAAAACAATTCATTCTCGGAACTCAGCCCCAGTATGTCTGTTTGTGACACACACACATATACAGACACACACACACCAAAAGGGAGCATTCTTTTATTAATTAAATAATAAATAGAATGTCCCACTTCACACATGACACAAACATACATCTTGTTTGTATCTTCTCCTATAAATAAAGCAAGTGTTTAACTCTACCTCAATAATAGTTACACTCTAAAAGGTTTAGTAATATACCTCTGTTTTAATATTGTCTCTTTTTTTTATTTCAAAGTTGATTTAAAATTATCTTCTCTTTATTCTTTCTTTACTAACAAGGGTACATTGTATACACCAGAATATAATGTTGTATTAACATAAGTTATACCTTAAATACTGGTCCTGGTACTTTGTACATCTGTTTTTGTAGTAAAGGACTCCACTGTCATTAAATACAGGCACAAAGAAATTCTAAGTTGAACAAAGCTGGCACAACCATAGACCTAGTTAAATTGAATTGGCATATGGAAATGTTTGCTAGCTTTACCTTTACTGGTGAGCCAGCTAGCTGTAGCAATTTTTGAGTTGTACATCTAAGTAACATTTATCTTTATCTTTTTATTTTTCATAGCTGAGCCAAATGCTGAGCTCATAAAACTAGGAGTTACTAACCATATAGACTGTATAAGACTGCAGAAAGAACATCACTTATAATCTTATACTCTAGTAATCATGTTAGTTCTCACTCTCCAGTGTTCTGTATTGTTGAAAGATTTATGATCAAACTCTTGATGTCACCCAAATGAGGATGGATTTCCCTTTTGAGTCTGGTTCCTCTCAAGGTTTCTTCCTCATAACATCTAAGGGAGTTTTTCCTTGCCACAGTCGCCACGGCTTGCTCATCAGGGACAAATTCACACCATTCACCTTAACTATTGATTTGTGTAAAGCTGCTTTGAGACAATGTCTGTTGTGAAAAGCGCTATACAAATAAACCTGACTTGACTGTTTTAATGCTGTCTTTTCTTTTAAGGCTTGATGTCAAAGTTGACATAAGATTATCTTCTCTTTATTTTCCTAACAAGGGTGCATCTTATATACCTGAATATAACATTGTATTAACAAAGTTATACCTTAAATACTGGTATGTTAATAGTATGTTAAATGTTAACTGGTATGTAATGTACCTCTGTTCAATGCTGTCCTTGCTTTCCATGTCTAATATCAAAATGATCACCAAAATGATCTGTTCCTTATTTTGCAAACAATAGTGCATTTTATTTGATCATGAAATGTACCATACTGTCTTAATACACTTTGGATAAAACTTTAAGTTCTCCGAAGCAAGTATAACCTAGAAACCATGCCCACAAACGCATGAACAAAGGGAGTTTTTCCCTCCAAAATCTCAGGCCATAGCATTGGCCATTTCCCCAAAGATGGGTGGGGTTCAGGACCTTAAAAACATCTTGAACCCAACTAATCAGACAGTCAGTCAGGTCAAGTCAACTCGCTCGCTCGAGGAAAGGGCCAGAGGGCCCGGGGGCCCAAAGGCCCAGAGGGTCAGACGTTCGGAACAGCTTGGAAACGACTCTCTCTTCCTTTAAGATCTTCCGGCAAGCTTCACTTTTAAGGACAACAACTGCTCTGATCTTCAGGAGAACCTGGAAGAACATCTGACTCCATCCTAACTGACTCTTCAAAGATCTCTTTGTCGCATCCGGACTCTTGTGCAACAAGCCAATGCAAGTAACCGTTTTACCAACCAATTTAGATGCGTATTTAAGTTTGAGCCCCTTAATTTAAGGTGAATTTAAATCCTTGATGAGTCTTGTTTTAGGCTGTACTTTAATTTTTAAGTTTTAGCTTGCTATTCCTTTACTTTCTTTCTCTCCTTTCTTCTTTTCCCCTCTCTTCCTCCTTTTCTTATTTTTAACTTTTTGTTTATTTTTATTTTCAAATTTATTTTCTTTATTTCTTTTTGTTTGTTTGTGTAGTTAGTTCTATGTTGTGTTTGTCTCACTCATTAAACGCCGCATTTTTCATAAGTGATCGTCTCTAAGTGCCGCTCACATTTTAAGGTTCCTGCAACATTCCATCTGAACTACATGCTCTATTAATTGTACGGTATAAAGTAAAGGGGGGTTGCGTCTTTCTCGGCCAGGCAGATACCTCTTTTATAGAATTAATTAAAGATTATACTGTTTATCGCCAGACGAACAGACCAAATAAGTGTAACCGTCAATTCAACTTGATTTAAATATTTAGGAGTAACTATAAACCGTTATAATTACTTGTAAATATTTCCTTTTCTTTGCGAGCTTTGCGACAGAATGGTGGAGAATGCCGGCAAACTGTTATTCAAACTATATACTCATTTTATCTTTGTCAATGGTTTTTCCCTTTTTTCTCCCATTCGCTACACTTGCGTTATGGATTGTACTTGCTGTATGGATTATACCTGCCTTTACAGATTCTACCTGCTTTATGGATTACACAGACGTCCTGGATCCTACCCGCTTTGCGGATTATACTCACATTTAAGACAATAACAACCTTACCGGATGACAACGGCAGCCCCTACTTCAGCGCCCACGGTTCTGGGTACCGCCCAGCTTCCAAGTTCCACTGTGGGCATCACCCAGCTGTCTGTCCTCACTGGGGGTGCCTCTTAGCTCGTGAGTCCCGCTGGGGGTGTGGCTTCTCTTTACTGGGAGCAGCAAGGGCGTCTCTTCCCCGAGCGTGCCGCTCCGCTCCAGTGTTCCTCCAAATGCGCAGCTCTGCTCCAGAGTTCCGCCGAGCGCGCCGCTCCGCTCCAGTGTTCCGCCGAACGCGCCATTCCGCTCCAGTGTTCCACCAAGGACGCTGTTCCGCTCCAGAGTTCTGCCGAGCTAAGTTCTTCTGAGGGTGAGGTCACATTCCAAAACCTCTCCGACCTGGTCCAAATCCTCTCCGAAGGTGACGCCATGCCTCAAAGATCCTCTGAAAGCGCAGTCACTCTTCAAGGTCCTCGGACAGCCACAGAGGGCACCTTCGCACCTCGGACAGCCACAGAGGGTGGCGTCATGCCTCTGACCCCCGCCGAGGGCGTTGCTTGGCCTCTGATCTCCACTGAGAGTGTCGCTCGGCCTCTGATCCCCTCCGAGGGCGTCGCTCCACTCCAGACCTTCGCAGAGTGGGTCGCTCCGCTTCTGATCTATACTGTGGGTGTCGCTCCGCTCCAGACCTCCGCAGTGGGCATCGCTCCGCTTCAGATCTCTCCATGGTTGCGCAATGAGGCGCTTCCGAGCAAAGAATGCAGTAACTTCAGATCCGGTGTTATGCGCTAAAATGCTCCCCTGCCACAAACTGCCCCAACTTATCTCATAATTATGATATACTAAGTCATAATTATGAGATAATACATCTTAATTATGAAATACTAAGTCATAGTTATGAGATACTAAGTCATAATTATGAGATCCTTTCTGTGATTTTTTTTCTTTTCTTTGTGAATGCCTTGCGCTTCCATAATAAATGAATATGCTAGATGTTATGAAAATATTAATTTTAACTTAGCAGATTTTCATAAAAATAAACGTTACAAGGTGCAATAAGTGAACAAAAAACGAAAAATTAAGAATATATTTTAACAAAAATGAAATTTTTTCATAATAAAATTTGCTAATGAAAATATAAATTTTTCATGTTAAGCATAAATTCATGAAAATCTGTTTAAAAAAAATTAAAAACGAAAAAGTGTCATTACAAAGCACTTTCACAGAAATATATTTTTTTGTCATAAACAATATGATAGTAATTATAAAACAATGAATTTCCATATTCTAAAGCATAATTTCATGACGAACTGTTAAAAAGTGCAATAACTGAACGATAAACGAAAAGGTAACATGAACAAAAATCATGTCTTGTCTAAAATATTACTTTTTTCATATAAACATAATTATTAAAATATGAATTCAATTTTATAATAAAAAGTTAATAAAATAAGTTACTTTTTTGTCAAAACATGATTTGTATGGTCATTTTTTGGTTTTTGATTCACTTATGGCACTTTTTTAAAGGTTTTACATGAACATATGATTTATATTTTCACAATTACTCATATTATTATGGTAAAGGTTAATGTATTTTTTTATTTTGATTATAAATAGGAAATTTTATATTTTCATAAAAAAAATACGAATTTAAAAAAATAAAAATTTTCCAACCATTGTTTGTCATATCACGTTTTGCGTAGCTTTTTTGCACTTTTAACGGTTCGTAGTTAAATGATGCTTATGAATATGAAGTCATATTTTTCACAATAAATTTGTCATATCATTTCATGTAAGTTTTTCATATTTCAAGTCGCATACAAATTGCACTTTTTAACTTTTTATTAAATCATGCTTATAAATATGAAAATGTATATTTTCACACTAACCATTACGTATTCAATGAAAAAGCCATATTGTTGTCAAAACATGATTTGTTTTGACAAAAATATTTTAATTTTTTCTGATTAATGTGTAATCAGAAAAATTTATTTGCTAATGAATACAAAATTATTTTTTTTATTCAAAACATAATTTTGTCTAAGCATAATGTCATATCTGTTTATATTTAGTAAATATAAACTCTTGGTATATATAAACTAAATGCTCTTTTTGCAATATCTAATGCACAAACTATTTATTGCAATAACTAAAATATTTATGTAAACAATGTTATATTTTAGTCAGAAAATTATGGTCAAGTTCATGTTATAAGTGCAAATTTGCTTGGTTCGAAAAACCGCTTTCTCTTCGTCCTAGAAGCCTGAGACTTGCGGAATGGCATTTTTAGCGGCTAAGAAACTCAATCTTGAGCGCACCGAGAAGACTTTGCCAAATATGTGCTGTTGTTTCGTGTTTGATGAATTATGTATTTCTAACCCATTTACATTTACTTTTTGCAGTTTTTATGAAATTGTGATTTTCAATATGAAAATTCATATTTTTGAAATAACTAATATTTATGTAAAAATGATCATTTAGTCAGAAAATGTTTTGTTATATCATATCTCATCATAAACACAGCAAATGTTCTTCATCGGTTTATTGCAGGCAGCAGACACGTATATATACACACATTGGAGAGAAAGCTGACCTAAAGTTGTTTTCTGTTTAGATAAGAGGATATACTAGCCAGAGATGTGTAAGACCAGATAAAGACTCCCTGTTTACATACTAACATCGTAAACACTGCAAAGCAGTGTGGAACAGTCTTAACACTAACAATGATCATTATTATATAAATTTTATGACAAACAGTTAAAAGGGAAAAATGAAAAATTGCTAAAAGGTGCAATAAATGAACAAAAAAGTAAAGGTGAGATGATTTTCATATTGTTAAACAAATATGTATTATAAATATGTAATTATAAAATGTATTATAAATATGTAAATTGTAAATTTTTGTTATTTATAAAAAATATATAAATATGTATTGTTGAACAAATATGTCCTGTTTTGACAAAAATATGACTTTTCATGAAACATTGCTAAAAGGTACAATAAGTGACCGAAAAACTAAAAGGTGAAATGACAAATCATGTTTTGAAAAAATTTGACTTTTCATGAATAAATATGACTGTGATTAAGACAATTTGAATTTTCATGAACAAATATGACATTATAAAAATATGAATATTCTTATTGTTAAACAAAATTTTAAGAAACATTGCTAAAAGGTGCAATAAGTGACCGAAGAAAAAAAAGGTGTCGACAAATCCTGTTTTGACAAAAATATGACTGTTTTTCATATCATTATAAAAATTTGAATATTTCATATTCTTAAGTATATGAATAAATATATTTTTATGAGAATAATTTCATGACAAACTGTTAAAATGTACAAATAACAATGAAAAATAAGTGATTGACAGAACTGTTTTGACAAAAATATGACTTTTCATGAATAAATATGACTTATGAAATCAAGTTGACAAAAATATGATAGTTTGATAGTTATTAGAAAAAAATAAATGTTCATATTTATAAACATTTTTATGAAAAACTAAAACGTAAATTAAAACTATTTAAAAAGTTACAATTCACCCATAAACTTCCAACAGCTCGTGATTGGCAACGCCGTGTATCAGAGAGATAGAAGATGTAATCAGAGAGAGAGAAGGTTGGATGATGTGGAGTCGGTAAAGCAGGAAGTGGATAGGATTAGTGAGGAGAAAATGAGAGCAGCAATTAAGAGGATGAAGAGTGGAAAGTCGGTTGGACCAGATCACATACTGGTAGAAGCATGGAGATGTTTAGGAGAGATGGCAGTGGAGTTTTTAACCAGATTGTTTAACAAGATTCTGGAAGGTGAGAGGATGCCTGAGGAATGGAGAATGAGTGTGCTGGTACCGATCTTCAAGAATAAGGGAGATGTGCAGACCTGCAGTAAGTTATGGGAAAGAGTAGTGGAAGCCAGGCTGAGAGAAGAGGTGACCATCTGTGAGCAACAGTATGGGTTCATGCCAAGGAAGAGCACCACAGATGCCTTATTTGCTTTGAGAATGTTGATGGAGAAGTATAGAGAAGGATTTAGAGAAAGCGTACGACAGAGTGCGAAGAGAGGAGTTGTGGTATTGTATGAGGAAGTCTGGTGTGTCAGAGAAGTATGTGAGGGTGGTGCAGGACATGTATGAGGACAGTGTGACAGCAGTGAAGTGTGCAGTAGGTACGACAGACTGGTTTAAGGTAAAGGTTGGACTGCATCAAGGATAGGCCCTGAGCCCTTTTCTGTTTGCAGTGGTGATGGACAGGTTGACGGATAAGGTCAGACAGGAGTCTCCCCGGACTATGATGTTTGTGGATGATATTGTGATTTGTGGTGAGAGTAGTGAGCAGGTTGAGAAGTGCCTGAAGAGGTGGAGGTATGCGCTGGAGAGAAGGGGAATGAACGTCAGCAGGAGTAAGACATTGTCTGTATTGTCTGTATTGTCTTGTATAGTCTGTTTTTGTCTTGTGTCTGTTTTGTCATGTATAGGTTTTTATTTATGTCTGTACTTTTGAGAGTAACAAACAGCTGGAACCAAATTCCTTGTGTGTGTCAACACACTTGGCCAATAAACCTGATTCTGATTCTGAGTACATGTGCGTAAATGAGAGGGAGGGCAGTGGAGTGGTGCGGTTGCAGGGAGAAGAAGTGGAGAAGGTCGAGGAGTTCAGGTACCTGGGGTCAACAGTGCAAAGTAATGGAGAGTGTGTTAGGGAAGTGAAGAAAAGAGTGCAGACAGGGTGGAGTGGGTAGAGAAAAGTAACAGGAGTGATTTGTGATAGTAGGGTATCTGCAAGAATGAAAGGGAAAGTTTATAGGAGTGTGGTGAGACCTGCGATGTTGTATGGTTTAGAGACAGTGGCATTGAGTAAAAGACAGGAGGAAGAGCTGGAGGTAGCAGAGCTGAAGTTGTTAAGGTTTTCTTTGGGAGTGATGAGGATGGACAACATTAGAATTTAGTTTATTAGAGGGACAGCCCGTTTTGGTAACAAGGTGAGGGAGGCGAGATTGAGATGGTTTGGACATGTGCAGAGGAGGGACATGAGTTATATTGGTAGGAGAATGCTGAGGATGGAGCCACAAGGAAGGAGGAAAAGAGGAAGGCCAAGGAGGAGGTTCATGGATGTGGTAAGGGAAGACATGCAGGTAGTTGGTGTGAAAGAGGCAGATGTAGAGGACAGAGTGGTATGGAGATGGATGATCCCCTGTGGCGACCCCTAATGGGAGCAGCCGAAAGAAAAAGAAGAACAAGAAAGCATACTTTCATGACAAACCAATAAAAGGTGCAAATAACTGAATAAAAAATAAGTGACATGACAGATCCTGTTTTGACAAAAATATGACTTTTCATGAATAAATGACATTGTGAAAATATAAATTTTTATATTGTTAAACAAAATGTTATGGAACAGTGCTAAAAGGTGCAATAGTTGAGCAAAAAACAAAAAAGCGACGACAAATCCTGTTTTGACAAAAATATGACTTTTTTCAATATGACTATAAAAATTGGAATTTTCATATTTTCAAGCATAATTTCATAATAGTAAAAGGTAAAAATGAAAAATTGTAAAAAGGTGCAATAAGTGAACGGAAAAAGAAAAGGTGATATGACAAATCCTGTTTTGACAAAAATATGACTTTTTTCAAAATATGATAATTATAAAAATTTAAATTTTCATATTCTTGAGCATATTTTCCTGAAAAAACGTTAGAAGGTGCAACTAACTGAATGAAAACGAAGTGACATGACAGATCCTGTTTTGAAAAAAATTATAACTCTTCATGAATAAATATGACTTATTATGAAAATATAAATTTTCATATTTTTATATAAAATTTTATGAAACATTGCCAAAAGGTGCAATAAGTGACCGAAAAACAAAAAGGTGACGACAAATCCTGTTTTGACAAAAATATGACTTTTTTTTAATAATATGATTATAAAAATTTGAATTTTTATATTCTTAAGCATAATTTCATAACAGTTAAAAGGTAAAAATGAAAGATTGCTAAAAAGGTGCAATAAATGAACAAAAAAAGGGTGACAATTTTCATATTGTTAAACAAATATGATATGTATTATATGTAAATTGTTTTTTACATTATTATATTATATTTTTGTTATTTATAAAAAAATCTAAATATGTATTGTTAAACAAATATGTCGTTTTAACAAAAATATGACTTTTCATGAATACAAATTTATTTATGACAATATAAATTTTCATATTGTTAAACAAAATTTAATGACAACCCATTTAAAGTTGCAATAAGTGACCAAAAAACAAAAGAGTGACATGACATCCTGTTTTGACAAAAATATGACTTTTTTTCATAATAGGATAATTATAAAAATTTTGATTTTTCATATTCTTTAGCATAATTTCATGACAAAAATTAAAGGTGCAAATAACTGAACAAAAAATAAGTGACATGGCAGATCCTGTTTTGAAAAAAAAAAAAGACTTTAAATGAACAAATATGACGAGTATTATTTTTCTTATTGTTAAACAACATTTTATGAAACATTGCTAAAAGGTGCAATAAGTGACCGAAGAACAAAAAGGTGATGACAAATCCTGTTTTGACAAAAATATTACTCTTTTTCCTATCATTATAAAAATTTGAATATTTCATTTTCATATTCTTAGGCATATGAATAAATATATTTTCATGAGCATAATTTCATGACAAACTGTTAAAATGAACAAATAACAATGAAAAATAAGTGATTGACAGTTCCTGTTTTGACAAAAAAATTACTTTTCATCAATAAATATGACTTACCAAATCAAGTTTGACAAAGAAGTATAGAGAAGGACAGAAGTAATTGCATTGTGTATTTATGGATTTAGAGAAAGCATGCGACAGAGTGCCAAGAGAGGAGTTGTGGTATTATATGAGGAAGTCTGGTGTGTCAGAGAAGTATGTGAGGGTGGTGCAGGACATGTCTGAGGACAGTGTAACAGCAGTGAAGTGTGCAGTAGGTACGACAGACTGGTTCAAGGTGAAGGTTGGACTGCATCAAGGATAGGCCCTGAGCCCTTTTCTGTTTGCAGTGGTGATGGACAGGTTGACGGATAAGGTCAGACAGGAGTCTCCCCGGACTATGTTGTTTGTGGATGATATTGTGATTTGCAGTGAGAGTAGTGAGCAGGTTGAGAAGTGCCTGAAGAGGTGGAGGTATGCGCTGGAGAGAAGGGGAATGAAAGTCAGTAGGAGTAAGACAGAGTACATGTTCGTAAATGAGAGTTAGGGTAGTGGAGTGGTGCGGTTGCAGGGAGAAGAGGTGGAGAAGGTCGATAGGAGAAAGTCATATTTCTCAAAGCAAATAAAGCATCTGTGGTGCTCTTCCTCGGCATGAACCCATACTGTTGCTCACAGATGGTCACCTCTTTTCTCAGCCTGGCTTCCACTACTCTTTCCCATAACTTCATGGTGTGACTGATCAACTTAATTCCCCTGTAGTTACTGCAGGTCTGCACATCTCCCTTATTTTTAAAGATTGGTACCAGCACACTCATTCTCCATTCCTCAGGCATCCTCTCACCTTCCAGAATCTTGTTAAACAATCTGGTTAAAAACTCCACTGCCATCTCTCCTAAACATCTCCATGCTTCTACCGGTATGTCATCTGGTCCAACCGACTTTCCACTCTTTATCCTCTTAATCGCTGCTCTCACTTCCTCCTTACTAATCCTATCCACTTCCTGCTTTACCGACTCCACATCATCCAACCTTCTCTCTCTCTGATTTTCCTCATTCATCAGCTGCTCAAAATACTCCCTCCATCTTCTCAACACACTGTCCTCACTAGTCAACACATTTCAATCCCCATCCTTTATTGCTCTAACTTGCAGCACATCCTTCCCAGCTCGGTCCCTCTGCCTGGCCAATCAGTACAAATCCTTTACTCTTTCCTTAGTGTCCAAACTCTCATACAGCTCCTTATGACTTTTCCTTGGCTTTCGCCACCTCCCTCTTTACCTGCTGCCGCATCTCCTTGTACTCCTGCCTACTTTTCTCATCACTCTGTCGATCCCACCTCTGTTTTGCCAACCTCTTTCCCCTTAGGCTATTCCTGCACTTCCTCATTCAACCACCACATCTCTTTTCTTCCTTTCTATTTCCAGATGTCACACCAAGTACTTTTCTAGCTGCCTCCCAAATCACTCCTGCAGTAGTTACCCAGTCATCCAGCACCTCTTCACCACCACCAAGCCCCTGTCTGACCTCTTCCCTGAACTTCACACTACAGTCTTCCTCCAACAGTTTCCACCATCTTATTCTTCTTTCAGTCCTCATTCTCCTCCTCTTCTTCTTTGCCTCCAAAACCATCCTACAGACCACCATCCGATGCTGTCTAGCTACACTGTCCCCCGCCAATACCTTACAGTCTCCAATCTCTTTCAGGTTGCATCTCCTACATAGAACATAGTCCACCTGTGTGCACCTTCCCCCACTCTTATAGGTCACCCTATGATCATCAGTCTTGTTAAAATACGTATTCACCACTGCCATTTCCATCCTTTTTGCAAAATCTACCACCATATGCCCTTCTACATTCCCCTCCTTAAAACCATACCTACCCATCCCCTCCTCATCACCTCTGTTACCTTCACCTACATACCCATTAAAGTCTGCCCCAATCACCAATCGTTCATTCCTAGGTACACCATTAACCACTTCATCTAATTCACTCCAGAACTCTTCTCCATCTCACAGCCGACTTGTGGAGCATAGGCACTGATTATATTTATCATCATCCCTTTAACTACCAGCTTCACGTTCATCACCCTATTAGAAACTCTCTTCACCTCCACTACACTCTTACTGTATTCTACCTTCAGAATCACCCCTACACCATTTCTTGTTCCATCCACACCATGATAGAACAGTTTAAACCCACCTCCAATGTTCCTGGTCTTACTCCCTTTCCACTTAGTCTGCTGAACACACAACATATCTACCTTTCTCCTCTCCATCAGATCAGCTACCTCTCTCCCTTTACCAGTCACCAGAGGTGGGAGACTTGAGTTATATGACTTGACTCGAGTCAGACTCGAGTCACAATTTTCTGGACTTGAGACTTACTTGATTAGATCTCTGAAAAGACTCGACTTGACTTTAGACTTGCTCCTTGTGACTTTAGACTTGACTCGGACTTGTGCCTATTTAATTGAAATGACTTGTGGAAAATATTTTTTTTCAATTATTGTGATTTTTTTATATATTTAAGAATAAACTATATATTTTCCAATAAGTCGGCAAACCCAAGCTACTCTTCCGCATGCGTAAACCGCTAGACGCTATCCGGAAGCCGCTTGCCGCCTGCCAAACCAGCAGATCCCTCCGCGGACAAGACAACATGGACACCGCAACAACACCAGCCCCAGCTCCAAAGATAATAAAGTTTGGGTTTAGAGATTACGCGTACACAGCCAAGAAAAGAACAGCTGTGTGTAATATCTGCAGTGCCAAGATAAGTGATTCATCAGCCACAACTTCAAATTTCATTCGTCACTTCAAGTTGCACAGCGAGAAGTAAGTAGTGGTTGGTCACTGGGGCAACGCAATTGTTTTGCTAGTTTTCAAGCACAAGCTTTTTTTGTGGTATCTATCTACAGTGGAACCCGGTTATCTGGCCCTCGGTTATCTCGACAACCCTATTAAGTCGACGTTTTTGAAGTGGAACCGCCAAATTCTCGCTTTGTCTAAGCATTTTTTATCGGTTATGTCGACTTTTTTAATGTCGCCGAACCCTAATATCTCGAGCACAAGGGGGCAAAATTTGTCATTTAACGTCGGTTATCTCGGTGCAGCCGCAGAAGAACTCGTGGAAGTCGCAGAAAAATCAAGGCTTACAGCTGCTACAGGTGTTGTATTGTATACTGGTGAATCTCTGCTGTTAGTTAGTGCACATATGCCTTTTGTTGTTAAATGTTATGCGATGAACGGGAGGCAAAAGCCGCGCTTGGCGGCGCGGAACGTGTGATGACCATCCAAAAGCATAGAATGAACACCGGCAGGATCTGGGGGGGCGGGGGTCCGCGATGCGCTTTGAGAAGAAAAGTGCAGCCGTTCAGAGAGTGCCGGTGGGGAGACACGTACCGGGATACACATGAGCGATAACAACGACCGCCGTGAACCAACATATACCAACAATAACGGACGGTGAGAGTGTGGAAGTTTAAATAGGAGCTGGTGATGATGATAAACGAGCACCATATGTGCGCGATTGAAGCGAAGCTTCAGAGAAAGTGGCCGAGAAAGCACCTGACACGGTGAAGGGGGCCGAAGGGGGCGTGGCAGGTGGATTCCTGACAGATAAACATGTACTGTATGTATTTTTATAGCATGCCTTCATCAAACAAATAGCGGCAACGCTGTTGTGTAAAAAAACCCTTCAAAAACACGTGCATGCACATTCTCATTTATTAACGCACATCATGTACATAAAGAAAATTCAAGCACGTTAATACATTGCCGCCATTTTGATTTTCGTTTATCTCGATCATCGGTTACCTCGATGCTTTTTTTTTTTTATTTTTCAAAAACATCAACATAACCAACATAACCAGGTTCCACTGTACTTCCAACTTAAATCAAACAGTTAGTGATATAATAATGTAAACTTGAGGTCCACATTCATCAGAATCAGAGTTGAAACGAAAAATTGCATTACACAAGTTATTTGACAGTAACGTTCACCCTGCCGAAATAGTGGTCAAGAACATATGTCTATTACATAAAGTAATAGGTGCTTTTCTTTTCTTTTAGATATGAAGAGTACCTTAAGGCCAAATATGAGAGACTCAACGCAGCCTCTCTTCTTGCAGTTCTTTGACCAGCGCACTGTTCCACTCTACAGCAGTAGTCATCCTCAGCAAAAAGCAATAACGCACCTAATACTATCAGACCTGATCATAAACTGCAATCTTCCATTGTCAATAATTGACAAAAACTTATCACTTTTTGTCGAATGTGGACAGTAAATACACTCCTGTTTGTAGACGCACAATACGCTTCAAAACTTGAAGATCAGGTGAGCCAAAGGAAGCTTAAATTAAAAGCGGAACTTGCCAGAATAGACAATGTGTCAGTGACCGTTGACATTTAGTATGACCGTAAAATGAGGGGCTTTTTAGGGGTCACAGCACACTGGCTCGACATTGAAAATGACAATCTGAAGCTACAGTCAAACTTGTTAGCATGTGACCGGTTCAAAGGATCACACACTGGTGAAAATATATGTGAAAACTTTCAACAAATATTCACCTCAAGAAGAAGATTTCACATGTGATATGCGATAATGCGGCCAATATGAAGAAAGCCTTCACTGTCTGCTTTCCAGGACCAGAGGAGGAGGTGGAGGATAGTCTTGATGACGCAGAGATGTGGAATGATGTGTCTGTAGAGGAGCAAGAGATGATGGATAGAACTTTGAAATCACAAACTAGACTCCAGTGTTTTGCTCATACCTTGCAGTTGGTCATAGAGGATGGCCTTAAAGACACAAAAGTCGCAAGTGCCAGTTTGTCAAAGTCCTCAAAATTGAGCTCATTGCTCCACACCAGTTCTTCTTTCAAAGAGAACTTTGAGTCAGAGTTCGGTCAACATGGAATCCCAGCTTCAGTAACTACTCGCTGGAATTCCACCCTGAGACAGTTAAAAGCAATCCTTGCATGTGAAATCCAAAGACTGGGTGTAGTACTTTCAAATGTTGGCCATAAAGAACTGATCTTCACATCACGAGAGTGGAGCCAGTTACAAGAACTTGTCCGCATCTTACACCCCTTTGCAGAGGCCACCGATCTTACCCAGGGAGAAAAAGTAGTGACAATCAGTGCAGTGGCTCCATGTGTTCTCTCATTAAATCTCTATTTAGAGAATGAAAAAGACAATGTGTGCTACTTGGGTGGCTTTATTCATAGCCTACAGGCCTCCCTTTAAAGAAGATTCAAGGGGATCTTTGTCAATGTAAGGATGGAAGATGGTGAGCATGATGCGGCAACCCTTCCCTTCTCAGACCCTCTCTACCTGAAAGCTGCATTACTTGACCCATTCTTTGGCACCATGTGGTTAATGCATGATGTCTTGGCTCCTGATCAGACCAAGGAGGTAGTGTCTACAATGATTAAAGGTAGGTTTGTAATTAAATAATATTGTTTAATTTGAAATATAACACGAATTGGTCTATAAATTATTTTAGTGTAGAGGTCATGTCTGTAACTCAGTAACTAACTATAATTTATAATCCATACATATCTTCAACATTTTGCAATGAATGTTCTGTGTTTTTCAGACCTGATTATCGAAGAGGCACACAAGACCACGCCATCTCCAGCTTCCACCAGTAACCCTGAAGTCCAAGTTGTAGAGCCAGAGGCAGGGCATCAAATTGGACTTTTCACAGGTTACCGCAAAAATCAGAAAACCAATTCGTGCTCTAGTCCGCTTATCCAGCTTAACCACTACCTTGACATTTGTGATGGACAGAATGCTCTTCAGTTTTGGTCTATAAATAGGAATGCATTGCCCTCTTTATTTAAGGTGACTAACACGCTTATGGCAATTCCAGCATCTAGTGCACCATTTGAATGTGTATTCAGCCATGGGGGAGTGATAATGCAACCCCATCGCTCACAAATGGCCAATAAAGTTTTGTCCAGTTTGATATTTTGCAAATGCAATTCACTGTAATTTGCCTTCACATTTAAACTGTCCAAACATCACAGTTTAACACTGAAGTGGTCAAGGGTTAAAGTTGTTATGGCCAAATACATAAATATGGTCTGATGTACGGTAAATATCTCCATAAATACTGGGGCATGACCTGATAGTTTTATTTTTTTACATTATTAAAGATATTAGAAAATTAATGAAAAGCCCTAGAGTAACATGATCATAATAGTTTGTGGATAACTCTTAACAGAACAAACAATGTTGGGTTCATCACCTTTTAAAAAACACTGCCTCACTTGTACAGTATTGACTGATCCGGCATGAATTTTTTGTTTGTGATCCGCATAATTGATTTGGCACATGCCCTTCCTAACACAACCATCCCATTTATCCGGGTTTGGGACCGGCACTAAGAGTGCACTGGCTTGTGCCTCCCTAATGGCTGGGTTCATGAAATTATGCTCAAGAATATGAAAATTCAAATTGTCAAAATTGTAAAACTGTTTCCTTTTATCCTAGGAGGCTGAGACTTGGAGATTTTACGGCGTTGCCAAACATGATCAGTTGTTACTTTTTGGATGATTTGTAACTTTCTAAATAGTTTTCATTTATATTTTACAAATTAAAAAAGTTTTTCATTAAACTTTGATTAAAAATAAGAAAATTCACTACATTTATTTACTACAAAATTAATATTTAAACTGTCATATGTTTGTACAACCTTGATTTGGAATGTCATATCTCATTATAATCATGCAAGAAAATTCTGGTCAAGTGCATGCGTTATTTTTAAATTTGTGTTGGCTCGTTTAACCTGTTTGCTTCCTTCCTAGAAGGCTGAGAATTGTGGAATCGCATTTTCAGGCCCTGAGAAGCTTAATTTTTTACAAGACATTGACGGCGTTGCCAAACATGAGCAGTTTAAAGTTTTTGGATGAATTGTGGCATTCGAAATAGTTTTCGTTCACCTTTTAAAGTTTCTAACAGTTTTTCATGAAAATATGATTACAAATATGAAAATTAATATTTTTAAAATAAATATCAAACTTTTATTTAAACTGTCATATTTTGGTCAAAACATGATTTAGTATGTCTTGTCTCATCATAATCATGCAAAATTATCGTGATTAAGTGCATGCTTTATGGTAAATATTCCTTGGTTCGTGTAACCTGTTTCCTTTCGTCCTAGGAGGCTGAGATTTGCGGAATCGCATTTTCAGGCCCTGAGAAGCTTTTTTTTTTTTTTTTTTTTTTTTATACAAGCAGTCATATTTGTTCATGAAAAGTCATATTTTTGTCAAAACAGAATTTGTCATGTCACCTTTTCTTTTTTCGTTCACTTATTGCAACTTTTACCTTTCAACTGTTTGTCATGAAAATTTGCTTAAGAATATGAAAATTCTATTTTTTATAATGATCATATTATGAAAAAAATATTTTTTTTCGTTCACTTATTGCACCTTTTAGCAATGTTTCATAAAATTGTTTAACAATATAAAAATTAATATTTCACTTATTGCACCTTTTAACAGGCTGTCATTAAATTTTGTTTAACAATATGAAAATTTATATTGTTATAAACACATTTTTATTCATTTTTATTTAAGCCATTTTTGTCAAAACAGAATTTGTCATGTCACCTTTTAATTTTTCATTCACTTATTGCACCTATTAACCAATTTTTCTATATTTCCCCTTTAACTGTTTGTTATGAAATTATGCTTAAGAATATGAAAATTCAAATTTTTATAATGATCATATTGTAACGCGGTCCTACTAGTGTGTAGCACTCTTCTAACCAACTCTAGGTCACTTGTGGAACTACGCCACCACTGGGGATTCTTGTAGACCAGAATCAGAAGATAAGGGTCGTCTCACAGGAGCAAATGTAAGTAATAAGTATAATAGTGTAATCTAGTAATAGTCTCTAATCAATTAATCACACAGAATAAAGTAGAATAAAGAACAGAGTCATTCAATAAGGCAAAGACTGTAGTATATTGTTTTGATTGATTATTTTTAGTCCTCAATCTACCTTAAATTGGTAATGAAATAACAAGTGAATTGAATAATAAAACCCAAAATAACAAAAGGGTATAAAAAATTCAAAAACCCAATTCAAGGTTCAGAATCAGAATAAAAATAAACAAAACAGTAAAATAATAATAAATCTCACAAACTGAATTTTATTTTCAGTTTTGAAGTCAGTTCCTCAAAGACATTCAGATTTTAAATTCGTTTAAAATCAGTTTCACAATAATGAGCTTCAGTTTTTGCGTTAAACTCAGTCTTAATGTCCTGTTGAGTTTAAGTTCGATGTCTCAATCTCAAGTTCAAAAAGATAAAGCAATGTTCATCAAAAAGTGGAAGAAAAAATTAAATCCAGGAGAGAGGAAAAAAATAAACAAATGTTTGATCCACTCAAGGTCCCAGTAAAAAAAAAATGTGGAAAAAAAATAGTTTGATCCTACCAGTTCGGCAGACTTCACGCTCTTTTCTCTGTTTCCAGGTACGAAATGATGGAATGGCTCGCCAGTCCACTGCGGTTAAGCCAGCCGCGTCTTGAAAATACACGGTTAAGCCAGCCGCACTTTGTTTAGTGTTGCGCGTCTACTCGTGCACTTACGGTACGGGTGGTGGGAGCGGTCAAAATACATGTGAAGACGCTTCAGTTATAAAAAAAAGACCGTGCATTTGTCATGTTCCACATTCAAACACTCATAAAACATTTTTCTTTATAGGTTTGCTCAATCTTTCAAATAAATCTAATTTAGAGTGTCCCTGTCTATTACTCTGTTAATTTTTAACCCATTTTACTGTGGAGTTTTTAAGAAAAGTAAAGGCAAAATCACTCCAAGCATCACTGCATTTTCAATTACGTTCCATATTCAAACACACATAAAAAAACTTTCTATATAGGTTTGCTCAATCTTTCAAATTATTCTTATTTACAGTGTCCCTGTCTATTACTCTGTTAATTTTCAAATCATTTTACTGTGGAGTTTTGGAGAAAACTAAAGGCAAAATCACTCTAAACCTCAGGTGCATTTTCAATCATGTTTCATATTCAAACACTCATAAAACATTTTTGTTTATAGGTTTGCTCAATCTTATAAATAATTCTTATTTACAGTGTCCCTGTAAATAACTGTGTTAAATTTCAACTCATTTTACAGTGGAGTTTTGGAGAAAACTAAAGGCAAAATCACTCCAAGCATTACTGCATTATCAATCATGTTTCATATTCAAACACTCATAAAAAATTGTTATTTATAGGTTTGTTCAATCTTTCAAATTATTCTTATTTACAGTGTCCCTGTCTATTACTCTTTTAATTTTCAACTCATTTTACTGTGGAGTTTTGGAGAAAACTGAAAGCAAATTCACTCTAAACCTCAGGTGCATTTTCAATCATGTTCCACATTCAAACACTTATAAAAAAACCTTTCTATATACGTTTGCTCAATCTTTCAAATTATTCTTATTTACAGTGTCCCTGTCTATTACTCTGTTAATTTTCAAATCATTTTACTGTGGAGTCTTGGAGAAAACTAAAGGCAAAATCACTCCAAGCATCACTGCATTATCAATCATGTTTCATATTCAAACACTCATAAAACATTTTTCTTTATAGGTTTGCTCAATCTTACAAATTATTCTTATTTACAGTGTACCTGTCTGTTACTCTTTTAAATTTAGACTCATTTTACTGTGGAGTTTTTGAGAAAACCAAAGGCAAAATCACTCCAAACCTCAGGTGCATTTTCAATCATGTTCCATATTCAAACACTCATGAAACATTTTTCTTTATAGGTTTGCTCAATCTTACAAAATATTCTTATTTACAGTGTCCCTGTCTATTACTCTGTCAATTTTCAAATCATTTTACTGTGGAGTTTTGGAGAAAACTAATGGCAAAATCACTCCAAGCATCACTGAATTATCAATCATGTTTCACATTCAAACACTCATAAAACATAATTCTTTATATGTTTGCTCAATCTTATCAATAATTCTTATTAACAGTGTCCCTGTCTATTACTTCTTTGAGTTTCAAATGATTTTACTGTGGAGTTTTTGAGAAAAGTTAAGGCAAAATCACTCAAAAACCTCAGGTGCATTATCAATCATGTTCCATGTTTAAACACTCATAAAATAGTTTTCTTTATAGGTTTGCTCAATCTTTCATATTATTCTTATTTACAGTGTCCCTCTCTATTTTTCCTTTAAATTTCAACTCATTTTACTGTGGAGTTTTTAAGAAAAGTAAAGGCAAAATCACTCCAAGCATCACTGCATTTTCAATCATATTCCATATTCAAACACTCATAATACATTATTCTTTATAGGTTTATTCAATCTTTTAAATCATTTTTATTAAGGGTGTCCCTGTCTAATATTCCTTCAGATTTCAACTCATTTTACTGTGGAGCTTTGGAGAAAAGTTAAGGCAAAATCACTCCAAGCATCACTGCATTTTCAATCATGTTCCATATCAAACACTCATAAAAGAAAATTTTTTATAGGTTTGCTCAATCTTATAAATTATTCTTATTTACAGTGTCCCTGTCTATTACTCTGTTAATTTTCAACTCATTTTACTGTGGAGTTTTGGAGAAAACTGAAAGCAAAATCACTCTAAACCTCAGGTGCATTTTTAATCATGTCACATATTCAAACACTCATAACACATATTTCTTTATAGGTTTGCTTAATTCTTCACATTATTCTTATTTATAGTGTCCCTGTCTATTAATCTTTTAAATTTCAACTCATTTTACTGTGCAGTTTTGGAGAAAAGTAAAGGCAAAATCAGTCAAAACCTCAGGTGCATTTTCAATCATGTTCCATATTCAAACACTCAAACACTAAAGAAGAAAATTTTTCTTTATATGTTTGCTTAATTCTTTACATTTTTCTTATTTATAGTGTCTCTTTATATTACTCTATTAAATTTCAAGTCATTTTACTGTAGAGATAAAAAAAAAAATAAAGGCCAAATCACTCCAAGCATAACTGCATTTTCAATCACGTTCCATATTCAAACACTCATGAAACATTTTTCTTTAAAGGTTTGCTCAATCTTTCAAATAATTCTTATTTAGGGTCTCACTCTCTATTATAGACTTAAATGTCAAGTCATTTTACTCTAGAGATTTTGAGAAAAGTGAAGGCAAAATCAGTCCAAACCTCAGTGCATTTTCAATCTTGTTCCACATTCAAACACTCATAAATTATTAATATTTTCATTTAAAGGTTTCTTTATAGGTTTGCTAAATCTTTCAATTTTTTCTTATTTAGATTGTCTCACTCTCTATCTGTTTCTGTCTTTAGTGTGAATGTGGAACATGATTGAAAATGCACTGAGGTTTGGAGTGAATTTGCCTTCACTTTTCTCAAAACCTCTGGAGTAAAATCACTTAAAATTTAAGACTATAATAGACAGGGAGACTCTAAATATAAAAAATGTAAAAAAATTTAGCAAACCTATAAAGAAAATTGTTTTTTGAGTGTTTGATAATGGAAGATGATTGAAAATGCAGTGATGCTTGGAGTGATTTTCCTTTACTTTTTCTCAAAAACTGTACAGTAAAATTACTTGAAATTTTGCAGAATAATAAACAGGGACACCATAAATAAGAATTATTTGAATCATTAAACAAATCTATAAAGAAAAATGTTTTATGAGAGTTTGAATATGGAACATGATAAAAATGCACTGATGTATAGAGTGAATTTGGCTTTACTTTTCTTAAGAACTGCACAGTAAAATGAGTCAAAATCTAAAGGAATAATAGACAGGGAGTTCTTTAATAAGAATTATTTAAAAGATTAAGCAAACCTCTAAAGAAAATTGTTTTATGAGTGTATGAATATGGAACATGATTGAAAAAGCACTGATGTTTAGAGTGATTTTGCCTTTACGTTTCTCAAAAAATCCACAGTAAAATGAGTTGAAATTTAACTGATTAATAGAACGGGAGAGTTTAAATAAAAATTATTTGAAAGATTGAGCAAACCTATAAAGAAAACTGTTTAATGAGTGTTTGAATGGAACATGATTGAAAATGCTCCTGATGTTTTGAGTAATTTTGCCTTTACTTTTCTCATAAACTCCACAGTAAAATGAGTTGAAATTTAAAAGAATAATAGACAGAGACACTGATAATTAGAATAATTTAAAAGATTAAACAAACCTATAAAGGAAAATGTTTAATGAATGTTTGAATATGTGACATGTTTGAAAATGCAGTGATGCTTGGAGTAATTTTGGCTTTACTTTTCTCAAAAACTCTACAGTAAAATGAGTTGAAATTTTACAGAGTAATAGACAGGGAGAGTCTAAATAAAAATTATTTAAATGATTGCGCAAACCTATAAAGAAAAATGTTTTTATGAGCGTTTGAATATGAAACATGATAAAAAATGCAGTGATGCTGTGAGTAATTTTGCCTTTAGTTCTCTCCAAAACTCCACAGTAAAATGAGTTGAAAATTAAGACAATAACAGTCAGGGACACTGTAAATAAGAATAATTTGAAAGATTGAGCAAACCTATAAAGAAAACTGTTTTATGTGTGTTTGAATATGACATGATTGAAAATGCACCTGAGGTTTGGAGTGATTTTGCCTTTAGTTTTCTCCAAAACTCCACAGTAAAATGATTTGAAAATTAACAGAGTAATAGACAGGGACAATGTAAATAAAAATAATTTGAAAGATTGAGCAAACCTATAAAGAAAACTGTTTTATGTGTGTTTGAATATGAAACATGATTGAAAATGCACCTGAGGTTTTAAGTGATTTTGCCTTTACTTTTCTTAAAAACTCCACAGTAAAATGAGTTGAAATTTAAAGGAATATTAGACAGGGACACCCTTAATAAGAATGATTTAAAAGATTGAACAAACCTATGAAGAATTATGTTTTATGAGTGATGCTTGGAGTGATAATTGCCTTTACTTTTCTCTAAAACTCCACAGTAAAATGAGTCGAAATTTAAGAAAATAATAGACAGGGACACTGTAAATAAGAATTATTTGTAAGATTGAGCAAACCTATAAATAAAAATGTTTTATGAGTGTTTGAATATGAAACATGATTGATAATGCAGTGATGCATGGAGTGATTTTGCCATTAGTTTTCTCCAAAACTCCACAGTAAAATGAGTCGAAATTTAAAGGAATAACAGACAGTGACACTGTAAATAAGAATAATTTAAAAGATTGAACAAACCTATAAATAAAAATGTTTTATGAGTGTTTGAATATGTGACATGATTAAAAATGCACCTGAGGTTTAGAGTGATTTTGCCTTTACTTTTCTCCAAAACTCCACAGTAAAATGAGTTGAAAATTTAAAGGAATAATAGACATGGACACTGTTAATAAGAATAATTTATAAGATTGAGCAAACCTATAAAAAATTATCTTTTATGAGTGTTTGAATATGGAACATGATTGAAAATGCACCTGAGGTTTGGAGTGATTTTGCCTTTAGTTTTCTCCAAAACTCCACAGTATAATGAGTTGAAATTTAATAAAATAATAGACAGGGAGAGTTTTAATACGAATTCTGTGAAAGATTGAGCAAACCTATAAAGAAAATTGTTTTATGAGTGTTTGAATATGAAACATGGTTGAAAATGCACCTGAGGTTTTGAGCGATTTTGCCTTTACTTTTCTTAAAAACTCCACAGTAAAATGAGTTGAAATTTAAAGGAATAACAGACAGGGACACTGTTAATAAGAATAATTTAAAAGATTGAACAAACCTATGAAGAATTATGTTTTATGAGTGTTTGAATATGAAACATGATTGATAATGCAGTGATGCTTGGAGTGATTTTGCCTTTAGTTTTCTCCAAAACTCCACAGTAAAATGAGTTGAAAATTAAGAGAGTAATAGACAGTGAGAGTCTAAATAGGAATTTTGTGAAAGATTGAGCAAACCTATAAAGAAAACTGTTTTATGAGTGTTTGAATATGAAACATGATTGAAAATGCAGTGATGCTTGAGTGATTTTGCCATTAGTTTTCTCCAAAACTCCACAGTAAAATGAGTTGACAATTAACTGAGTCATAGACAGGGACACTGTAAATTAGAAGTATTTGAAAGATTGAGCAAACCTATAAAGAAAAATGTTTTGTGAGTGTTTGAATGTGGAACATGATGCACTGAGTCTTTTTTTTATAACGGAAACGCCTTTCTGAAGCGTCTTCACGTGTATTTTGACCGCTCCCACCACCCGTACCGTAAGTGCACGAGTAGACGCGCAACACTAAACAAAGTGCGGCTGGCTTAACCGTGTATTTTCAAGACGCGGCTGGCTTAACCGCAGTGCCAGTCCCGACCGGAATAAGAATATTCAGCAAGGACAGGATTCAGGAACAATTCTCACAAGGGGAAAAAAAAAACCCAGCCTTGTAAAAACAAAGCCAAAATGAAACATTAATGTCATTGTCCAAATAAATCATTTCAATTTAAATCAATCTCTCGGTCTTAATCATTTGCACATACATGAGAACATACATGCTAATACAACATGTTCTCAGTCCAACACTAGGTCCTATGCACAGTGTGTGCAAGCTAGCACCGCATGGCGCATATTTCACGTTAAGAAATTATTTGTCTAACACCTAAAACATCTTATAAACCTTTAAACATGACTATATACAGTCATATATCATATTTATACACTTTTAAAGCATTTTTAAAAACTTTTACATCACTTATTACTTTTTTAAATTCCTTTTTCACGTTACAATTCACAGTATTTGCAATCGAAATAACTAAATACACTTCTTATAACAAAGTTTGTACTCACCAAGGAGAAGAATAAATCAGAAAACAGATTTATAAGATTATATCTTATTGCGTCAGCTCGTCACTTCCCGTTCAAACGTCGTCACACAATACTATTTTCAAAACATCGAGTTTCTAAAACTTATATATCACAGATGTAAATTCAACTTGTTAATAATCTAATCGCTGGATTACTAAACAGAGTATTCTAATTGCAATTTGTGCAATTGTGTCTTCTCTCGGTCAAGTTCACTCTCGTTCCGCCTGCTTGTCCGCTAACTTTCGGCAAGGGGCGGGACTAACTTTTCACCTCACCAATGAGTAATCGGCTCAAAAGCATTTCTAATTGTAATTTATAAAGCAATTTTCCTGCATTTTTCTTCTTTCTTTTTCTATATATTTATACATTTCATAAAATAGTTATATAAAATTGCCAATAAATGCTAGTGACCTAGGTTAATGACCTGGGTTACAATATTATGAAAAAATGTCATATTTTTGTCAAAACAGTTTTTGTCGTCACCTTTTTTTTTTCGTTTACTTATTGCACCTTTTAGCAATTTTTTCTTAAAAATTCATAATTTTTTTTTTTTTATTTAACATTTATATTTCACTTATTGCACCTTTTATTGGTTTGTCATAAAAAAAATTATTCAGAATATGAAAAGTAAAATTGTCCTAATTACAGTAATATTTATTCATAAAAAGTCAATTTTTTTGTCAAAACATGACGTCCTTCACTTTATATTAAATAAATAAATTAAATAAATCAATATTTTTATAAGTCATATTTATATAAGAAAAGTTATATTTTTGTCAAAACAGGATCTGTCATGTCACTTATTTTTTATTTAGTTATTTGCACCTATTATTGGTTTGTCATGAAATTATGCTCAAGAATATGAAAATTCAAATGGTCCTAACCACCAAATTTAATGAAACATTGCTAAAAGGTGCAATAAGTGACCGAAAAACGAAAAGGTGAAATGACAAATCATGTTTTGACAAAAATTTTACTTTTTATGAATAAATATGACAGTTATTAAGACAATTTGAATTTTCATATTCTTGAGCATAATTTCATGACAAACCAATAAAAGGTGCAAATAACTGAAAAAAAAAAGTGACATGACAGATCCTGTTTTGAAAAATATTACTTTTCATGAATAAATATGACTTACTATGAAAATATAAATTTTCATATTTTTAAACAAAATTTTATAAAACATTGCTAAAAGATGCAATAAGTGACCGAAAAACAAAAAGGTGACGACAAATCCTGTTTTGACAAAAATATGACTTTTTTCATATGATCATTATAAAAATAAAAATTTTCATATTCTTAAGCATAATTTTATAACAGTTAAAATGTAAAAATGAAAAATTGCTAAAAGGTGCAATAAGTGAACGAAAAAAAAGGTGTCATGTCACCTTTTTTTTCGTTCACTTATTGCACCTTTTAGCAATTTTTCAAATCCTGTTTTGACAAAAATATGACTTTTCATGAATAAAATTTACTTATGTCAATATAAATTTTCATATTGTTAAACAAATTTGTTTCATAACAAACAGTTAAAAGGTAAAAATGAAAAATTGCTAAAAGGTGCAATAAGTGAATGAAAAAAGAAAAGGTGACATGACAAATCCTGTTTTGACAAAAATATAACTTTTCATGAATAAAAATGTATTTATGACAAAATAAATTTTCATATTGTTAAACAAAATTTAATGACAACCCATTGAAAGGTGCAATAAGTGACCAAAAAAAAAAAACAGTGACATGGCAAATCCTGTTTTGACAAAAATTATAACTGTTTATGAATAAATATGATGTTATGAAAATATTAATTTTCAAATTGTTAACTACATTTAATGAAACTTTGCTAAAAGGTGCAATAAGTGACCGAAAAACAGAAAGGTGAAATTACTTCTTGTTTTGACAACAAATTTGACTTTTCATGAATAAATATGACTGTAATTAGGACAATTTTACTTTTCATATTCTTAATCATATTTTCATGACACACCAATAAAAAGTGCAATAAGTGAAATATAAATGTTCATATTGTTAAACAAAATTTTATGAAAAATTGCAAAAAGGTGCAATAAGTGAGAGGGGAAAAAAAGGTGATGACAAATCCTGTTTTGACAAAAATATTACTCTTTTCATTATATGATCACTATATAAAAAAAAAAATTATATTCTTAAGCATAATTTCATGACTACCAAGGTAAAAGAAAGAAAAAATGAAAAATTGCTAAAAGGTGCAATAAGTGAATAAAAAAAGAAAAGGTGACATGAAAAATCCTGTTTGGACAAAAATATGACTTTTTATTTATAAAAATTTATTTTATGACAATATAAATTTTCATATTGTTAAAATTTTTTTAATGCAACCCTTTAAAATCAAATCAAATCAAATTGTATTTGTCACATACACATACATACAGGGTACTACATGCAGTAAAATGCTTTAAGGTGCAATAAGTGACCAAAAAAACTAAAGAGTGACATGACAAATCCTGTTTTGAAAAAAATTATAAATTTTTTATAAATAAATGACATTACGAAAATATTTATTTTCATATTGTTAACTAAATTTAATGAAACATTGCTAAAAGGTGCAATAAGTGACCGAAAAACGAAAAGGTGAAATAACAAATCATGTTTTGACAAAAATGTTACTTTTCATGAATAAATATGACGGTGATTAAGACAATTTGAATTTTCATATTCTTAAGCATAATTTCATGACAAACAGTTAAAAGGTAAACATGAAAAATTGCTAAAATGTGTAATAAGTGACCGAAAAAATAAAAGGTGACATGACAAATCCTGTTTTGACAAAAATATGACTTTTCATGAATAAAAATGTATTTATACATATATTTAAACAAAATTTTATGGAACAGTGCTAAAAGGTGCAATAAGTGAGCGAAAAACGGAAAGGTGAAATGACGTCATGTGTTGACAAAAAAATTGACTTTTCATGAATAAATATGACTTTAATTGGGACAATTTTACTTTTCATATTCTTAATTATATTTTCATGACAAACCAATAAAAGCAAACAGGTTAAACAAACTAACACAAATTTAAAAATAACGCATGCACTTGACCAGAATTTTCTTGCATGATTATAATGAGATATGACATTCCAAATCAAGGTTGTACAAACATATGACAGTTTAAATATTCATTTTGTAGTAAATAAATGTAGTGAATTTTCTTATTTTTAATCAAAGTTTAATGAAAAACATTTTTAATCTGTAAACTGTAAATGAAAATTATTTAGAAAGTTACAATTCATCCAAAAAGTAACAACTTCTCATGTTTGGCAACGCCGTAAAATTGGGCGCTGAAAAAGCGATTCCGCAAATCTCAGCCTCCTAGGATAAAAAGAAACAGTTTTAACGAGCCAACAAATTTTTGACAATAAAGCACTTGACCAGCATTTTGTTGCATGAATAAGATGAGACATGACTCATGGTTTGAGAAAAATATGAAAATATGAAAATCTGCGTTGTCATATTCTTAAGCAAAATTTAATTACAATCCGTTTAATGGTGGAAGAAAACCGAAAAGGTGACCTGTCAAATCATGATTTCACCAAAATTAAATTTTTGTATATTTAATATTTCTTAAAAAAATAATTTTTATATTCTTAACCATAATTTCATTCAATTTCAATTATGTTTTTAGAAAAATATAATTTTCTTTCATATGATTAATGTTATGAACATTACAATTTTCATATTCTTGAACATAAGTTCATGACAAATCAATAAAAGGTGAAAATAACTGAATGAAAAAGAAATGTGTGTGTGTTAGAGGAAGGCCCACACACTCGCGCGCTCGCACGCGCACACACACACACACACACACACACACACACACACACACTCACTCACCTCTGCTCAGCCAGAATTATTGTAAATGTCACACACCAACATAATGACAGAAATTGACTCCTACAGTACCAATACCACAGGACAGTCATTTTCAACAATGAACATTGTTTGCACTGCCTCACACACACAAACTCTCAGTTTAACCAAGTCCACAAACAAAAATATAATAATTTACATTAGCGTTGTTCTTTTACTATGCATGTTACTTAGTGGGACTTTTGGCATTCCTTGCCTTGAACAATCCCCTTCAAATCTGCCTCGTATTCCGTTGTTGCCACTCGAAGCAATTATTTCACATGTGTGTCAGTCAGAACAGATCGATGCGTTGATTTCACGTGTTTCAGGGGAGAAAACACCGACTTTGTTTGTTTGTTTTTTAATGTGCGTGTTCGTTTCACTTGAGTTCAATAGGGTATTTTCGTAAAATGCGCATGTGCGTGAGATGAATATACCGCAAAGTTTCCCAGTAGGGGCAAGCTCATTGAAGTCTTAAAAATACCGTATTGAACTCAAGCGAAGCGAACACGCACATTAAAAAAACACAAACAAACTTCGATATGAACGTAAGAGCCGCATGAAACTAGCGAAAGAGCCACATGCGGCTCGCGAGCCGCGGGTTGGCCACCCCTGACATAGAGGGTATGACATGGAGTGAAATGCTTTGAGGTGCAATAAGTCACCAAAAAAACCAACGAGTGACATGACAAATCCTGTTTTGACAAAAATATGACTTTTTTTTCATAATATGATAATTATAAACATTTTAATTTTCATATTCTTGAGCATATTTTCCTGACAAACTGTTAAAAGGTGCAAATAACTGAATGAAAAAGAAGTGACATGACAGATCCTATTTTGACAAAAATTATAACTTTTCATGAATAAATATGATGACTTATGAAAATATAAACTTTATTATTGTTAACTGAATTTAATGAAACATTGCTAAAATGTGCAATAAGTGACCGAAAAACATCAACAAATCATGTTTTGACAAAAATTTTACTTTTCATGAATAAATATGACTGCGATTAGGACAATTTGAATTTTCATATTCTTGAACATAATTTCATAACAAACCAATAAAAGGTGCAAATAACCGAAAAAAATATGAGACATGACAGATCCTGTTTTGAAAAAAATGACTTTTAATGAAAAAAATATGACTTTGATAAGGACAATTTGAATTTTCATATTCTTGAGCATAATTTCATGAACCCAGCCATTAGGGAGGCACAAGCCCTCCCTCTTAGTGCCGGTCCCAAGCCCGGATAAATGGAGAGGGTTGTGTTAGGAAGGGCATCCAGTGTAAAACATGTGCCAAATCGATTATGCAGATCACACATAAAAAATTCATACCGGATCGGTTAAGGCCCGGGTTACCAACGACCGCCACAGGTATCGTTAGCCAACAGGGTACCGGTGGAAATTGGGCTACTGTTGGCCGAAGGAGGAGAAGGAGAGGAGGAAGACGTCTACAGAGACGGCAGGAAAAGGAGAAGTGTAGGAGAGTGGAGGTTCAGGTTGGTACTTTATATGTTGGTACTGTGACTGGTAAAGGGAGAGAGGTAGCTGATATGATGGAGAGGAGAAAGGTAGATATGTTGTGTGTTCAGGAGACCAAGTGGAAAGGGAGTAAGACCAGGAACATTGGAGGTGGGTTTAATCTGTGCATTAATTGGTCTGTTGGCCCAAGAAGCCTGCCTAAGTGAGTTTTCAGGGCTGAAATAGTTGAGAGCCCAAGGAAAGATCCTTTCTTTATAGTAGAAAGGGGGCTAACTCCCTGGTGAAAATCTGACTCACTTCACTGTTTTGTTTAGTTTACCCTGATACCTGCTCTAGGTCTAATTTCTATAAAAATATATGCATAGTTGTAATTACAATCCGAATTTTTTTTATTAATATGAACATTACAATAGATACATGAATAGATCGTTGTGATGAATAGATGATGACTTCATATTCATGAGCATATTTTCTTTAAAAAACATAAAAAAGTGCAAATATACATTGCAAAAACTGATATGACAAACAATGGGTTGAAACAAATCTGACTTTCTTTTATAAAAAAACTTTTTTGTTTTTATCAAAATATTACATTTCATATTCATTACCATATTAATATAAAAAACGTTAACTTTTTCATGAAAATTTGTTATTGTGAATATATAAATGTTCTTATTCATTAGCATAATTTCATTAAAAAACATTAAAAAGTGCAATATGTAAGCGAAAAACTTACATGAAAAAAAACATGGTTTGAGCAAAAAATGTTTTTTTTAATAAAAATATTAAATTAATTGGTAAAATATTAATTTTCATATTCATCAGAATAATTTAATGAAATACTGATAAAAAGTGCAAACATTCAATGACAAACATGAAATTGCCAAGTTTTTACAAGTTATTGTGAAAATATGAATTTACATATTCATAAGCATCATTTCAATAGAATCGTTAAAAGTGCAATCAACGAACAAAAAAGGTTTAATGATATACCATGTTTTGACATAAAAATGACTTTTCTCTTATAAATATAAAATTATTAGGTAAAATATGAATTTTCATATTCAAAGGAATAATTTAATGAAAACTGTAATAAAGAAATGTTCAATGAAAAACGTGATATGACAAATCAAGTTTTTAACAAGATATTGTGAAATTATGACTATTCATATTCATAAGCATCCTTTAACAAAAAAAACATTAAAAAGTGCAAATGTTCATCACAAAAACTGTTATAACAAACAATGGTTTGAAACAAATCTGACCTTCTTTTATAAAAAAGTTTTTTCATTGTTTTTATTAAATTACATTTTATACTCATCATTTTTACCTTTATTTGCATGAACTTGTTTGACTTGTTTGCCGCGAGTTCCGTGTTTGTATTCGTGTTTATATTCGTTTGTTTGTGTTTTTCTCTTTTAATAATCCTAAATTGTTTGTCTTCCTGACTTGTGCCTGTAGTCAGTTAAACTCGACTACCACTATATTTTCTCTCACTTTATCTTATTTGTGTATCTGAAATCTGTTCGTGATTATGAGCACTATGCCGGCTGTGTGTCTGACTTTGAGCACAGGTGAGGACTCGTTCGATTTGCAAACGTTGGCGTTGGAGATGGAGGTTTTGGAGAAACAGATTCGCGAGCTGCATGAAAAGCATGCCGAGAGCGGAAAGCGGCGCTGGAAACATCCCGGGCGGACGCGCACTCGTCCCAGGTAAATTCCCGGGCTGAACCCAACGCTCCCAGCACCTCAACTCCGCGTGTTTCTCTGCCCAGACCCAGCGCACCTACATCTCCGGCAAAGGTGCAACATGGACCCTGGATGCGGCAGCGGCGGAAGAGACAAGCAAAGCCCCGGTCGAGGACGTCTCCCCCGCCACCACTATAGGCCTTCGAGATCTCGACCGAGAACCGCTTCGCCCCTCTCCGCGAGACGAAACGCGACACTGTGATTCTCGGAGATTCCATCGTCCGGCATGTCCGCGCTACCGGAGCTAAAGGTAAGGTGCACACTCGCTGTTTTCCTGGTGCTCGTGTTATTGATGTCGCTGCGCAGGTACCCGCGATCCTGAAGGAGAACTTCGGAGCGGTTGTTCTTCATGCCGGAACAAACGACACCAGGCTGAGGCAAACGGAGATATTAAAGAGGGATTTCAGGATCCTGGTGGAGACGGTACGCAGCACATCACCCACAACGAGGATCATAGTGTCAGGACCCCTTCCCACTTACCAGCGAGGGGCTGAGAAGTTTAGTAGACTTTTAGCTCTAAATGAATGGTTACAGTCATGGTGTCGAGAACATAAACTTCTCTTTGTTAATAACTGGAACTGTTTCTGGGAGCGTCCTAGGTTCTTCCGCCCTGATGGCCTGCACCCCAGCAGAGTTGGAGCAGCAGTGCTATCAGATAACATCTCTAGGATACTTCACACCATCTGACTGGTAAGACATCAGGAAATTTACGACAATGAGAACACGCATACAACAGACCAAATAGTTACAAGTTCACACACAGCCCAGTTTATAGAAACCGTATCTATTCCTCGTGTAGCAAAACCAAGAATTAAATACACAAGATCCAGAAATAATCTCATTGAAGTTAAAACTGAAAAATGCCAGATAAACAAACACCAAAAAGTTTTAAAGTTTGGTCTTTTAAACATTAGATCACTTGCACCCAAAGCGCTGATTATAAATGAGATGATCACAGAGAATAATCTCGATGCACTCTGTCTCACTGAGACCTGGATTAAACCAGGTGATTATATGGGTCTAAACGAGTCGACACCGTCAGGATATGTTTATAAGCATGAGCCGCGTCAGACGGGTCGTGGGGGGGTTGTAGGAACCATTTATACTGCCTCTCTTAATGTTAGTCAGATGTTAGGATTCAGTTTTAAATCATTTGAAGTGCTCGTTCTTAAAGTTGTATTTTCAGACAGACATAGAAAACTCGCTCTGGTCACCGTGTACAGACCCCCAGGGCCCTACGCTGATTTTCTTCAAGAGTTTGCTTGTTTTCTATCAGATCTCTTGATCGATTTTGATAAAGTGCTGCTTGTAGGAGATTTTAATATTCATGTAGATGATGTAAACGATGCTCTAGGATTATCATTTGTTGACTTATTAAACTCTTTTGGGGTTAAACAAAACGTCACCGGACCAACTCATCGCTTTAACCACACATTAGACTTAATAATATCCCACGGAGCAGACGTCACTAATATAGATATTTTACCTCAGAGTGATGACATCACAGACCATTACCTCATACTGTACACACTACCGGTAGAGCGGATTAGCCGTGTTGCACCACGTTATCGACTTGGTAGGACTATTGTTCCAACCACTAAGGACAGATTCATAAATAACCTGCCTGATTTATCTCAATTTCTCACTAAACCCATAACTACCAATAATCTTGATGAGATAACTAACAACATAGACCTTATCCTCACTAGCACAATAGACACCGTTGCCCCCATCCGGTTAAAAAAGGTTAGAGAACAAGCACCTGCACCTTGGTATAATAGTCATACGCATGCCCTCAAGAGAACAGCACGTAATCTGGAGAGAAAATGGAGGAAAACTAAATTGGAGGTATTTAGAATCGCGTATAAAGACAGTATGCTCAGCTACAGACAGGCGCTAAAAGCTGCTAGAGCTGAACACCTGAGCAAACTTATAGAAAACAACAAAAACAATCCCAGGTTCCTTTTCAGTACAGTAGCTAAACTAACTACAAATCAGGGCTCTGAAAATTGTGTTCCATCACAGTTTAGTAGTGAGGACTTTATGATTTTCTTCACTGAAAAAATAGATAACATTAGAAAAACAATTGTGGCAGTTCAACCTCTGACACCATCTCCTGAGACAGTGTTACCTTCAACTCCACAACTCCACTGTTTTACATGTATAGGACAGGAAGAGCTGTATAATGTTATTGCCAAAGCTAAATCGACAACATGTCAGTTAGATCCAATTCCTACTAAATTACTGAAGGAAGTGTTATATACAACTGGTGAACCTCTTCTAAATATTATTAACTCCTCACTATCTTTAGGTCACGTCCCTAAATCCCTCAAGTTAGCAGTTATTAAGCCCCTCATTAAAAAACCTAATCTGGATCCAAACACGTTATCAAATTACAGACCCATTTCAAATCTCCCATTTATGTCTAAGATTTTAGAAAAGATTGTCGCTGCCCAGTTATGTTCCTACCTGCAAGAGAACAATATCTTTGAAGAATTTCAGTCAGGTTTTAGGCCCCATCATAGCACAGAAACTGCTCTAGTTAAAATAACTAATGACCTGTTTTTAGCTTCAGACCAAGGCTTCATTTCGCTGTTGGTTTTACTTGATCTTAGTGCTGCATTCGACACTATAGACCATGATCTCCTCCTAGATCGATTACAAAATTACATCGCCATTCAGGGACAGGCATTAAGCTGGTTTAAATCCTACCTGTCCGATCGTTACCATTTCGTAGATTTAAATGGAGAGCTATCCAGGCTAATGCAAGTAAATTATGGCGTGCCGCAAGGTTCAGTTCTAGGACCCCTGCTGTTCACAATATACATGCTTCCGTTAGGAAATATTATTAGAAGGCATGGAATTAGCTTCCATTGTTATGCTGATGATACTCAGCTATATATTTCATCTAAACCAGGCGATATAGCTCAATTAAGTCGGATAACTGAGTGTGTTAAGGAAATAAGAGATTGGATGACCCATAACTTTCTACTTTTAAATTCCGATAAGACTGAGATTTTGCTCATCGGACCAAAAACTAGTATACAGAAGCTCCAGCATCTCAACCTGCATTTAGACGGATGTTCTGTAACCACTAATTCAACAGTAAAAGACCTGGGTGTTATTTTAGACAGCGACTTGTCTTTCAAAAATCATATCAATCAAGTTACTAAAACAGCCTTCTTTCACCTTAGAAATATTTCTAAGCTAAGAAATATGTTGTCCATATCCGATGCAGAAAAGCTCGTCCATGCGTTCATGACCTCCAGAATAGACTACTGTAATGCGTTACTAGGTGGATGTCCTGCATCATTAATAAACAAGCTTCAGTTAGTCCAGAATGCAGCAGCCAGAGTTCTTACAAGGTCAAGAAAATATGATCACATAACCCCGATCTTATCGTCCCTACATTGGCTTCCTGTTAAGTTTCGAATAGACTACAAACTATTACTTCTCACTTATAAAGCACTAAATGGTTTGGCTCCCATGTATCTATCCAGTCTTTTAACTCGCTACAATCCGCCATGCTCCCTGAGATCTCAAAACTCTGGGCTTCTAGTAGTTCCTAGAATAGCAAAGTCCACTAAAGGTGGTAGAGCTTTTTCACATTTAGCTCCTAAACTCTGGAATAGTCTTCCTGACGGTGTTCGGGGCTCAGACACACTCACCCAGTTTAAGTGTAGATTAAAAACATATCTTTTTAGCAAAGCCTACACATAACACACATCACATCATAACCTTGTGCTCCAGAACATCTGATCACATGCACATTATCAACTTGTGCTGTTAATATCATGAACAGCAGCTACGCTAATTGCTCTCCACTGCTTCTCTTTCTCTCCCCATCCCGAGACACCCTGAGGTTTGGCCAGCTCCAGTCACCTCCCACCTCGTGATGATTACGGACCTTTGAAGAAGTAGATGCCGAACTCACAAACATCCCGAACCATCTAGAGACGTACCAGTGCCATTTGGATCCCGCTACATGTGTGGAGTTTGGCATTGGACCTCCTGGAGTGTTAAAGGCTCTGGCATGGAGAAGCTGATGCTGGATCTGTGGTGATCACAAATGCTGAGCTCATAAAACTCGGAGCTACTAACCATATAGACTGTATAAGACTGCAGAAAGAACATCACTTATAATCTTATACTCCAGTAATCATGTTAGTTCTCACTCTCCAGTGTTCTGTATTGTTGAAAGATTTATGATCAAACTCTTGATGACACCCAAAATGAGGATGGGTTTCCCTTTTGAGTCTGGTTCCTCTCAAGGTTTCTTCCTCATAACATCTAAGGGAGTTTTTCCTTGCCACAGTCGCCACAGCTTGCTCATCAGGGACAAATTCACACCATTCACCTTCACTGTTGATTTGTGTAAAGCTGCTTTGAGACAATGTCTGTTGTGAAAAGCGCTATACAAATAAACTTGACTTGACTTGACTTGACTTGAACGTGGTGGTACGGCTGCGGGGATTCTAGCCCAGGAACATGGTGACAGCTTTTCGCCCTGTTGTGTATCTTTCTAAATCTTTAGACAACCTAGCACAAGGGTTGCCCTCATGCTTGCGTGCAGTGGCTGCTGATGGTCTGATGGTCCGGGATGCTGAGAAAACAGTGCTGTCACATCCTTTGATACTGGGTATGAAATCACGCTCTTTTGGCAACAGAAAACGTAACCATTAAGCCTTCTTCTCAGCCGCATTTAGCTGTAGTAACGCTGCGTAATCTGCTGGACTTTATTGACTTAGATGGTTTTGACGACGCACACGATTGCCTTAAACACATTGAACAAGATACCTCTTGTAGGCCCGATCTTTTAGATATGGCCCTGGAAGAGGGGGCTTGCCTATTTGTAGATAGATTGTGTTGAAAACCCTCTGATGTGTATTTATGTGGATATGCGGTTGTAAGATTACCTGATGAAATATTTGAAGCTAAACCATTACCATACACATCTGCACAAGCTGCAGAGTTGGTCATACTTACAAAAGCATGTCAGTTGTCTGAAGGTAAAGTAGTGAATATATACACTGATTCTAAGTACGCTTATGATGTTGTGCATGATTTTGCCGAAACATGGAAGCAAAGACACTTAAAAACAGCTGATGGAAAGCCCATAGCACATTTTAATCTCATAGGCAACTTTTTAAATGCTGTTCATCTCCCTGCCAAAGTGGCCATAGTTAAGGTTGCAGGTGATTCAGAGGAAATTCGGGGAAACAACGTTAGCGAATGAAGTAGCTAAGGAAGCAGCAAGTAGCAACAACCAGTAGATTTGGACACAATACATACAAATGCTGAGATCCCGATGATGACACATATCTCCAGTATACCAGATATTGACCTAAAAATTACTTCAGAGTCAGCCTACTGAGGAGGACATAAAGTACTGGGCTTCTAAACAATGTAAATCATATTCTGCTGGTATCATTAGAGATGTAGATGGAAAATATGCTCTGCCTAAACTAGCTTAAATAGTGTTGGTGAAGCATTACCATGGGATGTCACACATTAGCATAGCTAAAGTTACACAGGCTATAAACTCATCATACTGTATTGCTGATGTAGCTAAAACAACCAAGCTAGTGTTAAATTCATGTTTGACTTGTGCCAAAACTAACATACAATGACCTGTACTACATGATGCGCTTACTTTTCCTGAGCAACCTTTCCGACACCTACAGATCGGTTTCACACATATGCCACCAGTAGGAAATTTGAGAAACCTGTTGGTTATAGTTGACACATTTAGTAAGTGGCCAGAAGCATTTGCATGCGTGACAGAGAACGCTAAAACAGTTGTAAAAATATTAACGAAAAAAATCATCTCTAGGTTTGGTATTCCTAGTGTGATTGAAAGTGATAACGGCACACATTTTGCTCCTAAAGTAACACAACTTTTTGCCAAAAGCTTAATTGCTTGCAATTGATTGCTATTTTAATATTCCCTATCACCCACAGTCAGCTGGAGTGGTAGAGAAGAGGAACAGAACCATTACGGAACGTGTTACTATAGCCTGCATTGAAACAGGCTAAAATTGTACTGTTGTTCTCCCGGCAGTACTCACAGAAATGAGAATGACTCCATCTTCAACTACTAAACTGTGACCTTTTGAAATTCTAATGGGCCGGCCTTTCCCAACCCCATGGGTCAGGCGACGCACTGGCATTTCTTCTTTAGGTAACCTGGAAGTGATGGTGGACGACTACATTTCTGCCCTGGTTAAAAAAAATTTTTATTCTATTAGTGCTGATGTCTCATTAACTCTTCCTCTGCCCACATAAAACCCAACACACCCTTTTGTGCCTATTCAGCATGTCCTGATATGAAGTCTGAAGCCTACCAAGGTCGGTGAGCCGAAGTATCGGACTCCAGTGACTGTTCTAGCTGTAACCAGAACTGGAGTTCTGACTAATTACCACAGTGGATACACGCAAGCAGGATCAAAACAGCACCCAAAATAATAAAAAGAAAATAAAGGTAGTTGTGATAAGAGTATGATAGGTTTATTGGAGAATAGCACTGGAGAATAACAGGTGCAGTTTTGCAGAGTGTACAAAATTTTAACAACAACAACAAGCGGATTAGCTAAGCCAGAAACCGCAGGGTATTTTTGTCTGGTGTATAAAGGTTACCTACATAGCATGTGCATCTTGTATATGAGGGTGCACAAAAGTTCAAAAGTTCACAGTGCTTAGGGGAAGGCCAGCATTATAAAATAAAAATAGGCAAAAACAATATCATTTAAGCTTCTTCACGTATAACATTGCTTATATTAGTTTAAATCCGAACTTAATACATATAACCATTACTCAGCATTAATATAGTATAATACTCAGCTTTGCACAGAACTCGGTGTATGAAAAGAGTTCATAAAAAAATCAAATAATCATGCTTAAAGTGGCAAAATTAGTTAAAGATATACACAAAAGCGCAGCATACATAATATCATCACCATCCTTAATCGTGCATATATGTCACACTTATATTTTAAAGGCTGAAAGAGCAGGTGAAGCTGGTGGACAAAGTAAGAGCCTAGAAAAGAAAGTAAAGATAAAAACGGCTTGCTGGGGAAGAAAAAGTTCACGGTGAGAGAACATTGATGTCAGGTCCTGAGGAATAGGAAGGATCAGGTTTGTCTCCAGGAGACAGGGGTGTGGTTAGAGAATAATTGGAGAGAGGAGAGCCGGAAAAAAAGGCTCAAACAGGAGTTCAGCCTCAGTTTGGGTAGAAGCACCCTGGTTATGTACAGTGGAAGGCAAGGAGGGATGCACACAAGGTCCAACAAGTCGTCCCAAAAGGCGAATATGCGCCATGTTAGTGGCGGCGGCCACATGCACCACACAAAGAGCGTTGGCCCAAGGTATGCCTTGTAGGAGAAGCTTATGGAAAAAGGAGTGAAAAGAAAGGAAAAATTATTAATAATAATATAATAGATATAGAGTGGAAAATGGACGATAATAATCATAATATAATATGGGCATTGCAGCCAGTGCACCGAGCAACTTGCAGGCAACATGCTTTAACTATAATCAAACTGCATTTATGCACATATAATCCATATAATCAAAGTAGAATCCTAAGTAGGAGGAAAAAAAATCTATCTATCTATCTATCTATCTATCTATCTATCTATCTATCTATCTATCTATCTATCTATCTATCTATCTATCTATCTATCTATCTATCTATCTATCTATCTATCTATATTTAGCGAATGGGAGAGAAGAGGGAAAAACCATTGACAAAGATAAAATGAGTATATAGTTTGAATAACAGTTTGCCCGCATTCTCCATCATTATATGTATAGAATTTAGCTTGCAAAGAAAGTAAATATTTATAAGTAATTATAACGGGTTATAGTTACTCCTAAATATTTAAGTACAGTTGAAATTGACGGTAATGGAATTAACGTTACACTTATTTGGTCTGTTCGTAATAATCTTTATTATTTCTATAAAAGAGGTATCTCCGCTGCCAAGAAAGAAGCAACCCCCCTTTACTTTATACAGTACAATTAATAGAGCATGTAGTTCAGATCGAATGTTGCAGGAGCCTTAAAATGTGAGCGGCACTCATTGACAATCACTTATGAAAAATACGGTGTTTAATGAATGAGACAAACACAACATAAAACTAACTACACAAACAAACAAACAAAAAGAAATAAAGAAAATAAAAATGAAAATAAAAATAAACAAAAAGGAAAAGGAGTAAGAGAAAGGAAAAGAAGAAAGGAGAGAAAGAAAGGAAAGGAAAATAGAGCCTAAACAAGACACGTCAAGGATTCAAATTCACCCTAAATTAAGGGGCTCAAACTTAAATACACATCTAAATTGGTTGGTAAAACTGGCTTGTTGCACAAGAGTCCGGATGCGACAAAGAGATCTTTGAAGAGTCAAGTTAGAATGAAGTCAGATGTTCTTCCAGGTTCTCCTGAAGATCAGAGCAGTCGTTGTTCTTGAAAAGTAAAGCTTGCCGAAAGATCTTGAAGGAAGAGAGAGTCGTTTCCAAGCTGTTCTGAATGTCTGACCCTCTGTGCCTTTGGGCCCCCGGGCCCTCGGGCCCTTTCCTCGAGCGAGCTGACTTGATCTGGCTGACTGACTTGAAGATAAAGCTTGCTGGAGGATTTGAGATCTCGTCCCAAAGAGTCGCTGCTAGGCTTTTCTAAGCGTCCGACTCTCCGGGCCTTCGGGCCCCCGAGCCTTCGGGCCCCGGTGGTCCGAGCCTTTCCGGTCAAGCCGAGTGAGCGAGCTTGCTTTACTTGACTGCAGTTTACTTCAACTATGAACCATGACTAGACACAAAACAAATATGGGTCATTAAAGTCTAGTCCAGGAGACAGACAGAGAGAGAGAGAGAGAGAGAGAGAGAGAGAGAGAGAGAGAGAGAGAGAGAGAGAGAGAGAGAGAGAGGGGAGAGAGGGAGAGAACCTGGTTAAGGAGTTCACACAAACTGAAGTTAGGGTTTAGAAGGGGACGTTTTCAAAAGTGCTAGAACAGCACTTAAACAGCATGTCCCCTAATGTTTATTAGAAAGTGTGGTTCCCTGAATTACTTCAATAGTGGGTGTGATTAACGTTTGGGGTAAGATTAATTTTGACCCTACGTATCATGTGACCTTATTTTGACCTTATTTTAAATGAATGAGGCAGGCTTTATTCACTACCTCTGAAGAATTGTAATAATGGGAGGAGGAAAAAATGTATGAAGATAAAATAAAATAAGTATATATTCAACAGGGTTCCTTTGCTGTTGATATGCAAGATTAGGTCTTTAGATAGCTGATAAGAGTTACACTACTCGAATCAAAGTTTAACAACTGAGGGAAGGTTTCTCCTTTCCACAGATTCTACAGTTTGTGCCACTTAACGGCACACAGTGGGTGGGTCAGGTTTGCTTCACTGCCCCCCAAAATAAATAAATAAACAAAAGAACAGGTTTTCTTCGCTGTTCTTATTCATTACTTGATAAAGGTTTTCAACTTCTTTTACATACTAATCAACAACTGGTCAGTAGTATCTTTATGATTGGATTTGCATTAGGCACACATCAGTTAGCTACTCTGATGGTTAAACCTAAGGGAGTGCAATCGTCTATTTGAACGAAATTGGAACACGCAATGACTTCAACTTAGCGATACAATTACAAGGAGAGATTTCTTCATCCCCACAGCTGATTTTGATAATATTAAAATGTGCAGTAAAGAGATTTCTTCATCTTAACCAGGGGTTTTTAATAATATGACTGCAGTTTAAATTCTTCTCTTTTCTTTTCTTTTTTTTTTCTTGATTAACCGTGACTTACAAATAAAAATAAAAGAAAATAAAAGAAAATAGTGATCACTGAAGTGTAGTCCACGTTGCGACCTATCTCACCCCAAGCGCACAGTAAATGAACACAGGTGATTGTCTCTGAGTGCCGCTCACATTTTAAGGTTACTGCAACATTCGATCTGAACTACATGCTCTATTAATTGTACGGTATAAAGTTGCGTCTTTCTTGGCAGGGGAGATACCTCTTTTATAGAATTAATAAAGATTATTACGAACAGACGAACAGACCAAATAAGTGTAACGTTAATTCCATCACCGTCAATTTCAACTTAACTTAAATATTTAGGAGTAACTATAACCCGTTATAATTACTTATGAATATTTACTTTCTTTGCGAGCTAAATTCACTACATATAATGATGGAGAATGCGGGCAAACTGTTATTCAAACTATATACTCATTTTATCTTTGTCAATGGTTTTTCCCTCTTCTCTCCCATTCGCTAAATATAGATAGATAGATAGATAGATAGATAGATAGATAGATAGATAGATAGATAGATAGATAGATAGATAGATAGATAGATAGATAGATAGATAGATAGATAGATAGATAGATAGATAGATAGATAGATAGATTTTTTTCCTCCTACTTAAGATTCTACTTTGATTATATGGATTATATGTGCATGAATGCAGTTTGATTATAGTTAAAGCATGTTGCCTGCAAGTTGCTCGGTGCACTGGCTGCAATGCCCATATTATATTATGATTATTATTGTCCATTTTGCACTCTATATGTATTATATTCTTATTTTTCATTTTTCCTTTCTTTTTACCCCTTCTTCCATAAGCTTCACCTACAAGGCATACCTTGGGCCAACGCTCTTTGTGTGGTGCATAACTTAAATATTTAGGAGTAACTATATAAATATATAATTACTTATAAATATTCCCTTTCTTTGCGAGCTAAATTCACTACATATAATGGTGGAGAATGTGGGCAAACTGTTATTCAAACTATATACTCATTTTATCTTTGTCAATGGTTTTTCCCTCTTCTCTCCCATTTGCTACATATAATGGTTGAAGAATGTGGGCATACTGTTATTCAAACTATATACTTATTTTTATCTTTGTCAATGATGAACAAACCAAAAAGGTGTAAGGTTAATTCCATTACCGTCAATTTCAACTTAACTTAAATACTGACTGTTGATTAGTTGGGTTCAAGATGTTTTAAAGGTCCTGAACCCCACCCATCTTTGGGGGAATGGCCAATGCTATGGCCTGAAATTTTGGAGGGAGAAACTCCCTTTGTTCATGTGTTTCCGGATTATACTTGCTTTGGAGAACTTAAAGTTTTATCCAAAGTGTATTAAGACAGTATGGTACATTTTATGATCAAATAAAATGCACTATTGTTTGCAAAATAAGGAACAGATCATTTTGGTGATCATTTTGATATTAGACATGGAAAGCAAAGACAGCATTAACACAGAGGTACATTACATACCAGTTAACATTTAACATACTATTAACATACCAGTATTTAAGGTATAACTTTGTTAATACAATGTTATATTCAGGTATATAAAATGCACCCTTGTTAGAAAAATAAAGAGAAGATAATTTTATGTCATTTTTGACATCAAGCCTTAATAGAAAAGACAGCATTAAAACAGATGTACAATGTACCGGGACCAGTATTTAAGGTATAACTTATTTTGATACAACATTATATTTAAATCAACTTTGAAATCAAAAAAGAAGAGCGTTAAATCTCCAATAGGGTAAGGCCAAGGTTCTGTGGATACCCGATGGCTGTGGAGATGTAACGCGGTATTGGTCTAGGATAGGGTAACAGGGAATTTGGTTGGTATCAGCAGTTGAGACAGTGCTTGGAGGGCTGACTGGAGTGATGTCGATTGTTTACACAGCCCCCCACCGCCCTTTTTTCTTAATTCTTAGTTCTAAATTAGGATTCAGGGTGAGATGGTGACTGGAAGAAGCGGTTCTTTGAGAATTCTCCCACTCCGGAGGTGTGCACAAAAAGCAGCGATGTGGAAAATATTTTTGGGGGCGGAGTAACAACAGAGGCATGGAGATCTGCATCTGTAAGTTACAATAAATCTCCCTTTAGCTTTATACGATTTTATTGGTTTTATTGCCTATTTGTTTTTGTAGGAGAAATGCTTGAAAAGTAAGTTTGTGTGTGTGTGTGTGTGTGTGTGTGTGTGTGTGTGTGTGTGTGTGTGTGTGTGTGTGTGTGTGTGTGTGTGTGTGTGTATTGTTGAGATTGGAATTGCCCCACATCAATATGAATGGCCATGGCTGTAAAACAAAAGCTTGTCTGGATACCTGGCCATCAATATGAATGCCAAATCAACATCAATAGCCCCAAACATGTATAACAAAAGCCTTTAATGGTCAGCCATTCATTAATATGCAGAATGTATGAATAGAGTATGAATGATCACCTGAGTTTAGCAGGTGTCTCTCAAACAGGGGGAGGGAGAAAACGATCAGACATAGTCTCAGATAAATGTTTGTAGGAATCTCAGTTGTTATGAAAATCTTCATAAAACTTGAAATATAAACTCATGAGACATGTGGCTTTCAACCCAGTACTTTTCTGGATTGCTCCATGACTGATTTGATGTATTTATATATGAAGGGAAAAAGATTTATTTAAGGATTTTTTTCTCTACAGTACTTAATCATCTATAACTTTTTTTATTTTATTTTTTAATATCAGCAGTGAATAATGGACAGTAAATCGTATGTGTACATGTGTGTATACATGTGTGTATACAATAAAGTGTATGTAGCTGTAAGATATCCTTGATCACTAGTCCTAGATTAGGTTGACCCAAAACACTTAGTTCTTGTCTATATCCTCTCTTTATACGCTTACGATGTGAGAAAAGCCAAACTGTTGCCTTTTGTTATGGCTAATCCACGTTTTGTTGCTTCTGCTAAATGAATAACATGACCAGATGTGGAGTTATTATCGTCAACCGTGTTTATGTTCTCACAGTATGGTAATATGTATCTTGTTGCCATTGGTAGTTATATTAATTTTGTTGTACGCTTCTAGAATAACCTTTTTGTATGCTTCAGTTGACCATACCCTGAACTATCCTTTTGTGGCATGTGTTACTTTGCTCGTACACACACAGTGGTTCCTGTATTTCTGTTTTAGGCTTATCTTTTGCAGGTTCAGCATAACCTTGTGAAATTGTCTCTCCTAACTTTCTCTTCTGTTCACACACACACACACACACACACACACACACACACACACACACACACACACACACACACACACACACACACACACACACACACACAACCACACACTCACACACACCTGGCAGCCCATCCCCTTTCTCTCCTTCACTTTGAAAGTATATCATGTGTGAGACAATAAACTTTGAAACTTCTCTCTGAACGCCGACTTGTGTGTTTCATTGAGAGTTCCCCGTGCACGTAGAAGAGCAAAGATCGAGAGGAAAGGCTGAATTCATGGGTATCCTGTCCCGGGGACAATCCTGCCCAAGCGGCAGAGGATAAAACATTCCTTACAGTAGCCCACTTTTATCAGGAACTGTTAACATTTGAAGATAGGTTGGGCATTTCATCTGTGAGTCCCAAAATCTGTGTCGAAGGCTAACAGGTTAAACCTAAATAGCCGAACACTTACATTTAAATTTAACTTCACCCTTTGTTTAAAATGTAATTTAAAATAAGTGAGAGGAAGTGGGAGGAAAATAAATGAGAAGGAAGAAAAGAGACAAATAAAAAATTATAATAGTAATTATATTAATAAAACAAATAAAAGGTAGATAACAAAAGTCAAAATAAAAAAAAAAATTTGAAAAAAAAAAAAAAAATATGTCCCAAACAGATTTTAAGGTTTGTGTCATTAGGCAGGGATCCCTTGCTGTACCTACAGATAGATACCTCAGATAAGGTCTTTAGAAGACGATACGAGGAACATCGCTTAAATCAATCTTTATCAAAATGAGGGATGATTTCTTCATTCCAACAGATCCTTAGAGTTTGTGCCCTTAACGGTACAAAGTAGTGAGGTAGGATTGCTTCGCTGCATTCACAAACCAAAACATGCACGCTAATTCTAAAGGCAACACGCATCGTTACTACAGCTTACTACATCGTTACTAAGGCTTAATTGTTACGTTTTCTGTTGCCAAGAGCGTGATTTCATAACCAGATCTACGTCGTGCTGTCATATCTTTTGCGTTGGTGTTATGTAAAATAGCTGTTACCTGATGTGAGGTGTACAGTATTAAAGGATGTGACAGCACTGTTTTCTCAGCATCCCGGACCATCAGACCATCAGCAGCCACTGCACGCAAGCATGAGGGCAACCCTTGTGCTAGGTTGCCTAAAGATTTAGAAAGATTCGCAACAGGGCGAAATCTGTCACCATGTTCCTGGGCTAGAATCCCCGCAGCCGTACCACCACGTTCATGCAAATAAAGGTGAAAATTATGAGTATAAAATGTAATTTAATAAAAACAATAAAAAACAAACAAAAAAAAAAGATGAATATGAATAGTCATAACTTCACAATATCTTGTTAAAAACTTGATTTGTCATATCACGTTTTTCATTTAATTTTTGCACATTTCTTTATTACAGTTTTCATTAAATTATTCCTTTGAATATGAAAATTCATATTTTACCTATTAATTTTTTATTTATAAGAGAAAAGTCATTATAATGTCAAAACATGGTATATCATGAAACTTTTTTCGTTCATTGATTGCACTTTTAACGATTCTTAGTGAAATGATGCTTATAAATGTGTTTTTCATAGAACTTTGCACTTTTTAGCAGTTTATCATTAATTATAATGCTAATGAATAGGATAATTTATATTTTACCAATTAATTTAATATTTTTATTAAAAAACTGTAGGTTTGTAGGTTTTTAGGTTACATACTGCACTTATAACGTTTTTTAATTAGAAGCTGCTTATGAATATAAAAATTCACTTTAATAACTATCACATTTCTAATGAAAAATTATTTTTGTGGTCACTCTTTTGTTTTTCATTCACTTATAGCTTTTTTAAAGGTTTTCCATGATCATATTCAATTCAATTAATTTTTATTTGTATAGCGCTTTTAACAATGAACATTGTCTCAAAGCAGCTTTACACAGATAATGTGGTGATTAAATGTAAGTATGTTCTTTATAAGTATGTTTGTCTCTGATGAGCAACTGTGGCAAGGAAAAACTCCCCGAGATGGCATAAGGAAGAAACCTTGAGAGGAACCAGACTCAAGAGGGAACCCATCTTCATCTGGGTTGCACCAAATGTCCATTTGAAGCATATATACAAAGTTGCGGGGTACAGTGATGATGATCAGAAGCAAACTGCACTCCCGAGTCAGTGCAGCAGACCGCCGACACCAACTACAGTCCAATCCATCCTCAAAGCACCCGTTCTACTCTGGAATTTCATGGAACCACCCAAGGTGTTGATGAGATACCGTCCCAAGCTGCACAGAAGTGTGAAGATCCACGGAGGGTAGAGGGGCAGGAACAGTGGTCACTGGAGCCTCAGGAGCATGTTTAACTCGATCGATCGATCGATCGAGAGAGAGAGAGAGAGAGAGAGAGAGAGAGAGAGAGAGAGAGAGAGAGAGAGAGAGGGGGGGGGGGTGACGGGAAGAGAAGGATATGGATTATTAAGTGTAACTATTGGTGTATAAAAGTTAATGTCACTGTGCAGTTTGGACTCCAGCAAGACTCGCTATGGCAGCATAACTAAAAGGGAGAACCAGAAGGTAACACAGACATGAGGGATCTCTGGGATAAGAGACAACCCACCACACCACCGTCAACAAACCTGAGTGACCGTGTGAATGTGAGGGGACGACAGCATACAAATATACCAGTTCACCAAACACTCTATATCCATGCTCCCTCCAGATCTGAGCCTTTACCTAAGAAAAAAAATCTACTGATAAAAGGCTTGACTAAATAAATAAGTTTTCAACCTCGACTTGAACACTGAGACCGTGTCTGAGTCCCGAACACTGATTGGAAGGCTGTTCCATAACTGTGGGGCTTTATAAGAGAAAGATCTGCCCCCTGCGGTAGTCTTCATTATTTGAGGAACCAACAGATAGCCAGCACCTTTTGATCTAAGTAGGCGTGGAGGATCATACTGGTACAGAAGTTCACTCAGATACTGCGGTGCGAGACCGTTAAGTGCTTTATACGTCAGTAGTAATATTTTATAATCAATGCGAGATTTGATTGGGAGACAGTGTAGACTGATTAAAACAGGGGTGATGTGGTCGTATTTCCTAGATCTGGTGAGGACCCTTGCTGCTGCATTCTGGACTAACTGAAGCTTATTTATGCACTTACTCGCACACCCAGACAGTAAAGCGTTACAGTAGTCCAATCTAGAAGTAACAAAAGCATGAACTAGTTTTTCTGCATCCTGTAACGACATCATATTTCTAATTTTAGCGAAATCTCTTAGGTGAAAGAAGGCGATCCTGGTGATATTATTCACGTGAGACTCAAAGGAAAGACTCGGGTCAATAATCACACCAAGGTCTTTGACAGCCGTACATGCTGAAACAGAAACACCATCCAGAGATGCTACGTAATCAGAAAGTTTGCTTCTAGCTGCATGTGGTCCTAGTAAAAGTACTTCCGTCTTATCTGAGTTGAGCAGAATAAAGTTAATAAGCATCCACTGTCTAATGTCCTTTACACACTCCTCAACACTGTTTAGCTGATCTCTCTCATCTGGCTTTGCTGAAATATAGAACTGTGTGTCATCAGCATAGCAATGGAAGCGAATCCCATGTTTATGAATGATTTCACCAAGAGGCAGCATACATAAAGAGAAAAGCAGTGGGCCTAAGACAGATCCTTGAGGAACACCAAACTTTACCTCATAGAGTGTGGAGAACTCACCATTTACATCCACAAACTGATAGCGATCAGTCAAATAAGACCTGAGCCAAGAGAGAGCTGTTCCCTTTATTCCTACAACGTTCTCAAGTCTAGCAAGCAGTATAGTGTGATCAATGGTGTCAAAAGCTGCACTAAGGTCGAGCAAAACAAGTAAGGAGACAAAACCCTGATCAGAGGCCAATAACAGGTCATTTACCACCTTAACTAGCGCCGTCTCTGTGCTATGATGAGGCCGAAATCCTGACTGATACACTTCAAAAATGTTATTCATAAGTAGGTGTGAGCATAACTGCTGTGCTACAACCTTTTCTAAAATTTTGGATATAAAGGGGAGATTTGATATTGGTCTGTAGTTGAACAACTGACATGGGTCAAGGTCAGGTTTCTTAATAAGGGGGTGGATAACTGCCAGTTTGAAGGATTTAGGTACATAACCAGTGCTAATGGAAGAGTTAATTATTTTTAAAACTGGTTTGATTACCTCTGGAGTTATCTGTTTAAAGAAACTAGTAGGCAGGGGATCGAGAATGCAGGTTGATGATTTTGATGAGGAGATTAATGAAATTAAGTCCTTCTCATGAATAGGAGTGAAGCTTTGTAGTTGATTGTCCGTTATAATTACACTGCTGTCTACAGGGTGTAAATCATATGATTTACAGTTTCACAATTACTCATATTATTATGGTAAAGGTTAATGTATTTTTATTTTTATTTTGATTATGAATAGGAAATTTTATATTTTCATTAAAAAATACGAATTAAAAAAAATTTAAATTTTCCAACCATTGTCATATCACGTTTTGCGTTGATTTTTTGCACTTTCAACGGTTCGTAGTTAAATGATGCTTATGACTAGAAGTCATATTTTTCACAATACATTTTAAAAACTTGATTTGTCATATCATTTCATTTAAGTTTTTTCAGATTTCAAGTCGCATACATACTGCACTTTTTAACGATTTTTAATTAAATCATGCTTATAAATATAAAAATTTACATTTTCACAATAACCATTACGTATTTAATGAAAAAGCCATATTGTTGTCAAAACATGAATTGTTTTGACAAAAATATTTGTATTGTTTCTGATTAATGTGTAATCAGAAAAATGTATTTGCTAATGAATACAAAAAATATAATTTATTTTTATTTAAAATATCATATTTTTGTCTAAGCATAATGTGTCATGTCTGTTTATATTTGGTATGGCATATCTCTTCAGACTCTTTTTGCAATATCAAATGCAAAAACTATTTTTTGCAATAACTAAAATATTTATGTAAACAGTGTTATATTTTAGTCAGAAAATGATTTGTAACATCATATCTCATGTAAATTTAATACGGTCAAGTTCATGTTATAAGTGCAAATTCGCTTGGTTCGAAAAACCGCTTTTTAATAATAATAATAATAATTCATTACATTTATATAGCGCTTTTCTGCAGCACTCAAAACGCTTTACATATGAAAGGGGGGATTCTCTTCAACCACCACCAATGTGCAGCATCCACCTGGATGATGCGACGGCAGCCATATTGCGCCAGAACGCCCACCACACATCAGCGGAGAGGAGATAGAGTGATATAGCCAATTAATATGAGGGGATGATTAGTAGGCCAGCGGGCAAGTTTTGGCCAGGATGCCGGGGCACACCCCTACTCGTTTTCGAAAGACATCCTGGGATTTTTTAATGACCACAGAGAGTCAGGACCTCGGTTTAACGTCTCATCCGAAGGACGGTGCTTTTATTTATTTTTTTTTTTTTATTGACAGTATAGTGTCCCCGTCACTATACTGGGGTGTTAGGACCCACACAGACCACAGGGTGAGCACCCCCTGCTGGTCTCACTAACACCTCTACCAGCAGCAACCTGGTTTTTCCCAGGTGGTCTCCCATCCAAGTACTGGCCAGGCTCAACCCTGCTTAGCTTCAGTGGGCAAGCTGTCTTGGGCTACAGGCTGTCTTGGGCTATTCTTCGTCCTAGAAGTCTGAGACTTGCGGAATCGTATTTTCACAGGCTAAGAAACTAATTCTTGACAGCACGTAGAAGGCTTTGCGAAATATGTGCTGATGTATCGATTTTGATGAATTATAAATTTCTAACCCATTTACATTCACTTTTTGCAGTTTTCAAAAGTTTTTATAAGATTATGATTATGAAAATGAAAATTCATATTTTTAAAATAACTATAATTTTTATGGGAAAAATATTATATTTTGGTCAGGAAATGTTTTGTTATATCATATCTCATTATAAATATGTAAATTCATCATGGGCATGTGCATGCTGTTTGTGCAAATAGGCTTGGTTCGAAAAACCGTTTTCTCTTCGTGCTAGAAGCCTGAGACTTGCGACTAGAAGGCTTTGCGAAATATGTGCTGTTGTTTCGATTTTGATGAATTATGAATTTCGAACTCATTTACATTCACTTTTTGCAGTTTGCAACTGTCAAACTCACTTTTATGTATGAAAAATGTGTCCAAAAATAATTTTTCGTCAGTTTATTTGTCACTTTTTGCAATATTAAATGATTTTCAATTAAATTATGCTTCTAAATATCAAAATTCATGTTTTAAAAATAATCTTTTTATGAAAAATTGTCTTATTTTTGTCAAAACGTTAGGTTTATTCTTTTCTTTCAGGTAATATCAATTTAATAAGTTTATTCTTAAAATGTGTCAGGGATTCCCCTGTCACGCCTCCCTCGGCTGCTGTCAGAGATTCCCCTGCCACGCCTCCCTCGGCCGCTGTCAGAGATTCCCCTGCCACGCCTCCCTCGGCCGCTGTCAGAGATTCCCCTGCCACGCCTCCCTCGGCCGCTGTCAGAGATTCCCCTGCCACGCCTCCCTCGGCCGCTGTCAGAGATTCCCCTGCCACGCCTCCCTCGGCCGTTGTCAGAGATTCACCCTGCCACGCCCCCTCCAGTAGCTGTCACGGTTCCTCGTTATCCTTTGCCTGCCAGGATCACCGACAGCTGTGGCTCGTTAAGAACTAGACTATATAAACTCACGTTCTCGAGTCACAGGCTGTCGGTTCTTGTATTGTCATGCTGGTCATTCTGCGGCCGCCTGCCGTCCCGCTAGGTTTGTCTCCAAGACTCTGTTTCCGCGTCGGAGTACTCTTTGCCGTGGAGTTGTTTTCCTTTCAGGTTTTGCTTTCCGTTGAACATTTACTTTTGTGTTGGATTACTAATTTGCTAATGAATTTTTTTTTTTAATTATGAAAAAGGCATATTTCTTTCCAACCATAATTTGTCATGACACCTTTTTTGTTTACTTATCACAGATCTGAACGGGGTTTCTTTTATGAAAATTTGCTTATGAATGTGAAAATTCACATTTTTCCAATAATAATCAATTCTTATTTTAAAAAAAGACTGTTTTCAAACCACCGTTTGTCATGTAACATTTTTCGTTTGTCAAACGCAATTTTTAACGTTTTTTTGACATTAAATTATGCTTATAAATCTGAACTCATATTTTCACAACTAATTTTTTTGATAAAGGTTAATGTATTTTTTCATGAAATTGAGTATGAATATAAAATGTAATATTAAAAAAATATGTATAAAAAAATAAATTTCAAACTATTGTTTGTCAACACGTTTTGCATTGAAATTTTGCACTTTTAACGTTTTTAGTTGATGATGCTTATGAATATAAAAAGTTAATTTTTTTTACAATAACTTGTAAAAACTTTATCACGTTATTTAATAACTTTTTAAGTTTTTAATTAAATTATTAGTATGAATATGAATTTATATTTTACCAATTAATCTAATTTTTATATAGATTTTATTTTTCTCAGACTAATGTTTTTCATGTAAGTTTTTCGCTTACATAGTGCACAATATTTTCTATTCAATGATGCTTATTATGGAAATTTATATTTTCACAATAACTATTTATTTTATGAAAGTCATATTTTTGTCAAAACATGAAGTGCATTGTCACTTTGTGAAAATAAAAATATGATATTGGAAAACCTTTAAAAAAAAGTGCCATAAGTGAATAAAAATCACTCATTTTTATGGTAAAGGTTAACTTTTTTTAATGAGTATGAATAGGAAATTATATATTTTAATAACATTACATATAAAAAAATCATTATTTTCAAACCATTGTTTGTCATATCACGTTTTCTTCACTTAATGGTTTTTATTTAAATGATTCTAATTGTCATATTTTTCACAATAAATTGTACAAACTTGATTTGTCATTATTTTATTGAATTATTTAAATTTAACAGTTTCATTAAATTATTCCTTTGTATATAAAAATTCATATTTTACTAATTTGTCATTCATATGAAAATAGTAATATTTTTGTCAAACATTGATTCCATGAAAATATGCTTCTGTATATGAAAATTTATATTTTACTAATTAATTGCATGTTTATGTAAAACGTCAACATTTTTTCAAAAAATGGTTTGTCATGTGAAAATCTTTCGTTTATGTATTACACGTTTTAATGGTTTTTAATAAAATTATGCTAATGAATATAAAAATTAATATTTTCTCAAACATTTTTATGAAAATATTCTTTTTTTTTTTTAAATAAAATTTTGGATATAAATATGTAATACCGTGGTACCTCGACATACGAGTGCCCTAACATACGAGTTTTTTTGAGATACGAGCGGTCACTCGGTCGATTTTTTGCTTTGATACGCGAGCAAAAACTTGAGATACGAGCTCGAGACGCCGCTGCAAGATGCTGAATCAAAGCCAGAAAGCGAAGATTGTGAGGAAAATTAAGATAGTGTTGCATTAGAGGGAAAATGAGAGCTGTTTCTTTAAGGTTACTATCTCTGGGTATTGAAGTCCAGAGTAAAATGCATTATGGGTAGTGTAGTGCGGGAAAAGTGTGCGGGGTGGATGTTTTTCCTGTGTGCGATTTATATGATTTGTATTCTGTATTATACTGTAACCCTGCGAATCTATCTTCATAAAAACAAGTAAAGTGGCTTTGCATCGGCTAATGTTGTCCATCTCATCATTCCACGAGCATCAACTAATGAGTTGTTACGCTGCCGCCGGGAAAAGTTCAAGCGGATAAGTAACAATAAGCAAAAAAGAAAAAGTAAAACATTTTAAAGTTTAGGGATACGTAGTGTGCAGGAGTGATTAGTAAAAAACTAATCAAAAACTAAGTTTTCCCTCTGCCTCCGCTTATCGCCTCTACCCCCCCCTCCGCCCGCGCGCGCGCGCGCACACACACACACACACACACACCCCACAAGCGTTTTCGTTAGCTCAAGTCGTCTCATCTCTAAGAAATATACACTGAATAAAACCTTATTATATCTTTACATTCTCTTTTATGTTTTATACAATATTTGTAATTTATAAATACATTTTTCTTATTCAAAAACAGGTAACAAAAACAACTGGGGTCGCATTTTGGGGGCTGGAACGGATTAATGGCATTTCAATTAATTTCAATGGGGAAATTTGCTTTGAAATACGAGCAATTTGACATACGAGCAAGGTTACGGAACGAATTAAACTCGTATGTCGAGGTACCACTGTATTTAAAAAAATTTTTTTTATAAAAGAAAGTCAGATTTGATTCAAACTATTGTTTGTCGTATAACTTTTTGCAATGAATATTTGCACTGGTTTTTAGTTAGATGATGCTTATGAATATGAAAAGTCATAATTTCACAACTTGTAAAAACTTGATTTGTCATAGCACGTTTTTCTTTGAATTTTCTTTGAATTTTTTTTTTATAAAGTTTTTTATATTATTCCTTTCCATATAAAAATTAATATTTTACCAATTAATTTCATATTTATATGAGAAAAGTCATATTTGTCAAAACATGTATTGGATATTTCATGAAAAAAAATGACCATTTATATTATAACGTTACCTTGTAAAAACGTGATTTGGCATTTCAAGTTTTTCATTGAATTTTCGCTTTTTTTAATAGTATTTCATGAAATAATTCTGATGAATATGATAATTTATAATTTCCCAATTAATTTAATATATACTGTATTTATATATATTTTTTTGTTATTTTTTTCAGACCATGGTTTTTAATGTAAGTTTTTTGCTTGCATTTTGCACTTTTTTAGCGGTTTTTCATTCAATGATGCTTATAAATATGAAAATTCATATTTTCAGAATAACTAAATTTATAATAAATGACATTGTCAAAATATGATTTGTATGGTCATTTTTTTGTTTTTTGCTTCTTAATGGCAATTATTTCAAGGTTTTCCATGAAAATATGCTTCTGAATATGAAAATTCATATTTTTATATTGACTTTCATTTCATTATGTAAAAAGTCATATTTTTGTCAAACCATGGTTTGTCATGAAAAAGTTTTTCGTTCAAGGATTGCACTTTTTAACGTATTTTCATTTAATTGTGCTTATGAATATTCATATTTTTACAATACCTATTTTTATGAAAAATATCATTTCTGTCAAAACATATTTTGTCATGTCACCTTTTTGTGCAATTATAGCACTTTTTAAATAGTTTTAATGAAATTATGCTAATGTACTTGAAAATTCATATTTGTACAATAAATCATTTTTTATGATAAAGGTAAATTTTTTTATGGAATTATTATGAACATGAAATGTGAAATTTTAATAAAACCAATCATTTTTGTCTAACAATTTTTTTTTCATTCCATTGTTTATCACGTTTTGCATTGAATTTTTGGTCTTTTAATGGTTTTTAATTAAATGATGCTTATGAATATAAAAATTCACAAAACATTTTTATGAAAATGTTAAAGATTTTTTTAAATGAAATTATGGTTATGAATATGATATATAATATATATATTAAAAAAAACATTTTATAAAAGAAAGTCAGATTTTGACATTTTCCATTGAATTTGTGCACTTTTTTCAACAGTTTTTCATGAAATTATTTGTGTGAATAGGAAAATGTAAATTTTACCAATTAATTTCATATTTTTATAAAAAAAAAAAAAATTTTTCTCAGCCCCTGGTTCTTAATGTAAATTTTTTGGTTACATATTGCACTTTTTAAACGTTTTTTTCATTAAATGATGTTTATGAATGAAAAAATTTAATTTTCACCATAACTATCACATTTTTAATAAAAGAGTAATATTTTTGTAAAAACCTGATTTGTCACTTTACTGTGTTGCGTTCACTTATGGTACTTTTTCAAAGGTTTTCCATGAACATATAATTTATATTTTACAATATCTAATTATTCTGATGAAGGTAAACTGAGTTTTTTAAAAATAAATTATGATTCTAAATATGAAATTTAATATTTTAATAAAAACAATAAATATTTTATAAAAGTCTAAATTTTTTTCCAAACTATTGTTTGACATCATGTTTTGCGTTGAATTTTTGCAATTACAATGGTTTTAAGTTAATAATGCTTATGAATATGAAAAGTCATAATTTTACATAAAAACCTGATTTGTTCAATAACGTTTTTGAATTGAATTTTTGCACTTTTTTTTACAGTTTTTAATGAAATTATTCCCTTTAATATGAAAATTTATATTTTACCAATTAATTTCATATTTATATTAGAAAAGTCATATTTATGTCAAAACTTGGTATATCATGAAATCTTTTTCATTCATATTACACTTTTAACGATTTATTTGTGAAATTAAGAATGTGTTTTTGAAATTTTTTTTCACGTTTTTTTATAGAATTTTACCTTTTTAACAGTTTTTCATGGAATTATTATGATCTTTTTTTATATTTATTAATATTAATATACATTTATTAATATTTTAGCAATTCATTTTATTTTTTTTTATTAAAAAAAGGATTTTTTTGCTCAAACCATGGTCTTTCATGTGAGTTTTTCATTTACATTTTGCACTTTTTTTACTGTTTTCCTTTAAATGATGCTTATGAATATGAACATTTATATTTTCATTTTAACTATCACATTTTTGATGAAAATGTCACCTTTTTTGTCAAAACCTGATTTGCATGGTCATTTCTTGGGTTTTTGATTCACTTTTCTTCAGGTTTTACATGATCATACAAGATTTATATTTTCACAATTACTCATATTTTTATGGTAAAGGTTAACGTGTTTTTATGAAATTATGATTTCTTAATGGGAAATGATTTATTAAAAACAATCCATCTTCTATTTTCAAAAAGTAATTTTCAAACCATTGTCATCAAGATTTGCGTAGAATTTTTGCACTTTTAATGGTTTTTAGTTAAATGATGCTAATAAATGTAAAAAGTTATATTTTTTACAATTGTTTTTTAAAAACTTGATTTGTCATATCACAATTCTTTATCAAATGATTTCACTTTTTAAAAAAAAGTTTTTCATTAAATTATTCCTTTGGATATACAAATTCCTATTTTACCAATTTATTTCATATTCATATGAAAAATGTCTTATTTTTGCCAAACATGGTTATCATGAAACCTTTTTTGTTCACTTATTGCACTTTTTTCAATCTTCCAGTCATGAGATGAGAAGGAGCAAATCACTTTATTGCAGTCAATATAACCCGGTCTCAGAAGGCCTTTCAGTAGTGAGCTTTCTTAACAGCAATACTACCCAGAAGGTAGTCTTGCCTACTCTTAACAGCAAAACTACCCGAGTTCTCCTTACTACCCGTCAGTTATCACGAACAAGTGCGAATTCACGTGGTAAATCTTTCATTTTTTATACCCCAAATTTACTTAAATTTACATGTTATTCTCTAACTTCTCCTCCTTACAACTTTACATACAGCAATAATTTTGCATATCCCACCTTTTGCTTACATATTTTCTGGTATGTTTATACATTTTCTTGGTAAAATGCCACCCCTTTCCAGAAGGCCTCATTCACTTCCATACATTTCTAATTTACATGTACCTTTCCTTCTTGTGAAAAATCCCCTGATCATGCATTTTACCACCAAACAACCAATCCTCCCCCGCAATTTTCACACCTTTTTGTTTTGTTTGCTTGTTTAGTTTTTTTTCTTCCTTGCAAAAATTCCTTTGTCTTTTTATATACTACCTAATTCCTTAATTCTCCTGTGGTAAAAAAAGACTTGATTTTCTGTATTCTTAGCTAATTTAATTGATTTTTCCAGTATTTATTTTAGTTTGTGCTATTTCTACAATTTTTTATCCGTGCAAAATATTCCTATTTTCTCTGACTGCATCTTTACGAACGAGTTTCCTGTCCTGAACTTTTTCTAAATCAGATCTTGCCTATATCTTAACTACAAGCTTCCTTAGCGCTTCCTGTATGTTTGTGTGTCTTGGTTATTGAACATTTTAACCAGGGGTGATGTACAACCACATCTTAAACAGGGGTGCCAATAATTGTGGAGGGCACTGTATATATATGTATATATACAAAATATTTAAAAAGATGAGCAAGGAAGCGCAAGGAAGAATTAGGCACAGAACTTACACATTGTCAGTTGATGAAAAACAAGTGGTATACAGTGCCCTCCACAATTATTGGCACCCCTGTTTAAGATGTGGTCGTGGACTTCTAAAAATTCTCCTTTTTTTTAAAACAACATAGAACCCAAATGCAAAAAAAGAGAAAAATCCAACCTTTCATTTAAGTACATTACTTTGGTGGTAAAAAAATCACACATTTAAAAAAAAAAAAAAATTTGAAATCATGTGTGCCACAATTATTGGCACCCCTAACAATTCCTCTGAAAAATTTATTTATTTATTTTTTTTAAAGATATTTTTCTGTAGTTGCTAAGGTTGGTCAGGGTATCTAGAGACTTTTAATTAGTAATTCATGATTTCCTGTTTCCCTGGGGTATAAATATGACGTGACACAGAGGCCTAATTCTCTTACCCATTTGTCAACATGGCAAAGACAAGAGAACACACCATTCAAGTAAGGCAGATGTGTGTCGACCTTCATAAGTCAGGCAATGGCTACAAGAAAATAGCCACTCGCCTTAACTTGCCGGTATCTACAGTCAGAGGAATCATTAAGCAGTTTAAAACAACTGGAACAGTGACAAACAAGGCTGGAAGAGGTCCCAAGTTTATCTTGCCACAACGCACAGTGAGGAGGATGGTAAGAGAAGTAAAAAAATTTCCCAAGCTCACCGTCACAGAATTGCATCAAAGAGTGGCATCTTGGGGTCACAGAGTCTCCAAAACAACCATCAGACGCTCTCTACATGCCAACAAGCTGTTTGGGAGGCATGCAAGGAAAAAGCCTTTTCTCACTAACACTCACAAACGTAAACATCTGGAGTTTGCTAAGCGGTACTGGGACTTCAACTGGGATCGTGTGCTTTGGTCAGATGAGACTAAGATTGAGCTTTTTGGCAACAAACACTCTAAGTGGGTCTGGCGTAAAACAAAAGAGGAGTATGCCGAAAAGCACCTCATGCCCACTGTGAAGTATGGTGGAGGATCTGTGATGCTGTGGGCCTGTTTCTCTTCCAAAGGCCCTGGGAACCTTGTTAGGGTGCATGGCATTATGAACGCTTTGAAGTACCAGGATATTTTAAATAAAAACCTGATGGCCTCTGCCAGAAAGCTGAAGATGGGTCGTCATTGGGTCTTTCAGCAGGATAATGATCCAAAACATGTGGCAAAATCTAATGCATGCATGAATGCAGTTTGATTATAGTTAAAGCATGTTGCCTGCAAGTTGCTCGGTGCATTGGCTTCAATGCCCATATTATATTATGATTATTATCGTCCATTTTCCACTCTATATCTATTATATTCTTATTTTTCAGTTTTCCTTTCTTTTCACCCCTTTTCCCATTAGCTTCTCCTACAAGGCATACTTTGGGCCAACACCCTTTGTGTGGTGCATGTGGCCGCCGCCACTACCTACTGGCCATGGCGCATATTCGCCTTTTGGGACGACTTGTTGGACCTTGTGTGCATCCCTCCTTGCCTTCCACTGTTCATACCCGGGATGCTTCTACCCAAACTGAGCCTGAACTACTGTTTGAGCCTTTTTTCTCCGGCTCTCCTCTCTCCAATTATTCTTCAACCACTCCCCTGTCTCCTAGAGACGAACCTGATCCTTCCTATTCCTCAGGACCTGACACCATTGTTCTTTTACCGTGAACTTTTTTATCTTTACTTTCTTTTCTAGGCTCTAACTTTGTCCACCAGCTTCACCTGCTCTTTCAGCCTTTAAAATATAAGTGTGACATATATGCACGATTAAGGATGGTGATGATATAATGTATGCTGCGCTTTTGTGTATATCTTTAACTAATTTTGCCACTTTAAGCATGATTATTTGATTTTTATGAACTCACTTCATGCTGAGTATTATACTATATTAATGCTGAGTAACGGTTATGTGTATTAAGTTCGGATTTAAACTAATATATACAATGTTATATGATAAGAAGCTTAAATGATATTGTTTTTGCTTATTTTTATTTTATTATGCTGGCCTTCCCCTAAGCACTGTGAACTTTTGTGCACCCTCATATACAAGATGCACATGCTATGCGGTTCCTCGCTTAGGTAACCTTTATACACCAGACAAAAATACCCTGCGGTTTCTGGCCTAGCTAATCCTCTTGTTGTTGTTGTTGTTCAAATTTTGTACACTCTGCAAAACTCCACCTGTTATTCTCCAATACTATTCTTCAATAAACTATACTCTTATCACAACTAACTTTATTTTCTTTTTATTATTTTAGTATTCTACTCTATTTTATAACTAAAACTAGCTAAATTTCTCGACAATACGTAGCAGTTTTTTCTTTCTGAATGATGTGTTCAAAGAGAACTAAGAAAATTCGGAGTGTAATTACAACTATGCATATATTTTTATAGAATTTAGACCTAGAGCGATATCAAGGTAAGTTAAACAAAACAGTCAAGTGAGTCAGATCTTTACCCTGGAGTTGACCCCCTTTCTACTATAAAAAAAGGATCTTTCTGTGGGCTCTCAATTATTTCAGCTCTGAATACTCACTTAGGCAGGCTTCTTAGGCTAACAGACCAATTAATGCACAGATTAAGGGGGTGCTGTTTTGATCCTGCTTGCGTGTATCCACTGTGGCTGATAATTCGTCAGAACTCCAGTTCTGGTTACAGCTAGAACAGTCACTGGAGTCCGATACTTCGGCTCACCGACTTCGGTAGGCTTCAGACTTCGTATCAGGACATGCTGATTAGGCACAAAAGGGTGTTTTGGGTTTTATGTGGGCAGAGGAAGAGTTAGTGAGACATCACCACTAATAAACGCAAGCATGAGGGCAACCCTTGTGCTAGGTTGCCTAAAGATTCAGAAAGATACGCAAAAGAGCGAAATCTGTCACCATGTACCTGGGCTAGAATCCCCGCAGCCGTACCACCACGTTCATGCAAATAAAGGTGATATTATGAGTATAGCAAGTAATTTAATAAAAACATTTAAAAACTTTTTTCTTTTTACAGTTTTCATGAAATAATTCATTTGAATATGAAAATTTATATTTTACCTATTCATTTTATATTTATAAGAAAAAAGTCATTTTTATGTCAAAACATGGTGTATCATGAAAACCTTTTCGTTAATTGATTGCACTTTTAACTTTTCTTAGTGAAATGATGCTTATGAATATGTTTTTCATAGAATTTTGCACCTTTTAACAGTTTATCATTAATTATTAAGCTGATGAATAGGAGAATTTATATTTTACCAATTAATTTTATATTTTTATAAAAAAAAAATATATATATATTTTTCACTCAAATCATTATCATGTAGGTTTTTCGGTTACATATTGCTTATGAATATAAAAATTCATTCTAATAACTATCACATTTCTAATGAAAAAGTCATATTTTTGTGGTCACTCTTTTGTTTTTCATTCACTTATAGCACTTTTTTAAAGGTTTTCCATGATCATATGATTTACAGTTTCACAATTAATCATATTATTATCATAAAGGTTAATGTATTTTTATTTTTATTTTGATTATGAATAGGAAATTTTATATTTTCATTAAAAAATACAAATTAAAAAATAATACAAATTTTCCAACCATTGTCATATCACGTTTTGCGTTGATTTTTTGCACTTTCAACGGTTTGTAGTTAAATTATGCTTATGAATATGAAGTCATATTTTTCACAAACTTGATTTGTCATATCATTTCATGTAAGTTTTTCATATTTCAAGTCGCATACATATTGCACATTTTTTAAGTTTTTTATTAAATCATGCTTATTAACTATGAACATTTATATTTTCACAATAACCATTACGTATTTAATACAAAAGCCATATTGTTCTCAAAACATGACAAAAAAACTAATGAAGATTTGACAAAAAATATTTGTATTTTTTCTGATTAATGTGTAATCAGAAAAATGTATTTGCTAATGAATATCAAAAAATATTTTTTTTTTATTATTTAAAACATCATATTTTTGTCCAAGCATAATGTCATATCTGTTTATATTTGGTAAATATAAACTAAATTCTCTTTTTGCAATATCTAATGCAAAAACTATTTATTGCAATAACTAAAATATTAATGTTAACAATGTTATATTTTAGTCAGAAAATTTTTTGTAACATCATATCTCATGTAAATTTATCATGGTCAAGTTCATGTTATAAGTGGAAATTCGCTTGGTTTTACCGCTTTCTCTTCGTCCTAGAAGCCTGAGACTTGCGGAATGGCATTTTCAGGGGCTAAGAAACTCAATCTTGAGTTTACCGAGAAGACTTTTCTGTTGTGCTATGTGCTGTTGTTTCGTGTTTGATGAATTATGAATTTTTAACCCATTTTCATTCATTTTTTGCAGTTTTTATGAAATTATGATTATGAATATGAAAATTCATATTTTTGAAATCATTATAATATTTATGTGAAAATTATCATATTTTGGTCAAAAAATGTTTTGTTATACCATCATAAAAGGTCCCCTGGTGGTCTAGTGTTTAGTATGCGGCGCTCTCACCGCTGCGGCCCAGGTTCGATCCCCGGTCAGGGAACCAACACCAGCCACTCTCAATGCCGAAAATTGTGTGGATGTATCGATTTTGATAAATTATGAATTTCTAACCTATTTACATTAACTTTTTGCAGTTTTCAAAAGTTTTTATGAAATTATGATTATAAATATGAAAATTCATATTTTTGAAATAACTTTCTAATATTTATGTGAAAATTATATTTTGGTCAGAAAATGTTTGGTTTTGTCATATCTCATCATAAACATGTAACATTATCATGGGCCAGTGCATGCTGTTTGTGCAAATATGCTTGGTTCGAATAACTGCTTTCTCTTCGTCCTAGAAGCCTGAATCGCATTTTCACAGGCTAAGAAACTAATTCTTGACAGCACGTAGAAGGCTTTGCGTAGAACAGTTTCCAACCGTTTTTATGAAATTATATTTATCTTTCTTTCTTTCGGCTTCTCCCGTTAGGGGTCGCCACAGCGGATCCTCCGCATGTTTGATTTGGCTCATGTTTTTACGCTGGATGCCCTTCCTAACGTAACCCTCCCCAATGTGTCCGGGCTTGGGACCGGCACTGAAAGTGGCTGGGGTTGGTTTCCTGACTGGGGATCGAAACCGGGCCGCAGCGGTGAGAGCGCCGCATCCTAACTATGAAAATTCATGTTTTTGAAATAACAAATTTTTATGTGAAAAATATCATATTTTGCTCAGAAAATGTTTTGTTATATCATATCTTATTATAAATATGTAAAATTATTAACAATATATTTTTCATAAAATAAAGTCAGATTTGATTCAAACCATTGTTTGTCCTATAACTTTTTGCAATTAATATTTGCACTGATTTTTGGTTGGATGAAGCTTATGAATATGAAAAGTCATAATTTCACAATAACTGGTAAAAACTTGATTTGTCATAGCACGTTTTTCTTTGAATTTTTGCACTTTTTTAAACATTTTTTCATATTATTCCTTTCAATATGAAAATTAATATTTTACCAAATAATTTCATATTTATATGAGAAAAGTCATATTTATGCCAAAAAATGGTATTTCATGAAAATAAATATGACAATTTATATTTTAACGTTAACTTGTAAAAATGTGATTTTGCATTTCAAATATTTCATTGAATATTTGCTTTTTTTTAATAGTATTTCATGAAATAATTCTGATGAATGAGATTTTATCATTTCCGAATTCATTTCATATATATATATATATATATATATATATATATATATATATATATATATATATATACTTTTTTTTTTTTTTATATATATATATATTTATGTTTATTTTATTTTTTTTAATTGTTATATTTTTTTCAGACCATGGTTTTTAATGTAAGTTTTTTGCTTGCATTTTGCACCTTTTAGCGGTTTTCATTAAATGATGCTTATAAATATGAAAATTCATATTTTCAGAATAACTATTAAATTTATAATGAAAATGACATTTTTGTCAAAATATGATTTGTATGGTCACTTTTTTGTTTTTTGCTTCTTAATGGCAATTATTTAAAGGTTTTCATATTCATATTTTTACAATAACTATTTTATGAAAAACGTCATATTTCTGTCTAAACATATTTTGTCATGTCACCTTTTTAAATAGTTTTAATGAAATTATGCTAATGTCTTGAAAATTCATATTTATACAATTAGTCATATTTTTTATGATAAAAGTAAACATTTTTTTATGAAATTATTAGTATGAACATGAAATGTAAAATTTTAATAAAAACAATCAATTTTGTATAAAAAAACTTTTTTTCATTCCAATGTTAATCAATTTATTTATTTCATTTTTGGTCTTTTGTTTTTATTTAAATGATGCCTATGAATATAAAAATTCATATTTTTACAAAAAAAATTTTTTCATGTGCTTTCATGTGCTTTTTTAAAGGTTTTACATTAACATATGACTTATATTTTCAAAATTACTCATTTTTATGGTAAAGGTTAACGTTTCTTTATGAAATTAAGATTTCTTAATGGGAAATGATATATTTTAATAAAAACAATCCATCTTTTATTTTCAAAAAAGTACTTTTCAAACCATTGTTTGTCATATCAAGTTTTGCATAGAATTTTTGCACTTTTAATGGTTTTTAGTTAAATGATGCTAATGAATGTAAAAAGTTCTATTTTTCACAATTGTTTTTTAAAAACTTGATTTGTCATATCACGTTTCTTTAATAAATTATTTCACTTTTTTTTAACAGTTTTTCATTATTCTTTTGTATATAAAATTCATATTTTACCAATTTATTTCAAATTCATAATAAAAAAAACAAATTTTTGCCAAACATTTTTCACAATAAATTTTAATAACTTGATTTGTCATGTCATGTTTTTTAGTTGAATTATTTCACTTTTTTTTTTTTACAGCTTTTCATAAAATTCTTCCTTTGAATATACAAATTCCTATTTTACCAATTGATTTCATATTTATATGAAAGAAATTCTTATTTTTGCCAAACATAGTTATCATGAAACCTTTTTTGTTCACATATTGCACTTGGTTTTCAATGGTTTTCCATGAAAATATGCTTTTGTACATGAAAATATATATTTTAATAATTAATTGCATATTTATGTTAAAGGTCATAATTGTGTCAAACCATGGTTAGTCATGTGAAAGTTTTTTGTTTATGTATTGCACTTTTTATTGGTTTATAAGGAAATCATGCTATAAAAATTCATATTTTCACAATAACTAATTTTTATGAAAAAGTTAGTTTTTTTATGGTTATTATGGTTATGAATATGAAATTTAATATTTTAATAAAAACAATCTTAAAAAAAAAAAAAGAAAGTCATATTTGTTTGAAACCTATGTTTGTCATAACAGTTTTTCGCGATGAACATTTGCACTTTTGTAAGATTTTTATCATGCGTTTATTCTTAAAATGCTAATTTATTTATTTTTTATTATGAAAAAAGACATATTTCTGTCCAACCATAAATTGTCATGACACATTTTTCATTTACTTATCGCAGATTTGAAGGGTTTTTTATGCAACATAAAAAACTATGTGCAATCAGTTTCCAAAGTTTTTTAAGGTAAAGTGAACGATTTTTTTAAGTACTGCTAACAGAAAAGACAGAAGACACTCATTACAAATCTAAAACTCTGTTGTTTATTGTTTTTATTAAAAATAAAAATCAGAGTTTTAAGAACAATGCAGAAGAAATACTAAATATACAAATATATACTTCTACCTAAATTGCATGGGGACCTAATCAATAACTGCCACTTGACATCAAAACTGCAAAAACACTTTCAAAAACGGCAACATGCAGAAAAACAGTCAAGTGATGGGTCACCCCAAAATGAAAATTCTGTCATCATTTACTCGTTCTCTTGTCATTTCAAACCTATTAGACTTTTTTCTGCAGATATTCTGAAGAATGTTGGTAACCAAAGAACCACTGACACCCGTTGACTTCTATTGCCAAATGACAAGTAAAAGAGTGCCAGCAGTGTTTTTGCTACTTCTATTTTTTAATCTTTTATGTTCTGCAAAAGAAAAAAATCACACATGTTTAAAATAACAATAGGGTGAGTAAATGATTACAGAAGTTCAATTTTTGGTTGAACTATCCCTTTAGTTTCCAGTGCTCAACTTTAAATAAAAATTACAAAATAAAGTCTAAAACAGACATTTAGCTGAAAGGTTTAGTTATAACAATTCTTTAAAAAAAACAAAAAAACAAAAAACAAACCAACTGATCCCTCTGATGCTGAAAGAATTTTAAATCTTTGTAACATTTAATTTGTCAAAAGCAAAAACAGTAGCTTAGTTTAAAAGCTGGTTTTTAAGAGTTTGAAGTTTGGGCTTGAGATTCTTACTTCCCAATGACAGAAATACTCTCTGAATAGCATCAAATGTGCTTCTCATTGTCTTTGGGTAGTCTAAATTTAGAGCATAGATCAAAGCAAAGAGAAGACATACAGCATGTGGCAAGTTTGGGACATCACGAACCACAATTTTTCCCTTGAGAATGATTGCCCTTAATGAGTCGACATTGAGGGCATGTGGAGTTTGGGCAGGCATGTCTTCTGGTAAAACTGTGAGCAGGCCAACATCAACTGCACTCAGGTCTACATTCACATCTGAATCCTAAACAGAGAAAAGTAACAAGTGGTAATCTCTCCATACCTTGGAACAGTGTCCTGTGTAAGCATGAAGCATAAGAAAGTGTGATCTTGTTTTAAAGGGAAAGTTGATTGTAAAATGTAAATTCTGGCATTAATTACCTTTATATTGTTTTACACAAGATACCAATTATGATATCTTAAGCTTCGCTGCCCAGTTTTGGACATCATTTTCACTTTTAACATCCATAAAAGAGAGTAAAGACATTGCTAAAACAGGCCATGTGATCATAGTTGTTCAAATGTAATCTTGAAGTCACAGGAATACTTTGCTTGCAGAAAAACAAACTCTTTTCAACAATTTATCCTCTTCTGTGTTAGCCTCCACTGTTAGTTTTATTGTCACTTCATCAAATTACATTTGAATGACTATGATCACAAAGACTATTTTAGTAATGTCTTCCCTACATTTCTGGACATTGAAAGTGATCGCTGAGATGCTGGCTAGGTCAAGAGACAAATAACTACTGTGTACTCTTCATCTGATCTATATTCTAATAGACTAATACACAATTTAGCATTAGCACAAATAAAGAAGTAAACACAAACATTACTTACAAAGCACGTCCTGAAAAATTTCACAGAATCATCTCCCAAGGGGATTCGAAGGCCATGAAGTACTGCGGTGCGCACACAAGTTACATTAGATGACTATGAAAAACAGAGAATGAGGTTAACGATCATACACAGATTATACAATAAAGACAACTACATAAAGGTTTACCTTTAAATGAACTTGACGCAGAATTGCATCAAGCATTCTTCCTTGGTTTCCTCCTTTTTTCCTGAAAATTTCAATCAAACGTGTAGAGTGTTTGTCCAATGCTTCATAGAACTCGGATCTCAGATTTTTTCCAGATATGCGATTAAATTCTGCAAAGATCTGAGAACAAACACAAAGTGGTTATTTATAATAAAATAAGATATTGAATAATAAGATGTTTAGATTGTAAAGAGAATACATACCTGGCTTTCGGTGAAAAATAGATCACCACAAATAGGAGGTTCAGGATGAATGATTTCCTTCCTTCCCAAGGCAAATGTGCTGTCCATCTTCTGGCCAATCAGGCTCATATTTCGGGTCCTTTTTTTCCCATTTCTTTTAAAAGTTCTACTCTTGTGCGTTCTTGACTTTCTTCGTTTTCCCCATTGGGAAAATTTGGCAAGAAATTTAATTCAAACCGTCTAGGTTTTTTAATGCCTCTCTTCTGCACGTTGTCTGTTGCACCTCTCTTTCCCTTGACAGCAACATTACTACAGCCACATTTATGCAGCTTTGTTCTATAGTTTGCCATTTTAAATTTCAGGCTGTTTTTCCAACCAGCTGCGCCTGTTGAGGAGCCAGGTTCGGTCAAACATGGATGTGCTTTGACAAGAGCTGTGGCTACTTGAGCAAAATCTTCATCTCTTGGATATGCTTTCAGCATATCGTGTTTTAGGTCTCTTCCAACAGTTAGACTTGTTCCATCTTTCAGAAAAGCAAGGTTTCCTTGACAGAGACGGTACTCAACATTTACAGAAAAATTGGGAATTTCAAATTCCTCAGGTCAGGCACACTGTCGTTCAGAAGACAACTGTTCTGATGTTTCAGAACCTGAGAGAAGTAATGTGTCAGCTTGACTTGAGGAGGGAGACGTGAATAGAGGAATTATTTTCAGTGTTGCCCTCTCTGGCAAATCATTGATGTCTCTGAGGTTGCATAGTGCAAGATTAAAATCAGGGTCTTCGTACTGAACGTTAAATGAATATGACACTTGCAGCTTCTTTTGCAGCACATGTTTCAAGGCATCAACATCAGCTGGTTTTTCAGAAATGATTACTTTCCGGATGTCACCATCATGCACAATAACGCAAAGCATCATTGCCATGGTTAGATGAAATTCTGAAGTAAAAAAAAACTAAATTCAAAATCACAAATAATAAAAAAATAATAGCGTAATCATGTAATTTAGCAGCAGATGTAATGCTTCAATCTGACTAACAAATGACCTCGGACATTGTACGCTGTTAAAGGAAAGGGATCATTAAGGTCAGAAAGCAGAATGACTTGCACTGAATGCAAACTACACAATTCATAAATGCGCAACCGCTCAATGTACCATGCAGTCTGGGGTTTACAGAGGAACATTATGTCAGTGTTGGTTGCCAAAACCTTCTCAATCTGCATGAATTCTGGGAAACCTGAACAAGATCCAACTGATACTACCATGTCTGGGCAATACTTAATACCATCAATGGTAACACTGGGCGAAACAAGCACTGTACAGCAATTCAGACTTCTCAGGCACAGATATTCTTGAACATTGTCAGGAAAAGCTGTTACAAGTGAACTACAGACCCTATCCATTTGTATACCTGGCTTGAAAAAAGAACTTGCATCCATGTGATAGGCTGCTGTCATTTGATGCTTCTTGGCTAGCATTAAGGGGAAATTTTTTAAGTTTTGTGCATCACGGATCACTTTCTTAAAAAACGTATGTTTCCCTTTAAACCGCATTGTCCAAAGATTCCTCAGTGGGCTATACATTCTGATCAACTAGGGGTAGTTTTCTACGTAATGATGCTTTGGACGCAGAGTGAAGTTCGGGAACACTTCTTGAAGCAAAGCTCTGTGTTCAGAGATCTTGCAACTTAGAAAGTCAACAGTGTCATCAGTAAGCTTGACAGACATACTCAGCTCAACAATGTCTTTTAAAAGCATTAGAATTTCCCAGGTATGTCTATTCTCTCCCACCTTATGGCCAATCAAGAGTGGGAGGAGTCTCAAAAGGGTCCAATTTTCATGCCCATTTCCCCCAACTGTTCTTTTATTTGAGAACGATGTTGGAATAGGCTGTGGCTGGTCAGTCCTATCTGAAAATTTGTATGGGAATTGTTTGATGACACTATTTAAGGACTCCAGGGAAAAGTAATGTTTTCCGATTAAATCCTGCAAACATAATGCCATCTCTACAGGAACAATGCCCTCCAACAGATCATGCAACAGATATGGGGGAAACCACCAATTGCGTGAAAGTGTTTCAAACTGTCACTCAATGGACAGCTACTCGTCACACGATACTGTGCAACCAAAGTACTGTCCCGTTGAACATCTCGTACATGCTGTTGATGTTTTTCTTTTGTTCGTATTTTAAAGCAGCCTGACCTAACTTCCTTTACATTAATGTCCTCCCTTGTAGATTTTGCATGGCTACATGGGAGATTCACTCTAAAGCGCTCCTGAAAACCTGCTAAGGAATGTGCACCCAAATTATCTGCCAGGACATGCAGAACAGACCCCCTGATACATGACCCCAACTGCTCAACAAATACTCCTTGCTGTTCAAGACATTTTAGGTCTTTAATTAGAGGGTGAAGTATTTTTGAGTAGCCATGCTTCTTAACTACACTTGTTTTACACAGAAGAGCTAGCTGAATGGTGTGTAAAGATGACGTGTGTTTTGCTGGCAAGTTGGCAAGAACACAGTAGATAGCACACAATTTGTGCTTCTTCCGTGATGTTCCAAGTGGATTAGCCACCTCGAAATCATCTATGTATAGGTTAAGAAATATTTTAACATCATCTTCTGCAAAAAATGAATTTTCTCTATAATGAGTACCATCCATGTAATTGACGTCTCAATTGAAGTCAGAACCTTATCAAGATCTTCTTGTTTATTCAGCAATTTCTGCAACAATTCAATAATCGGGACATACACGTAATACTCATCATCAATTTTGTATTCAACAGGCATGATAACTGGAAATTCTTCCGAAAAGTATGATGTTCTCCTTTTTGGTTGTGGAAAGAGGACCTCCTTCCTTTGTACATTGTAGCAGCACACTGCTGTCACTGACTGCCCTGACAAGTTCTTTCACAACTAAGTTGTCTGCCACACCATAGTGTTTAACAATAATCTGTTGTATTGTGCTATGTAACAATGACTCGGACAGCAAGTTAATTTGATTCAACTGCTGGATTATTTCTTGTGTTGCACTATCGGAAATATGCAATATGGTTCGCATTTTGAGAAACAGGGATGCCAAATTTTGTTCAAGCTTTTGTTGTGTCATTCAGCTGGTCTTGCTCCATTGCCACAATACATCCATCTTCACTGTCTGAACTGTCAGAAACAGGGGGAGTTGAACCTTATTCTGTGTAGCGTAAATGAGTATTTGAAACAATTCCCAACTTCAAACGTTCAGGGCATTGGTGTTGGCGATGTGCCTTACTTTTATGGGCGTTAAATGTGGAATAAACATGTGTTTCAAATGAACAGTCTTTATAAGGACACTGCACTTTTTCATTATTCCTCAAATGAGTACGCAAATAGGCAAAATAATTTGATTCACTGCATAACTCCACTAAATCACAAACATGGCATTTGTAACATACTACACCATTACTAGACCTCCCTGATAACACTTCTTTGTGGGGGATGGATTTTTGAAAGATGTACTTTTAGTGCATTAAATGACTTAAAAGTACATGGGCAATCTGAGTGGAGGCATGGTATTGGAACAATTTGAGTATGGTTTATGCGATAGTGCTTAAGAAGTTGTGCCCTCTTTTCAGATGTAAAGAAGCAAAACTTACAATTCCACTGCATGGCAGAAAGCAATCAACAGGAACCCTAAAAAGAAAAAAAATAAATGAATTACTTTAAATTAAGTTAAAGGCAAGGTAAAGGCAGAGTTACTTGCAATTAAGTTCACATGCTCATTTAGCATTAAATTTTTACCAATAAAATGAATTAATTAAATGTTTAACTTTAACAATAAAAAAATACTATTGAAAAATCTAATTATCATGCAAGTCATATGAAAAATGTTTGGTGAACTATTTCTTTAAAAACTAAAACACGCAGCTTTAATCTGTACTATTCAGTAACCTACACTTCAACGCTGTCTTTTAAAAGATGCACGCGCAGTGCACGCGTTGGTGACATTCGGACCTGCTGTGTAATTAACGTTACTTTTGTATTTTCACGCGGTGGTTACAGTTTGATGGTGTATTCAGTCTAAACTTGCGCCCTCTGTTTAAGACAGTTTTTTTTTCTTCTCGCATTTTTTTGCCTCCCCTATCCCGTTTCCCCCCCCCCCCCTTCCTTACTTCCAACATCACGCGAACTTTAAAATAATTTACCGGCAATCCGATTTTACAGATCTAAAGTGCAAAATAAAATTTTTAGATGTTGGTTTCCAACACGAGGTGTTCAAAGCTACAAACGGTCCAAAAGATGTTAATGTAAAGAGAAGTTTAAACGTTCCTAACATGTTCTGCAAAGCAATATTAATTGAAGTGTTGAATGATAATAACTAACAAAAAAGAAAAACTAAAATATGCCTTAATTAATTACCTTAATCAGTAGATGCTCAAACCGTCTTCAGTCCATGAGCTTCAGCAAAGTGTGGGGGAGGGGAATTGTGCTTCATTGCGCATGCCCAATGAAATGTCTCAAACATTTCGAGTAATATTACTTAATTTTTATTAGTAATCTCATATTTATTTTAACATTTTACCAATAAATAAATATTTTTAGTAAACTTAAAATTTTAGTCAGATTTAAGTAAACATAGCATTTTTCTAGTGAAGTATACTATTTGATTTTACAGTGTAAAAATTTGCTTATGAATGTGAAAATTCATATTTTCAAATTTACGTTATTCTCTAACTTCTCCTCCTTACTACTTTACATACACCAATAATTTTGCCTATCCCACCTTTTGCTTACGTATTTTCTGTTAAGTTTATAAATTTTTTTGGTAAAATGCCACCCCTTTCCAGGAGGCCTCATTCACTTCCATACATTTCTAATTTACATGTACCGTGAACATTTGATGGTGACCTTTTCTTCTTATGAAAAATCCCCTGATCATGCATTTTACCACCAAACAACCAATCCTTCTTTGCAATTTTCACACCTTTATATATATATATATATATATATTGTTGTGTATTGTGTTAACGCTGTTTACTTACTACATTTCCCACAATGCACTTTGTTATACGTGTTTCCGGATGTACATGTTCCCGGTGTTATTCTCTACACATGTGAGTAAACGAACAGTCTCGCTAAGTCCGTGTGTGTGTCATCCTTGACTGAATGCCTTATTATAATCACCCCAAAGACACAATAAAGTGGCGACGAGGATCTCGTTATCCCGTGTGTGTTTAAAGAGGCGGAAATGAAGCAGCTTGACGGTGAGTTCGCTAAAAAACGCGAATATTTGTCTGCTGCAAGTTCACGTCTTGGCTGATAAGCGGGGAGAAGACAACGATTCAGAGAAGTGACTGAATTAATTGTTAAACGACAGAGAACGGCTAAAATGGCATCAGTTTTGGGAAATTTGGGTCCTTTTGAGGAAAGCTTATCCTCTTATACAGAAAGATTTGAGTACTTTGTAGCAGCGAATGCTATTACTGAAGATAAAGTTGTACCCACAATTTTAAGTGTAATGGGTCCAAAGACATATACACTACTGCGTAACCTCCTGCAGCCAGAGAAACCTGGAGAGAAAACGTATGCTCAAATAGTGAACACTCTTAAAGCACATTTCTCACCAAAACCATTAGTAATAGCAGAGCGATTTCGGTTCCACAGACGAAATCAGCTAGAAGGGGAATCTGTGGCAGTGTTTGTGGCAGTGCTAAAAAAATTAGCTGAACACTGTGAATTTGGTGATGTGCTCAACGATACACTGCGGGACAGATTAGTATGCGGACTACGCTGCGAGGGCATACAGAAAAGACTGTTAACAGAGAGCAACCTGACACTACAAAGAGCAATTGAGTTGAGTGTGTCTATGGAATTGGCTGCAAAGGAAGCCCAGCAATTAAGCTCTAACAGTAAAGTGTACAAGATGGAGACAGAAAAACAAACTGAAATTAAAGGCCCATGTTTTCGTTGTGGTAAGACTGGGCACTCGCCTGTTTCATGCTGGTTCAAGGATATGGAGTGCCGCAGCTGTAAGAAAAAGGGACACATTGAGCGTGCGTGTAGGAATAAAACAAAAATAGAAAAAATGCATCAGAAACCAGTTTTTAGAAGGAAACAAAAGAAGCGCATATTTACAGTCGGACAGGAGAATAAAGAGAGTACTGACACATCTGATGAGGAATTTCCTTTGCATGTGCTCACTGTCGCAGGTGGAACCAAAGCTTATAAAGTCACCGCGCTGCTGGAAGGACAGCCAGTGAAAATGGAAATCGACACTGGTCCATACATATGATGACACCTAAAACCCTGGACCTTGAAGGTGTTCTTGAAAAACACAGTGAAGTCTAAACAGGAATTAGGCAGCATGGAAGGCATCACAGTAAAATTGACTGTGGAGCAGGGAAGCCAGCCAAAGTTCTTAAAGTCCCGGCCCCTGCCATATGCACTCAAACCTAAAGTAGAGGCGAGCTTGGATGAACTTGTGAAGAATGGTGTGCTGGAACCAGTCAATGTGAGTAAGTGAGTACACCTATTGTTCCAGTTATAAAGAAGGATGGAGGCATAAGGATCTATGGGGACTTTAAAGTTACTGTAAATCCAGTGTTGTCAGCAGAACAATACCCCTTGCCTCACATTAATGACCTTTTTGCTGGGTTGACTGGAGGACAAAGATTCAGCAAAATCGACCTCAACCAGGCATACCTACAGATGCATGTTGAAGAACAGTCCAGAGAACTTCTCACCATCAACACACACAAAGGCCTATTTCGGTACAAACGTTTACCGTTTGGAATTACTTCGGCTCCATCCGTTTTTCAACGAGCGATGGATCAGATTCTTGCCGGGCTTCCAGGAGTTGTATGTTATTTAGATGACATTCTGGTGATTGGCACAGATGAACAGTCGAATTTACAACACCTGGATGCTACCCTTGAGAGACTGAAAGAGTATGGATTAAGAGTGCGCAAGGATAAATGTGAATTTTTCCAGTTTGCAGTCGAGTACTTAGGGCACGTCATTGATGCATCTGGACTGCATACGTCCCCATCCAAGGTTAAGGCTATTGTTGATGCTCCAGTACCCAAAAATGTCAGCCAGTTGCAGTCTTTCCTCGGCTTACTGAACTATTATGGGCGTTTCATTCCAAACATTGCTACACTGTTGAAACCACTGCACAAATTGTTATGCCATGAGAATAATTGGAAGTGGACCTCTGAATGCCAGGAGTCATTCAGAAAAGCAAAGGAGACACTTTTGGGGTCAAACACACTCACTCATTTTGACCCTGCTCTTCCTATCCAGCTGGCCTGCGATGCTTCTCCATATGGTGTGGGAGCTGTCTTGTCCTACATCATGCCCAATGGTCAAGAGAGGCCAATCGCGTTTGCTTCGAGGAGTCTGAGCAAAGCAGAAGCAAACTATGCTCAGATTGAGCGAGAAGCATTGAGCATTGTGTTTTGAGTGCGTAAGTTTTATCAGTATATTTTTGGAAGGAAGTTCACGCTGCTGACCGATCATCGCCCACTCACTGCAATATTTGGTCCACACCATGGCATTCCCGCTCTTGCTGCCAGTAGGATGCAAAGGTGGGCTTTGTTGCTATCTGCTCACACCTATGACATCAAATACCGAAAGTCAGAATTGCACGGGAATGCAGACGGTCTGTCCAGGTTGCCTCTCGCTGACAGGGTAAAGGAAGCAAAGGTGGCTGAAATTTTCTATTTCAGCCAGGTGGAGCGGGCTCTTATAACAGCCGCACAAGTACGCAGGGGCACACGAAATAACCCTGTCCTGTCAAGAGTCGTGGATATTGTCATGACTGGTAAAGGGGAGAGCGATGGCCTGGAGCTAAAACCTTACATCTCTCGACGTCATGAACTTTCGGTGCAGTCCGGCTGCTTGTTGTGGGAAAGGAGAGTGGTTATTCCCCCGGCTTTACGCAAGCCAGTGTTAAAACAGCTGCATGTAGGACACTGTGGAATGATCCGCATGAAGGAGATTGCCATGAGCTACTTCTGGTGGCCAGGAGTAGATGGCCAAATTGAGGAAAAAGCTAGGACGTGTACTTCATGCCAGCGCATACGTAACACACCACAACTTGCCCCTCTGCACCCGTGGGAATATCCTGAAAAACCATGGCATCGCATTCATATTGATTTTGCTGGCCCAGTCGAGGACAAAATGCTGTTGGTGGTCATGGATGCACACAGTAAGTGGCCTGAGGTGGCCATTATGAAATCTACTTCAGCTGAAAAGACAATTGAGAAACTGGGAGAAATGTTCAGTAGGTTTGAATCACCAGTGCAACTTGTCTCAGATAATTGCCCCCAATTTACATCTCATGAGATGGCCACATTTCTACAAGCAAATGGTGTGCAACATATAACGTCATCACCTTACCATCCTGCAACTAATGGATTAGCCGAAAGGTTTGTCCAAACCATGAAACATGCTTTGAAAGCTTCGATCGGGCAAGGCACATTTCATCAACGTCTGCACAGCTTTTTGCTCTTCTATCGTAGTACTCCGCATGCGACCACCAAAGTATCGCCAGCGTTTTTGTTGTTCAGCAGAGAGCTCAGGACAAGCTTTGAGCTGATTAAACCAGCTACACTCAAAGAAACTGTCCAACGGCAACAAGACCATCAAGTACAGCGACGGAATCTGCGAGCCAAGGACAGAATCTTTGCAACAGGCTCATCAGTGCTTGCTCGGAACTATGGTAGTGGTCCGAAATGGGTTCCGGCTACTGTGGAGGCCCAAACGGGTCCAGTGTCATATAAGGTCAAGACTGCTGAAAATCTTTCCTGGAGGAGACATACTGATCAGTTGCTTGGTGGAGCCAGCACAATTACAGATCTTCCTGAGGTCACTGATGCCACTGATCAAATATATGACAATTCTCCAACTTCAGTAGTCTCCACAAAGGAGCCTATGATGATCACAAATAGTCCTTTTGCTAACGAACAATCATCTTCACCAGCAGGAAATGGAAACCAAATAGGCCGCCGGAATCCAGCAAGGGAGCGGCGTCCTCCTCAGCGTTTACTGGACTACACTTAGTTAGGGGCTTCCCTTATTGCTTCTGGGCAGAATAATCCCCTAAGGGTAAGCTAGGGTTTGAGGTAGTCTACCCTCATTCCCAGTATATAACCCAGCCATTATGGATGCACAAGCCAGTGCACTCTTAGTGCCAATCCTAAGCCCGGGTAAATGGGAAGGGTTGCGTTAGGAAGGGCATCCAGCGTAAAACATGCGCCAAATCAAATATGCGGATCACAAATGAGAATTTCATACCGGATCGGTCAAAGCCCGGGTTAACAACGACCGCCACAGGTATCGTTAGCCGACAGGGTACCGGTGGAAATTGGGCTACTGTTGGCCAAAGGAGGAGAAGGAGAGGAGGAAGACGTCTACAGAGACGGCAGGGAAAGGAGCAGTGTAGGAGAGTGGAGGTTCGGGTTGGTACTTTAAATGTTGGTACTATGACGGGTAAAGGGAGAGAGGTAGCTGATATGATGGAGAGGAGAAAGGTAGATATGCTGTGTGTTCAGGAGACCAAGTGGAAAGGGAGTAAGGCCAGGAACATTGGAGGTGGATTTAAACTGTTTTATCATGGTGTGGATGGAAAGAGAAATGGTGTAGGGGTGATTCTGAAGGAAGAGTACAGTAAGAGTGTAGTGGAGGTGAAGATAGGGTAATGATCGTGAAGGTGGAAGTTGAAGGGATGATGATAAATGTCATCAGTGCCTATGCTCCACAAGTTGGCTGTGAGATGGAGGAGAAGAAAAGATTCTGGAGTGAATTAGATGAAGTGCTAGATGGTGTACCTAGGAAAGAACGATTGGTGATTGGGGCAGACTTTAATGGGCATGTAGGTGAAGGGAACAAAGGTGATGAGGAGGTGATGGGTAGGTATGGTTTTAAGGAGAGGAATGTGGAAGGGCAGATGGTGGTGGATTTTGCTAAAAGGATGGAAATGGCAGTGGTGAACACTTATTTTAAGAAGAAGGAGGATCATAGGGTGACGTATAAGAGTGGAGGAAGGTGCACACAGGTGGACTATGTGCTATGCAGGAGATGCAACCTAAAGGAGATTGGAGACTGTAAGGTGTTGGCAGGGGACAGTGTAGCTAGACAGCATCGGATGGTGGTCTGTAGGATGGTTTTGGAGGCGAAGAAGAAGAGGAGGAGAGTGAGGACTGAAAGAAGAATAAGATGGTGGAAACTGAAGGAGGAAGAGTGTAGTGTGAGGTTCAGGGAAGAGGTCAGACAGAGGCTCAGTGGTGTTAAGGAGGTGTTGGATGATTGGGCAACTACTGCAGGAGTGATGAGAGAGGCAGCTAGAAAAGTACTTGGTGTAACATCTGGAAATAGAAAGCAAGACAAGGAGACGTGGTGGTGGAATGAGGAAGTGCAGGAGAGCATAAGGAGGAAGAAGTTGGCAAAACAGAAGTGGGACAGACAGAGTGATGAGAAAAGTAGGCAGGAGTACAAGGAGATGCGGCAGCAGGTTAAGAGGAATGTGGCGAAAGCCAAGGAAAAGGCATATGAGGAGCTGTATGAGAGGTTGGACACTAAGGAAGGAGAAAAGGATTTGTACCGATTGGCCAGGCAGAGGGACCAAGCTGGGAAGGATGTACTGCAAGTTAGAGCAGTAAAGGATGGAAAGGGAAATGTGTTGACTAGTGAGGAGAGTGTGTTGAGAAGGTGGAGGGAGTATTTTGAGCAGCTGATGAATGAGGAAAATCAGAGAGAGAGAAGGTTGGATGATGTGGAGTTGGTGAAGCAGGAAGTGGATAGGATTAGTAAGGAGGAAGTGAGAGCAGTGATTAAGAGGATGAAGAGTGGAAAGTCGGTTGGACCAGATGACATACCGGTAGAAGGGTGGAGATGTTTAGGAGAGATGGCAGTGGAGTTTTTGACCAGATTGTTTAACAGGATTTTGGAAGGTGAGAAGATGCCTGAGGAATGGAGAAGAAGTGTGCTGGTACCGATCTTTAAGCATAAAGGAGATGTGCAGTCTTGCAGTAACTACAGGGGAATTAAGTTGATCAGTCACACCATGAAGTTATGGGAAAGAGTAGTGGAAGCCAGGCTGAGAGAAGAGGTGACCATCTGTGAGCAACAGTATGGTTTCATGCCGAGGAAGAGCACCACAGATGCCTTATTTGCTTTAAGAATGTTGATGGAGAAGTATAGAGAAGGACAGAAGGAATTGCATTGTGTATTTGTGGATTTAAAAAAGGCGTATGACAGGGTGCCAAGAAAGGAGTTGTGGTATTGTATGAGGAAGTCAGGTGTGTCAGAGAAGTTTGTGAGGGTGGTGCAGGACATGTATGAAGACAGTGTGACGGCAGTGAAGTGTGCAGTAGGAACGACAGACCTTCAGGGTGAAGGTTGGACTGCATCAAGGATCGGCCCTGAGCCCCTTCCTGTTTGCAGTGGTGATGGACAGGTTGATGGACAAGGTCAGACAGGAGTCTCCCTGGACTATGATGTTTGCGGATGATATTGTGATTTGTTGTGAGAGTAGGGAGCAGGTTGAGAAGAGCCTGGAGAGGTGGAGATATGCGCTGGAGAGAAGGGGAATGAAACTCAGTAGGAGTAAGACAGAGTACATGTGTGTGAATGAGAGGAAGGGCAGTGGAGTTGTGCGGTTGCAGGGAGAAGAGCTGGAGAAGGTGGAGGAATTCAGGTACCTGGGTTCAACAGAGCAAAGTTCAATTCAATTCAATTCATTTTTATTTGTATAGCGCTTTTAACAATGAACATTGTCTCAAAGCAGCTTTACACAGATAATGTGGTGATCAAATGTAAATATGTTCTTTATAAGTATGTTTGTCCCTGATGAGCAACTGTGGCAAGAAATAAACTCCCCGAGATGGCATAAGGAAGAAACCTTGAGAGGAACCAGACTCAAGAGGGAACCCATCCTCATCTGGGTTGCACCAAATGTCCATTTGAAGCATATACACAAAGTTGCAGGGTGCAGTGATGATGATCAGAAGCAAACTGCACTCCCGAGTCAGTGCAGCAGACCGCCGACACCAACTACAGTCCAATCCGTCCTTAAAGCACCCGTTCTACTCCGGAATTACATGGAACCACCCAAGGTGTTGAGGAGAGACCGTCCCAAGCTGCACAGAAGTGTGAAGATCCGCGGAGGGGAGAGGGGCAGGAACAGTGGTCACTGGAGCCTCAGGAGCATGTTTAACTCGACCGAGAGAGAGAGAGAGAGAGAGAGAGAGACAGACAGAGAGAGAGAGAGGGTGACAGGAAGGGAAGGATATGGATTATTAAGTGTCCCTATTGGTGTATGAAAGTTGATGTCACTGTGCAGTTTGGACTCCGGCAAGACTCACTATGGCAGCATAGCTAAAAGGGAGAACCAGAAGGTAACACAGACATGAGGGATCTCTGGGATAAGAGACGACCCACCACACCACCGTCAACAAACCCGAGTGAACGTGTGAATGTGAGGGGACGACAGCATACAAATATACCAGTTCACCAAACACTCTATATCCATGTTTCCTCCAGATCTGCACCTTTACCTAAGAAAAATCTACTGATTAAAGACTTGACTAAATAAATAAGTTTTCAGCCTCGACTTGAACACTGAGACTGTGTCTGAGTCCCGAACACTGATTGGAAGGCTGTTCCATAACTGTGGGGCTTTATAAGAGAAAGATCTGCCCCCTGCTGTAGTCTTCATTATTTGAGGAACCAAAAGATAGCCAGCACCTTTTGATCTAAGTAGGCGTGGAGGATCATACTGGTACAAAAGTTCACTCAGATACTGCGGTGCGAGACCATTAAGTGCTTTATATGTCAGTAGTAGTATCTTATAATCAATGCGAGATTTGATTGGGAGCCAGTGTAGACTGATTAAAACAGGGGTGATGTGGTCGTATTTCCTAGATCTGGTGAGGACTCTTGCTGCTGCATTCTGGAC